>CM060919.1:44651071-45879642 GCA_030737875.1 Allium sativum | reverse complement strand
TTCAGAATATTCTTTTATTCATAAAATCACATTTTTAGGGAAAGGTTCCCATTAATTTTATCCAAGATAAATTCTTTAAAATTTATCCTTTAATCATCCTTTTGATGTCGTTTCAAACCAAATTATGGTTTTCTGAACTAGTCGAGATTAGCGAACCACAACGAAGTAATTATTTATTTTATTTCCCAATACCAACTTATTCATCCCATGAAGCAAAACTGGTAATACTCCATATCTAACACCATGGTGTTATCGGTAAAATTAATTACCATTTCACGTTCAAATCTAATTAAAGATTTAACTATCGCTTTGGAGCAAAACTGGCGATACTCCATACTCGCTCATTTCTAAATTTGATAATTTAGATTATCAATTCATATTTCAATCTAATTGTAGATTCGTTAAAACTCCTTTTACTGGGTTAAAGAACTAGGTGTTATTTAAAACACAGTTCACGACAAACCCAAATCACATTCTATTTGTTATCGGGTTAAAGAACTAGTGTTATTTAAAACACAGTTCACGATAAACCCATGAATCAATTCTATTTAATTCAAATCAAATATATTAGGAATTCCGATTATTTAAAACCCCTTTTTAAATCTAATTTATTTATTTAAAAATAATTGGGTTTTAAATTTAGTTCAAAACTAGTTCATTTCGATAAAAACCCATTTTTACCTTTTCAAATATGGAGTTTTTCACCCCAATTTTTCCCAAATCATTTCTTATGATTTTACACAAATTATTACTATTTTTAATAATTTTATCAAGGCCCGTACAGTCGATTTCCATCAACGGCCATCGAACTGCACTTACAGCGACCTTTTTCAAATTTGATTTGGACGTATCTCCAAATCCAACCGTTAGATTTTGAATCTCTAATATTCGTTAGAAAGCTCTTTTCGATACGAACCCAACGGTTCCGGTTTTAGGAGAATCCGACGGTCGGATCTCCCGTAATATCCGTTTGAAATAAATGGTCGAAATTCACGAACTGCCGCGGCGCGGCGCGTTCTATTCAGGCCATTATATTATATATATAATATATATAATATATATTTCGTCGATTTCTATTTATAACGAATTATATAAATAGTTTTAAATTCGTTTCAAAAGCAATTTCAATTTCCATTTCAATCCAAAGCAAAATTGAATTCTTCTTTATAAATTCGTTTTTAAAATTCATTTCTATTCAATTCAAATTTCAATTCAATTTGGATTCATTTCAATCCGCTTTCAATTCAATTTGAATTCGTTTTCAATTCAATTCAATTCAAATTGGTTTTCTATTCAATTCAATTCAAATTGGTTTTCTATTCAATTCAAATTGGTTTTCTATTCGAATCAAATTCGTTATATATTCCATTGAAACCACATTCGTTATATATTCAATTCATTTCGAAATCGTTTTCAATTCAATCCGAATTCATTTCGTTATATATTCAATTGAAATCAAGTTCGTTTTATATTCAATTCGAATTCGTTATATATTCAATTCGAATTCAATTCGTTATATATTCAATTCGAATTCAATTCGTTATATATTCAATTCGAATTCATTTCGTTATATATTCAATTGAAATCAAGTTCGTTTTATATTCAATTCGAATTCAAATTCGTTATATATTCAATTCGAATTCAATTCGTTATATATTCAATTCATTTCGAAATCGTTTTCAATTCAATTCATTTCGAAATTGTTTTCAATTCAATCCGAATTCATTTCGTTATATATTCAATTGAAATCAAGTTCGTTTTATATTCAATTCGAATTCAAATTCGTTATATATTCAATTCGAATTCAATTCGTTATATATTCAATTCATTTCGAAATCGTTTTCAATTCAATTCATTTTGAAATCATTTTCAATTCAATTCATTTCGAAATCGTTTTCAATTCAATTTATTTCGAAATCGTTTTCAATTCAATTCATTTCGAAATCGTTTTCAATTCAATTTATTTCGAAATCGTTTTCAATTCAATTCATTTCGAAATCGTTTTCAATTCAATTTAATTCCAATTTCAAATCAAAATATTTGATTTCAAAATCACTTTTCAATATTCATTTTAAAATGAATAAAATCGATATAAATATCGTTCACGTCAAAATGGCGTCAATCTAATCAACACGACTTCATATATTTCTATTTTCAAATATTCTATTCAACAAATGAATATTTATTCTACTCAATATGTGAATCTATATTTTTGTCAACACACGACTAATCTCAACGAATGAGTACTGTCCACGTGTGACCATTTTTGTTATTTACTATATTTTATGGAAATTAAGGTATCTATCGTTTGATATTAAATCAGACTCCAACTGTAAATTAGTAAGAGAATGATTCCCTGAATATTAACTCCGAAGGCCGAAACCAACATCAGATCAATATTCAGGAGACCACTCATCTCATCTATTTTCCAATTAGTTTCTAATTTCATATATGATAAAGATGTAAATTTTATTGTTAAAACATTTCGTTCAACACATGACTAATCTCAACGGATGAGTACAGTCAACACATGAACCTTTATTTTATAGTGATAAAGATATAAATTTTATTGTTAAAATATTTCGTTCAACACATGACTAATCTCAACGGATGAGTACAGTCAACACATGAACCTTTATTTTATAGTATTCTTTATCTTCTAAATTGGAATGAGGCCCAATCAATCACCATATAATGTTAATTATATGGATTTTCATACATCACACGTATATAATAGCATTGAAAGATAATCAACCATCAACCAAAGTGCACTACACTGTATAAGCATCAAATATAGATATCTAACGCTTATAACAGCCTGTCAATCAATCGATCGACATATTTAATCAATCAGGATGAGTGAACTTCAAATTTCATCCCAACACCCGTGTGGGGTTTCAAACAATCAAACACATATTTTATTTGTGCAGTTGGGCGATGTGTAAAATTTATCGTCCCAATCAATGTCAGTCAAATCAGTGTACATAAACAAATCGTCTGGTTTGTAAATGAATATTTTATTTTATTCACTTCACGTTAAAAATTATATTTTTAACGATCAAATACATTTTATTTCAACATATGAATTTCTATTCAGTTCATTTATTAAATAAAATGCTATCTTTATTTTTCTAATTTATTTTAGAAAATTTCGGCGGCATAACGGCACGATACTAGAAACGGGACAAGGCCTAGCCTTATCCCCGGTCTAGTGAAGGCCCACGCCATTCACACATCAATCAAATCCATTCATTCCACCAAACAATTCAATTTCAATCAAATAATCTAACTAATTTATGCAACCAAACTATTTAACAAACAAGCCATCCATGGTCTGTGGATGACGGGTGTCGGGTGCTACTAAACACCGTATGCATCCTAGTATATATATATAATTAGAAAAAGAAATTGAAAGGTGAGAAATTCTCACCGATAGCTATCCAATCATCTTGACTCTTCTTTGATAGAAATCTTCATCGTTATCGCATTTTTGTCACCTTCGTTGCCCGTATTCTCTACATATATAAAAATCACATTTTTATCTGCTGATGTCTTTAAAATAAAAATCACATTTTTATTTGTTCACTTTCAATTTAAAAATCATATTTTTATAATCGCTTCATACATTTAAAAATCGAATTTTCACTTCACTATTCAATATATAAAAATCGAATTTTTACTTTTTTATTCAATATATAAAAATCGAATTTTTACTTTGCTATTCAATATATAAAAATCGAATTTTTTACTTTGCTATTATATAGATAAAAATTCTATTTTTACATCGCTGCTATATAAAAAGATTTCACCTTTTCAAATGTAAAGATTTCACCTTTTCAAAAATATAGATTTCGCCTTTATAAAAATATAGATTTCGCCTTTTCAAAAATATAGATTTCGCCTTTTCAAAAATAAAGATTACAAAAATCACATCTTTATTTTGCTACCCATATAAAGATGATATTTTTAATATTTCTATCGTGTAAAAATTATATTTTTAATTCTCTACACAAACAAAAATCATATTTTTATATCATCTATATAGTAAAGACCATATTTTTATTACCTTAAAAATATAAAGATCATATTTTTATTACTTTAAAAATACAAAGATCATATTTTTATTACTTTAAAAATACAAAGATCATATTTTTATCATCGCCGTTCTCTATATAAAGATTTATATTTTTATATAATTAAAAATTACTTCTTTCTTTGATTAAAAATTACTACTTCGTTACATAAACAAATCAAAACAAAACTGAATTTTAAATTAATAAAAATAAGCAAAAACGAACTTACAGTTCAACATATGGGAGAAGGGGAGTTCGCTGGTCGGGGATTAGGGCGAGGACGGCTGTTGTTGTCGGCGAAGGAGGTGGCAGGGGCGGAGCAGGTGGTCGTGGGTGGTGGGGTTGACCTGCGGTGGTCGTCTGAAGCGCTGTGGCGGCGGTTTTGGGGCTCGAGGGCGCGCTGGGGATTGGGGGTCTCGTCGGTCGAGGAGGAGAACGGGGGGGGGGGCTTGGTGGTAGATGCGCCGCCTTGGGCGCGGCGACTCATCGGAGGGGGCGGCGGCATCGATCGCGCCCCCTTCCATTATTTTTTCCTTTTTTTTTATAGTGAAAACTGAATTGAAAATATCGTGTGGGGGGGGGGGGGGGCTCGGGTTAAAGGGGGAAGAGAAGATATTTTATTTTTTATTTATTTATTAATATTTAATTTTCAAAAAGTTGACTTTTACATACGACCTCTAAACGAGGCCCACTGCCTGTCGTCTATAACGTTTTACCCCCATTCCGAACACAATGGGATATGTATCGTAGGCTGATTCGGCTGTTACAATCAGTTTCCTTTGAATTTACATTTAAATCGCTATATTGAATTTTAAACGTACATTTCAAATTACCGGGGTCACATACTAACTCTATAAATCCCATAAAAATATTTTCTAGCTTCATATTGACGATACGGTCCTAACAAAACTAGTTTCGTCGAATTCTGAGACCGTTAGAAAAATGGCCAATTTCCCGTCGATTAAAATTAACTGAAACTGGTCAAACGCGTTTTCCTTCGCCATGCTCACAAATTGATTCGAAAAATTATGAAACTTGAAACCTTAGCAAAAATTTGACATCACGGATCCAACAAAAGTGGTTTCGTCGAAATCCGAGGTCGTTTGCAAAATGTCTATTTTTAAGGGCCTGAATTCCATAGCGACTATTCAAAATTTTCAACTGGACATATCTTTTGATTCCCGCTATGAAATTTCGATTTGTTGGATTCGTTGGAAAGATATCATCAATTAGTTCCTAATGTTTTTGGTTTCACTAAAATCCGGATTGTTTTGCACCCGGTACATTCAATTGAAGTTTGAAATCGAATTATCGAACTACCGCGCCATTTTCAATTTTTTTTATAATTATATATAATTATTTATATTATAACGACGGCGTATATAAATATATTCGTTCGAATTATATTCAAAATAAATTTTTCATCGATATTATTTAAAATAATCTATTTTAAATATGCAAAATTCGTTAAAATTGCCAAAATAAAAATTTTAAACTGGCTCAGATTTTCCGGGTTATTACATTAAGTCACGAACTTGAATGACAACACTTAACCAACTTGACATGCTAGACTGATAAGGGTTAAGTCATGAATTTAAATGACAACACTTAACCTATTGGACGAAAACCCTAGTTACGCGGTCCATTTCAGCAGTAACCCACTAGATGTATCATGGTACCCTGGAACTAGGCAGGGTGGGGCACGATTACTGGGCTGATTGTAAGCGACCAGAACGACGGCTAAGTTGGTGCGCCAGTGTAGGTTCAGGCGGACTATGGTCGTGCACGTAGTCCGGAGTTGAAAAAGCAGGCATTGGGCATCAGTAGGTTTACTTGTGCATGCTTGATTCGTGTTGGTGGTTGGCACCCTAGGGCTTGATACACCCTATGGTGGACCTAACACAGGTGACTACATTCATGATAGGGCCGTATGACACAGGCACTCGACGAGCTAGAACTTGTAGGGAGCCGATCGATTAGTGGATCGTTCCGTTGGACCTAGTAATGGGTCATTTCATGATATTGGGCCAAGGGATCATTTCATGGTTAATATATGACATAGGTTTGGGAAAATAGTACAGTTGGTGCAGCGAACCTTGAACATGCGATGCTATACTTGATTTATACTTGAATTATCATGCCTATCTTGCCCATCTTGACAGCATTCTTATGTTTACTTTCAGTATATGCATGTCATGTTACCTTTACCTATTTTTATGCTGAAAGTCACTAGGACTTACCAGTCTTTATGACTGACCCGTTTTCTTTCGCCTCTTTTTCTTTCATTTCCCCCCAGGTTCTCAGGGAGGAAACTCTAGAACTTAGTTTGGATTTCGCTTGCTTTCAGTTCAGCTCATGTACGGTTTGCTCTTGAGCTACGCTATGGCTGCACTTCTGCTACCTTTGGGGAATTAAGCTACTTTTGTTGTTCTAAGTTTATGCTTCTTTATTTTTGCAAGACAGAATTTGTTGTAATGGAAAAATAATGACTTTGGCTATTTGGTACTTTGGATGTAAAAGGCTTTGACTATTTTGAAAGTAATGAAATTTATCTTTTGACTCTTCTGCTGTTTTATTTATGTCTGTCTTGTAATATTTCTGTTATTGTTTTACCTCGATAACGATCCTCCAAAACTAGTGCATTCTCTTTGTGAGTGACCCTAGCGGGGGCCTTTAGTGGAATTCGCCTACAACAACAGCTAACCTTAAGCCCTCTTTTTGTGGAAAGGCAAAGCTTGGAGTTCATAGCAAGCTTTAACTTCAGACCCTCCATCGACTTTTACCCGGCCTACTAGCAACATTAGAAGTGCGACCAACTCTATTAGACTCAGTCGGGGCCGCACAACGCGAAGACCCTCAGCTTGTTGATGTGATTGATAAGTTAATAAGGGGTGAAACTTCCAGTCACCTCAATAGGTACTCCATCGATGATAAGGGTTGGCTGAGGCGAGATGGGAGACTATGCATCCCACAAGCAAGGGATTTGGTAAAGACGGTTCTCGAGGAAGCACACCATTCCAAGATGACAATACACCCAGATGGAGACCGAAGATTTGTTCGTCATCTTTGAAGTTGACGACAGGCAAAAGATACAGCTAGCAGTGTGGTTGCTTAAAGACGAAGCTTCTTATTGGTGGGAAGTTACCCATGCTGAGAGGCCAGTGGAAACTTGGGAAGAATTTAGGATGAGGTTTGAGATGAAATTCCTCTCCTAAGCTGAAAGAAGACTGCATATGGAGAAGTTCCTAACTCTTAAAAAAGGAAGTATTACGATCAAGGAGTATGTCAATCAGTTTAATCAGCTGGCCAGATTTGGGCTGGATTTAGTAAACACCCAACACAAGAAGGCCCTTCGCTTCGTCAAAGGTCTGAATGAGCCTCTACACAGCCTTGCTATGACCCGTATACCAATGGGGCCGACTTATGAAAGCTTGGTGGACATGGCGCTGCTACACGAGGAAGATAAAGGCAAGAAAGAGGCAAAGGTGGAAGTGCCTCAAGAAAAGAAAGTGGGTTTGCAAGCTAAGAAAACAGAATTCAAGAAGGGAAGGAAGAACAACAAATCCCATGAAAAGAGAAGGTGTAATTTCTGTGGCATTGTTGGACATATAGTGAAAGACTGCAGAAAGAAGAAGGCGAAGATGAATGGTGGTTGTTTCCATTGCGGTGAGACTGGACACCTGGCTAAGGACCGCCCAAAGAAGCGGGGGCAGGGAAAGAAGACTGGATCCACTCCAGGGGGACAGGTTCACGCGCTGGTGGCACCTCCATAGGAACGAGGTAGAAATATTTCTGTAGTAAGTTTAGTTACGTTTTGGGATGCGAATCAAGATCAATGTCATGCCTTGGAAATAAATAGAATGATGTTTCATCCACTAGTCATATTATAATGGTTGAGTGTTACCCTCGTGTGTTTACTTAACCCTACCACGCATCAAGTTATATCGATTGGGTGTTATCAACCCATTAAACTTAAACCAACCCATCCGCTAGTCATGCTATAATGGTTAAGTGATATCAATCAATTCAAATTAACTTAACCCACCCACTTATCATATTATGTTTGGTTAAGTGCTATTAATCTACTCAACCGCACCCACTTGTCTAATTAACATGTTGTATTAGTTGAGTGTCCTCAATTTGCTTAACCCTGCTCACTTGTCTAATTAACATGTTAAAATGGTTAAGTGTTCTCGAGCAATCAGGTTCGGGTTTACTTAACCCACCCATTCATGTCATATCGGTTAAGTGTCATTAGTCTAGTCATATTACTTAACCTTTCCATTCTTAGTGTGTCTGGTTATTGGCATTAGTTAATTATTAATGCATCAACCACTCACGTTAGACCTGTTGTTGTGGTCACTGGATATGCTGGGCGGTTCCGGGAAGAATTACACCACAACTCAGTCTAACCTCGGGTTTAAGCATGATATGACTAACTTCTCACATTGGATCTTATTATTTGCAGTCGCTGGATATGCCTGGCGGTTACAAACAGAATTACACTGCAAACTCAACCCAACCTCGAGTTAGCCATGTTCACATTCGTGTTCATACTCATATTCATGTTCATGTTTCAACCACGTTCATATTTCCAATTATATGCCAATTACCAAGTTCATAATTCACGTTTTTGCCCCAAAACGTATTCCCAAAGTATTATCATAATTCACTATAAAGTTATGCCATGTTATAGCCTTTTATTTACAATGCACGCCAACTACCCAAAACCCAACTTAGGCACGTTTATATTAAACCTCTACCAAGTCATAAATTATCATATACGTTTCAACTCCAAATTTTACATAATTAACATATGCCCAAGTTCTAGATTACATGTCAGTTTTACATATGCCCAATTCATACCAAATTTACATATGTTCAATTCATGCCGTTTTACATGTATGCTAATTTACACATATACCAAGTTTCATGCCATGTTATCTTTACCTGTTTTGATGCTGAAAGTCACTAGGACTTAATCAGTCTTTATGACTGACCCGTTTTGTTTCGCCTATTTTTCTTCCGTCCCCTCCCCACCCCCAGGTTCGCAGGGTGGGAATACAACTTAGTTCAGATCTTACTAAGCTCCAAGGCTCTTTCATGTTTGGCTTGGATTTCTCTTGGCTATGGCTTTCCTTGATTTATTGGGGAATATCAGAATTTATTTTTCTGCTTCTTTTTTTTTTGAGCAAGACAGATATTTTAGCTATGTAATTGGGTATTGGAAGTTGATGGGCTTTTATTGTAAACAATTATATTTAATAAATGATTTGAAGTACTCCTACTTTAATTTCCGCTGTTTTATATACGTCTGTCTTGTAATATTTCTGTTCCAGTACCCATAATGCTCCATTGAAGTTAAGGCATTCCCTTAGTGAGTGACCTTAAACACCCCGTCTCTATTAAGGTCACTCACAAAGGGAATGCCTTAATTTCGGTGGAGGTTTATAGGTAAAAGTCACTGATAAAACACAAGACATATATAAACACACATATATATATAAGCAGCGGAAAACAAACAGACTTTCATTTCATAAATACTTGTTCATAAAAAACATTTCCATTGTTGCCTCAAAACAAACTTCCAATTATTACAACCATAATACTGTCTTGATTTAAAACTTAAAGAAGCATGAAACATAATTTAAACTGCATAAATCCCCATAGAATGTCCAAAACCATAGCCCAAAATGAAAGAGATCCAAGAAATACATTCTCTCTCTTCAAGCTGGATGAAAAATCTGACTAAGCTGAGGTGTTTCCTCCCTATGGACCGGAGGGAGGGAGGGGGAAACGGAAGAAAAGAAAGCGAAAGGAAAATGGGTCAGACATAAGTCTGGTAAGTCTAGTTATAATTCTAGCCTGAGAATAATAAAAAGATCATGACTTGTATAAACAGAGAACAGGATACCAGAATATAAGATAGATATGGTTAGAAATAATACAAAACGCACTCACTATTACTTCTCTGCACCTACTTGCACTGACTCAATTGGCACCCCATGGTCAGGGTGAAGTGATCCCCTTTCTATAGATCGGCTCCTACTCGCATAAACATATGTGTCATACGGCCCCACACTACACCAGAAAATGCTTTTAGTAGCATTGTAAAAAAGCTACAATAACTTGTAGTAGCGTTTTGATAAACGCTGCTATACGACATGCAGCTAAAAGTCTGAAAGTTTTTGTTCCGTTTTAATAAACACAACTGAAAATGTAAATATTGTAGCATTTCTGAAACCCTACAAAAACTTTTTTTGGCAGCGTCCTAAAAATGCTACTAAAGTGATACTTGCATCATTTTTCAATTTTTTTGTAGTGGATTTTCAGTCCTACTATATATTTTTTGTAGCGGTTTTCCAGTCTTACTATATGTTTTTTGTAGCGGTTTTTCAATCCTACTATACGTATTTTGTTGCGTTTCATTTCAGCTACAATATCTTTTGTCAATTACATTTGTAGCACTTTTTCAACGCTACTAAAACTAACTGATGTACACCACATTTCAATTGCGGTTATTTACCGTTAGTAGCCTCTAGTATTTCCATCAATCACTTATATATACTAGAAATATTAAAATAAATAATTATATGAGTATCATTTTCAAACTAAAATCAATAATCACCATATTTAAATACTTAAAAAACACATTACTCGCAATATCAAATATAACACTCATAACCATTTCAATAGTAGTATTTCGACAAAATAAGTGAATCCACATACCACAATTGCTTACAAACAAGTCTACCCGACTAATACAAAAAAATAGTTGAAGTCTTCTTCATAGCTTAATAACCACCGGTTCTTTGAGGCGGGCATTCTTCACTTTGAAAATCTAATTACCTGCACATAAGTATAATGATCAACAGTAAGAATTACAAACAAATATAATGGTAAGAATTATCGGCTCTTTCAATCTAATGGCGGTAGTCTTAACATTTGCATTAAAATCATTGCAGACATTCTCAAAGCCAGTTTTGACTTCACCCAGACATTCATCTTATTTTCTATTGTTTTACAAAATCAACCTATCAATATTAAAATGGTCTGACCATCTAGAGAATTTAATAACAGAAGTGTACTAAGTTCAATATGGTGCACCAGGTATATGAATTTGTTAACTGTGTACGATAAAATAAGGGAGCATATGTTATCCAATAATAAAGCAGACATTCTCAAAGTACAACGACAGCTGCCACTGCAGGCATAGGCCTCCGCCCAGTCATCAAGAACCACATCATCATAACTATCATGTCACCGAAATCTATTCTTATATTCTAGAAACAAGGTTACCAACAACAATGACAAGTCTGCTAGTTGCATTATTTTGCTGCAAAGTCCATATGCCAAAAGTTGTTAATAATAAAGCAATGAAATATCCTATGCAACTGACAAATATACCGATAATTTCATGTGTGTGCTCCAAGTAGCTCTTCTAATTTCAAAAGTTAGAAAAATTGAACTAAAGTTATTTATATCATCTACTTGTATGAAAATTTTCCGGCCTGTTTAATTTCATATTACCATTTCATATGTTAGATGTTTTAAGACACATTTGTTTTCACCTGTTTTATTTAAACATCTTTTCCCCTTGTGGTTTACAGAAGGTGACAAAGGAAATATTTATCCAGTGGAGGATATGATCGAATAAAGCGGATGGCTGGTTGAATGTATGTTAACCACTTAAGTGGAATGGTAAACCATTGAGCAGTTAACTACCCAATTGAAACAAATAACCATTTAAATTAAGCGATTAACTGCAGTTGAAATTAACCGGATTAGTCGGTATTACTAGACCATAATTAACCGTATATTGGTTAACTTAACTGATCTAATTATATGGTTAACTGAAATTTAAATGATCGGGTCGGTTAACCAACTGTGCCACCTTCATATGGACAACCAATAAACTGTTAGCACCATCACGTGCTAAAATCCTTAACCAGATTCATATATAAGATAGGAGATGTCCGAACCAGTTAGTGTTCTTAACATGGAATTTAATGTCATAAACAGAGCTCGTGCTAGTACAAGGTGGAGTACAAATAATTCCAAGCACATCAAACTGATTTAGTTTATTTAAATTACTACACCATCGCGCCCTTATGGCTATTTAGGAAATGAACCAGGCCTGAATTACTGTGGGGGAACCTTAACAATTATCTAGTTGTCACATGCAATATTAAAACTAGATTATATTCGGCTGTTTGCTATTTCTGGATGGAAAAGAGCTATTTTCAAAACAAAAACAAAAGTATAGAAATAACAAAGAATCCAAACATGGAAAACAACATAGATGCCATTGAGAAAATTCTAATCTTCAAACGTGATAACAAAGCAAATGCAGAATTATTTTTCGTAATCAATAAAGTGTTTATCCTAAAAAACCAATATCTTTATAGAGCATGTGACATTTACTTATAGAGTTGAGAACTAGGAACATGTAATTAAGATTGACAATGATTCAAGAATACAGAATCAAAAACATTGCACAAAATGAAATAGAAAATGATTCAAAGACTTAAACCAATATAGATATAAAGCAAACAATATCTCCTTAGGCTGCAGCTAGCATTAGTTAAGAGCTTGGAATGTGTAATTAAAATGCACCATCTAAGAATCCCAAGCCGTAAATGTAGACCTATGTAGTAATATCCTAGCCGCTAAGTTCAAAATAAGCATCATCTCCAGTTTTGAGTCATGCAAGTAATGGCCTTCAATTTTATTTAAACTTGTTACAAAACACATCTTCTTGAACCCCATTGTTTTTAATGATTTGTCATTTCATATATTGTGCCATGTATTATTTAATGGGATTCTTTTTTATAACAATTTTAAAATTTTACTAAAGCGGAAAATAAGGCTGATTATATTCTTACTTATAGCAATGTGGTATTCTACAGTGATTCCTATCCTTCCAAAAAGTCCAATTTTGTATTATCCATTTCAGCAATTTAGAATGACATTTCAGCAAAACAGATAGAAATAGGGGAAAATCTGATAAAAAATATTGAAAATTTGATCTGCTCCTACCCATTTGTACCTATTAGCCAAGTGATACTATCAACAAAAATCAATCATGCAAATAACTCATGCCGACTTACCTCGTGTTGTCCTCAAACATATGCGCTTTAAGTATCTTCATCGCCAGCCACGTCATATCAGAAGTATCCTATTAAAGCAACGATCAAAAAGATATAAAATATACAATTATGTTTCAAAAATTAAACTAAAATATCGATATCTTTAATTAACTGCAATACAATAGGTCATAATGGTCATTGTGCTATTGCAGAGACATGTTAATATAATGTGTTGAATCACATGTCTAATTATAGTCATTAAAACAGATCACCAAAATTTAAGAAGATAAAAAAGAAGCGGTAAAGCATATGTGGTATACTAAAATGCAATAGTTTTTTTACCAGTTTCCCTGAATTAATCTCAAAATAGAAAGCCATAAGTTGAGAAACTAGCATGAATTATATTGTTGTAGTCGCTTAATGTAAGGAATGAGAGTACTAATAATGTTAAACTTAATGAGTGACAAACACGTCTTGTAGAAAAATGTTATATCATGCCTCAACAATTGAGCATAATGATAATGTATAATACAAATCAGCATCATCCAAGAATGTCACTAATATTAATTTTAGCAATGCAGACTAGAACTTTCCCATCTTCCTTACAAACTGCTAGTTTATACAATTTAGATGGTAGCGTTAAACTGTATATTTCGGAATTATTAAATTTCTGTTCCACCAAGTTTATAATGGCCAATAAACCAAGATCACACAAACTATGTGAGAACTGAAATATGGAACAAATACTGTCAAGTAGACAGGCAAATACAGAACAATTAAGAAAATAGGAATTTAGTAGTTAATACCCACTCTCATTTGCCACAAAATTATGAAACGCCTGCAGCTCCATAATTTCCTTTCCCCTTCCATATTCTTCTCTCCACCATGTGTTTCCCTTCCCATTACTCCTCTTCTCTTCCAAACGTTTCTCCTTCAGACCTCTTCCTCCATCCAACAAAATACCCACTCTCTCTATATATAGCCTTCTCCTATTCTTCTTTGTCCTAAATTCATATATAAAAAAGAATATCAAAACCTGATGTTTCCCCTGCCCACATTACCTTCCACTCACCCTACATGCTCTGGCCAAAAAGCTCCCACCTCGCAAACTATTGCTTGAATTCTGAAAATACCGAATATAAATAACATTCAATACCTAGATTTAAGCTTAGCAGCATGTAACTTAAGTTTTAATAATCTGCAAATACCAAATTTATAGATATTAGAAAAATAAATTTACCATCAAAATACAATTATGACAACAACTGAAGCGGGGAAATCTTCTCCAGGTGGTGGATCAGCACCTAAAATGATAGTACCGATATATTTTTAAGGGGACGAAAATAGCTTTTTTAAAAGAAATTTGTCCATTCTTCAACTCTGACCTGCCTGCCGTGATGACATTACAACCAAGTATTTCACCATGTAGCAAGAGATCGACAACACGGCCTGTGTTGGGGTCACAAATCACTCCCATCCTAAAAGATGAACTAATACTTTAGTGATCAGTCTATATAAATAAATACTATGTTAATCGATCTTAAAAGTTTTGGTCCTGGATTGCTAAATCATTTCGTGTGCCCCTTCCCGATAAAATAAAAATGCATTCGTCTTTCACGGATTTTCCGCTTCCCCAACCCCTTTCAAATAACCCTTTATCGTTAAAAATCAAACGCACGCTTAGTGATATGAGGGACTGAGCTTCTTTTCTTTCTTTGCTTGATGTTATCTACTCACTCATGCCTCCCAACGATTTTATATCCTGATTTCCGCCTTTTTCATCATCTCTTCAGCATTAATTTTATCTTTATTTCTGCACTCCACTAGATGTTATTATATGAACGGCTTGTTTTCCTTTCTAGGCAAACTCTACCCAAATGTACAACTCTGTGCTGCTATATATTTGTTAGCTCAGTGAAGTGGAGAAATCCTAACAACTGTAAATCGACAACCAAGGTATGGTGTCCAATCTTTATGAAGAATGTAAATTGGATGAAAATAAGATTGAACTTGACATAAAAAACACAGTATAATTGGAAATATGGAAAAAGGGAAGAAAAAAAATCAAATAGTTGAACTTGTTATTCATTGACAAATTAGTCAAAGGATCATGCATTGAAAATTTAGCATACCACGGTTACTTATGCTTCATGGCAGTCCTGACTAAAACTGAGAAATATTTACAGAGTTTCCGGCTTCTTGGTTTTGATGGTTCATGCCTCCATCATTGCATATGCAAAGGTTATCGCTTATTAACCAAAAAGAACACGTGCTTAGTAACAAAGGCAACAGAATTTCATGTAGCAGATTTTGATGAGAAAAAAAATTAGTACACAGAACACCTCAGAAAATTGTATCAGTTCAAAGCTAGTCTGTAAATAAAACTGAAACCCTTTGAGAATCACACCATAGAAGCGTTCACAAAATATTTTTGAAAAAGTGCATTTATGTAGTTAGTAACTCATAAAATCCATGTATGTAACATAAAAGGTGCTCTACTCCCAATTATTTATGCAGTGATTGATAAATACATAGCAAATCGCTTCTGTGGGAATGCCTGAACACAACCAATTAGTTTGTCGCAATTAAAGAGAAGAAGATAGTTTTATTAATAGCAAATTATGTTCTTATCAACAAACAATGGTTCTGCTCATGATCTGAATACCATTGACTTTTTACCATTACTAAAATCATTCTGCCACATATGAGTGCTAAGAAATCCATATAATAGCTGGCAACTATGCATAACAATCAGTAGACAACTGAGAAATCAAACAAAAAGGAAGATTATTTTATATCTAACTGTAAATCAAATAATTATATTAAAATGTGCATAGAGTTTTGAAAAAAAATGTAAATGGATATATGGAGTGATATCGGAAATTAGCATTTGATATCGCCACCTTGTTTGTATGCAGGCAAGATAAAAATGAGATAAATATTGGGTTCTTTGAAATATGACAATCATGCACAAGATAATTGTTGAGCCACTGTCTATGGCATTATATGTTGTCATCATGACTAAAGAAAGCATTCTTTTTCCATTCCCTATAACCCATGTAAAAACCCTGCTAGCCTTGGGTGAGTCGTTGAACTACATATGTGTTGATGATACTACTCATTAATTTTTTAGTTAACTGCATACATGATTTGCAGGGGAATGGTGCAACACTGATTTTGAAGAGTTGGTAAACAAAGGAGTGCACTTGGCCTGGGTTCTAATAGGTCAAATGCTCACACTATCAATGGCAAACCAGGGCCTCTTTTCCCATGCTCTGAAAAAACGTTGGGCATTCGTTTTATTTTTATGTTAATAGTAGATCACATGTATCCTTATGACTATTCAAAATTATGCTATTTCTGTTTTTTTATTTAGATACATATGTACACAAGTAAAATCAGGAAAGACGTACCTGCAAGGATGATCAATAGTGCTTTTAACGATAAGCTCCTCCTCACAATTGTACGGAATACCATGGCTGTAGTAGAAATCAATGCAGTTTACTGCAAATCATCCACCACAATTCCACTCGTTATAACTCCAGGCCAAACCATAAATATTTCTGTTGCAGTTAACCAATCTCCAGGTATTCATTGCAGCCTCACCGTTCATGGACGCTTCAGTTCCAATTGATAATAGAGTCGCTGCAGCCGTTATAGAGTACAAAGCCATCCCGATACAGTCATGCCCATACTTGGCAAAATAATGTATGCCTCAAACTTATCTCGAAGGCAATACAGATCATTATTTAACGTATGGGCCATAAAACGACGGTCGATGTTTGCAAAATTGACGGACAGGAGGAGAAATTTAGGGTTTTTAAAACAAATGTAGATGAATGAGATTTGGAGTTCATAAAATTTCACAGACCGTAAAGACTAAGGATTTGTGCTAAAATCCATACAGAATAATATACAATCAGTATGCAACCCGATTTTCGTATATTAAATCTTATCCATCTAGCTTGTAAATTGACAGAAGCGAGAAGCAAATTGTAGGAGGAGATGATAGAATAGGACTAGACCAGTATAATGATGAAGAGAAGCAAAGGAATGATACGATGGAGTAAATGTTTTTAGGGTTTGATGACTTTTTTTTAGAATAATATTGTTGACACACATGTTATTCTATTGCAAATACAAGCAAACATGACATTTTAGTTTTACTTGCGAAAAAGAAATCATTCACATTTGGTGAATCATCAAAAGGTGTTCGCAATTATAAGAGATCTTTTCTTCAACTACTATTGCTGACAGTAGCCATGAAGTTGAAAGAGCTCTTAAGGAAAAAAATCATAATTGAAATTATTATTAAGTGTTCTCTTGTGAATAAAATAAGTGAGCAAACGTCTCACAACTTATTCTTGTAAATAGGGGTTCAAAGTTCATTGATGATGATGATGATGCGCAAACTCAGTTTACAAACTGAGTTGTAGTGCAACTCAAAAAAGATGTGTAATGCAATACAAGATATGTGTATTGCAAACTGAGTCAGTATCATAACGTTCGAGTGTATTGCGCGATGGAACAGTTGGACATAGCAAAAAAAAAAAGATGTGTATTGCGCCTATAGGTTGAAAGAGAGAATAACTTGTGTATCACTAATAACATCGCATTTAATCAATTGACATGTAAGCAAAAACAGAGAAATAAAAAGTGGTACCAGTGAGAAAGCCTTGGTGTGAACCTTGACTTGTAATTGTGTCCTCCATTGAACATAACTGCTTTCTATGATTGCAATGTACAGGTCCAAGAGCAGGTAAGTGCATACACTTTGATTTAACATGAGTTTGGCAGCATAGGTTCGTCAATTTCAAAAGCTGTGCAAATATGAGAAAAATATGATGGTCAACACCCTTAGGCTGTGATGGAACTGAAATTCACAATAAACTACAAAAAAAATGTATTGATGTTATATGCATAAGTACAACTATATGCAGTGAACACTTTAGATAAAAATCCATCCATTCTAATCATAATCAATAATTCATTCAGAAGCTATTGCTAGGATTGTCCATTATACTGATGCCTATTGACTATTGTACCATGGTGATAAACATACATAGTTGTTACTACTCAACCAAACTAGCCATACATATGTGAAACAACAGATTGCTTATATTGAAGATGCATGGAGTAAGTCCTAACATCAATATTTTCAGCATCATATAACAACAATACCCACACAATGTGCTGCTGAAAAGCACATCACACTTGCAAAACAATTTGGACATACTATATTTTTTCACAACTGCCCATGCATGGGTATCAAACTAGTATTAACACACACACACACACAAACACACACACGTGCGCCTCCACACACATACACACACAAACACACACAAACATATACATATGAGAGTTTTAATAAATAACAAAACCACAAAATTGACCATCCTACTAATAATGCACATCAACCACTAATTGCATAGTTAAAGCCTGTTAAAAAAACATTTCATACTTATATCTCCAATACCAATATTATTATTTTAAACAAATATTTGCAGCTATATTTTCAATATGTGGGCACGCTGCAACTGGACAGAAATCTCCTTAAACTACATGCAGTTAATAATATGCTACAAACTTTCAAGTGAACCAAAAACTTCAAACTTGTCTATACACATTAAAACTTCATTGATCGTAAGCCGACTAAAATACATTAAATAAAACAGAGTTGCATTATAATCAATTCTCAAATGAATAAACTTGTAATATAATCAATGGCTGAACATGCAGTCGCTTGGCTCGTAAACATCCATGATACATTATCAGCCTATGCATACAGTGCTCTAACCATGGCTCTAGGAAGAGCAAAGGTTAACTTCAATTTTATGTGTTAATCTACAAATTAACTACTTTATTTCTTTTAAGTTTTATAATCCAGATTCGCAGATGGAAAGAGTCGAAAAAGTAAACTCAGTCCGATGATTACGAGTTCTCTAATGGTAATTTTCTTATTGTAATTGTATCATGTAACTTGAGTAAAATGTAAGTTTTGATCTTTGTTATATGTTTGTTTCAAAATTTCATCTTTTAGTATGATATGCAGACCCTTTAAGATTCATATTCGCTAACGAGACGACTTTTGTGAAACTACATACTGGTATCTTGAACAGAAACCCTATCTTCTTATACAAAGTAAGATTTAATAATTTATATGATTAAAATAATATGACCTTGCGCGAACGATCCAAGTAAATGTTACATTAAAATTAATATTCTAAATAATTGTACTTTCTAATCTTCTAGAAATTTTGTAACACCCTTCAACACAAGTGAATGTTACTTTAAATTTGATGTAAACTATAAACTATCTCCATAAAGTAATATACACTCAAGAATGTATAATCCAAGTAAAAACATGGTTAGTGGTTAACATGACAATGAAAGTCACCAAAAAAAATGCAAGTAATGATGTAGCAAAGACGAGGATATTCAAGATGAAAGCGAATACATAAACTCAGGAGCAACCAACCTTGTGACCAACAATCCAAGAAATTTGAATCTTGGCAATAAGGAATACAGAGACAAACAATCTTTATTTATGAATAATGCCAACTCTATTCATATTACTCATACTGAAAATGCTAGTATTAAAGGGTAAAACAACTATATATAAACAATATGTTGAAAGCATCATTAATTAGAAAGAATTTACTAAGTATATTTTATCACACTGAACAATATTTTTCATTTTTTTCCTTATTTGTAGATCCTGATCCGATAACCTTGATGCTGAGCTCACATGGTTCACAACAACAAAATGTCATTTCCGATTTGGTCTAGCAACTTCTATCACTTGAGAAATTGTATTAGTATCAACTTTAGTTACAAGTTGTTGACTCCTAAATCTAAAGTCATTTGTAAAAAAGCTAATTAATCCTAGAACACGCAAATTATGACTTTTATCAACAAATGTGGAAGGAGAAAATCAGAAATCACTGGACAACAAGTTTCATGCAAACTGAACCTTCAGAATGTTTCAGTTCGCACAAACAATAGTAATCCAAACTAGTGAATCACAAGCTCAAAATACAGTATATTAATTTAAGGAATTATAGAATTAGTAAATCTGTTAATACCTGAAGCAATTAAAACAAGCGAATCAGTATATCGGGCATATCCAGATTATCCTTGTAGAAGAAAATTTCCGTGATTAAATTAGGGAGGCAATCCAATTTAGGGGATTTGTCGATTGGAAAATTTAGCCATGCCAATGAAGAGTGGATGTACTTTTTCTTAGTTTTGTTTCTGTAAATTTTAGGTTTTGGTACTTTTAGAGAGAAGAGGGAAGACCAAGACCTTTGAAACCTAACGTGTTATGTTTGGCGGCACTAGCGGGAAGATGGAAATTTTGACGATGGGAAATTTTGACGGTGTAAAATACACGTAAAATAAAGAGAAAAACAATAATAGTCGCACTTACCATTCAAACGCAACCAAATACTGTAATCGAAAAGATATTTTCTTGTGGTGCCACTTGATTGTAGATTCCTATGCTGGTCCCACCATGGGGTGTATCAGGTCCCATGGTGGTGGCCCGACACAATTCTACAATGCATAGGTTATAGTACTAGTGCTCAGTGCCCTGTTTGTCTGCTCCGAAGTGTGTGCACGCCCGCACTCCATTAGAACCCACACTGCTACACCAACCGTCGTCGCTTTTGACCGCTTACAATCAGCCCAGTAATCGTGCCCCACCCTGCCTAGTTTCAGGGTACCATGATACCTAATTGGGTTACTGTTGAAATGGGTCCCCGTTACTAGGGTTTTCTAGTCAAACATGTTAAGTGGTTAAGTGTCTGTATTAACCTAACCACACCCATCATTTTAGTTAACATGTTGAATTGGTTAAGTATTTTAGTTAACTTAACCCTACCATCCTCATTCTACCTTTAATTTATTCATTAAAGCACCAACCACTCACATTAGACAGGTATTGTTGCGGTTACTGGACAACCGGTCAGTTCTGGGCAGGTTTACACCACAATCTGTCTAACCTCGGGTCCTTATTGGGCTTAATGCCTTAACCTCCTACATTGGATAGGTATTGTTGTGATTACTGGATAGTCGGGCGGGTCCGGGCAGGTTTACATCACAACTCAATCCAACCTCGGGTTAAGTATATTCAAATTTTCCTAAATTTACATATTTGTTCTTTTATTCTTATAAGTAAATTTGTTAACAATTAAATGTTATGGCCTACTTTCCAAATTCATTATTTTTAGGTATATAATTTATACCGTTTCAAGCCATAAATTATCTGTTTGATTTTTCACCCATTTATGTCAAGTTTCTTATAACTACCAATTTTTCCCAATGTTACCCCATCTAAATATTAGGCTAATAATCTTAGCCTAATTTTCCGCTCGTATGATTTTTGACATATAATATTAGGCTAAAAACTTAGCCTAATTTAGCATACACAAAATTTTCATAAAGAAATCCATTAACATAAACATGACATAGGTGTAAATTTGGCATTTTTGGCATAGTCAATATGAACACAATAGGGGTGAACTTGCAAAATAGTTATCATGAATGTCATGGGTGTGAACTTGCAACGTAGACTAAGCCACATACATATATGTGAATTTGCATCATAGACATACATGTGAATTTGCAACATAGACTAAATCAACTTACATATATGTGAGTTTACAACACAGACTAAATCATCTTACATATATGTGAACTTGCAAATCAATCACAAACATATGAATAATTGTGAACTTGAATTACGACATAGGTTTAAAATATACACATAAACATGTAGAACTAACATTTGGTCACATATGTGATAGGATTTTACAACCTAAAACTTGCATAACTTGATAAACTACACAACTTGTCATAACAGGTTATACTCCAAGTTCATATACATATGAATAGATTTATCATTAACTCACAATTCAACATGATAACAAAATAGAACGACAGACATAGATCAATATCACTCAATTCCACATGTAACATAATAAACATCGTTCTATTTTCAATTTATTTCGAAGGCATGACATTGATCTTGATTTGCATCCCAAAACATAACAAAACTTACAACGAACGATGAACTTGAGTTCTGGTTCCTGGGTCCTGAATTTGCAATGCTTTCCTTTGGGTAGATAAACGTTGTTTTGATTCTTAATTGAATTATAATTTGTTCGTCTCTAAGCTTTCTCCAACAGACGGCTATTCCTAATTTCCTCCCAGCAGCATGACGGCTCTAGTTCTATTTTATTTGTGTGAATTGAGGTTGAGTGTTGGGTTGTATTTATCGAATTTCAGATTGATTTGAGCCGTCAGATGGTCATAGAGTGAACCCAGACTATACACACCAAGAGGAGCCAATCAGAAATTGACAAATCAGCCCTAGTGACACACCAGAGCTCAAAAATTCGACCAGAACCCCGACCAGGCTAGCCAGGACATAACCAGGTCGACTGGCCAGGTCGACCCCAGGTCGACTCCCTAGTCGACTTGGGTACCCAGGTCGACCCCCCTCTATTAAGGTCACTCACAAAGGGAATGCCTTAACTTCAGTGGAGGTTTATAGGTAAAAGTAACAAATAAAACACAAGACATATATAAACACACACATATATATATATAAGCAGCGGAAAACAAACAGACTTTCATTTCATAAATACGTGTTCATACAAAACATTTCCATTCCTGCCTCAAAACAAACTTCCAATTATTACAACTATAATACTGTCTTGATTTAAAACTTAAAGAAGCATGAAACAAAATTTAAACTGCACAAATCCCCATAGAATGTCCAAAACCATAGCCCAAAACGAAAGAGATCCAAGCAATACATTCTCTCTCTTCTAGCTGGATGAAAAATCTGACTAAGCTGAGGTGTTTCCTCCCTATGGACCTGGGGGGGGTGGGGACGGAAGAAAAGAAAGCGAAAGGAAAATGGGTCAGACATAAGTCTGGTAAGTCTTGTTATAATTCTTACATGAGAACCATAAATAGATAATGACTTGTATAAACTGAGAACAGGACAATACCAG
The DNA here is from genome assembly GCA_030737875.1 of Allium sativum. Lineage (NCBI taxonomy): Eukaryota > Viridiplantae > Streptophyta > Magnoliopsida > Asparagales > Amaryllidaceae > Allium > Allium sativum. The sequence continues at coordinate 45,856,455 of CM060919.1, read as the reverse complement.
AACATAAGATAAGATATGGTAGGAAATAATTACTATACTAAACGCACTCACTATTACTTCTCTGCACCAACTTGCACTGACTCAATTGGCACCCCATGGTCAGGGTGAAGTGATCCCCTTTCTAAAGATCGGCTCCTACTCGCATAAACATATGTGCCATACGGACCCACTTGATTGTAGATTCCTATGCTGGTCCCACCATGGGGTGTATCATGCCCCATGATGGCGGCCCGACACAATTCTAGAATGCATAGGTTATAATATTGGTGCTCAGTGCCCTGTTTGTCTGCTCCAAAGTGTGTGCACGCCCGCACTCCGTTAGAACCCACACTGCTACACCAACCGCCGTCGCTTTTGACCGCTTACAATCAGCCTAGCAATCGTGCCCCACCCTGCCTAGTTTCAGGGTACCATGATACCTAATTGGGTTACTGCTGAAATGGGTCCCCATTATTAGGGTTTTCTAGTCAAACATGTTAAATGGTTAAGTGTTTGTATTAACCTAACCCCACCCATCAGTTTAGTTAACATGTTGAATTGGTTAAGTATTTTAGTTTACTTAACCCTACCATCCACATTCTAGCTTTAATTTATTCATTAAAGCACCGACCACTCACATTACACAAGTATTGTTGCGGTTACTGGACAGCCGGTCGGTTCAGGGCAGGTTTACACCGCAACTCAGTCTAACCTCGGGTCCTTATTGGGCGTAATGCCTTAACCTCCCACATTGGATAGGTATTGTTGTGATTACTGGACAGCCGGGCGGGTTCGGGCAAGTTTACAACACAACTCAATCCAACCTCGGGTTACGCATATTCGTATTTTCTAAATTTACGTATTTGTTCTTTTATTCTTATATGTAAATTTGTTAACAATTAAATGTTATGGCCCAATTTCCAAATTCATTTATTTTAGGTATATAATTTATTCCTTTTCCAGCCATAAATTATCTGTGTGATTTTTCACCCATTTATGTCAAGTTCCCTATAATTGCCAATTTTTCCCAATGTTACCCCGTCTAAATATTAGGCTAACAATCTTAGCCTAATTTTCCGCTCGCATGATTTTTGACATATAATATTAGGCTAAAAACTTAGCCTAATTTAGCATACACAAAATTTGCATAAAGTAATCCATTAACATAAACATGACATAGGTGGCATAGTCAATATGAACACAATAGGGGTGAACTTGCAAAATAGTTATCATGAATGTCATGGGTGTGAACTTGCAACGTAGACTTAGCCACATACATATATGTGAATTTGCATCATAGACATATATGTGAATTTGCAACGTAGACTAAATCAACTTACATATATGTGAATTTACAACACAGACTAAATCATCTTACAAATATATGAATTTGCAAATCAATCACAAACATATAAATAAGTGTGAACTTGAATTTTGACATAGGTTTAACATATACACATAAACATGCAGAACTAACATTTGGTCACATATGCGATAGGATTTTACAACCTAAAACTTGCATAACATGATAAACTACACAACTTGTCATAATAGGTTATACTCCAAGTTCATATACATATGAATAGATTTATCCATTAATTCCCATTTCAACATGATAACAAAATAGAACCACAGACATACATCAATATCATTCAATTCCACATATAACATAATAAACATCGTTCTATTTTCAATTTATTTCCAAGGCATGACATTGATTCGCATCCCAATACATAACAAAACTTACAACGAACGATGAACTTGAGTTATGGTTTCTGAGTTCTGTATTTGCAATGCTTTCCTTTGGGTAGATAAACGTTGTTTTGATTCTTAATTGAATTAGAATTTGTTCGTCTCTAAGCTTTCTCCAACTGACCGCTATTCCTAGTTTCCTCCCAGCAGCATGACGTCTCTAGTTCTAATTTATTTGTGTGAATTGAGGTTGAGTGTTGGATTGTATTTATAGAATTTCAGATTGATTTGAGCCGTCAGATGGTCATAGAGTGAATCCAGACTATGCACACCAAGAGGAGCCAACCAGAAAGTGACAAATCAGCCCTAGTGACACACCAGAGCTCAGAAATTCGACCAGAACCCGACCAGGTCAGCCAGGACCTGACTAGGTCGACTGGGCAGGTCGACCGCCTGATCGACCTGGGTACCTAGGTCGACCCCCTGGTCGACCCCCGGGTCGACCTGGTTCCTGGGCGGGAATTTTCCCGCCCAGCCCAATTTGGATATGTTTTTGAAATTTAAACCGAATTCTAAGTTGTTTGAAATTTAAATTGAATTCTGAAACTTCTGGAGGTCATAACTCCTTCATACGGAGTCCGATTTACACAAACTCGGACTCTATCTCAAGCATAATTCTGAGACGAACACAACGGCATAACCCGTTTCCCTTAATTCTTTCATTTAGAATTAATTGTACATTAATTTGTTAATTTAATGTTAACTGAAAATTCGGGGTGTTACATTCTCCCCTCCTTAAAGGATTTCTTCCCCGAAATCTTCAAGTCTGGAAGAACGTATGTCCTAACATCCAATCGTCCATCTACTCAACCAACAAACACAGGCGCCCATTATCCTTAAAAGACTTCTAATGCTTCATGATTATATGCATAGTGTGTGTATATGTCCTTATCTAATGCAAAAATTACGCGGCATACTGATTCAGTTGACCTCCTTAATGTGAATCATGTAAGTGTCATGAATCCATTATGTATGCGAATTATTTTTCCTTACTCATAAATCTACAATCAAGTGGGGCTGTATGACACATATGTTTATGCAAGTAGGAGCCGATCTTTAGAAAGGGGATCACTTCACCCTGACCATGGGGTGCCAATTGAGTCAGTGCAAGTAGGTGCAAAGAAGTAATAGTGAGTGCATTTAGTATATTTAGTATTTCCTACCATATCTTATCCTATATTCTGGTATTGTCTTGTTCTCAGTTTATACAAGTCATGATCTTTTTATTGTTCTCATGCTAGAATTATAACTAGACTTACCAGACTTTTGTCTGACCCATTTTCCTTTCGTTTTCTTTTCTTACGTTTCCCCCCTAAGGTCCACAGGGAGGAAACACCTCAGCTTAGTCAGATTTTCATCCAGCTTGAACAGAGAAAATGTATTGCTTGGATCTCTTCCATTTTGGGCTATGGTTTTGGACATTCTATGGGGATTTGTGCAGTTTAAACTTTGTTTCATGCTTCTTTAAGTTTTAAATCAAGACAGATATAAACACACACACACACACACACACACACACACATATATATATAGGCATCGGAAAACCAAAGCAACAACTCAAAAAGAAAGAGGTGGAGAGATAAGGTAAGAGCACATTACATTGGCATGATAATATTTAAAGAACAAAAGATGAGCTAGGTAATGCTAGCTTGTGACCCAAATGGGGGTCGACTTGGAGGTCGACCTGCCCAGTCGACCTGGTTAGGTCCTGGCTGGCCTTGTCGGGTTCTGGTCGAATTTATTTAGGGCACGATTACTGGGCTGATTGTAAGCGGTCAAAAGCGATGGCGGTTGGTGTAGCAGTGTGGGTTCTAACGGAGTGCAGGCGTGCACACACTTCGGAGTAGACAAACAGGGCATTGAGCACTAGTAGTACAACCTATGCATTCTAGAATTGTGTCAGGCCGCCACCATGGGACCTGATACACCCCATCGTGGGACCAACATAGGAATCTACAATTAAGTGGGGCCTTATGACACATATGTTTATGCGAGTAGGAGCCGATCTTTAGAAAGGGGATTCACTTCACCCTGATCATGGGGTGCCAATTAAGACAGTGCAAGTAGGTGCAGAGAAGTAATAGTGAGTGTGTTTAGTATAGTTAGTATTTCCTACCATATCTTATCTTATATTCTGGTATTGCCATGTTCTCAGTTTATACAAGTCATGATCTTTTTATTGTTCTCATGCTAGAATTATAACAAGACTTACCAGACTTACGTCTGACCCATTTTCCTTTCGCTTTCTTTTCTTCCGTTTCCCCCCTCAGGTCCACAGGGAGGAAACACCTCAGTTTAGTCAGATTTTTCATCCAGCTTGAAGAGAGAGAATGTAAAGTTTGGATATCTTTCGTTTTGGGCTATGGCTTTGGACATTCTATGAGGATTTATGCAGTTTAAAGTTTGTTTCATGCTTCTTTGAGTTTTAAATCAAGACAGTATTATGGTTGTAATAATTGGAAGTTTGTTTTGAGGCAACAATGGAAATGTTTTGTATGAATACGTATTTATGAAATGAAAGTCTGCTTGTTTTCCTGTTGCTTATATATATGTGTGTTTAGCTTTCAGGGGTACATCTACTATTTGTCACCTAGATCTAATCTAGGGTTTTCTATCGGACGCTTCCTAGATTCAACCAGGGTTTACGCGACCTAGGTCCAACTAGGGTTTATGCTACCTATTGAACGCTTCTCGGATTCCGGGTTTATGCGACCTAGGTCCAACTAGGGATTATGCTACCTGCGTGTGTCATACGACCCCCAATGATTGTAGATACCTATGTTGGTCCCACCATGGGGTGTATCAAGTCCCATGGTGGCGGCCCGACACAATTCTAGAATGCATAGTGTATACTACTGGTGCCCAGTGCCTGCTTTTTATGCTACGAAGTGCGTGCATGCCCGCACTCCGTTAGAACCTACACTGCTGCACCACTCGCCGTTGCTTTGACCGCTTACAATCAGCCCAGTAATCGTGCCCTACCCTGCCTAGTTTCAGGGTACCATGATACACCTATGTGGGTTACTACTGAAATGGGTCCCCGTTACTAGGGTTTCCGACTGGTTAAGTTTGTGGGCCTATATATACAGATATTACCCACCTACCCGTGATGTACTTAACCCACTGATTCAAGCATGTTTATTAATGGTTAAGTTTGTGGGCCTATATTTACTAATAATACCCACTAACCCGATATGTACTTAACCCTCTCCGTCCATCGCGTTAAGTTGGCTAAGTGTTTTCTCTTGTTTTACTTAACCCTACCACACATCATGTTATATCGGTTAAGTGTTGCTCCTTGTGTTACTTAACCCTACCGCGAGTCTTGTTATACCGGCTAAGTGTTCTCCCTTGTGTTAACTTAACCCCAACGCATGTCATGTCATATTGGTTAAGTGTACGTTGACTTAGCCAACCTACTTATCATGTTGTGACAGTTAAGCGTTACCTTCTGTTGTTACTTAACCTTACCACGCATCACGTTATATTGGTTAAGCGCATGTTAACTTAACCCCATCCACTAGTCATATTACAATGGTTGAGTGTTACGCTCGTGTGTTTACTTAACCCTACCACGCATTAGGTTATATCGATTGGGTGTTATCAACCCATTCAAGTTAAACCAACCCATCCGCTAGTCATGCTATAATGATTAAGTGATATAAATCAATTCAAATTAACTTAACCCACCCACCTATCATATTATCACTACAACAAAATGACCCTATTACAACGGTGGAAAACAGTTGTAAAAGACTTTTTACAACGGTGGAGCCACCGTCGTCTATTAGGAAGTTGTAATAGACTGAAATCTTTTACAACTTTTATACACCATTGCAACACCGTTGTAAAATGTATATTTTACAACTGTTTTCCACCGTTGTAGTAATACATATTACAACATTTTTTCACCGTTGTAGTAATTCGTACTACAATTAATTATTACAATATGATTTTTGTTTCTTTATACATTACATTTCATATAAAAATAAATATTTATATTGAATAAAATGATACTACACTGAACTGAAATAATCAATTAAATATTTTATTTCAATATTTGAATTAGTACAACTTTGTGATCCACTATCGTACAAATCACTTTTACATAATACAGTCATAACAATACATACATTCCTCACTTTTACATAATATAGTCACAACTCACTTTTGCACTGTTCTCTTCGTATAGTTCAAGTGCCATGTATTCGGGCGTTCCGGTCATTGTGCGTGTTGCGTGGTTCCTTTCTACTACTGTTGCTTCTTCAAGATCTCCTATTTTAACCTATACATTGTTTATACCAAAATTTAACTACTGGTAAAGATTATATTACTTTTCAGCAATCATCTCATATAAACACTATGTTTATCCAACAACCAGTTCTCCTTTAAATTTTTTTTACTACCCTACAACCATTGAATTCCAAAACAGAAAGAGATGGTTCTAGTATTTTATTTTATGGTGCAACACAGAAGATAACCATAAAGTGTAAAGTCCTTTTCCTTTATAAAAATATATAGATATAACTGCAAAGCACCTGCTTATAGCTAGGCAAACAAACTGAATAACATAAGCAAACAGCCGTAAACCTATAGATTAAGTATAATAGAATGTTCAGACAGTATCAAGGGTGGACCTACGAATGAAAGCAAGGATGGGCTAATTTTAAAGATTGACTTATTTCTCAAGACAATTGTTTCTAAGAAGTACATATTTATCTAGGTTCAAAGTGTATTAGTATAGAAAAGAAAATTCCAACATAAGTTTCAAAACTGATTCTATATCTGAAATGAAACGGACCTCATCCACAACTGCAACTGCAAATTCATCATGATATCGACTAAGACTTGTTGTAAGAATAGCAATGAGATGGATTTGACTGTACTTCCCCTTGTGAACCTTCAAAAAGCACTTCAGTAAGTGTGGTTCACATTCACTCCAAGGTAATTTTCTTAGTTGTCTAAGAACATATTCAAGAGAAGACTTGTCAAGATCTGAGAAGAGTAACTTTCTTATATACTGCACCAAATGGAAACAACTGATATCAATTAACTGCGCTTGGCCCATAAAACATTCGGAAAAAAAAGCAACTTATACTACACCTGATACAACGGAAGTCGTATTTTTGAAACCCGAGCAGACCGTTCAGGCGGTTTGCATATGTAGTATGCATTTTCTACCAAAGTACTATGACGTGGATCCAAGTTTTTTACATTTTTTAAACGCATGAGTATCTCCAACATATCTGACATACAAATTGTTGTTTCAGGTGATCGGTAAAGAAAACGCCCACATGTTTCTAGAAGGTTGCAAGCAACGTCAATATTGTGATGATTAAAGTCGTCCAAACAAGCCTGCATGAAACAATGAATGATGAACATTCTCCCAACAAAAGTATTTTGCATGTTAACATATTAAAAAATTCAAATTCCAAACTAATGCAAGGATTTTGGGTTCATACGAGTGATGTATATGGCAATTGAGTGTACAGGGCCACCAACAATAGACTGGAGGAAATTGCAATTTCATTATAAGAAAAAAAGAAAATGGCGCACAACATCATTACATAGTCCAAAGGCATAGGAGTGCAGTATCAGTAAATAACCCATTATTGATCATACACTCAGCAATTTATCGAAAATAGGATAGCAACAACCGAGAAACCCAAAAATTAGGGTTTGTTTTTTCCTTTCAAAGGACCGACCTCCAATCTAGAAAATGAAAATTCACCTGAATTGACCTATGATGTTGTCCAGCTCGAATGAAAACTCACTCACGAATTGGAGTCTCTCGACCTGCCTTTTCACATAAACGAGTTACTTGCAAATCAGCTTCCTATTAAAGGTCATAGTGCCTAACAGAGGGAAATACACTCACCTTAAACCCGATTAGCTTCCAGATTCGATTTCTCTCCGTAGTTCCTCTATTTGGGTTTCGATCTCCCCCAGATCTACTGTCTCTTCCCCTTGGAGACAATTTCTCTCAAAATTAGTTCTATTTGATGTGAGACGTTGGTCGATTTGTTGATTTCCCCAATTCGATTTCTAGGGCTTCGGCCATTTTTAAGTTTTTTTTTAGAACGAGAGAATGAAATGGAAACCGACGACCTATTTTCTTTTATTTGCTTCATACGGGTAGGGTTTCACCATTGCCAATGTCCATTTTGCCCTTAGATTTAATGTTAACCCTTATAAAACTTAAGCCCCAAATCATCATAACACTTAAACAAAATTTTCATGTCACATACACAATATACAAACAAATGTGTATGTTTATTCACCATTTTAATCATGCACAATTTCACATATTCATCATGTACATATCACAAATGATTTATTTATTTATTCACCCCAAATATTATGGATTTAATTCAAATCAATATAATATAGGATCATCAAAGTTGGGTTCTTACATTTCTACTTAGTTATAATCGAGTAATAACTATTAAAAGCTTATAATGTATATGCCACCTAAATATTAATTAATAAGTAGTTAACATTAACTATTAAACATTAATTACCACTTATTAACTATTAATTATTTAATAATAATTAATAAATATTATTGATTCCTAAGTTTATTATTAATTATTAATTATTATTAAATATTAATATAATTAGTTATTAAATATAGATATTATAAACATGAAGTTTGTAATGGGCATCTATTACAACTAACAAAACAAAAAGTTGTTAAAAATACGTTTATTACAACTTTAGGGAATTGACAGTTGTAAAATACCATTTATTACAACGGTGCTTTTACCACCGTTGTAAAAAACCATTTATTACAACGGTGCTTTTACCACCATTGTAAAAATCCATTTATTACAACGGTGCTTTTACCACCGTTGTAAAACTAAAGTTGTAATATGGTGTTTTTGTTGTAGTGTATGTTGGTTAAGTGCTATTAATCTACTCAACCGCACCCATTTGTCTAATTAACATGTTGTATTAGTTGAGTGTCCTCAATCTGCTTAACCCTGCCAACTTGTCTAATTAACATGTTAAAATGGTTAAGTGTGCTCGAGCAATCAAGTTCAGGTTTACTTAACCCTCCCATTCATGTCATATCGGTTAAGTGTCATTAGTCTAGTCATATTACTTAACCTTTTTATTCTTAGCGTGTCTGTTTATTGGCATTAATTAATTATTAATGCATCAAACCCTCATATTAGACCTGTTGTTGCGGTCACCGGATATGTCGGGTGGTTCCGGGCAGAATTACACCACAACTCAGTCTAACCTCGGGTTTAAGCATGATATGACTAACTTCTCACATTGGATCTTATTATTTGTAGTCACTGGATATGCCGGGCGGTTCCGGGAAGAATTACACTGCAAACTCAACCCAACCTCGAGTTTGCCATGTTCACGTTCGTGTTCATACTCATATTCATGTTCATGTTTCAACCATGTTCATATTTCCAGTTATATGCCAATTACCAAGTTCATAATTCACGTTTTTGCCCCAAAACATATTCCCAAAGTATTATCATAATTCACTATAAAGTTATGCCAAGTTATAGCCTTTTATTTACAATACACGCCAACTACCCAAAACCCAACTTAGGCGCGCTCATATTAAACCTCTACCAAGTCATAAATTATCATATACGTTTCAACTCCAAATTTTACATAATTAACATATTCCCAAGTTCTAGATTACATGTCAGTTTTACATATGCCCAATTCATACCAAATTTACATATGTTCAATTCATGCCGTTTTACATGTATGCCAATTTTATGCCAATTTACACATATACCAAGTTTCATGCCGTTTTACATATGTCAAGATTCATGATTTACATGTTTACAAGGCTATGCTCAATTTACATAGATCAAATTTTATACCCAAAATTACATGTATACCATGTTTACACCAAATTACCCATAACAAGTTCTAGCCAAATTACATATATCAAGATCCATATCAAATTACATATATCAATCCCAATCGCGCAATTACCATTATAATGACAATACCCAAAATTACCCCATTTCATGTTAATGGTAAATTATCCCCAAACATCCAATTTTCATATTATGCCTTCGATTCCACCAAACACATATATTCCACTAGGCAATATTCCAATATTTCCCCCATATACCATCGCACATATATCGTTGTTTAGGCCTTGGTCCGAAATTGACCTAGGTTCATCAAAAGAAAATAAATAGGGGAAGGTAGAAGATTGCAATAAAAATGAGATCAGAGAGAAAACAGCATAAAACATCATCTCAGTCATAAAGAATAGATCTTGATAATAATATCAACATGAACCAAGAAAATTGATTTACAACAAGCTGAATAGACTATAAACTTGTCATGAGAATAAAGATAGAAAGGTTCCCAAAATCAAGATCCAAGAAAAAATAAGAATATACTTGGATCAAAAGTCCAATTTCACTTCATCACATGTCCATATTAAGTTTGATTATTTTAATCTGAAAATAACTAGAACTTATAGATCGTGGACAAGGAATTAAGAACTGAATTTGCTGTAAAAATGTTGCGGCGTTGTTGATTTATTGACTTGAATCATTGTAGAAGCCTTAATCTTCTAATTGGATTGTGAATGAAAGCTTAGGAAATTTATTAGAGGTGGCAGCCATGGTCAAGAGGGATCTCAGCAGCATTTTGGTGTAAGAATGATTTGTTATGAATTAGGTTAGGTCTTAGGGTGTATTTATAGGTGTAGGAACTATTTAGGGCCTTTAGATCAACCCTAGAATCAATCCGGACCATCAAAACATGTCCCGTGCTTCAAAAGTGGGTTCTGGGCCAAAACAGGCCGACTAGGTTGACCTGTGAGGGGGTATGTCGACCACATGTGTAACACCCCACATCCGTTAGTGTCACTCACAAAGGGAATTCACTAAGTTCTGTGGAGCATTTTGGGTAAAAGATGCAGATAAATTACAAGACAGACAGAAATTAAACAGCGGAAAACAAAACTTTGCTTTATTGATAAAATAGTTTGTACAAAGATTTCTTTACAATATCAAATATCATCTGTCTTACAAAATAAAGAAGCATAAAACAACATTTGTATTCCCCAATTTTAGCAAGAGCCAGCCATAGCATCTGAAAGAGAGGATCCAAGCAAAACTTCGACAAATCTTCAAGTTGGGAAAGAGTGACAGTCCGACTTAACCTGAGCTATACTATTCCCTCCTTTACTACCTGGGGGGGGGGAGGGGGGAACAGAAGAAAAGAAGACGAAAGAAAAACAGAGTCAGACATAAAGCCTGAGTAAGTTCAGTAACTTCTAGCATGTGAACATGGAAAAACAAAACGACATGAATTGACTGAATACAAGATTACACCATGACGATAGGGTCAACAAGAATAGACAAGATAATCACAAGATATGCTAAGCTAAGATAAACTAGATATGCTCTAATACATTCGCCGCTTCGCTATTTCTTTGTTTTACTGGTTTCTATATCTCTGCACCACCTAACTAATGTCCCAACTAGTAACGATAACGTGATCCTAATCCCTGTATTTTCCATCGCCTTCAGGCATACATTTATTATTTGTTACCAAGATTTAATCTAGGGTTTTCTACCAAGTGCCTTCTAGATTTAACTAGAGTTTACGTTATCTGCTGAACGCTTCTCGGATTCAGGGTTTATTCCATCTAGTCCAACTAGTGCTACCTGTCGAACGATACCCCCAAGTCTAGGACACACTACCTAGAGTGGTATATGTTCCTATACTTCCACACTCATGTATCGCGAATCGTTATCGCTTGTCTAGATGCACATGTCCCGTAATGTGCGGCCCGAGTCCTATGACAGGGCAAATCAAGGAATACAGAACTCGGTTGGGAGCTTTCAGATATCTGCCGATGCAGATGCTAAGGTCTGTTTTTATTCCAGTGGCTATGGTCCCACTTGACCCCTCCCTCAACTAATGAAAGGCGCACCTTGTAAAATGAGAACTTTACGCCGGCCCCCGGTGCCCCACTATCCTATGGCCATCCTCACCCATAACTAGATAGCAAGTATATGGTCTTTTGGAGTTCTCCGCCTTTCCGCTTCACGTATCTCGATTGACTGAAGATGGATGGTAGACGACGAGTTGCTATCACAGGGCTACCGTTTTCTCGCCGAATCACGCTGGTCCATCCTGGTCTTTAGGTTGCCATGTATTACAACCAAGGCATACCCCTGGTTCTTCTACGCAGACCTTAACCTCTGTGAGCCCAGGAGGATCATCTGCAGCCTCACAGAGGGATACCAAGAGTACCCTCACGTCCCCTCGAAGCCTCGGGCTTCGTAACCCAATTCGTTGGAGCCTTCTTTTTAATCAGACGGACGTTCGCTCCTTCCCGTGTCATACTAAGAATTACTACTTAGTTCTGCTAACTAAGGTTTACCACTTAGTTTCCCAAATCATTGTTTTCTTAACTAAGGTTTACTACTTAGCTCCTTTTAACTAAGGTTTACTACTTAGTTCTCTTTCCCATCAATTTGGATTGGTTAAGTGTCATTAGTCAATTCAAGCCAACTTAACCCTCTTTATTCATCCTGTTAAACTCGTTAAGTGTTATCAGTAATTCATGATGACTTAACCCTACCACAAACCAAGTTATATTGGTTAAGTACTTCTTATTACTTAACCCTACCCATTCATCCTGTATTGGTTAAGTGTTCCTTGCCCGTCTGTTTTAACTGACATGTTATTATTAATGGTTAAGTATTATCCCTTCATGTTTTAGACTTAACCCTATTCCTTTATCACAATCCGATGGTTAAGTGTTCAAGCTTACTTAACCCTACGGTCTAGCCTAGCTAACATATCAGATTGGCTAAGTGTATTTACTTAACCCCAACCTCTAGTCTAGTTAACATGTTAATTTGGCTAAGTGTATTAACTTTACTTAACCCCACCTTCTAGTCTAGTTAACATGTTAATTTGGCTAAGTATTTCCTTAGTTACTTAACCCCTACAAATCTTGTCTTGTTACCATGTGAAGTTGGTTAAGTGTCCCTATGGACTTAGCCCTCCCATCCTAGCTTAACTGTGTTAAGTTGGTTAAGTGTTCCTATGGACTTAACCCTCCCATTCTAGCTTAACGGTGTTAAGAACCTAACCCCACCCACCGGTCTGGTTATCATGTTGAATCGGTTAAGTGTCTTAGTTGACTTAACCCTTCCATTCTTATTCTAGATTTAACTAAATAAATTAAAGCCGATACCACTCACATTAGACAGATATTGTTGCGATTACTAGATGTGCCGGTTGGCTCCGGGCAGGTTTACATCGCAACTCAGTCTAACCTCGGGTTAGGCCTATTCGTGTTTTCTAGTTCAAAGGGTTTTGACTAATTTTCAAATCAGGTTTTAAAAGTAACCATCCCGTTCGTCGGATCAGTTAGGGAGAGCAGGAAACTTGTATTTTCCAAACTCAAGCCTAGACACTATCCTCTCTGTCACCCTAGAACTTTCTGGTGTATTATTAAAAGAGATATCGTTAATAAACCTTTAATTTGTCTAAATTTACATTTCCTCATTTAGGACAAATTCTATAAGTAAATTATTCCTAATTTACTTATTTCCTAATTCCTCTTTTAATGTAAATTGTCAACATTTATTCTTACGGCCCATTTTCCCCTCTATATCATATTTATGCCTTTTGGTATGTGAATTATACCAAATTAAATGCCACTAACCATGATTTTGCTAAACCTGACAATTACTCCCAATTAAGGCCAATTTCAAATTTATGCCAATATACTTATCATGCCAAATTAGCTAATCCAATTCTGATTTACATTCTAATTACGATTCATGTCAAACTAGACTTATTATTCTAGTTCATAATTCATGTAAATGCTAGATTTACAAGTCAATACTAGATTTAAATTACACATCCTATAATTCATGCCAAATTTATCCAATTTGCATTCTTATGAACATGCCATAATACGTGTTCCCAATTTATGCCAATTTCCAAGTTTTAAAACTACGTTTCTAGTAAATTTCATATTTTGCCCAAATCGCATTCCCACCGTTCGTATAATCATGTTTCAATCTAGATTATAGATAAATCTAGATTCGTAACAAATAGGGAATGAACCAAAGATTGCTATGAAAAGGATAGATATAACAACTGGCATAAAATGGTTTTGAATAACGATGTAGGTTCAAGAACATGGGTAGACCTAACTTAATAGGTAAATTCCCAAGGTCTAAAACCAAGAATAGACAGAGTAAGTTCAAGAACATGGGTAGACCTAACTTAATAGGTAAATTCCCAAGGTCTAAAACCAAGAATAGACAGAATAGATAATCGGGTTTAGACCCAATTTCATAGTCACCAAACTTAAGCAACACTTTCCTAGTCATGAATCATAGGTGTTTAGTCACAATTGTCCTTGTTATGTCATAGGCAATAGTTTATGTTTCCTAATCAAAGGCATAGACTTAGTCAGGGAAATAATTCTCATAGTCAAAGAGGCATATGGTTCTAAGGTCCATAGTTTCATAGTCACAAACTTATTTGTCCTTGAATCATAACAGTTCTTAATTTGGTCCAAAGAAATAGGCACTGATTCAATAGAAAGAATTGGCATACTCTTTTATTCCTTTAATTTCATGTCACGAAAAGAGAAACGTTCAAATCTAGAAATAACTGACTTACAGAGATTAGGTTAGAATAGAAAGATGGCGTTGCTATGATTCGTAGAAAAACAGTCGTTGAAGTCGTTTGAACCTCCTCTTGAATCCTAGCTTGACTTGAACCTCTTCTTGAAAATCTTTAGCACCATTTCCTCGTCTTGGTTTATTTTATATATATTATTTTACTCAATTATTTATTCATTTCTCAGAGGCAACATAAGGATAGAAAAGAATTGTGAATAGAGAAGAAGACCAGGGCTGTTTATATAGTGTTAGGCGGACGAACCTGGTCAGAAAACGTGACCAAATACATTAGAACGAACCAGGTTCAGGAAGCTGGAAAAAGCAGGGGGGTCGACCCCCAGGTCGACTACCCAGTCGACCTGGGTGACCCTGGTCGACTACCCAGTCGACCTGGGTGCCTTGGGCGGGAATATTCCCGCCCAGCCCAACCTGGGTCTGGTTTCGAATTTGAATTCGCTTTTCTGACCTGTTTTGAAATTCGAACTTCGCTGAATCTTCCGAAGGCCATATCTTCCTCATACGGACTCCGATTTACGCAAACTCGGACTCGTTTTCATGTAGAATTCCGAGACGAACGCAATGGCGCAGCCCGTTTCCCTTGATTTTGACTTTAATATTTAATTCTTCCTTGATTTGTGAATCTTCGTGTTACAGAATTACGGGGTGTTACAATATGGTCGACCTGTAGGGGGTAGGTCGACCCCCAGGTCAACCACCTGGTCGACCTGACCCGCAGGTTGACCTACCTGGTTCTGTGCTGCCTGAAATTTGCTGAATCTTCTACAGGCCATAACTTCTTCATTCGGACCCCGATTTCGAAAACTCGGACTCTATTTCATGCAGAATTCCGAGACGAACGCAATGGCGCAACCCTTTCCCATTATTCTCATTTTAAAAATTAATTATACTTTGATTTCTTGTTTCAACATGTTATTAAAATTCGGGTTGTTACATTCTCCCCTCCTTAAAGGATTTCGTCCCCGAAATCTTTAAGTTAAGAAGAATGTGTCCTACCATCCAATCATCCATCTACTCAATCATCAATCACAGGCATTCATTGTCCTTAAGAGATTTCTAATGTTGTATGAACATATGCAAGAAGTGTGTGTATATGTTCCTTGTCTAATGCAAATGATCAGGCCTGATTGATCTTCTTAATGCAAAATATGTTTAGTGCCATGAGTCCAACATGTATGCAAATAGCCCTAGTCACATTAACACTATATGTGTGCACAAACATCCATTCATATGCAACATCCACATGATAACACATTCAAATTCACCCATAAACAAGTATAAACACTCATGCATATGCAATATGAAAGGTGACTGAGCCTATCTAATGTCTAATGTGCGTGTATATGCATCCACGAGCAACCACTAGAAACCACTTGCAACCACTTGCAACCATCAATCATAACATGTCTCAACACATGTTTACACCCAATTGTTCCTACCTAAAGATATAGTCAAACGATAGAAGCAAGTAAAAACTTTGTGCCTATTAGGCAATGTCAAAACTGGAAATCTACGTCACATATATACTGATTAGGAGAAGAACTCCCTAAGCACCAGCCCCGAAGACCGAAATCAACATCAGACTGACACCCAAAGAATTACTCAACCCAACTAATTTATATGATTCTAGGAAACTAAGCATGATAGACTCCTTTTAGGTCACAAGAAATCCCTTCCTAAAACCAACCCGTATCCTATAAAACCCAAAAAGTTTAGTCAACCCAACGGACACCCTCAAGCCCCAACATGTATTACTAACAGATGAGTCATACTCCCTATGGGGTTTGCAACAGAAATAGGATTGAGAATAGGACTGAGAGGATATACTTAAAAGATAGCATGCAAGTAAGCTCTACAGGAAAAGAGGGATCAAGGATATACTCTTAAAAAGAGATATGATGTGCGTACCTAGTCTTCAATCTTCTGAGCCGCATTTCCTTGAGCTTAACTCCATTGTGCCTTAACCTTCTTTAACTTCGTGATTTCGTAGCTTCTTAATTCCTATTTCCAAAATATGAGTTGGAGCTCATTTCGCTGTCGCCTCTTGTTCCACTTTCACTTATTCTATTTCTAGTATTCCTGATTCAAACATAACTGCGTACTCATGGTTTCATGCAAGCTCTCCAAAATTCACTAGTGAATCTCGGATCTCGTTCACTTACTAGAAGGTATTCCACAAAAATGAATTATCTCTTGAAAATAAACAAATGCCAACCATGTTGCAAGTGTACTTACTAAGGTGATTTTCTATAACTCATGCATAAACGAGATGAACCATCCGCCTTAGTGGCGAACACTACTCGAGCGGATAAATAAATGTATCAAGAGATTCTAGGTAACTAAGCATGGCAGAACCCTAAGGGTTACACTAGACTTCGAGGGTATTACCGAGGCAAGTCAAGAGTCTAACTACCCTCTTTTCATACTCGAGAATGGTATCATTTCTAGATAACCACTCCATCCCTAAATCAACCCATAGCCCAAAAACATAAGCATTACTTCTAAACTCAACACCTAGCATAGACATTCTCAATCCAAACAAGTCATGAATAAATGAGCCGGTTCCCCAACAGGATTTGAGACAAAAATGGGATCCTCTACTATGCTAGTACTAAGGTGCAGAGACTCAACTATCGAAGCAGAATTAAAAGGATGCGATGTACAAAAACAAAGTTCTAACGGGATGATAGAAAAGAAAAGCTAAACCTTTAACAAAAATGTTACCACCACTCTAGGGTACGCTAGTAGTGAGAGCATATAATTTCCCTCTCGACGATTTTGTTCTTTGCCCTAGTCCTTGTCCTATAATACTTAACTACATGTCCCTTTTTACCATACTAAAGATACTCTCTCTTGTCATGGGTTTTACTATTCCTTCACTTTGGCCTCTTACCTTTCACCTTTTCCTCCTTCATGGATTAAGCCATATCAACAAGTTTCTCATCCTTAGACATGTGTTCTTTATCCTCGTTCTTACTATCCTTGTATAGCTTGTTGGCCGGTTTCTCGAAAGTTACCTCCATCACACTACAACCTTACAAAGCTTGAAATACGATTAGTTGCAGATGGAACTATTGCAGCTACAGATAGAGGTTGGGCACTTCTTTGCCCTCCGGCTTGTGTCGTACACCTACAAAATTTTGGCGAAAAAGAAAGAAAGAAGAGATTCAAAGAGAGAATCAAAAGATAGTGCATATGGCTTTGGGGAATATGCCTTTCTTAAAACAAAACTTTTCTTATAAGAATGCTTCTTTGTAAACGTTTTGAAAATAATTTCAGAAGGTTTTTAAAAGCTTTTGCCCAGTCTGGTAACCTTCTGCTCTGATACCAAATGTAACACCCACATCCGTTAAGGTCACTCACAAAGGGAATGCCTTAACTTCAATGGAGCATTATGGGTACTGGAATAGAAATATTACAAGACAGGCATATATAAAACAGCGGAAAGTAAAGTATGAGTACTTCAAATCATTTATTAAATATAATTGTTTACAATAAAAGCCCATCAACTTCCAATACCAAATTACATAGCTAAAATATCTGTCTTGCTCAAAAACAAAGAAGCATAAAAATAAATTCTGATATTCCCCAATAAAGCAAGGCAAGCCATAGCCAAGAGAAATCCAAGCCGTACATGAAAGAGCCTTAGAGCTTGGTAAGATCTGAACTAAGCTGTATTCCCACCCTGCGAACCTGGGGGAAACGGAAGAAAAAGAGGTGAAACAAAACGGGTCAGTCATAAAGACTGAGTAAGTCCTAGTGACTTTCAGCATCATAACAGATAAAGATAACATGGCATGAATAAACTGAAAATAAACATAAGCATGATGACAAGTTAAGCTGCAAGCACGATGAATCAAGTATAACATCCCATAATTCCTATCAAGAGTAGCATCACAAGGTTCCTACCAAGTATCACATCGCAAGGTTTCTATCAAGTATAACATTGCAAGATTTCTAAGCTTCGTCATTAAAATATTTCAGTGATATCTATTTGCTCTGTACCACCTGACTAACGTCCCAACTAGTGATCTATATAAAATGATCATATGATAACGTGATCCTAATCCCCGAAATTGTGGTTGCTTTTAGGTGTACATCTGTTATTTATCACCTAGATCTAATCTAGGGTTTTCTATTGGGCGCTTCATAGATTCAACCAGGGTTTACGCGACCTAGGTCCAACTAGGATTTATGCTACCTATTGAATGCTTCTCGGATTCAGGGTTTATGAGACCTAGGTCCAACTAGGGATTATGCTACCTGCATGTGTCATACGGCCCCCAATGATTGTAGATACCTATGCTGGTCCCACCATGGGGTGTATCAAGTTCCATGGTGGTGGACCGACATAATTCTAGAATGCATAGTGTATACTACTGGTGCCCAGTGCCTGCTTTTTCTACTCCGAAGTGCGTGCACGCCCGCAATCCGTTAGAACCTACACTGTTGCACCACTCGCCGTCGCTTTGACCGCTTACAATCAGCCCAGTAATCGTGCCCCACCCTGCCTAGTTTCAGGGTACCATGATACACCTATGTGGGTTACTGCTGAAATGGGTCCCCGTTACTAGAGTTTCCTACTGGTTAAGTTTGTGGGCCTATATATACAGATATTGCCCACCTACCCGTGATGTACTTAACCCACTGATTCAAGCATGTTTATTAATGGTTAAGTTTATGGGCCTATATTTACTAATATTACCCACCAACCTGATATGTACTTAACCTTCTCCGTCCATCGCGTTAAGTTGGCTAAGTGTTTTCTCTTGTTTTACTTAACCCTACCACACATCATGTTATATCGGTTAGGTGTTGCTCCTTGTGTTACATAACCCTACCGCAAGTCTTGTTATACCGGCTAAGTGTTCTCCCTTGTGTTAACTTAACACCATCGCATGTCATGTCGTATTGGTTAAGTGTACGTTGACTTAGCCTACCTACATATCAGGTTGTGACGGTTAAGCGTTACCCTCTGTTGTTACTTAACCTTACCACGCATCACGTTATATTGGTTAAGCGCATGTTAACTTAACCCCATCCACTAGTCATATTATAATGGTTGAGTGTTACCCTCGTGTGTTTACTTAACCCTACCACGCACCAGGTTATATCGATTGGGTGTTATCAACCCATTCAAGTTAAACCAACCCATCCGCTAGTCATGCTATAACGGTTAAGTGATATCAATCAATTCAAATTAACTTAACCCACCCCCACTTATCATATTATGTTGGTTAAGTGCTATTAATCTACTCAACCGCACCCACTTGTCTAATTAACATGTTGTATTAGTTGAGTGTCCTTAATTTGCTTAACCCTGCCCACTTGTCTAATTAACATGTTAAAATGGTTAAGTGTTCTCGAGCAATCAAGTTCAGGTTTACTTAACCCACCCATTCATGTCATATCGGTTAAGTGTCATTAGTCTAGTCATATTACTTAACCTTTCCATTCTTAGCGTGTCTGTTTATTGGCATTAATTAATTATTAATGCATCAACCACTCACATTAGACCTGTTGTTGCGGTCACTGGATATAACGGGCGGTTCCGGGCAGAATTACACCACAACTCAGTCTAACCTCGGGTTTAAGCATGATATGACTAACTTCTCACATTGGATCTTATTATTTGCAGTCACTGGATATGCCGGGCAGTTCCGGGAAGAATTACACTACAAACTCAACCCAACCTCGAGTTAGCCATGTTCACGTTCGTGTTCATACTCATATTCATGTTCATGTTTCAACCACGTTCATATTTCCAGTTATATGCCAATTACCAAGTTCATAATTCACGTTTTTGCCCCAAAACGTATTCCTAAAGTATTATCATAATTCACTATAAAGTTATGCCAAGTTATAGCCTTTTATTTACAATACACGCCAACTACCCAAAACCCAACTTAGGCGCGTTCATATCAAACCTCTACCAAGTCATAAATTATCATATACGTTTCAACTCCAAATTTTACATAATTAACATATGCCCAAGTTCTTGATTACATGTCAGTTTTATATATGCTCAATTCATACCAAATTTACATATGTTCAATTCATGTCGTTTTACATGTATGGCAATTTTATACCAATTTACACATATACCAAGTTTCATGCCGTTTTACATATGTCAAGATTCATGATTTACATGTTTACAAGGCTATGCTCAATTTACATAGATCAAGTTTTATACCCAAAATTACATGTATACCACGTTTACACTAATTTACCCATAACAAGTTCTAGCGAAATTACATATATCAAGGTCCATATCAAATTACATATATCAACCCCAATCGCGCAATAACCATTATAATGACAATACCCAAAATTACCCCATTTCATGTTAATGGTAAATTATCCCCAAACATCCAATTTTCATGTTATGCCTTCGATTCCACCAAACACATATATTCCACTAGGCAATATTCCAATATTTCCCCTGTATACCATCGCACGTATATCGTAGTTTAGGCCTAGTTCCGAACTTGACCTAGGTTCATCAAAAGAAAATAAATAGGAGAAGGTAAAAGATTGCAATAAAAATGAGATCAGAGAGAAAACGACATAAAAACATCATCTCAGTCATAAATAATAGATTTTGATAATAATATCAACATGAACCAAGAAAATTGATTTACAACAATCTGAATAGACCATAAACTTGTCATGAGAGTAAAGATAGAAAGGTTCCCAAAATCAAGATCCAAGAAGGAATAAGAATAGACTTGGATCAAAAGTCCAATTTCACTTCATCACATGTCCATATTAAGTTTAATTATTTTAATCTTAAAATAACTAGAACTTACAGATTGTGGACAAGGAATTAAGAACTGAATTTGTTGTACAAATATTACGGCATTGTTGATTTATTGTCTTGAATCATTGTAGGAGCCTTAATCTTCGAATTGGATTGTGAATGAAAGCTTAGGAAATTTATTAGAGGTGGAGGTCATGATCAAGAGGGATCTCAGCAGCATTTTGGTGTAAGAACGATTTGTTATGAATTAGGTTAGGTCTTAGAGTGTATTTATAGGAGTAGGAACTATTTAGGGCCTTTAGATCAACCCTAGAATCAATTCGGACCATCAAAACACGTCCCGGGCTTCAAAAATGGGTTCTGGATCAAAACAGGTCGACCAGTCGACCTGTAAGGGGGGAGGATGACCATATGGTCGACCTGTAGGGGGTAGGTCGACAACCTGGTCGAACTGATCCCCAGGTTGACCCCTAGGTCGACCTGCCTGGTTATGTGCTGCCTGAAATTTGCTGAATCTTCTACAGGCCATAGCTTCTTCATCCGGACTCCGATTTTCGAAAACTCGGACTCTATTTCATGCAGAATTCCTAGACGCATGCAATGGCGCAACCTGTTTCACATAATTCTCATTTTAAAAATCAATTATACCTTGATTTCTTGTTTCAACATGTTATTAAAATTCGGGTTGTTACATTACTGTTGGCAAAATTAATGGATAAGTCTGATTCTTGAGAGGCTTTTTCTCTCTAATCTGGCTTCATGAGCCAAAAGAATTGAGTGCACTCTTCCATAAGAGGAGTGACTCTTTGTGATGAAATTATTTCTTCAACAACTTCATATTCATTGCTAAGACCATGCAGAATGGTTAAAACCTGTTCTGATTTCAGTGCCTTTTGTCCCGCAGTATCTAGTTGATCACATATTGTTTTAGCTTTTGTAAGATATTCTCTCATGTTGCTGTTATATTTTCTTGAATTATGAAATTGCCTTCTATAGTGTATACTATTTGCAGAAGATTGAGAATTAAAAAAAATTTCGATATTGCCCCCATTTGCATAATTGCAACCTATTACTTGAGAGAGGAGATTGTTACTTATTGATGATAACAATCAAGCAATGATTAATCTGTCTTGCCTGTGATACTTTGTATATTCTTTGTTTACTATGACTATGTTTCCTTGATCAGTAACAAACTTTGATCGGATTTACATGGTTCCATAAAGATGACACTTTAGGCCATATCCTTCAATAGCTATTTGAATCTGAAATTTCCATAGCAACTAATTGTTTTCTTGGAGTTTGGCTGTGATAAGTTGGCTTTGCAGACTTATCATAGTCTTGACAAGTTGATCAACTACTGTGATTGGAGGTGCAGGTTAATTCAAGGAGGCTAACTGATTGTGCGATGCAGTAGATCCAATTGCCGGAGTTGAAATCACCCATGATGCAGAAACGAGAGAAAATTGTTTTGAATTGAAGAACAATGATGAATTGAAGATTATTCACCTTCTTGATGCCGAAAACTTTAGATTTCCCTTTAGGTAATCTGCAGCCAGTAGTCTTTCAAAGGATGATCATCTTCTGATGAATGATTCTGGTATAGAAATTTCTTGAACTAATTTCTTGGTTTTCTTGGTGGCAGAATCTGATTTTCACCGTTCAGGCTTGTATGATTCAGATCTACTGCAGCAAATCAATAGATTTGGCGAGGCAATGATCTAATGGTTAGCCAACTCTCAAGTAACGAGTTTTCGACTCAGATGAGAGGATTAAACCAAAATGATGAAGATATTCTAATGGGTTAAAACTCCCAAATAGCTGGATCGATTATAGAGTGCTATAAAGCTTTTGCTCTGATACCATATAAGAATTTTGATATAATTCTTGATGATGTTTATCGAACATAAGTTGTAATGGAGAGAAACGAAATGAATTGCTTTGTTTAATTTTCAGAATGTTAATTGATTACATTTACAAATGTCTATATATAGACATATAGCTAATGGTAAAAAATAAAAGACCCTGGGTTTGATGCTATTTGGCCTGGCATGATAATGGGCTTCGGTCTTCAACAGTCATTATATGTTATCGTTTTAGGATAACTACACCGAAACCCTATTTACTCTTTTATCCAATATTGTCACTCGTACTATGACATATCTTGCATGTTATGACCATGCATGATTAAAGCTTTATTGTTATTGCAATTGTTGATTGAAATTGAATATCAATTGTAAAACATTTCAATGCACTATACAGAACACTATTCTCAATTCATTTGTCCATATGTATTATTTGGTATAGAAAGTGAACAGCGTATAACACTATGTAAGATTTGCATCCGTGTTAAATTGTAATATTCTTCTAGATTTTAGTGATAGAGAAATAATGCATACCGTTAATTTACACCACAAATCTATGACTCCGTTCCACATAAGCATTTACTATTCTAATTCACTGGAGTTATATAAGTATGCCTTTACTAATCAACCAGCCGATCTATTATGTTATAGGAAGAAATCAACATCCTTGCATGAGACAGTTGGTTGACTAAGCACATTGTTTCCCTGCATTTCAAGGAACAAATCTCCTCTTTTATACTAATGTCAGATTCAATTTGATCAGTTGCACAAAGCAGACAAACAAATGGATAGCCGGTTGTTTCCTTGCATTTTAAGAACCTTGCTATCTGCAATTTCATGACATACATACATACATACATACATACATATATATATATATATATATATTTGCAAATTGCTATCAGATAATTTAGAGGTATTTAGGTTAAATAATCAGCCTGCAAATTGACTATTCACACACCAACTAGCTTTTAGCTTTTATACCATTGGCAAGAGCATTTTAGTGATGAATCATGCATTTTCATCCAACATTAAAAGTGGTTTAAAATATGATTTTGAACTAACGCATGTGATTAACATTGGCATGATCCAAGGGCAATTGCAAGCATCTAATGATGATGCGAGACATGAGAGTAGTAGAAACCGAAGATGAGCAAAATCAAGTGGACTACTCGCTTCTTACGAATGAAAGAAAAAATTGGTTAAGAGTATGTTCAATCTGCAGTATTTCTTGCAGCTAAGATGATAATAGATGACGTCTAAGTTGAGAAAAGCAGCTGTTATTATTGTCGTAAATGTTATTTTCTTCTTCACTACAAAGAAGACGGGGCTCTCTTGTACCCTCATTATGCGTTTGATTATTTTAATAACTGATCAAATTCAGTATTTTGTTACCTTTATCATTTTGGGTTAGATTGACATTTAAAGATTTTACGACCAATGAGGCATATAAGAGCTTTTGATCATTTTCCATTTTGTAGTCCCACAAGGGGGCACCTCCCTATAGTGGAGGTAAAATATCAAGATCCTCCAACTATGATCGCTCGCCAAGACGAGCACCCGACATAGAGATCGAAGTCCGTCCTGCGGAACGACACAACTCAGAGGAACATATCGCGTATATGATAAAGCAATAAATCATGAAAGATAGCATGGCTTGCAATGATAGTGAAAGGGAATGGGACTTTTCCCTTTGCAAAAACCCATTCACCAAGAGGATCCGCAAAGCAGAATTCCCTGAAAAGTTCACTCATCCTACTCTGCCTCCATACAATGGAACTTCTGATCTGAATCACTTCTTGTACAAATATGAATGGCAAATGAATGCAGCCAAATTTCATTTTTAATAACCACCTCGCATTGGCATAAGTGTTGCTAATCAGATTATTTGAAGATAACTCAAGACTTAGTAAAGTGCAAGGCTTTTCTTGTTAATCCTAGGTAGAAATTGCGTAAGATGGATTAATGGAAATTGTGCCTTCCGTTTGTCCAGTCCCAGAACAATGTATATGGATGGATGTATGAAAAGTATTTCCAGATGGTCACGTGCATATATTTCTTCAAATGTACCATAATTGGTGGCGGAGAAATAAAATTTTCTTAGCTTAACACGTAGTGTATTTTTTAGGACGTCAATTAGTGATTTGACGAGATCAAATGCCTATGCTTCCCTCTCTATCTAGAAGGTGTGACATCACTATGGTTCACGAAGCTGCCGCCCAAATCCATTGATTGATTTGCTGATTTGACTCTGAAATTCAAGGAGCAGTTTAGGCTGCAAGCTATAAAGGCTAAGGATGTTATTCTACAACATCGATGGAACAGAATCCGGGAGAGTCTGTTAAAGCTTTCCCTAAGATATTCAACACCACTTTGTCCGAAGTGGGGAATCCCGAGCTCCGTATGATCTTGATGTCTCTAATCAGCTCCATAAATAAGAAGAGCGAATTTGTTAGATGGATTAAAATGAAAGAACCAAGTACGCTTGAGAAATTCTATAAAATAGTAGAGGAGTATATGAGAGTGGATGATTGTCGTGTGCCTCTTCAGATTACTGATGGTAACAAACTTTTTGAAGCCCATAAAAATTTTGTTACTCGATATAATCAGAAGAATAATCAGGAGTAAAAGCGCACCAATGAAGGAAATGACAACAAAGGTAATAAGAAGATTCACCTTTTCAACTCATCAGAGCTGACACATTTGAATGACACCCCTGAAAATATCTATCTTGCAACGAAGAATTCTGAAGAATATGCGGAACCAAAACCGATGAGGGTAGGTGATAAGGTAGCTAACTCGGGAAAGATTATTAGGTTTCATAAGCAGCCCAATCATAAAACGAATGAATGTAGGCACCTCAAAAGCTTGATTGATGTATTGATTCAAAAGAATAGACTGCAACAGTACGTCAAGAATCCGAAAGCATCAAACTTTGCTCCAGCTCTTCAGGGACAGAGTGCACCCGCTAATCAAGCTGGTCCAAGTAACGAAACCCGGGCACGAGAAGATGCAAGGCCGGTGATCAACTCAGGACCGATAATTGGCGCTCCAATTTCAATGACTCAGAATAAGCGATCATCATCGTCATTACTTTACTTCATGCTATATTCAAAACTTCATGTAAAAAATCTGTAATATTTTACAAGCATTGTATTGAGCATTAACTCTGTAACTAAAATCATGTCTCCTTGAATGAATCTCTTACTTACACAATTTTCGGTAATTCAAAATTTGTCCAAAAGACGATTCTTTAGTGCAGGTTATCCGACGAACACTTGATTCCTCATAACCTGATACAACGTGACATCCCCAATAGCACCAACCCAAGCGTCGAGTGCAATAAACATCATAATGCTTAAATGCAACGATGAAAAGCAGCACCTTGAAGAGTGAGTGAGAGGAGTCGCCAAAAGTCAAACAGTGGATAGTTTAACATGCAGATATGGAGTTAAAACCAGAAATTGCAAATTCCAAGAGGTCATAGCCTCTCAGTCTAGATGCGATCACTTACTATAGTTAGGTGCATCCGTCACGACGACTGATGTTCAAAAGAACCTCCCGGTCTGGCTACGATTGCCTACCATAGATAAAGTGCATCCGACACACAAGGACTGATGTTCGCCCCGTGGAATGACACAAACTGTGTAAAGTTATGCCAAGAAACCTCTTAGTCCGACTACGATCGCTTAACATAAATAAGTGCATCTGACACAACGACTGATGTTCGCCTTGTAGGATGGCGCAAAACCAAAAAAATCCTTCGTTTCAGACCTTTGCACCGACACAGAAGGTCCACCTCTCCACAGCATGAGGCTTGGAAAGTCCTTTTTAATGACCTAGAAATTTTGACATTTAAAATATAAATTAAAGTAAGATTTAACATAAAATAAATATTTATATTTGGAATATTATCTATTTTGAACGATATTTAAGTAAACCATTTCCATGGACTTACAAACATTTTAAACGAGATTTACATTTCAAACTGATTTGAATCTTTAACATTAGAAGTCCTTTCTTATTTTATGAACATCATGGGAAACAACCGTTATTAAAGTTATTAATTTATTTTGTAAATTAATTTATGAAATGAATTTAATATTTATTTTGTAATTCGGTTTAAGTGAAAAAAATATGCTTATGCTTGGAATCCAATTTAGAACTTGGACTGTTGATTATTTTGAACATAATCTTAATATGCTTAAATATGGATTCTTCTGTAAGTTTAATTTTTATGTAAAAGTTTGCAAATAGAACCCGTTCTCACTTTATTACTCAATTTCAAGTTATATGTATACTCGGAAATTTAACTTTGAATTATAAAATGTTAATTTAATTTAGAAAAAGAAAATTTATTGTCGACAAATTCAATTCCAAAATATAAGTTTGAAATTTTAATATAAATAGTGATTAATTTTGTTTTGAATAAACCGTTAAGTTGAATTTTTTACGGTGCTATTTATGATACAATTAATGAAATAAAAACAAGGAATGAAACTTTGTAATACAAGTGATGTAATCAAACTAGAAATCTAACCCATATTTATTTATGAAATGCGCAAAAAGGGAAAGAAATAAATTACGATATAAATCCGATTATTTTTCATTACCATTTAAATTTAATTTACGGTTCATAGCGGTTAAATTTATAACATTTTGAAATAACGCAAATAATGTTGTTAGTTAGTTCACGTTTTAGCCTAGCGTTCACATACCGTACATAGAAAACAAATCAAGTTTTCCTACTTTTAAGGAGATATGGCGGGCAACAGTATCTGAGAAAATCTAGTCTAAATATTTTCATATCAGTACAAAGATTTGTGAAACAGTACACTAAAGATCTTGGATAGTGTGGGTACCGAGAATCTAATGGTATACATGATAAACATGTCAGCGCATCAAAAATAAAATAAGCTCCTCACCTTTATCGTGTAACACAACTTTCTCTTATCTCACTTCTTCATTCTCTCACGCACATAAATTTTATCCCTCTTTCATAAAACAATTCGCTTCTTTCATCCTTCTCCTTTTTTCTTTCTCCACCACGTCACACCCTCTCGTCACTTAAATCCGCTACCACGAGAGCGCCGTCAGTCCATCGCCTCACCTACCGAATACCGTTCATCAGCAGCGTCCACAGCTCCTCAGTCCACCATTTCTGCCATGCCAAGTTTTCTTCCCTCTTCTAAGCTCAGTCACACCATTTAACAACGCAACACCATCTTGTCTCCACCACCCGTTTCCAGTCCACCACCCAAGTACCGCTTCTCCGCACCAGTCACCATCACCATCGACTGAACCCCTGACCATGCTGCGAGAACTCCGCTACGCTGTTTCTTCCTCCTTCCACCCTAAAATCTGTTGTGCTCCTTCTAAACCACCCGCAAACTGTCCCGCTCACTTCCCCTTGCAACCACTAAACCCGCCTTCATGCCACCTTTGGCACCACCGCCAGTGCCGCACCAATCTGACAACACTCCAGACCCACTACCCATAGTTCACCATCTCCCCTCTATGAAAACTTAAACTCCAGTCCCTTCTTCCTTGCAAGAACAATCATGGATCTCCCCTGATCGACCTCCACCGCCATCGTGCCACCACCTTCGAGTCTCCGACACCTCTACCGATCCGGCAGCATCACCTTATACCATCCTCTCCTCGGTCTGTAGGTCACACACCCCCACTCCTCTACAAAACAGCAACACCTTCCTTTGATCCACACGCCAAAGATCTCCGCCACCTTTCCTCTCACCACCAGGCCACGTTGGCACCGGCCAGAGCCACCCGACATCCAGACTTGTCGCGCTCCTCCTCCGTCCAGTATAGAAGTCTCACCCATTCCTTGTGATTAGAGGTAAATGTAAATATAAGGAGTTTTAAAGAGTATACCTATTTATATATACGTTAGTATTCAAGAAGCAGTGCGCAGCATCCATGAAAGGGGTACAAGCTCAACTAAGGCTTGTCGAAGTGATAAGGAGCATTATCAGTGGAATTAAAAGCGAATATTGGTGAGAACCCTAATTTTATAAATTTCAAATTTGTCAAAGTGATTATCCATAATTAGTCATTAGAAATGATTTGTCTATAATTATAGTTAGTGGATGTGTTAATAGTTGCTATTACATGCGATGGATATTCATAACTAGAACACGCCAAACACTAAGCTCTATTTAATGTAACGATTGCGCATAGTTTACAGTCGTTTGATTTTGCAATGTTAATGGATGAATTTGTAAGCATATGGACTAAGTTTTGGATATGTCACACATCATGGTTGTGGAATTATATGGGTAGTCGACTTAAATCTCCTTCTTATGTGAATAACAACTACTTAATATAATAAATTAAAAATTTACGGGTTAAATTTAGAATTTAGATCTTTGAATAGTTTGAAAACTAAGTTACGAATAAATAAACTATTTTTCATAAAGATGAAATGATTTGGAAATGTCTTAAAATTAGTTCGGACTTTTAAGGTCGAAACAAGCATTAAATTTAACTAAACAAATTGGATTTTTAAGTTACATTTTGTTTTATGTAAAGATTTAGTTTCATAGCCATTCATAAGCTTTAAAATTTAATTATAGAAAAAATTGATTTGATTATGTAACCAACTATTGGATTCATTAAAAACACTTGGTTTCAATTTTTTTAAGGCCATTTGTAAGTTTTGAAACAATTATATGAATTTGGGAGTAACATATTAAGTTTCCAATGAATTTGACATACGACTTTAATTTGAAATTATGAAAATGCTAATTTCGATAAGGTTGGACAATTTATATTTTTTAAACGCTATCAAATATGTGGATATATTTGTTGACAACGTTTCTTCCTATATAATATGCCAGAACGTTTTAGGGTGACAGAGAGGATAGTGTCTAAGGCTTGAGTTTGTAAAATTCAGTCTTCTGCTCTCCCTGGCTATCCCTAACTGATCCAATGGATGGGACGGTTTTTCCAAAATCAAATTTGAAATTTAATTAAAACCCACTGAATTTAGAACAAATTTGGAATTTTAAGAAGCGGTACACATTATTTAGAATGATTTAAGTGAAGATTAAACCTATAAATAATTTTGAACCTATTTGGTTTATATAGCTATTCTACGGTACTTATGTAACGTTTTACCTGAAAATGATTTAGTTGATATTTTATGCTTTTAGGAACTATTTTTTTAAAATAAAAAAGGGGTTTTTGAAATATTTGGGAAGTTGTAAAGTGGTAAATATACGTATGAAACTTTCAATCCAAATTTAGAAAGACCAATGAAATTGACAACGACAGATAAAGGATTTTGAATATGAGACTTATAAAGAAGAAGTAAGGTGGAAATGAGATTTAAGAAACTTAAAATGAATCCAACCTTATTCTAAAATAAATTGATAACAATTGGGAAGGAGATTTGAATTGAAACTGGTATAGTCTCTAACTTGGTTTAAAAATACGCTTATTTTTTGGGAAGGCCGGGATTGGGTTCAATCCAAAACCATTCCAAGTAATAATACGATGCTATGAAGTAATTGAAAACTTGGAAATGACAATCGAAGATCGAGAATCTTTGGATTTATTTGGATTGATTACTGATGTCTCAAATCGGGTCGTACACCCGATATGAGGTTGTAAGTGGCATAACATCTGAATATATTTAAGGATTATCGGATTTTTTTCCCATTTAGACCCAGGATGGACTTATATGGATTGTGTGTTTGACATTGTAATTGACTGCGTAGCCCTGAATTCTGTTAATGTATATCAGATTTGTGTGTGACGGCCCACCCCCACCAGCCGACATTTCCCTAAAATGCGCTATGCCAATGCCCGACTTACACAGGACAGTCGCAAAAGAAAGGAATTCGAAGTAACAAGGAACCTGTAGAATGTCTCACAGCGCATGGGATAAAATATAATATAACATAACTTTGACATAAAACAGGTGAGGCGGTGCATAAACTGAAAACTAAACCGTCATAGCCGCGGAAAATCCAAAATACAGTTTATGTTCCACATCGTCATTATTACAACTTTTAAAAACTATCTCTAAAGAAAAATAAGAAAGGTACACTACTAATGCCCAAAGTAGTGACCAGCAGCGACACAGGGAGAATATATAGAGAATAGTACGTGTAAGCCTTCTTCTCATCTCCGGACATTTACTCGTGCATATCCACCTGACCTGTCTCTAGTCTGCTCGTTTAAGAGCACCCAGAGTAATAAGAAGAGACATAAACTCTGGGTCAGACAAAAGTCTGTTATGAGCGATAAGCAACAAAACAGAACAATAACAGGTATTGTAACACCCCGTATGTTGAATAACTAGCTATAATATAAAACAGGGCAGAATTAAATTCAAAAATATGAATCAGGGGAAACGGGCTATGCCATTGCGTTCGTCTCGGAAAAATACACGAAATAGAGTCCGAGTTTTCGAAAATCGAAGTCCGTATGACCCAGATAAGGCCCAAAGAAGTTTTCAGAAAATTAAATTCAGATTTAAAAACAAAATTTTCAATTTTCAGAAGTGGCGGGAAAAATCCCGCCAGACCCAGGGGGTCGACTGGGGAGTCGACCTCCCCCCCCCCGGTCGACTGGGGAGTCGACCCTAGGGTCGACCTCCCTGGTCGAGCCCAGGTAACCTGGGTGCACCAGCTTGTCTTTTGGGCTGTGTTTTAGTGGCTAGGACGTGATCTGACGGCTCTAATCTAATGGCCTAAAACACCTAACTACTCTATAAATACACCCTAAGACTACCCTAATTCATACTAAAAATAGAAACAATGTCGTCATGCCGTCAAAATGCAACTTGAAGGAGCCTCCATCAATTTGTAGAAGAAGATAGCATCTCAAATTAATCTCTAATCAACTCTAGCAACTTAATCTTCTTCTTAGGAGTGCTAATCAACAAGTTGTGAGTTTTCTATAGCCTTAATGACCAATTATTGAAATGATTATGATAGGATATAATGAGGTTATGGCTATGAATGTGGATCAATGCATGTTATGCAAGTTATATGCTATGTGTTAATGATGTTATGCATGTTATGCAAGTTATATGCTATGTGTTAATGATTTTATGCATGTTATGCAAGTTATATGCTATGTGTTAATGATGCTATGCAAGTTATGCAAGTCATATGCTACATGTTCATGATGTTATGCAAGTTATGCAAGTCATATGCTACATGTTCATGATGTTATGCAAGTTATGCAAGTCATATGCTACATGTTCATGATGTTATGCAAGTTATGCAAGTCATATGCTATGTGTTTGTGATGTTATGCAAGTTATGCAAGTCATATGAGAAACATTGATCCATTATGACACCATGATATGCAAGTTTGATGTATGATTATATGCAAGTTTATATATGATATGTTATGCAAGTTTGGTGTATGATTATATGCAAGTCCATATATGACATGTTATGCAAGTTTGGTGTTTGATGATATGCAAGTAACATGTGTAAGTTTACACCTTAGAATGATACGCATACATATGTAAGTTAACCCCTTTGTATGTCATACATACATATGCAAGTTTACCCCTTTGTATGACATAAATAACTTATGCAAGTTAACCTCCTTATGACATATGTGATTCATGCAAGTTTGGGTTGATTATTTATGCTAGTTGGGTTGATGCTATATGCATGTTGACACCTTTAAACCCATGTTGAATGCTAATGCTATGCAAGTTGAACCCATTATATTTATGATGAATCTTCCCTTTTATGTCATGTTAGCGAATTACGTGGTGAACGATGGGGTTAATATACATGTTAATGAAATGGTGTGAAGTTGGTATGATTATGCATACCATAAAGTGATGGACATAATTGAGTCAATTATGTACATCGTTAAAATTGGAATTAATTAGGGAAAATTAATTTGGGGGTGATTAATTAGGTGTAATTAATCGACTAAGACACGAGGTTGGACCCTTTTGTAGCATAAGACTGCCCGGAACCGACCGACAAATCCAGCGGCTACAAATGATTGGCCCAATGTGAGAGGTCTTAGGCACAAACTATATACGTGACAAGTGTAAAGACACGAGGTTAGACTCGGTTTGGGCGTAAGGCTGCCCGGACCCAACCGGCAAATCCAGCTGCCATAAAAGATAGTCTAATGTGAGAGGTCTTTACAACGGTTACGTTCTTAATCAATTAAGAAACAATTAACCAGATAAGCATGTAGTGGGCATGAGGGGTTAAGTGGGTGCCTTGGGTGGCATGTGGAAATCAAGTAGGTGCCTTAGGTGGCATGTGGAAATCTAGTGGGTTGCCTTGGGTGGCAATAGAAAATACGATTAGAATACTTAACCAAGTGGAAACATGTAATTAAACACGATTAAAGGGTTAAGTGGGATGCACTAGATAAATTGACAAGCTTAGGTGGTAGCTTGTGGGGGCCCATTTCAACCAGTAACCCATATGTATCTTATTGGGCTCGACCCATGTCGAGGACGGGACACGCGTACTGGGCTTGATTATAAGAGGCCAAAACGGGTCAGCGGTGGCAACGCGAGTCCAACGGGTTTCATATGTGTGTGTGGACCCGGGCTGGTAGGTAAGACGTTGTTGCATCGTGTAGGTATAAGCCGTGCACCATTTGTTGTATCGGGTTGCCGCTTTGGGGAGTGATATACCCCATTGTGGGGCCAGCACGGGTATCTACGGTAGGGAGCCGATCGCTTGGGAGTAGTGGGTACACCTAGTGGAGATAGGGGCAGACGGCACCTATGTAGTCAACTAGGGGTACACGAAACTACTGGGTAAATTTTCTAAGTCCTTGGAAGGGATCAACCTTTAAGTAGGAATGACTGGTGTGGTGTAGTTAGTAATTATCCTTGGGTAGGTAGATGCGTCTTTACCGTTATCTTAGTTCACCTTATGTCTAGTTGGCTACTTAGTGTAGTCATTTATCCCAGTCATCCCGTGCCAAGTTTATATCATACCCTAATTACTTTAATGATTGTGTTGTTAAAGTTATAGGGCTCACTCAGACTTATGTCTGACCCCGTTGTTTTTATCTTTTTCCCCCTCAGGTCCTCAGGTTGGGCCTAGCACTAGTGGGCTTTGATCAGACTTCTTTATCTATCTCTTGGAGCTTGGACCGTGATGTAAAGCCCAGCTTATCTTTTCTTTTATGGCTATTGTTTATGTAGTGGGATTATGTACTTATGTTTTTATCGGGATGGATATTTAGTACTTGACTCTTTATGGCGTTGTAACTAAACATGTTTACCTTCTGCTGCTATGAAATGATGTTTTAGATTTTCAAGTATTTATATCTGTCTTGTGTAATTTTTCTGTTTTATATTCACTTAAAATGCTCCACCAAAACTAAGGCATTTCCTTAGTGAGTGACCTTAGCGGGTGTGGGGTGTTACACGTGGTATCAGAGCAAAGGTTACCGGAACAGATAAAATTTTTAGAAAACTATTTTTCTAAAAACATTTTTGGAAGAAGTATTTTCAAAAACATGTCTTTAAAGAGAAAAGTTTTTGAAAGAAAAGCATAATCCCCAATAGCCATATCTTTATCTTTCGAATTCTCCGTTTTGAATCTTTCTTTTTTTCGTTTCAGCATGGCTGAAGATCTTAACTTTCCGGTGGGTGTGACGATACCAGTATGGTACAGGAGATTGATGGAGGTTAGGGCCCCACTGCGGGTCCAGCAAATGTTCCTCCACCAACCGTAGCACCAGATCTTCCTCCTCCCCCTCCTCCTCGTACGGATACTTTTGCTAAGACTTGCAAGGAATTTAAAGCTATGGGAGGGAAACCTTTTCAAGGATCAGAAACTTTTGTGGAGGCTAGAGATTGGCTTAAGGAGGTGGAAGAGTTGATAGACATCTTTGAGATGGAAGAAGGAAAGAAAGTCAAGTTAGCTGCTTGGTTAATGAAGGGAGAGGCCTCATTCTGGTGGGAGGTCACTAATGGAGAACGCCCCGTTGACTCTTGGGCGGATTTCAGGCAAAGATTTGTGGCAAAGTTTCTCTCAAGGGCGGAGGAAAACTTGTATATGGAAAGATTCTTGACTCTAAAGCAAGGAAATCTCTCGGTGAAGGAATATGTCAACAAGTTTAATCAATTGGCAAGGTTTGGCATAGACATGGTGAATACACCGAAGAAGAAGGCTTTGAGGTTCGTTAAAGGCTTGAATGAACCGATGGATGGATTGGCTATGACTCATATCCCTATGGGGGCCACCTTTGAGAAGCTAGTTGACATGGCACTCATTCATGAGGAAGAGAAGGGTCCCAATGCTAATAAGGCACCCGAGAAGAAGGGAGATCAAAAGAGACCTCAACAGCAACAAAACAAAGGTGGGAAAGGCAATGGTGGCAAGGGGAAGAAGAAGTGCTTCAATTGCGGGAAACCAGGCCACATAAGCAAAGATTGTCGGAAGAAGAAGAAGACTGGCTGCTACCACTGTGGTGAAGCAGGGCATCTAGTGAAGGATTGCCCTAAGAAGGGGCAAAGGACGGGATATACCTTAGGAGGACAGGTGCAAGCTCTTATGGCACCGGGTCAGGCAAGGGGGCAAGTTCAGGCTCCCGCGGTTCCACCGATCCAGGAAAGAGGTAGAACTATTTCCGTTGAAAGTCTGGTTTTTCTATTTGATCATCCTGTCCGTACATTGTTTGACTCTGGCGCATCGCATTCGTTTATCTCATCATCATTAGTTGAGTCACTGCACTTAGACACCAGTCTAGTAGATGATCCCTTGGTTGTTTCAAACCCAATTGGGGGCTCCACTTATTTGTCCATGATATGTTTGGGTTTGAAGATTTCTATACTTAGCATTAAGTTTAGATGTGACGCTTTTGTTTTGGGCTTCACGGGCTATGGGTTGATTTTGGGCATGGACTGGTTATCCAGTAATGGTGCCGTTCTTGATTGCGAAAGGAGAGTTGTTAGGCTTATGACCCGCTTGGGGAACACTCTCGAGATATCTTGTAATCCCATGGAATCTGTTATGCTAAGTTATCTTGAATCGCTTGACGCTTCGGTCGAGAGTTTGCGATCTGTTAGAGTGGTCCAGGAATACTCGGATGTGTTTGAGGAGGTGAAGGGCTTACCTCCGAGGCGGGAGATAGACTTCCGAATATATCTGGTGGATAATGCTAAACCAGTATCTTTGCCAGTGCGCCACATGGCTCCTCGTGAGAGGAGGGAACTCCATAAGCAAGTAGGGGAGTTGCTTGAGAAGGGGTTCATAAGACGAAGTATATCGGAGTGGGGTGCTCTAGTAGTTTTTGCTACGAAGGCGGATGGGTCCCTCAGACTTTGTGTAGACTATAGAGAACTCAACAAGCTCACAAAGAAGAATAAACACCCATTGCCGAGGATTGATGATCTCTTTGATCAGTTGGTTGGCGCTTCAGTATTTTCTCAGTTGGACTTAGCCACGGGGTTTCATCAGTTGAGGGTGGCTGAGGATAGCATAGACAAGACTGCCTTTAGGACTCCGGATGGTTTCTATGAGTGGCTGGTGATGCCATTTGGGTTGACGAATGCCCCTGCATATTTTTTTGATTTGATGAGTAGGGTGTTCAGGGAGTTCCTTAATAAGTTCGTGGTGGTCTTTGTGGATGACATCTTAGTATTTTCTAAGAGTGAAGAAGAGCATGCCCTACATCTTAGGGAAGTGTTGGAGACTCTTCGAGCACATAGCCTTAAGGCTAAATTCTCTAAATGTCACTTCTGGAGGAAGGAAGTGCGGTTCTTGGGGCACGTGGTCTCCAAGGAGGGGATAGCTGTGGATCCCGCAAAGGTAGTATCTATCCAAGATTGGAAGGTTCCAAAGAATGCTACCGAGGTGAGGAGTTTCTTGGGGTTGGCTGGCTACTATAGGAAGTTTATCAAGGACTTCGCGAAGATATCAGCCCCATTAACTCGCTTGACGAAGAAGAATCTAGTCTTCGCATGGGACGTAGATTGTGATGATGCGTTCCGACGGTTAAAGAGAGCTTTAACCACAGCTCTAGTCTTAGTGTTGCCAGATGGGAGTAAGCCATTTGTTGTCTATACCGATGCTTGTGGGACAGGACAGGGCGCAGTCTTAATGCAAGAGGGAAGGGTAATAGCCTATGGTGGAAGGCAGTTGAGAAAGCATGAGAAAAATTACCCTACCCATGATTTAGAGTTGGCCGCTATTGTTTTTGCGCTTAAGATTTGGCGCCATTATCTTCTTGGTGAGAGATTCGAATTGTTCACTGACCACAAATCATTGAATTACTTGTTTTCTCAGAAGGATTTGAACTTGAGACAGCAAAGGTGGATGGAGTTCTTAGCATCCTATGATTTCGAGATAGCGTATACCCCTGGCAAGGGTAACATGGTGGCGGACGCCTTGAGCAGAAAAAGGTTGTCCTTGAGTCCATTGTTCGTGGAGCGACGAAGCTTGGAATTTATCTCGATGTTTGATTTCAGACCTTCCGTTGACTATATACCCGGTTTGCTAGCATCCTTGGAGGTCAGAACTACTCTTTTGGGGGCGGATTGGAGAAGCACAGAGGGACGACCCACAGTTGGTTGAGTTGGTAGAGAAGCTCATAAGGGGGGAGTCGTCCAGCCATTTGAGTAGGTACACCCTAGATGATAAGGGGTGCTTGCGTAGAGACGGTAGACTTTGTGTACCGCAAGACGAGGGTTTGAGGAAGGCTATTCTTGATGATGCACACCGTTCTAGGATGACCATTCATCCCGGTGGGGACAAGATGTACCAAGACATGAGACGAGTTTTCTTTTGGGCCGGAATGAAGAAGGATGTGGCCGAGTATGTCGCTAGATGTTTGGTGTGCCAACAGGTGAAAGTGGAGCAAAAGAAACCAGGTGGGTTGCTTCACCCATTGGAAGTTCCGCAATGGAAGTGGGATAGCGTCTCGATGGATTTTATTAACGGGTTACCCAGATCGAGAAAGGGTAATATGGGAATTTGGGTTGTGGTAGACAGACTTACTAAAAGCGCCCATTTTCATACCTGTGAAGAGCAAGAGGACTGCTCCATGGCTAGCTTCAGTATATCTTCGAGAGATAGTTTGATTGCATGGGGTACCCTCTAGCATAGTGAGTGATTGAGATCCTATCTTCACTAGCGAGTTCTGGAAAAGTTTGCAAGAAGCAGTGGGGACTCAATTGTGTCTGAGCACCGCATATCATCCTCAGTCGGACGGCCAGACCGAGAGGGTGAATCGTGTTCTGGAAGACCTTTTGAGGCCTTGTATTTTGGATTTTGGAGGTACATGTGAAGAGCATCTTCCATTGGTGGAATTCGCATATAATAACAACTTTCAGTCCAGTATTGGTATGGCTCCTTTCGAAGCTCTTTATGGAAGGCCTTGTCGATCACCTACATGTTGGTGGGAATCTACGGATAAGATCTTGCTTGGGCCTGACATGGTTAGGGAGACTTCTGAGAAGATTGACTTGATTCGAAGAAGGATGAAAGCAGCGCAGGATAGGCAAAAATCTTATGTGGACAAGAGGAGGACGGATCTGGAGTTTGAGGTTGGGGACATGGTCTTTGTCAAAGTATCTCCATTACGGAATGTAGTTCGCTTTGGGTCCGTTGGGAATTTATCTCCAAGATTTGTTGGGCCGTTTCCTATTAAGGAAAGGATTGGACGGATGGCATATAGAGTGGATTTACCCGAGAGACTTAGTGGGGTACATGACGTATTCCATGTGTCACATTTGAGGAAGTGCCTACATGAGGCCGTAGAGGTGGTAGAGCCGAGCTTGCTAAAAGAAGTGGAGGTAGAGCGTGATGCAACTATTCGACGAGCTCCTACCGGCATCCTTGGGTCAGAGATTAGGAAGTTGAGGAACAGAGAGGTGCGGCTAGTCAAAGTGCAATGGGGAGAAGATGAGAGCAATGCTACTTGGGAGACAGAAGCGAAGATGCGTTCATTATACCCATTCCTTTTTGAGGGTATGTCTTTTAACTTCTCCTTTATCATTTGTCTAGTACTTATCTTATCTTTAGTATGTCCTCTCATTAGTACCTTTGACCTTTAGATAGGGTAAAACCTATGGTTGAAACATGTGTTTGAGACATGTTATGTTTGATGGATGCGTGTGGATGCAAGTGTTTGCTAGTGGTTGCTCGTGGATGCATATACACACACTCTAGGCACTAGATCGGCTCAATCACTTCATATTGCATATTGCATAAAATTGTGTGCAGGTAGCTATATTAATGGATGCATAATGGTTGTGCTATCATATGGATGATGCATTTTGGTGAATGATTGTGCACTCATGTAGAAATAGTATGTGTCGATAAGGTTCCTTTGCATACATATTGGATGCATGGCATTATCATGGTTTGCATTAAGGAGGTCAACTGAATCAGTAGACCGCCTGATTTTGCATTAGACAGGGAACATATACACACACTCATTGCATATGTTCATACAGCATTAGAAACTCTAAGGACAATGGATGCCAGTGTTTGATGGTTTAGTAGATGGTTGTTTGGTTGGTAGGATACGTTCTTCTTGACTTAGAGATTTCGGGGACGAAATCCTTTAAGTAGGGGAGAATGTAACACTCCGTATGTTGAATAACTAGCTATAATATAAAACAGGGCAGAATTAAATTTTAAAATCTGAATCAGGGGAAACGGGCTATGCCATTGCGTTCGTCTCGGAAAAATATGCGAAATAGAGTCCGAGTTTTCGAAAATCGGAGTCCCTATGACCCAGATAAGGCCCAAAGAAGTTTTCAGAAATTTAAATTCAGATTTAAAAACAAAATTTTCAATTTTTAGAAGTGGCGGGAAAAATCCCGCCAGACCCAGGGGGTCGACTGGGGAGTCGACCTACCCCCCCCCGGTCGACTAGGGAGTCGACCCTAGGGTCGACCTCCCTGGTCGAGCCCAGGTAACCTGGGTGCACCAGCTTGTCTTTTGGGCTGTGTTTTAGTGGCTAGGACGTGATCTGACGGCTCTAATCTAATTTAGGGTTAATCTAATGGCCTAAAACACCTAACTACTCTATAAATACACCCTAAGACTACCCTAATTCATACTAAAAATAGAAACAATGCCGTCATGCCGTCAAAATGCAACTTGAAGGAGCCTCCATCAATTTGTAGAAGAAGATAGCATCTCAAATCAATCTCTAATCAACTCTAGCAATTTAATCTTCTTCTTAGGAGTGCTAATCAACAAGTTGTGAGTTTTCTATAGCCTTAATGACCAATTATTGAAATGATTATGATAGGATATAATGAGGTTATGGCTATGAATGTGGATCAATGCATGTTATGCAAGTTATATGCTATGTGTTAATGATGTTATGCATGTTATGCAAGTTATATGCTATGTGTTAATGATGCTATGCAAGTTATGCAAGTCATATGCTACATGTTCATGATGTTATGCAAGTCATATGCTACATGTTCATGATGTTATGCAAGTTATGCAAGTCATATGCTATGTGTTTGTGATGTTATGCAAGTTATGCAAGTCATATGAGAAACATTGATCCATTATGACACAATGATATGCAAGTTTGGTGTATGATTATATGCAAGTTTATATATGATATGTTATGCAAGTTTGGTGTATGATTATATGCAAGTCCATATATGACATGTTATGCAAGTTTGGTGTTTGATGATATGCAAGTAAAATGTGTAAGTTTACACCTTAGAATGATATGCTTACATATGCAAGTTAACCCCTTTGTATGTCATACATACATATGCAAGTTTACCCCTTTGTATGACATAAATAACTTATGCAAGTTAACCTCCTTATGACATATGTGATTCATGCAAGTTTGGGTTGATTATTTATGCTAGTTGGGTTGATGCTATATGCATGTTGACACCTTTAAACCCATGTTGAATGCTAATGCTATGCAAGTTGAACCCATTATATTTATGATGAATCTTCCCTTTTATGCCATGTTAGCGAATTACGTGGGGAACGATGGGGTTAATATACATGTTAATGAAATGGTGTGAAGTTGGTATGATTATGCATACCATAAAGTGATGGACATAATTGAGTCAATTATGTACATCGTTAAAATTGGAATTAATTAGGGAAATTTAATTCGAGGGTGATTAATTAGGTGTAATTAATCGACTAAGACACGAGGTTGGACCCTTTTGTAGCATAAGACTGCCCGGAACCGACCGGAAAATCTAGCGGCTACAAATGATTGGCCCAATGTGAGAGGTCTTAGGCACAAACTATATACGTGACAAGTGTAAAGACACGGGGTTAGACTCGGTTATGGCGTAAGGCTGCCCGGACCCAACCGGCAAATCCAGCTGCCATAAAAGATAGTCTAATGTGAGAGGTCTTTACAACGGTTACGTTCTTAATCAATTAAGAAACACTTAACCAGATAAGCATGTAGTGGGCATGAGGGGTTAAGTGGGTGCCTTGGGTGGCATGTGGAAATCAAGTAGTTGCCTTGGATGGCATGTGGAAATCTAGTGGGTTTCCTTGGAGAAAATACGATTAGAATACTTAACCAAGTGGAAACATGTAATTAAACATGATTAAAGGGTTAAGTGGGATGCACTTGATAAATTGACAAGCTTAGGTGGTAGCTTGTGGGGGCCCATTTCAGCCAGTAACCCATATGTATC
Organism: Allium sativum; assembly: GCA_030737875.1. Taxonomy (NCBI): domain Eukaryota; kingdom Viridiplantae; phylum Streptophyta; class Magnoliopsida; order Asparagales; family Amaryllidaceae; genus Allium; species Allium sativum. Next base: position 45,814,800 of record CM060919.1, on the reverse strand, counting down.
TTATTGGGCTCGACCCATGTCGAGGACGGGACACGCGTACTGGGCTTGATTATAAGAGGCCAAAACGGGTCAGCGGTGGCAACGCGAGTCCAACGGGTTTCATATGCGTGTGTGGACCCGGGCTGGTAGGTAAGACGTTGTTGCATCGTGTAGGTATAAGCCGTGCACCATTTGTTGTATCGGGTTGCCACTTTGGGGAGTGATACACCCCATTGTGGGGCCAGCACGGGTATCTACGGTAGGGAGCCGATCGCTTGGGAGTAGTGGGTACACCTAGTGGAGATAGGGGCAGACGGCACCTATGTAGTCAGCTAGGGGTACACGAAACTACTGGGTAAATTTTCTAAGTCCTTGGGAGGGATCAACCTTTAAGTAGGAATGACTGGTGTGGTGCAGTTAGTAATTATCCTTGGGTGGGTAGATGCGTCTTTACCATTATCTTAGTTCACCTTATGTCTAGTTGGCTACTTAGTGTAGTCATTTATCCCCAGTCATCCCGTGCCAAGTTTATATCATACCCTAATTACTTTAATGATTGTGTTGTTAAAGTTATAGGGCTCACTCAGACTTATGTCTGACCCCGTTGTTTTTATCTTTTCCCCCTCAGGTCCTCAGGTTGGGCCTAGCACTAGTGGGCTTTGATCAGACTTCTTTATCTATCTCTTGGAGCTTGGACCGTGATGTAAAGCCCAGCTTATCTTTTCTTTTATGGCTATTGTTTATGTAGTGGGATTATGTACTTATGTTTTTATCAGGATGGATATTTAGTACTTGACTCTTTATGGTGTTGTAACTAAACATGTTTACCTTCTGCTGCTATTAAATGATGTTTTAGATTTTCAAGTATTTATATCTGTCTTGTGTAATTTTTCTGTTCTATATTCACTTAAAATGCTCCACCAAAACTAAGGCATTCCCTTAGTGAGTGACCTTAGCGGGTGTGGGGTGTTACAGGTATAATCCAATCAGAACAGAACTTGGACCTGCAACCAAAGAGTTAGCACAACAAGATGTACAGTACTCTAAGGTAACACTAACATAAAGTGTGAATGAGAGTGGGATCATGGTGGTAGCAAACATCAAACATAGTAACCATCCTCACATCTCTCACTCAGTGCGTAAAGCATACGATTTCTACCACTTTGATCACCCAATTCTTTGCTACGATCACTCCGTCCCCATGGAGTCACAACGGCCCCACTGCATTGATCCATAGCCATTAATCCGTCTCTCAGTGGTGAGTTAAAGCTATAAGTATCGATAAACCCTTAGCACACGTCCCGCAGCAAAGTCCAATCATGAAGTCAACTCGTTGGTTCCCGTCTGGATCTTGAGTTCTGACTTCTAATTTGAACTACCTTTGCATCTCGAGGTTGGTCATTATCCCGTTCACACCTCAGTTTCCATTCGTGTCCATACTTCAGCTCAGATATGCTCACTTCGTGACTCCTTCATTCATGGCGCTACGGTTCATGACTCGTGGGCGGCTCGTGATGAGCATCTGGGTCGTGGTCTTTCTCCAAGCATGGATCATGGTCCTCCTCCAAGCACGGATCGTGGTCCTTCTCCAAGCATGGATCATGATCCTCCTCCAAACACGGATCGTGGTCCTTCTCCAAGCATGGATCGTTGTCATCGTTCGTCGCCATTGGCTCATGAAGGGGTGCTACGACTCGTGATGGTCCTTCCTATCGGAGATCGGTTCGCCATATGTGTTCACGAACAGGTTCGGGTCGCCATGGTGCTTCACGAACGGGATCAGGTCGCTATGGTGCTTCACGAACGGGTCCATGACCAATTCCTGCAACTTTTCCAGCAAGCTATTTATGCCATACGACAGCATTTTTGACCATTCTAACTTTTCTATGCAATCACAAATCATTCCAAATAGTCATAGCAACATGTATAGTCATCCACAAACACCAAAACAACAAACAATCATGATAATGTAGATCTAACATACCCAAAAACCCATGTTTTCCCTTCAATCATGTTTAAGTATAACTAATGATAGGGTTAGCAAAACTTAACCAAATTATCCCAAATTTCTAATAGAGGCCTAAAACAATATTTCGAAATTTATAAATATTTTTCCAGAATTTAGTCATGATAAGTTCACTAATTATCACTAATTACCCTTAATTAATCTTAATTAGTGTAAAAATAAGGCTAATCACTCACCATTGCCACAATTAAATCTTTCAGAAATGAAACTCCTCTGGTTTATGTGAATACCAACGTCCAACAGCAGCTCCAACCTTGCTTTGGTGTTATTTCTCCTTAATTGGTGTAGATTAGGCTAATCCTTGATTTAGAAATGATTCTAGAAAGTGGAGGCCATTGCTAGGGTTCAAAGGTTGTAAGTGGCGGCTAAGAAATGAAATAAAAACCGATTTACTAACTCATCTCTGCCCTCCCATAACTCTAATCCCGAAATGGATTGTAGGCCCTCTTGTTAATCACCCTAATTAGGCCCGGTTAAGCTGTTTTTCACCTTCTAAACCTTGTTTCGGCCATATCTCCCAAACGGTGGGTCCGTTTGGCTAATGTGAAATCTCACTACCTACTTCATATATAGTTCTGCTAACTTAGCTGTTGTTCTATTCGACTTGACGGGTATAAACTTTGCATTCTTGGTCAATCGGTCCACAATCACCCAAATGTAATCACAGCTCGATCTAATCCTCGGTAAACCATCTATAAAATCCATCGAGACTTATTCCCAATTCCATTTGGTAATTTTCAATGGTTTTAACAAACCACTAGGCTTCCTTTACTCATCTTTAACTAACTAGCAATTTATACTCTTGGAGATAAACTTCCCAACATCTCTCTTCATCCCTTTCCAGTAGTAGGTTTGCTTCATGTCCCTATATATTTTGTTACCACCGGGGGTGCGTAGTCAGTTTTGAGTGATGACGTTCTCTAAAAACTTCATCTCTCAATCCATTGATATTGGGTACAACTAGTCTATCATTCTTTCGAAGCCATCTTCCTCGGTCAAGTCCATACTTGTTCATCTTCTCACTGTCGATGCCCATCTCTACCCTGGAGATGATTTCCAATAGATTAGGATCGTCCGTCTGACTGGAACCAATCCTCTCAATCAAAGTCCGTTTGATCGTCAAATTTGTTAACATTTCTGGGTCCAATCCATACTTAGGTCTGAAATCATATCCCACGACATACTCCACTTACTTTCATTCAAGAAACATAGCACCTAAACTAGCATGTCTCCTACTCAATGCATCAATATAGCACTAGTCTGGTACCACATGCATCTGCATGTACCGTCATCTCTTCGTTCTTTATTACCAAAATCCTACATGTGATAGTCTACTCAAGGGAATAAAACAGGAACAAACATAGCAACCATAGCATCCATCTAACATGTCCTATCTATCACCTGCTAAAGCCACACACACGTCGATACCTACTTGACTGGTCCAACCAATCCCAAGGCTAACGAAAGCCCCGCCTCCATACATACGTCGATGCCTACTTGACTGATCCAACCAATCCCAAGGCTAATGGAAGCCCCGCCTCCATATAGACTACTATACGTCCAACGTATGTTTATCCTCCAAGGATAACTAGATCACGTCCAACAGATCCAAGGTAATGGGCGTCCCCAGGTACCCCTACTTCTAGTCCGCCTAAAACACTCGAGTCCCACCCAAGTCTATCCATTATCTTTCTGCCCTCTCGAGTCCAACTCGAGCCAATCCATTTCTTTGCAGCCTTATCGAGTCCAAGTCGAGTCAATCTATTACCCATAAAATCAGACCCAGTCTTGAGTATCCATTACCGACAAACTCTAATCCAGCGTGAGTCGTCTCCCTATTCGTTGCATCTCCAAGATCAGTGAACACCTATTTTCTTTTACGAGTTCAAGTCCAACTTGAGTCGTCCTAACCCTCTTTGCATCTTCCATGATCAACAAACACATGCTATTCCTTCAAAAAGTACATCGACATATGGTCCTAAACAATCCATTACTTTGCATCTTTCTGGAGTCCCACTCGAGCCATCTCATAACATTATCGAGTCTAACTCGCATCAGGCCATAACACTGAACAGTCTTATCATGTCACGGCTGCACATCACTCCTCGAGTAAGACGAGATATCATTCAATGGAAATCACAACAACTACTTATATCTCACGCAAACCATCCTAGTTGAACTCGACATTCCCTAAGCACAAGCCCCAAAGGCCTAAACCAATATCAGACAAGCACTCAAGGAACATCTCCTCCGAATTCAGACAATCTACGTGAGATGATACTAGCAAAACAACTAAACCATCACAAGTAACCATACATCCATAACTCGATAAGACCACATTACAACAAATCGTGCAAAGACTAGTAGAACCACCTATTGGGTTCATCACAACTAAAGGTCTATCAACTATCTCGGGTTCCAATCCCAACTTATCTACCAGGTCACTAGATATGAAGGAATGGGATGCCTCGCTATCAACAAAACTAGAACAGAAACATCATAAATTGAAAGCATACCTTGAATAATGACGCCCTTTCCCTTCTCCGCCGCAGTTGGGGCATTCGAGGAAGAAGGAACAACGTTGATAGCATATGCTTTCACAATCTGCTTCTGTTTGGGGGGTTGCGGACAATTATCCTCGTGATGTCCTACTTGGCCGCAATTGAAGCACTTCCTTTCCGCAGGCTTTTCTTGACAATCTCTAGCATAGTGGCCCTTCTTGCCATAGCTAAAGCACTCACCATCTTTCTTATTCTGACCATCCTTGGTTTGGTTCTGTTTCCTCTTATTCTGGGACTTTTCCTTGCTTCCACCTCTTACTTGCGGCTTTGGCTCTCTGTAGATGCAACGGCAACTTCAGTCTTTGGCTTACAGTAAAGACTCTCTGATCTCAATGCCTTTCCCACAATAGATTCAAACGTCTCGTCGATGTGGTTTATCAGCCTTTTCCCTATGTACTCATCTAAGCCGGTTATGAACTTCTCATTCTTCTTCTCGGCAGTGTCGATAAGAGATAATCCATGCTTCGATAAAGTATCGAACTCAGCAATATATTACGAGACTTCCCTACCATTCTGCTTAAGCTCCAAAAATTTCCTAAATAATTTAGATTTATGAGCAGCTGGAATGAACTTTTCGCTGAAATGAGTTATAAACTGATTCCAGGTAACTTGATCTTCAAGAGTAGCTGCTTTAATAGCATTCCACCCATTCATAGCTCGTCCTTGAAGCTGACGCGATGCTAACTTTCTCTTCATGGCATCATCGATTTCCAAGTCCTCGAAGATGCGCTCACAACTATCCAACCAATCTTGAACATCCGTAGCCGACTCCGATCCGTGGAACGGCTTTCTGCCAAGACTAGTATAATCCTTGTTAAGCTTGGCAAAATCGGCCCAAGGCGCCTGCACTACTGCACCACCACCGTTAGCAACATTAGGAACTGCTCCCCGAGCATCCCTAAGCATCTCTCGCATGAAGGTAGTAAACATCGTCCTCATATCAGGAGCATTCCCATTATTAGCTCCTCTACCAGTACCCCTAGTATATCCGCTCATCGTTCAATCTATAAGGAGAAAACGATTAACCATCTCTTCAGTGGTGTCAGATCAGTGCGACTTCATCCTTAAATATAATAATAGTATATATATATATAGCTTTTGAAAACCAAAATATCGCAAATACGCGCTCTCATATACATGTACTATCTCTCCCTGCTGTCTTTCCCTAGGTTAACAATACAACCTAGAGTTCTGATACCAAATGTGACGGCCTGCCCCGCACTAGCCGACATTTCCCTGAAATGCGTTGTGCCAATGTCCGACTAGCACAGGATGGTTGCCAAAGAAAGGAAAAGAAAGGAATTTGAACTAACAAGCAACATGTAGATTGTCTCACAACGCATGGGATAAAATATAATAATAACATAACTTTGACATAAAACAGGTGAGATAGTGCATAAGCTAAAAACTAAACCATCATAGCAGCGGGAAATCCAAAATGCAACTTATGTTCCACATCATCATTATTACAACTTTTAAAAACTGTCTCTAAAGCAAAATAAGAAAGGTACACTACTAATGCCCGAAGTAGTGACCAACAACGACACAGGGAGAATATATAGAGAATAGTACGCGTAAGCCTCCTGCTCATCTCCGGACATCTACTCATGCATATCCACCTGACCTGTCTCTAATCTGCTCGTTTAGGAGCACCCAGAGTAATAAGAAGAGACATAAAACTCTGGGTCAAACAAAAGTCTGGTATGAGCGATAAGCAGCAAAACAGAACAATAACATGCATAATCCAATCATACCTGAACCTGGACCTACAACCAAAGAGTTAGCACAACAAGATGTACAGTACTCTAAGGTAACACTAACATAAAATGTGAATGAGGGTGGGGTCATGGTGGTAGCAAACATCAAACATAGTAATCATCCTCGCATCTCTCACTCAGTGCATAAAGCATACGATTTCTACCACTTTGATCACCCAATATTTTGCTACGATCACTCTGTCCCCATGGAGTCACAACGGCCCAACTGCACTAATCCATAGCCACTAATTCATCTCTCAGTGGTGAGTCAAAGCTATAAGTATCGATAACCCCTTAGCACACGTCCTTCAGCAAAGTCCAATCATGAAGTCAACCCATTGGTTCCCTTATGGATCCTGAGTTCTGACTTCCAATTTGAACTACCTTTGCATCTCGGGTTTGATCATTATCCCGTTCGCAACTCAGCTTCCATTCGTGTCCATACTTCATCTCAGATATGCTCGCTTCGTGACTCCTTCATTCATAACGCTACGGTTCGTGACTCGTGGGTAGCTCGTGATGAACATCTGGGTCGTGGTCCTCCTCCAAGCATGGATCGTGTTCCTTCTCCAAGCATGGATCGTGGTCCTCCTCCAAGCACGGATCATGGTCCTTCTCCATGCATGGATCGTGGTCTTCGCTCGTCGCCATGGCTCGTGAAGGGGTGGTACGACTCGTGATGGTCCTTCACTTTCGGAGATCGGTTCTCCATATGTGTTCACGAACGGGGTCGGGTCGCTATTGTGCTTCACGAACGGGGTCGGTTTGCTATGGTGCTTCACGAATGGGTCCATGAGCAATTCCTGCAATTTTTCCAGCAAGCTAAGACGGCGTTCTCGACCAATCTAACTTTTCTATGCAATCACAATCACCCCAAATAGTCATAGCAACATGTATACTCATTCACAAACAACAAAACAACAAACAATCATGATAATATAGATCAAACATACCCAAAAACCCATATTTTCCCTTCAATCATGTTTAAGTATAACTAATGATAGGGGTAGCAAAACTTAACCAAATTAACCCAAATTTCTAACAGAGGTCTAAAACAATATTTCGAAATTTATAAATATTTTTCTAGAATTTAATAATGTATAAATTCACCAATTATCACTAATTACCCTTAATTAATCTTAATTAGTGTAAAAACAAGGCTAATCACTCACCTTTACCACAATTAAAACTTTCAGAACTGAAACTCCTCTGATTTGGGCGAATAACAATGTCTAACAACAACTCCAACCTTGCTTTGGTGCTATTTCTCCTTAATTAGGTGTAGGTCAGGCTAATCCTTGATTAAACGGTGATTAGAAATGATTCTAGAAAGTGGAGGCCATTGCTAGGGTTCAAAGTTTGTAAGTGGCGGCTAAGAAATGAAATAAAAACTGATTTACTAACTCATCTCAGCCCTCCCATAACCTTAATCCCGAAATGGGTTATGGGCCCTCTTGCTAATCACCCTAATTAGGTCCGATTATGTTGTTTTTCACCTTCTAAACCTTGTTTCAGCCATATCTCCCAAATGGTGAGTCTGTTTGGCTATTGTAACCACTCTCGGAAAGGTAAACCATCATCTGGATCTAATGGAAGTGGTTTCAGGTAAAAACTCCTTACCAATCAAATGTTATAGCCAAAACAAGATCAAATAGGGGCAAAATGGTCATTTAAAAATCATGAACATGGGTAATGACCCCAATAGTCGTCTCCAAAGTTACATGACCATACGACATCGTATTGAAAGAAATAAATATTCTACGATCCTTTGATGCGTAGAGTGCGGGTCGTTACATTGTAGCAATAAATTTTTCCCGTTTCTAAGATATACGAGCTTAGAGGTTATGTATTAATAGAAAATCACTGACACGTTGTGGATTGACAATGTGGCATACTCAAGTTATGTGATGAGCTAATGATGATCAATGCACGGCTTATTGAAGCGTAGCTTTGCGTAAATTGTGACATCGACAAGCCTCACACCCCGGATGGATGAGAAACTGGCGATTAGGCTGTTGAAATATACATAGTCTGTGATTGAAAGCTGTGGCGGTGGTACCACTTGTGAACTTGGGGAATTAGGTATGTTCGGTGTCCGATCTGGACGAAAACCGTTGACTTACCTTGCGATTTGTAGTTGGTGTCCAATTCTGGATGGAAAAATCGTGTTACACTTTGCTTGTGTTCCTGATTGATCTTTCGTGCCAGGAATCATCAAGTTGGAAACCCAAATTTCCAATATGCGCCCCTACGGTTTTATTTGTTTACCTATGACGACATAGTAGGATGGGGTACTATTCTATCTAAGATTGATACATTTATTTTTGAAAAAAAGTTCTATACTTTGCAATAATAATAATATGAAAGAGGATTTTCACGTATGAAAGCATTTTTGGTTATCATAAGACAAAACTCGCCCATCTGGTGTGCGCTTGCATTGTGTGATGAGGGACGAGCTTATGATAGCTTCATTTTCCAAAATCCATTGCGAATTTATATGCATGGGTATTCACATGGAGTAAACCTGTTCCGCATTAGCGGCGTGGTCCGGTGAATTTCCAACTTTAAATAAACCGAAAAATAACAGTTATATGTTCTCACACCAGTCCACTACAACCAAAACACCATATTACAACTTTAATTTTACAACTGTGCGAAAAACACAGTTGTAATAAATGCTTTTTTACAACTGTGCAAAACGCACTATTGTAATAAATGTTTTTTACAGCTGTGAAAAAATCACTATTGTAATAAACATATATATCACAACTTTTCTTTTTTGTTTGTTGTAATAACTAATATATACTAATTAATTTCTGATAATTAATAGTTAAATTAGAAAGTTATTTGAACTTATTTTTAGTGACTCCTTTTTCTATTTCTTATATTAGTGACCTTTTAAATATTAATAACAACTTATATTTAATAATTAGTAATATTAACATTTTAGAATAATTAATTAAAATAATAGTAATAATTAATAATCAACAAAAAATTAATGTTAAACATATAATACGTAAATAATAATAATTAAAAATTAATATACAATAATTAATTGCTAGTATTAAATAATAAAATTAATTAATTAATTTGAAATATGATATTACACCTATTAATAATTATAGTTAACACAATCAATAAATAAATATTAAATATTAAATTAATAACTCAGATAGGATATATATAATGAAGGTATAAAGTGTTCCCCAAGTTAGGCATGATTTACGTACGATATTAAATGTTGAAAGGCTTTCAAATTTTCAAGGGATCCAAACGAAACTTTCTCTAGCTCCAAATGACATTTCGTTCGGCTCCAAAAGTCAAAATTTTGGCTCGATAAACTAAAATTTCACATACTAATCACCTTTCTCCCTCTCGTCTCCCTTCCCTCTCTATATCCCAATTTTTATTTTGCCTCTTTTCGTCCTTAATTTCTTTGTCTTCATTTCCTTGCAAAAAGAAATAAAATCTTCCCTCTTCCTCAGACCGCATCTCCTCCTAGATCGAATCGCCAATGAAGCTAATCAATTTAGGGTTTTGAAACTGAGAGTAATCAAGTTAAATCGTCGTTGCTATGTAGACTTTTAATGGTGTTAGGGCTCCGCCTACTTTCTTCTTCCAGATCCATTTCCTTTCGTTTATCCCCACCTTCCCCCTTGCCACATAAATTCATCTCTTACATTCGATTTCTACTTTCGCACCCTCCACGTGCTATCTAGATCTTCCATGTGCTTATCTGCTACTCACCGTCCCTGTAATCCTAATTATCCTTGAGTTCTCCTATTGATTTCCGCTTCTCGGCTTCTCCTTGTGTCGTTCTTACCTTTGTCATCACCTTTAAAGCAATCCTCCTCCTCCATATGCTAATATCTGCAACCATAGCAAATCTTTTGAGTTTCCGATTTCGATACAAGCTCAACTCGACATGACCGGTTAGCATTTTTTGGTTTGGATGTGTTTGCATTAAAATTTGGGTGGTTGTTGGTTGTTGAGTGTATATTCTTTTGATAGGTGTTTCGGTGGTGGTCGAGGTTGTCTTGCTCGGGACAACTATGGGTTCTGTGTTTAGGTAAGCCACTGTCCTTTGGAGGATGGTTTCATAGTATTGGGTTCATCATTTTGGTGCCTACCCTAACGTGACTTTACCTGATTTTTATCTGGGTGGTCATATGCTTTTGTGCATGTTTGCAATTCAGCTTTTATGTTTTAATTTCTGTCTTGAGCTTCCTAAGTAATTTTGGGTTTCTCTTTTTATGCTTGGCTTGTGTGATGCTGGACTACAGATGCACTTTTTTATAGAGATGTTTTAGGAAGTTCTAAACTTATGTTCCTTTCGCTTTGCTTGCTGGTGTTGCATGTCGAGACTAAAATGGTTGTAGCGGCCAGCAAGTGCAAAATTTGACAGGTCCAGATTCCGGAGTTCGCTTGTTTTGTTTCTTCCTGATGTCTCCTCCGTTAGCTGGCATTTAAGGATTATGGATACTGTCTTTAGTGTTTCCATTTTGAAGCTTTTTGGCTACTTAAATGTGTATTTACCTGCTTTTTGTTAAAGCTTGGTAGTGAGCTTTTTAACTACTTGAATGTGCTCATGATGCAGATTGGCCGCGATGAGGTGCATGTTGGGTTGGGTACATTCGTGAGTGCAGATTCAAAAAAGAGTGTATGTTAGCTATGGAGTTGGAGAAGCCCTAGTGAGGATTAAATTGAACGGTGAGAAAGTTGAGAGGTTTGCTTCTTGTTCTGAATAATTTTTTGACATGGCTGTTATATGCATGTTTTTTTGAACAAAAGGTTAATCACTGCATTGAATTATGATATATTGGTTAAGTAAAATATTCACTTCCTTTGTCAACATAATTATCATGGACATAATATGTGCATCTGGTTGTTTCAGCCAATATATTTAATTATTTCTTAAACTGTATGTAAATCTTGATGAAGTTAGTATTTTTTTCATAAACTGTATTTTTATAAAATATCCAAAATGCTTTTCGAAGGGTTCGTTGCCAATTCATCACGTTGTTTCTTTTTTTTCTTTGGTGAGAATATTCTCATTCCCATTTTTTTTGTGAGAATACATCTTGGTGATCATTTGGATGTATTGAATTATAATGGTAAATGTTGTGATACAATATGATGTGATACAATAGGTAATGAAGCTGTCGAATTTCCAATGGTTTGGTTGTTGATGTCGGTTGCACAAGAGGTGTTTGTGTAAATGCCTATTCCAAAAATCCACTTTCTATTGCTGGAAATTTTGATTCGGCTTATAACGTCCAACAACTGACTTAATTATTTTGCTCAACTGCCCCTTCTCATTAATACTTCTTAATTTAGAATGAGGTAGACAATACCATTTTTAATTCTTATGCAAAATTAATTGTACACATGCATTCTGAATAAATCCTTGAAATATGCTCAGGCTGTGAAATATGATTAGGAACATTGTGCAAAATTATAGAAGGAAAGGGTACTTATTGGAACAATATGATCAGGAAAATGAAGGAAAGGGCAAAGGTGCAAAACCTTTTACAGGCTGGACTGCACTAGTTCTTTTGATTATGGCAGAAGAATTTCCGGAGATACAGACAACATATTCAAATTAGTTTGTGACTAAATGGAAGCAGGTATATACATGGCGTATTCATTTATCATTGTAAGTCCGTCCCAAGATGTATTATGTTGTATCATACCCGAGTGTAGTAAAACATTTGAATGGATAAATGTGAAAAAAATTACTGCAAAAAAAATACTTTGTATCAGACATGTACATATTGTATCAAAATCTTCAACAATTTGTGGATGTATTTTGAGCAGGAAACACATAGGACATGTGAAGGTGAACAACCAAGCATTGACAACGAACCCTTCAAAAAGGTATGCATCTACCTTGTATTACCTATTCACATTGGATTTGTAGCTTTCTTATTAAAAAGGGGCTTTGGACCACATGCAGTTCATGCTATCAGGTACGTTAAGCATTATTGTTAAGTTTTGGTATTCTTGGCTTAAAAAAACACTTTTTGTTCTTTTTTCTAACAACAGACATATTCTTATGCAATAGGTTTGATCACTACAGTGAACTTTCACCAAAAAGATAAATGGCGTAAAGATTTCCTTGTCTTCGATTAGTGTACTCCCGTAGGATATGCAATTTTTTGTGGATAACTTGTGCTTGTACTAAGTTGCTTTGTAACGGTCAAGTATGTAATAATGTACGAAATGTTGTCTAAAACTTATAGTTTGTAATATTGAATATTTGAGTATTTTAATAAATTAGTTTGCAAATAACTGTAATATTGGATTTGCTTATGGAGTATTGCTATATTTAGTGTATTGTTCTTTTCAGTTGCAAAAGATGTTTATTTTTTTTAAAACCCAAATGTCAATCACAACGGTGCATAACAGTTGTAGTAGATTTGATTTCAATGGTGCATAACTGTTGTAATAAAGTTTATTACAACGGTGGAAAAAAGTTGTAAAATATACATATTACAACGGTGTTGCAACAGTGCAAAAAAGTTGTAAAAGATATTAGCCTATTACAACTTCTTAATACACGACAGTTTGCCCACCGTTGTAAAATGTATATTACAACGGTGTTCCACCGTTGTAATAGGGTTATTTTGTTGTAGTGGTCCCACGACTGACCTGGAGTTTATTGTTCTTTCCTAAACTCTGGGTGCCTACTAATTTCCACATGGGCAGCTAGTGGTTTAGTTTTATAGTTTTAGGTCTTTTGAGGAAGATTCGAAACGCTATTAGAGTTGGAGCTTCAAGAGAGAGTTAGAGATTTCCACTATATCATTTTTCTTCTTCCGTTGAGAGTATATTTGTTTTCGATATTATATGTTGTAACTCTGATATTCCTTGTAACTTTGATGTAATATTGTATTATGATATGAAAAGTTCTATTATTTTGTTCAATATATGTTAGTACACATAACAATCCGTCTTTATGAAAGGTTTAAGATTGGTTTAATTACTGGCGAGAACCGGGCAAAAAGACAAGTCGTTACATTTGTGGTATCAGAGCTTTGGTTATACAAAGCTACGGGGTGCGACATATTTGAACAAAAGATAGAACTCATTAGAGTTATACTATCTCAATAGAGATAGGGCTAAGAATGCCCTAGAATGAGATTTTGGAATATTTCTTTGAGAGAGCGTATTCTAAAACTAAATAAATGGTCTTAAAAAGCATAATTATTTTGAAATACAACTTTTATAAGAATTTCGAGTATTTTATTCAACATCGCGATTGGACCACTGTATATATGAAGATTTCGAATATGCGCAGGGCCAGCGTATGTACGAAGTCTTTTATGTACTAAATAGACATAGAATCACACTCTAGTCGCTCAGGGATGATTCTGATAATTGATGCATCCTCATCGGTCTGAGTTTCGAAAGTGGGATGACTATATAATCCATATTGAAACGTCGAAGAATAGTTAAAATCATCTAGCTAAGTATTTTAATGAATAAATCCTAATAAAATGATTTGATAATTTAATTCCAAAATGAATTAAAATGAATTTTGGAAAGGACAAACTAGGACTTTTGAAATGAGAAGGGAAAAATTAAAACAACTTAAAATATTTTAGAATCCGGAAGGCCTTAAACCTATAAACCTTAAATATGGTAAATACTTGATTACTTGAAAATAAATGGTGTAATATAATTAAATATGAATAAACTAGATAAATCAAGTGAATGAGAAAATATAACCCTTCGAAAAAAATTAGGTCGACACTTAAAGCAAATGGAATTTGGGATATCAAAAGGTGAGTTTTGGATGACTTAGAAGCAAGCAAAAAGAACACTGGCTCGAAAGGAAGAAGAAGAGATCAAGAAGTTTAGAAAATTTAAGGATATCCAGTGTTATAGATGCTTTAGAAATGGTCATTATGCAGTCTGCTGCCCAAATAGATCTAAAAAGAAGAAGAAAGCCATTCAGAAAGATATATTTTGTTTCAAGTGTAAGAGAATTGGATATTTTATGAATAAATGTCCTATGACAAAGAAAGAAATGAAGGATCTTGCAATGGGAAAGGAAGTGTCATCGATGCAGGAAGAAAGGACGTATAGTTCAAGACTGTCCATTGAAGAAGGGAGAAGCACCGTCTTCGTCGAAAGTAACCCAAGAAGGAAAATCTTCAATCCGTAGGTTATATATGGCCAAGAGTGAATGTATTAAGACTAAGAATCAATGAATGTATATATGTTTGTGTCAACCAAAATCTTGGTTGTTGATATATTTCTCTAAAATTTAAATTGTCAAATTAGAAACTAAAAATTTAGAGCCTAAAAGGATTGAAACATGTAACGTTAAATCAGGGTAGCCTAACTAAAGCGTGAAGGTATTTTAAAAAGAAATATTTCCGAAATTTTTCGAATGGTTTTAAAAGGAAAAAGTTATTCAATTACATGAATATGACTTTTAAATATGAAATCAAACTCTACAAAAATATTTTGAGAATATAGAAATCATATACTTTGAATTTCCAATGGGATTTAAAAGAAAAAGTTTATTTGATTTCATGAATATGAATTCCAAATATGAATATAGAAATTATTTGGAAATCTTTGAAACAATATTAAAACGTGATCTAAAAGAAGTTAAAGATAATGTATGAAGCGTAAACGGTTAGAATGAAGGAAAGCTTGAATTTGCATAAAACCCAATTTTGAAAAGCTATTGAGGAAATCATATTGAATTTCCAACTATTGGAAGAAAATGTATGGCAATATGAATTGATTAGAAAGATCAACTTATGTGTAGTTCAAAATAAAATAAAAATTCATGAAGTTTGGTATGAATTTGGAAGACTTGAAAAGTTAATTTCAACAATGCAAAAACATAAGTAGCGTGAAAAGTTTAGTTCCAATTAGTGAATGAAATTTGATTCCAACCATTTGGATATGATAAAAGTAAAAGGAATTTCAACAACTTGAATCCCGATACTTTGAAATATTTGGAAGCAACAAAATTTTAGTGTTTGTGAATTATGGATTGCGGAATGATTTACAGCTTCGGGATATGAAATGATTTTGATTTGTTCGAGGAAGCCGTGACTAAACTAAGGTGTGATTAGATTGTGTGCGAGGGGTGATACTTAGTAGCCCGTCATGTGGAAAACTTCTCGAACCAATAATATATAAATTGAGTCAAATTCAGTATTAAATGTTTGAAATTTTGAAAGCAAAGTAGTTTTTATTTATTTATGTGTGGAACCTAAGACTTCACTCAAGCCATTGCTTGTCGATCTTAGTAAACCACACGGGTAGTGATATACCCCGATTTTTCAACGCCTTAACACTACCTAGGTAGTCACCCCTGGAAATTGGCAGAGGTGGCCCTCGAACCTGAGACCTATGTCTCATCCCAATTCGCCCACCTCCAACAAACTAAGCTAAGAGTGTCGGGTAAAAGCAAAGTAGTTTTGGAATCCCGAAGTGAAGAATGATTCCCTATATGTAAGTAATATGTAGTATTTCAATGGTTTGGAATGAAAACGAGATTCTATGTTCAAAGAAATCATTTTAGGCTTTCAAATATTTTGAAATATAGTAATTTATATAGTAGTTTATTATAATTTATCTAATTTATTCCTCATCTCACTAAACTACTATATTTCTGCATTTGTACTTATGATTTATTTATTTCAAGTTCTCTTACATATATTACTTTATTATTTTTATTGTACTATCTATTTTCTACCAAGTTGCTAAATTTCTTATATTTAACCCTTTTACTGTAACTTGTAAGGCTATCTTATATTAAACTGTTCGAATTGAATTAAACTTGCTTTGTTCAAAACGACTTATTTCAAAGTAACTTTACCATTTTAAACTATTTTACGTATATTTTTCTATACTTTGAGCATAGCCTTCTTTTACATTATATTGCAAATGTCCTTAATTAGTTTTAATGCAATGATTTGAGTTTTGCTTAATATTTTTATATAAGAAATTTTATTTGTATATTGATCTTATTAAATAAGATTTATTTTCCTTAAGCAAAATTTTACAACCTCTCCTTTTCGAGGACGAAAAGCCTTAAGTGGGGGAGATTGTAACAACCTAGAAATTTTGACATTTAAATATAAATTCAATCAAGATTTAACGTAAAATGAATATTTATATTTGGAATTTTTTCTAATTTTGTCTATTTTGAACGATATTTAAGTAAACCATTTCCATGGATTTACGAACATTTTAAATGAGATGTACATTCCTATCTGATTTGAATTTTTAACATTAGAAGTCCTTTGATGTTTTACGAACATTGTGGGAAACAAGAATTATTACAGTTATTAATTTATTTTGTAAATTAATTTAAGAAATGAATTTAATATTTATTTTGTAATTCGATTTAATAGAAAAAATACGCTTATGCTTGGAATCCAATTTTGAACTTGGACTATTGATTATTTTGAACGTAGTTTTAATATGCTTAAATATGGATTATTTTGTAAGTTTAATTTTAGTATAAAAGTTAGCAAATTGAAACCGTTTTCACTTTATTACTCAATTTCAAGTTATATGTATACTCGGAAATTTAACTTTGAATTATAAAATGTTAATTTAATTTAGAAAAAGAAAAAATTATGGTCGACGTTTAATTCCAAAATATAAGTTTTAAATTTGAATATAAATAGTGATTAATTTTGTTTTAAATAAACCGCTAAGTTGAATTTATGATGGTGCTATTTATGATACAGTTAATGAAATAAAAACAAGAAATGAATACTTGTAATACAAGCGGTGTAATCAAACTAGAAATCTAACCCATATTTATTTATGAAATGCACAAAAAGGGAAAGAAATAAACTACAAAATAAATTCGCATATTTCGCGTTACCTTTTAAATTTAATTTACGGTTCATAAAGGTTAAATTTATAATATTGTGAAATAACGTTGTTAGTTAGTTCACGTTTTGGCCTAGCTTTCGCATACAGTGCATAGGAAACAAATCAAGTTTTCCTCCTTTTAAAGAGATATGGCGGGCAACAAAATCTGAGAAAATCTGGTCTAAATCTTGTCATATCAGTACAAAGATTACAGTACTCCAAAGATCTTGAACAGTGTGGGTACAGAGAATCCAATGATATACGCAATAAACAATTCGGAGCAGCAGAAATAAAAAGAGCTCCTCACCTTCATCGCATAACACAACTTTCTCTTATCTCACTCCTTCTTTCTCTCACGCAAGTAAATTCTCTCCCTCTTCCATAAAATAATCTGCTTCTTTCAGCCTTCCCCTTTTTTCTTTCTCCACTACGTAACACCCTCTCGTCACTTATGTCTGCCACTATGAGTGCACCATTAGTCCATCGCCTCACCTACCGGACACCATTCATTAGCAACTCCACCGGTCCTAGTCCACGTTTCTGCAATGCCAACTTCTCTTCCCTCTTCTAAGCTCAGTCACACCATTTACCAATGCAGCACCATCTTGTCTCAACCACCCGCTTCCAGTAGCCACCCAAGTACCGCTCCTCCGTACCAGTCACCATCACCATCGCCTGAACCCCTGACCCCACTACGAGAACTCTACCGCGCCATTTCTTCCTCTTTCACCGTAAAAGTTGTTGTGTTCCTTCTAAACCACCCACAAGCAATCCTGCTCACTTCCCCTTGCAGCCACTAAACCCACCTTTGTGCCACCTCCGACACCAGCGCCGCACCCTTCGGATAGCACTCCAGATGTGCTACCCACAGTTCACCATCTCCCCTCTATCAAAAATTAAACTCCAGTCCCTTCTTCCTTGCAAGAACAGTCACGACTTTCCCTTGACCGACCTCCACCGCCATCGTGCCACCACCTTCGAGTCTCCGACACCTCTACCGATCCAGCAACATCACCTTGTACCATCCTCTCCTCGGTCTGTAGGTCACACACCCCCTCTCCTCTATAAAACTATTACACCTTTCTTTTGATTCACATGCCAAAGACCTCTGCCACCTTTCCTCTCACCACCAGGCAACGTCAGCGCCGATCAGAGCCATCCGACACCTAAACCTGTCGTGCTCCTCCTCCGTCCAGTATAGAAGTCTTACCTTTTCCTTGTGATCAGAGACAAACACAAATATAAGGAGTTGTAAAGAGTATACCTATTTATATATGCTTTTGTGGCTGAGAAGTAGTGCGTGACATCCGTGAAAGGGGTACGAGCTCAACCAAGGCTTGTCGCGGTGATAAGGAGCATTGGTAGTGTAACAACCCTGAATTTTGGGGGTAAATTTAAATTTTATTTTTAACTAATTTTAATGGGTTTTGATATTTAAAATAATTTATTTAAAATAATAATGATTTAAAATTGATTTGAATCGAAGTTAGAATGAATAATTTAATTTTAATTATAAAAAGTGTTAGAAACAACGCGGTAGTTTGAAAAGTCGAACTTGAACTTTGATTGGCCGTACAAGATGCAAAATTTAACGGATTTTAGTGAAACCAAAATTTTTAGAATCTATTTAAAAATATCTTTCTAACGAATCTGAAAAATTGAAATTTCATAGCGGGAATCAAAAGTTATGCCCAAATTAAAATTTAGAAAGGTCGCTATGAAATTTACAAAGGCCAAAAATGTTACATTTTGCATACGAAGGAATATGGACTCGAAACCACTTCCATTAAATTCAGAATGATGTTTCTGCATTGAAAAACAGTAAACACTTATATATTTCGAGTTTCAGAAATTAATTGTTTAAAAATGTATTTTTAATATTAAATATAGTGAAAATTAGGCACACATCCCTAAAAGCAAACTTAATTAGGCTCACATCCTCCTGTTTCAAAACATATAAATTACATCCCTAATTTCAAACAGCGGCTGGTATTTTTACAAAAGTGCCCTTTTTCTTAATTCACGCCGTATTTAGCTAGGTTGGATCTATTCATTACGTATTTACTTTTTTTTTCTTTTCCAGAAACCTAAAATTCGTTCTTCATGGCGGCGGCGGCTCCAACGAAATTGATGGCCTCTAATCGGTGGCTGCTTCCTCCTTCAACCGAAACCCCTTAATCCCCAAAATTCTTATCGCGTTCAATTTTTGGTTCTAGCGAAGAGTCAGCAGCGATTCCAGTGATTCTGGCAGGCATCGCATCGAATCCAGTCAAGCGATTTGGATTTCAATTTGCATAGAAGGAGAGATTAGCAATCCAGGCAGACGGGCGCGACAACGAAGTGATTTCAGCGAAAGGTATTCTTCTAGTTTTTTTGGGCGGCTAGTTATTCAATCATTTGACTATGTTTTAATCTTATTTGTATGTCACTATATTTATATTTTCTATCTGTAAAACTCATTCGACAACTCCCTGGAATGACAATTTGTAATGTGTGTTTTAATTGAGAGTGTATACAGTTTTAAAGTTTTCTTTTGCAACATGGTTGATTCTTGCTGAATTTCTGTTAAAAAGTTGCGGACAATTATGCAGCTATTCTTAAATATATGCATATATGTATGCAATTTTTGATGAAAATGCAAACAGAAAAATATTCAAAATCGCGATCTGTAAGATGATGAAAAGTTGCGGACATATATGCAGCTATTCTTAATATTTGCATATATGTATACAGTTTTTTATCAAACAAACAGAAGAACGTATTATTTTACAAATATATTCATATTTCTATGCATATATCTGGAATACTTGCATATAAATATTCTGAAATTATTGTGTAAGATGTAGGAAAATATCTTTGATTTTTGCTGAACTTCTGCTAAAAAGTTGCGGAGAAATATGCAGCTATTCTTAATATATGCATATATGTATGCAATTTTTTATCAAACAAACAGAAAAACATATTATTTTACAAATATATTCATATTTCTATGTATATATCTGGAATACTTGCTTATAAATATTCTGAAATTATTGTGTAAGATGTAGGAAAATATCTTTTATTTTTGCTGAACTTCTGCTAAAAAGTTGCGGAGAAATATGCAGCTATTCTTAATATATGCATATATGTATGCAATTTTTTATCAAACAAACAAAAACATATTATTTTACAAATATATTCATATTTCTATGCATATATCTGGAATACTTGCATATAAATATTCAGAAATTATTGTTATTTTGCTGAATTGTACGCATGTATTTATATTATTCTGAAGCAGTTTTTGTAATTTAGGTTACTGCACATTAAGCTTATTAATGTTGATTTTCTTTTTTTGATAACAGTGTTCCAGCGGATATTGGTGTACTAGTGTTGTTGAAGCTCGGTCGTCCATCTTTTTCCGAATGATTGAACACATTTGTTGTTTCTACAGAGACTACTAGATGTGGTTTACGCAATAAGCTGGGTCTTAACAAAATAACTTGTTCTTCAAAAGACCATCATCTCTGCTTTGTAAATGTTCTGAAATTTTTGATGTAGTACATGTAAATGTGGTCTGTACTTATTTTTTGATGTAGTACATGTAAATGATATGAAATTTTTCATGTAATTATGCACATATTTCTGTTATTTGCATATATATATGCATGTTGTTATAATTATCTGTATTTACTTTTTTGTCATTTTTTTTGTTTCAGCAATTGTGCAGTACAGTTCTGTATATATATGCAATTATTTCACTTAGTTGCGCAAAACTAATAATTTATTTTCTGCATAATATTACTATATTTATGCAATTATTACACTTAGTTGCATAAATGTATGCAATTTTACGTAATATATGTATATAATTGTCCAGTTTTTCGTGAAAATAAAAAAAAAGTAATAAAAAAATCATTTTATGTAATGTATGTATATAATTGTCTAGTTTTTCGTAAAAAAAAAAAAGTAATAAAAATTTCATTTTACGTAATTTATGTATATATTTGTCTAGTTTTTCTTAAAAAAATAAAATAAAAAAAATAACCACGTTGGAGTTATTGAATGTTTTCCAGAGATAATAGGAGCGATAGACTAAGTAAATGAGGACAAATATTTGTTCGATAGTTTTTTAGGTGTGTAAGGGTAGATCTGGAATTTTTTTTAGCGGAAATTCAAAAATAGGGATGTTTTCTATATTACTTTTATCGCCGGGTTTTTTTTTATATTTTGAAACTTAATAGGGACCTGTAAAAAACGCACCCTTAAATATATTGGGCTTGAAAATAGCCATTTTTTAAACAGTCTCAGAATTCAACGAAATTTATTTTGTTGGAACTGTATCGTCAATACGAAGCCAAAAATATATTTTTTGGAATTTTCGGGGTCCGTATGTGGCCCTAGCATATTTAAATGTACGGTAGAAATTAAATTATTTATTTAATACTGTATTTTTAAATAAAAAACGCTACAGACATCAGAATTGGGGACCGAGACATAGCCCATCGCGTTCAGAAGGTGTCAAAACCTTAAGTTTGACACTAACTGGGCCTGATTTGGAGACAGTCCGAAAATCCACCTTTATAACACGTTTTTTGAGAATTTATATTATTAAATAATTAAAAAATAAAACCCTAACCCTAATTTCTGAGCCAGCCGCCGCCATGCCTGTTCGATGGCCAGAATTGTCCAATTTTCAAACCTCAATATTTTTCAATCCGCTCAACGAAAATCAAAACTATATACCAAATCGAAGAGATTTTCAAGACCTTTCAATCTATACGGTTAAGATCGAGTTTTAGTTCATGGATTTCGCGAATTCTCGGCCTGAAGTGGCTGCATTTTTTGGTGGTTGGCGGGTCCTGGGGGGGCGCGAGCTGGCCCCCATGGCTGACGCTGGAGGAGGGCGAGAAGGCGGAGCTGGTGGTGGTTCCGGATCGGCTGCAGGTGGTCAGATGGTGGTCCAAGGATCGGTCAAAGTTTTGAGTGATGGGTTCAGCATAACGTAAGAAGAAGAAGAAGGAGGAGCGGCCGAATTCTTTTTGAACGATGGGTAAACTAATTTTATTAATTTAAATTAATTATTTAGTTTATTCAAACTTTAAAAATCCGTAACTTCTTCGTATGAGGTCCGTTCTTCGAACCGTCAGAAGCGCTGGAATCAGAAAATTAAGATCTTCGCGATGTCACTAACAAAATCTGAAACGGGGCACTTTAAATTTTCAGCCAAATTGGTGAGAATTCCTGATTTGTTAATTTAATTTTTAAATAATTTCCTCGTGTTATAATTCGTTGTTTGTCTGTTAATAAGCTAGACCTGTGTTGTTATGATATACAATTCATTGATTTATCTATGTTGTGTTGAATCTGTTGTTTTTATGTTTGCTTGGTTCTGATTCGTAAATTATCAGTTCTTTCTTTGATCTAAATTTCTGCTTGGGTGATTTACGTTAGGTCTAAAACAAAAATCGTATTTATATTTTAGATCCACGAATTCTGAATAGTTTTAAATTAAAGTATTTATCTTTAATTTAGATAAATCAAATTTGATTTGATTTTATAATTGAAATTATATCTTTATTCAATATATGAATATTGGGATTGGTTCGGCAATAAAAATGTTTTTTTTTTTTTTTGTTTACATGTAAGTAAGATGTTATCAAATTTGGATTTGAAATAAAATAGACATTATTTCACCGTCATTTTTGTTAGGAATGAAATGTTTTTATTTTAATTATAAACTACAATAAAAAAAATTTAGACCTGATAGGTATACATCTAGTGCGATGTTTAATAAAATGGTTATCTTTTATTTGTTTACATTTAGAGCGTGATTTGTGAATTACAGTAAAAAAAAAATTCTTTTTACTGTCACCTTTAACATAGGATGTTATAAAATTAGAATAACGATAAAATATTAAATTTTATTGTTGATATTAAAAATATATTTGTAGAACAAAACTGTATTTTCATTGTATTTGTAAATTAAAGGTAATATTATGTAAACAATTAAGTATTTATATTTTATTTGTAAATAAAAGTTATGCTTATAGATCACCATTTTATTTGCATTATTTTTATGTAAGCAAAAGACACATTTTAAAATTAACATTTTTGTCAATTTATGTTAGTAGTGTTAAAATTAACATTTTTGTCAATTTATGTTAGTAGCGTTAAAATCAACATTTTTGTCAATTTACGTTAGTAGCGTTAAAATCATCATTTTTATCAATTTATGTTAGTAGCGTTAAAATCAACATTTTTTTTAATTTATGTTAGTAGCGTTAAAATCAACATTTTTGTCAATTTATGTTAGTAGCGTTAAAATCAACATTTTTGTCAATTTATGTCAATTTATGTTAGTAGAGTTAAAATCAACATTTTTGTCAATTTATGTTAGTAGAGTTAAAATCAACATTTTTGTCAATTTATGTTAGTAGCGTTAAAATCAACATTTTTGTCAATTTATGTTAGTAGCGTTAAAATCAACATTTTTGTCAATTTATGTTAGTAGCGTTAAAATTCACATTTTTGTCAATTTATGTTGGTAGCGTTAAAATTGACATTTTTACAAGATGTGTATTAGAAATGGAAATGACATTTTAGTATAAGAGGTAGCAGTAGAGAAAATTTACATTTTCATTGGAAAAGGTACATGAGAATAAAAGGTTACATCAAGGTTTATAATAACATCTTTTGTTAACAAATGTTACCTTAGTAATAAAGAATACATTGAAGAGTTAACTTTTTATTTACAATTTAATTGTAAATAAAAGATTTCATTTTTATTTTTAAATCAGTTTCCATTCATTTTTCAATTAGTTGAAATGAAATAGTGTTGGAATTTAGGAGGGGCGCTTTTATTGTAATTTTATATAAAATAAAAATGTTAATTTAAAGGGTAATATTTTATTGTCATTTTATACACAATAAAAAGGAAAGATTTAAAAACCACATTTTTATTTCTATTATTTACACAAATAAAAGGTGTAAATTAAAAGGTATTATATTTTGTTGACATTTAGTTTGCAATTAAAATAAAAGAGTTGAAATATTGTATTTATTCATTTTGTTAATCTAGAATTGTTGACAAAATGAAAATGACCTCTTTTAAATCAATCGGTTGAAATAATGTCATATATATAAATTAGATTTATTGGACATTAGAAATTTTTATGGAGAATTAGTCGAGCAAATTATATTTTTACTCGACATTAGAAGTAAATGACATGTTTATTATCATCAACTTGTTGGTAGAATTTAAATTGGTTAAACCCATTAACCAATTATTTATTTGTATATTTATATGGACTGTTTTGGCTGAAAACCCCACATGGGTATTGGGACGAGATTTGAAATACACGAATCCCAATATTAAATTGTATGTCTATCTATTGATCGACAGGCTGCGATGAGCGTTATTATTTCATTTTATGCTCACACAGTTGGAAATTGCACTCTGGATGTGAATGGATATGAATGGATGATTTGATGAGTATTTACCACTTATTGTCATATGTATGAGATGTGTGAAGTCCGTATAATTCAAATTATATGGTTGAAGTCCGTATAATTCAAATTATATGGTACATGATCGAGTCGCATTCCGATTCAGACTTTCTTTTAAAAGAGAATATTTTACATTTAAAATCTGTTTATATAAAGAATAATTTTTAATGATTATTTAAAATATGTTTTATAGTAATTAATAAATATTTAAAGAGCAAATCTTTTATTTAAGATCATTAACATTTCTAATTATATTTTATGATTGAAATAAAATGATTTATGAAGTGGATTTACCGTGGACGGAGTTTTTTAAAATGACATTTGTCCTTTAATCCAATTTACATTGAAATTATTATTTGGAATTTATGAATCTATTTTATAGATTTAAAAAGGCATTTTCTTAAAAAAATCAAGTTTTCCAATTTAATATATGAAATTGGAATTAAGTGGAAATTCGATTGGTAATAATCGAGATGGGCTTCTGTAAAAGAAGACCGATATTATATATGGAATTTAAGAGGCTTTGCCGTTATTCCATGTATATTGTTAGTCTGATACAGAAATTTTATATTGATTATGTATTGATTTGATTTCTGTGGAATTCCATATTTTAGAAATTGATTTGAGGGTTTATCGTGAACTGTGTTTAAAAGACACTAGTTCTTTAACCTGTTTAAGACAAGATTTATCCCTTAAAATTTATAAGAAACTTTTAATATTAATAACTTATTAAAAGAATATTCTGTGTTGGAATGTAGGTTGGTGTGATTTTATAGCATTTGATTTTTAATCACAAAATACGCGAGTTACTCAGAAAGACCGGGTTTAACCCATTCTGAGTAATCACCACGACAATCAAGAGTCGAAGATGAAGGCGGTGGTTGAAGACCGAAGGTTTTCAAATCGTTGGGATGATGATGACTGGTATCCTGAATTGGGACAGGCCTCCCAAGGCAAGGTATTTGGTAATGATCGTCCAATCGCATTTGGAGATCGACGGACACGTTTCGTTCAGACCCAGAGCGGACTTGTAAATGGATTATATGTCTGACATTGTATTCCTTTCTACTATATTTGTTGAACGCTACTGATTATATATTTCTGTTTGGTGGTGGAGAATTTATTCTCTACTTAACGCCCTTCTCTAAGACGTATGAGCTTAGAGGTTATATATATATTGGTAGATGATCAATGATATGGTAGAGTCTGACAATGTGGCATGCTAAGATGCATATAATCAAGGCTTTGTTGAAAAGCAGGCCTTGTAGGATGATCAAAGCATAGTCTGTTTAGGCATATCTTTGTGTATAGCGTGACTTCGCGAGCCTCACACACCGGCGGAGTCTAAAACGGGAGAAGGGAACGCATGGAGAGCAGCACGTTTCTTTCTAGCTAGAAGTGGTGTATGGGCTTTAACACGGCCGAACATTTTACTTATGTGGATGATGGAATGAGGCGCCTCGGATGATAGGTCCTATAGGACCGGGAAACGTGTGTTCAGGAATTGCCAATCCACGAAGCTGTATGTGTGGATCGGCCCTGCATGATCCAAGGGTTACCTGCGGGGAACCCCTGAGACATTAGCTAGAGTGTCTCGAATCAGTAAGGAGCTCCTCCCTAGCCTTGACACATGATGGAAATCCAAACTTCCAATACGAACCTACGGATTTGATTGTATTGCTAGTATGGAAGCATAGTATTATGGTATCTATGTGTCCTAAGATTGATACATTTCTTTTGAAATGTTTTGATATACACTAATAATAATATCAAAATCCGTTTCTATCATATCAAGCATTTTTGACCATTATAAGGTAAAACCTTATCCTCCGATTTGCGTTGCATTGTGTGATGGGACTTGAGTCTTATGATGGTTTCATTTTTCCAAAAAGCATTGCGTTGTTTAACGATTTACTTTAATTTATGCATGACAATCCATTGGAGTAAACCCGTTCCGTGTTAGCGGCGTGGTCCTTGGATTTGTCTTATTGTTATTAGTTAAATTAGTTAAGAATTCTCACACCAGTCCCATGACTGACCCGTTGTTTGTTTCCACCTTTACAAACTCGGGTGCCCTCTTTCCACACGGGCAGTCGAGTAGTTTGTCTACAGGTTCTTATCTCAAGCAGGATTCTGGATTGAAGCCTAAAGCTGTGTCCAGAGCATGATTGTCTTCCGCTGCCTTAGTTATTTTATTTCCGCTGCAATGTATTGAAATATTGTAATTTATCTTCCGCTGTAATTTTATTCAATATACTCTGATATTCTGTACTCTGATGTAACTCTTTTATGATGTTATAAAAGTCTTCTGTTTTTGTATTAATATGTTGTATTCCCAAAGTTAACGTAAGAGGGATTTGAACGGTCTTGGTCGATTTTGCGATCGATTAAGGCCGGGCAAAATCCGACTCGTTACAGTTGGTATCAGAGCTTTGGTTAGCTCAAATCTTTGGGATACAACTCGTTAGAACTGAACAAAAGACTCATCAGAGAATGGATTAGTAATATCTAATAAGAATACTCATTAGAGATAGGATCGGCAGTATCCTAGAATGAGAAACTCATTAGAGATAGGGTTAGTAATGCCCTAGAATGAGTCAGAGTGAAAAGTTTATAATTAGCGTACTTGTAATTATATATATGATCGGATTTTAGAAAATATGGTTTTTCAATATATATAAGTTATATATATTTTGAAATTTTAATCAACTAATAAAATTATAGAAACCAATTGAAAGAAAAATAAAAGATGAGTTAGTTAATTAAACACTTTTTAGCTTCATTCCTTTTCGAGGACGAAAAGTTTTTAAGTGGGGGAGACTGTAACAACCCTGAATTTTGGGGGTAAATTTAAATTTTATTTTTAACTAATTTTAATGGGTTTTGATATTTAAAATAATTTATTTAAAATAATAATGATTAAAAATTGATTTGAATCGAAGTTAGAATGAATAATTTAATTTTAATTATAAAAAGTGCTAGAAACAACGCGGTAGTTTGAAAAGTCAAACTTGAACTTTGACTGACCGTACAGGATGCAAAATTTAACGGATTTTAGTGAAACCAAAAATATTAGAATCTATTTAAAAATATCTTTCTAACGAATCTGAAAAATTGAAATTTCATAGCGGGAATCAAAAGTTATGCCCAAATTAAAATTTAGAAAGGTCGCTATGAAATTTACAAAGGCCAAAAATGCTACTTTTTGCATACGAAGGAATTTGGACTCGAAACCACTTCCATTGAGTTCAGAATGATGTTTCTCCATTGAAAAACAGTACACGCTTATATATTTCGAGTTTCAGAAATTATTTGTTTACAAATGTATTTTTAATATTAAATATATTGGCCTTGAAAATAGCCATTTTTCAAACAGTCTCAGAATTCGACGAAATTTATTTTCTCGGAACCGTATCGTCAATACGAAGCCAAAAATATTTTTTTTGGAATTTTCGGGGTCCGTATGTGGCCCGGCATATTTAAATGTACGGTAGAAATTAAATTAGTTATTTAATATTGTATTTTTAAATAAAAAACGCTACAGACATCAGAATTGGGGCCCGAGACATAGCTCATCACGTTCAGAAGGTGTCAAAACCATAAGTTTGACACTAACTGGGCCTGATTTGGAGACAGTCCGAAAATCCACCTTTATAACACGTTTTTTGAGAATTTATATTATTAAATAATTAAAAAATAAAACCCTAACCCTAATTTCTGAGCCAGCCGCTGCCATGCCTATTCGATGGCCAGAATTGTCCAATTTTCAAACCTCAATATTTTTCAATCCGCTCAACGAAAATCAACAAACTATATACCGAATCGAAGAGATTTTCAAGACCTTTCAATCTATACGGTTAAGATCAATTTTTAGTTCATGGATTTCGCGAATTCTCGGCCTGAAGTGGCTGCATTTTTTGGTGGTTGGCGGGTCCTGGGGGGGCGAGCTTGGCCCCATAGCGGACGCTGGAGGAGGGCGAGAAGGCGGAGCTGGTGGTGGTTCCGGATCGGCTGCAGGTGGTTGGACGATGGTGCAAGGATCGGTCAAAGTTTTGAGTGATGGGTTCAGCATAACGTAAGAAGAAGAAGAGGGAGGAGCGGCCGAATTCTTTTTGAACAATGGGTAAACTAATTTTATTAATTTAAATTAATTATTTAATTTATTCAAACTTTAAAAATCCGTAACTTCTTCGTACGAGGTCCGTTCTTCGAACCATCAGAAGCGCTGGAATCAGAAAATTAAGATCTTTGTGATGGCACTAACAAAGTCTGAAACAGGGCACTTCAAAATTTTCAGCCAAATTGGTGAGAATTCCTAATTTGTTAATTTAATTTTTAATTAATTTCCTCGTGTTATAATTCGTTGTTTGTCTGTTAGTAAGCTAGATCTGTGTTGTTGTGATATACAATTCATTGATTTATCTATGTTGTGTTGAATCTGTTGTTTTCATGTTTGCTTGGTTCTGATTTGTAAATTATCAGTTCTTTCTTTGATCTAAATTTCTTCTTGGGTGATTTATGTTAGGTCTAAAACAAAAATCGTATTTATATTTTAGATCCACGAATTCAGAATAGTTTTAGATTAAAGTATTTATCTTTAATTTAGATAAATCAAATTTGATTTTATAGTTGAAATTATATCTTTATTCAATATATGAATATTGGGATTGGTTCGTCAATAAAAATGGTATTTTTTTTGTTTACATGTAAGTAAGATGTTATCAAATTTAGATTTGAAATAAATTAGACATTATTTCACCGACAAATGTTTTTATTTTAATTATAAATTACAATAAAAAAAAGTTAGACATGATAGGTATACATCTAGTGCGATGTTTAATAAAATGGTTACCTTTTATTTGTTTACATTTAGAACGTGATTTGTGAATTACAGTAAAAAAAATTCTATTTACTATCACCTTTAACATAGGATGTTATAAAATTAGAATAACGATAAAATATTAAATTTTATTGTTGATATTAAAAATATATTTGTAGAACTAAACTGTATTTTCATTGTATTTGTAAATTAAAGGTAATATTATGTAAACACTTAAGTATTTATATTTTATTTGTAAATAAAAGTTATGCTTATATATCACCATTTTATTTGCATTATTTTTATGTAAGCAAAAGACACATTTTAAAATTAACATTTTTGTCAATTTATGTTAGTAGCGTTAAAATTAACATTTTTGTCAATTTATGTTCGTAGCGTTAAAATCAACATTTTTGTCAATTTATGTTAGTAGCGTTAAAATCAACATTTTTGTCAATTTATGTTAGTAGCGTTAAAATCAACATTTTTGTCAATTTATGTTAGTAGCGTTAAAATTAACATTTTTGTCAATTTATGTTAGTAGCGTTAAAATCAACATTTTTGTCAATTTATGTTAGTGGCATTCAAATTAACATTTTTGTCAATTTATGTTAGTAGCGTTAAAATTTACATTTTTGTCAATTTATGTTAGTAGCGTAAAAATCAACATTTTTGTCAATTTAGGTTAGTAGCGTTAAAACCAACTTATGTTAGTAGCGTAAAAATCAACATTTTTGTCAATTTATGTTAGTAGCGTTAAAATCAACATTTTTATCAATTTATGTTAGTAGCGTTAAAATTCACATTTTTGTCAATTTATGTTGGTAGCGTTAAAATTGACATTTTGATAAGATGTGTATTAGAAATGGAAATGACATTTTGGTATAAGAGGTAGCAGTAGAGAAAATTTACATTTTCATTGGAAAAGGTACATGAGAATAAAAGGTTACATTAAGGATTAAAATAGCATCTTTTGTTAACAAATGTTACCTTAGTAATAAAGAATACATTGAAGAGTTACCTTTTTATTTACAATTTAATTGTAAATAAAAGATTTCATTTTTATTTTTAAATCAATTTCCATTCATTTTTCAATTAGTTGAAATGAAATAGTGTTGGAATTAAGGAGGGGCACTTTTATTGTCATTTTATATAAAATAAAAATGTGAATTTAAAGGGTAATATTTTATTGTCATTTTATACACAATAAAAAGGAATGATTTAAAAACCACATTTTTATTGCTATTATTTACACAAATAAAAGGTGTAAATTAAAAGGTATTATTTTTTGTTGACATTTAGTTTCCAATTAAAATAAAAGAGTTGAAATATTGTATTTATTCATTTTGTTAATCTAGAATTGTTGACAAAATGAAAATGACCTCTTTTAAATCAATTGGTTGAAATAATGTCATATATATATAAATTAGATTTATTGGACATTAGAAATTTGTATGGAAAATTAGTCGAGCAAATTATATTTTTACTCGACATTAGAAGTAAATGACATGTTTATTATCATCAACTTCTTGGTATAATTTAAATTGGTTAAACCCATTAACCAATTATTTATTTGTATATTTATATGGACTGTTGTTGGCTGAAAACTCCACACGGGTATTGGGACGAGATTTGAAATACACGAATCCCAATATTAAATTGTATGTCTATCTATTGATCGACAGGCTGCGATGAGCGTTATTATTTCATTTTATGCTCACACAGTTGGAAATTGCACTCTAGATGTGAATGGATATGAATGGACGATTTGATGAGTATTTACCACTTATTGTCATATGTATGAGATGTGTGAAGTCCGTATAATTCAAATTATATGGTACATGATCGAGTCGCATTCCGATTTAGGTTTTCTTTTAAAAGAGAATATTTTACATTTAAAATCTGTTTATATAAAGAATAATTTTTAATGATTATTTAAAATATGTTTTATAGTAATGAATAAATATTTAAAGAGCAAATCTTTTATTTAAGATCATTAACATTTCTAATTATATTTTATGATTGAAATAAAATGATTTGTGAAGTGGATTTACCGTGGACGGAGTTTTTTAAAATGACATTTGTCCTTTAATCCAATTTACATTGAAATTATTATTTGGAATTTATAAATCTATTTTATAGATTTAAAAAGGCATTTTCTAAAAAAACCAAGTTTTCCAATTTAATATATTAAATTGGAATTAAGTGGAAATTCGATTGGTAATAATCGTGATGGCTTCTGTAAAAGAAGGCCGATATTATATATGAAATTTAAGAGGCTTTGCCGTTATTCCATGTATATTGTTAGTCTGATACATAAATTTTATATTGATTATGTATTGATTTGATTTCTGTGGAATTCCATATTTTAGAAATTGATTTGAGGGTTTATCGTGAACTGTGTTTAAAAGACACTAGTTCTTTAACCTGTTTAAGACAAGATTTATCCCTTAAAATTTATAAGAATCTTTTAATATTAATATCTTATTAAAAGAATATTCTGTGTTGGAATGCGGCGTTGGTGTGATTTTATAGCATTTGATTTTTAATCACAAAATACGCGAGTTACTCAGAAAGACCGGGTTTAACCCATTCTGAGTAATCACCACAACAATCAAGAGTCGAAGATGAAGGCGGTGGTTGAAGACCGAAGGTTTTCAAATCATTGGGATGATGATGACTGGTATCTTGAATTGGGACTGGCCTCCAAAGGCAAGGTATTTAGTAATGATCGTCCAATCGCATTTGGAGATCGACGGACACGTTTCGTTCAGACCCAGAGCGGACTTGTAAATGGATTGTATGTCTGACATTGTATTCCTTTCTACTATATTTGTTGAACGCTACTGATTATATATTTCTGTTTGGTGGTGGAGAATTTATTCTCTACTTACCACCCTTCTCTAAGACGTATGAGCTCAGAGGTTATATATATATATATATATATATTGGTAGATGATCAATGATATGGTAGAGTCTGACAATGTGACATGCTAAGATGCATATAATCAAGGCTTTGTTGAAAAGCAGGCCTTGTGGGATGATCAAAGCATAGTCTGTTTAGGAATAGCTTTGTGTATAGCGTGACTTCGCGAGCCTCACACACCGGCGGAGTCTAAAACTGGAGAAGGGAACGCAGGGAGAGCAGCACGTTTCTTTCTAGCTAGAAGTGGTGTTTGGGCTTTAACACGGTCCGACATTTTACTTATGTGGATGATGGAATGAGGCGCCTCAGATGATAGGTCCTATAGGACCGGGAAACGGGTGTTCAGGAATTTCCAATCCACGAAGCTGTATGTGTGGACCGGCCCTGCAGGATCCAAGGGTTAACTGCGGGGAACCCCTGAGACATTAGCTAGAGTGTCTCGAATCGGTAAGGAGCTCCTCCCTAGCCTTGACCCATGATGGAAATCCAAGCTTCCAATACGAACCTACGGATTTGATTGTATTGCTAGTATGGAAGCATAGTATTATGGTATCTATGTGTCCTAGGATTGATACATTTATTTTGAAATGTTTTGATATACACTAATAATAATATCAAAATCCGTTTTTATCGTATCAAGCATTTTTGACCATTATAAGGTAAAACCCTATCCTCCGGTTTGCGTTGCATTGTGTGATGGGACTTGGGTCTTTTGATGGTTTCATTTTTCCAAAAAGCATTGCGTTGTTTAACGATTTACTTTAATTTATGCACGAAAATCCATTGGAGTAAACCCGTTCCGCATTAGCGGCGTGGTCCTTGGATTTGTCTTATTGCTATTAGTTAAATTAGTTAAGAATTCTCACACCAGTCCTTGTTTGACATGCCTGGTAATAGGATGCAGCATGATGGGGGGTTCTCGCTTCGCGGTTTGGTGGCGAACGGAGACTCTTACCCCCACGTGTCCCTGATTAGGGTTGGTAGGCTGTGGCCGGGGGATCCCGAAAGGGTCGCCGTAAAACAAGGTATATGGGGTACAACTGTAAGCCACGGTGGGTTTTACCTGCTGTACTGGAGGATGAAGGGATGGTTGCAAAGCCTACCGGATTTTGGGGTGCCGTTACAGGTAGTGGAATTGAAAGCGAATTGGTGAGAAATCTAATTTTATAAATTTCAAATTAGTTAAAGTGATTATCCATGATTAGTCCTTAGAAATGATTTGTCTATAATTATAATAGTGGATGTGTTAATGGTTACTGTTGTATGCGATGGATGTTCATAACTAGAACACGCCAAATACTAAGCGTTATTTAACGTAACGCTGGCGCATAGTTTACAGTTGTTTGATTTTTTAATGTTTATGGATGAATTTGTAAGCATGTGGACTGTGTTTTGAATATTTCACACACCATGGTTGTGGAATTATATGGGTAGTCAACTTAATTCTCCTTCTTATGTGAATAACAATTACTTGATATAATAAATTAAAATTTTAAAGGTTAAATTTAGAATTTAGATCTTTGAATAGTTTGAAAACTAAGTTATGAATAATTAAACTATTTTTCATAATGACGAAATGATTTGGAAATGTCTTAAAATTAGTTTGGATTTTTAAGGTTGAAACAAGCTTTAAATCTGACTAAAAAAATTGGATTTTTAAGTTTACATTTTATTTTATGTAAAGGTTTAGTTTCATAGCCATTCGTATGCTTTAAAATTTAATTATAGAAATTTTTTATTTGAGTATGTAATCAAATATTGGTTTCATTAAAAACACTTGGTTTCATTTTTTTAAGACCATTTGTAAGTTTTATAACAATCATACGAATTTGTTAGTAACATATTAAGTTTCCAATGAATTTGAAATACGACTTTAATTTGTAATTATGAAAACTCTAATTTCGATAAGGTTGGACATTGTAATTGACTGCGTAGCACTGATTTCTGTTAATATATATCAGATTTGAGGCAATAAATTTTTCCCGTCTCTAACATATATGAGCTTAGAGGTTATGTATTGATAGAAAATCAGTGACGCATTGTGGATTAACAATGTGGCATATTCAAGTTATGCATTGAGCTAATGATGATCAAAGCATGGCTTATTGAAGCGTAGCTTTGTGTATACCGTGATATCGGCAAGCCTCATGCCCCGGATGGATGAGAAATTGGCGGTTAGGTTGTTGACATATACATAGTCTGTGATTGAAAGCTGCGGCGGTGGTACCACTTGTGAACTTGGGGAATGAGGTATGTTCGGTGTCCGAGTCTGGACGAAAACCGTTGACTTACCTCATGATTTTTAGTTGGTGTCCGATTCTGGATGGAAAAATCGTGAAACACTTCGCTTGTGTTCCTGATTGATCTTTCGTGCCAGGAATCGTCAAGTTGGAAACCCAAATCTCCAATACGCGCCCCTGTGGTTTTATTTGTATACCTATGGCGACATACTAGGATGGGGTACTATGCTGTTTAAGATTGATACATTTATTTTTGAAATTGTTTTCTACACTTTGCACTAATAATAATATGAATGAGCATATTCATGTTTGAAGGCATTTTTGGTTATCATAAGACAAAACTCGCCCATCTGATGTGCGCTTGCATTGTGTGATGTGGGACGAGCTTACATTAGCTTCATTCTCCAAAAGCCATTGCAAATTTATATGCATGGGTATTCACATGGAGTAAACCTGTTCCACATTAGCGGCGTGGTCCGATGAATTTACCAACTTTAAATAAACTCAAAAATAACTGTTATATGTTCTCACACTAGTCCCACAACTGACCTGGAGTTTATTGTTCCTTCCTAAACTCTAGCCTCGGTGATTCAAATTCAAGCTTCGGTTTAAGCAGAAGTGACTTCCTTTCTAGAACCATAACTAGTTTTCTGTCAGGTATTTACTCTAAATATAGAATCTCATTTAAAAAAACAACAACATACAAGCACACGTTTCATAAGGTATGAACCATTGTGCGGGATTATATCATTCATTAAAAAGCGAAAAGTTGAAATCCACAGTCGACATGTGTCGACCAGTTGATATCAAGCGTCGTTGCAAATTCGAATTAGAATATTGTGTTTATGTAGGTGAAGCTTGACGAGTTATAAACAGTCAAACAAAACGTTTCTGTACAAATAGTTCATTCAATTTAGAACAAGAAATTCGCTGCAGTTAAATTTTTAATGATTAATTAATCTGTTGTCCATGTAGGCAGTCGATGGCAAAATATTCGCCCAAAATTGTGCACTGCTTTTGTTACAAAACAGGTTGTAGTAGTTAAAAGGCATGCATGACCAATAAGTTATGAGTTCAAGTTATTGTTGTTTGCTTTAGAGAGCATGCATTGCTTCAAAAAAGGTTCAATGGACGAGCAAATCTCCAAAATAAACGATCCAACATGGGTCAAGCACGACCGATCCATCATGGTTCGGGCACAACCGACCGATCCATCTTGGACCGGGCACGGTCGATCCATCATGGACCTCACTTGTTTCTCACATTAAAGCCTTTACCAAAATAGAAGCATTCACATACTAGCACATCATCAACAATGGATCAAAATGTAAAGAAACCGAGCATATAAAGATTTTTGAGGATACTCATACAATGTGGTTAAGTGTAAACTCAAGCGATAATCAACACAGAAATTCTCATATTGACGCTAAGTACAAACTGAAATGCAATGCGAACAAGCTTGGGTGATCAAATTCAATAGCTTATGTGTCAGAAAACAAAATCTAAAAGCAGTGATTTACGTCCAAATTCACAAACAACAATTCGTCAAGCCCGTTTCAACGGTATATGGATCATCTCAAACAGATAATTAAATCCGAAGCAAAAAAGATGTCTCAAGCATCATCTTATCCAAGAATTTGATATTGGCAACAGTAGTAACAACGCCAATTTCAATTTAAAAGGATTTGCTGATTTCAAAATCAGAGTATATGACACTAAAGTGCAAGAATGTACAGAAATAAAGATCAAGATTTAGAATAAGAATCGGTGATTTGTAAATCAGGTTTTTGATGGATATATGAAGAGTAGTCACCTTTCATGAAGAATTACCGCGAAAAGAAGCAGTCACTTCTATTCATAAATGGATAGAAATCCCTTTATGAAAGGATATGACCTTTCGGAAAAATGGTTGTTATTGTCGAGTCAGTCGACTGGTTGAAAAATCACCAATCAGCTGGTCAAAATAAAATAAAACGCATATGTAACAACCCGGGTTTCGACAGATCGATTTTTTTTTTCAAAATCCAGTCTGCCGAGACCCGAGTTGGGTGCTCTGGTATCCTGCAGAAAAGACGGAGAGAAAGAAACATGTCAGAGTTCGAAAAGCAGCTCACAGCGGAAGGAATAAAATATAATTTATTCAAAATAGCATTACCTTAATAATAATACTACCAAGCCAGTAGTCAAGCAATACTATCTCTGTCATGAACCTAACCTGCACATGTTGTGAGGAGGGGGTCAGAACATAAGTTCTGTGTGACTGGACTATAATAAACTCTTGTGTAACCCTACATATACCGTTCAGTTATAATTTCTTGTTTATTAGGTTAATCACAATATTAGCACCCAAGGCCAAACCCATGTCATTCTCGTCCACTTACTAGTAGACTTAACCTAATACATCGTATATGTAATTTTTCCCCAACTGGTATAATCTTTTCCATGTATACGTACAGTCCCTTGCCGTATATCGTACGGGCTTTATCACGTAATTCTATACTACTTCAATGTAGTGCCACCATTTTTGAAATCGTTTGGACTGCCACCCTTGATCTGGCTAGGTTTCCTTATCATGAACTATCGAGTGTTCAACTAGGATTTATGCCACCTAGGACCACTAGGGATTATGCTACCTATTGAACGTTTTCTAGATTCGATTTGGGTTTATGCCACCTAGGACCACTAGGGATTATGCTACCTGTCAAACAGCGCACTTTTCCCACGTATGTATCGCGAATCGTTTCCGATGTCTTGGTGCACATGTACACTTTATGTGCGGCCCGAGTCCCGTGACAGGGCTAAATCAAGAAATACGGCACTTGGTCGGGAGCTTTAAGTTATCTGCCGATGCAGATGCTAAGGTCTGTTTTTCTACCACTACTACAAAAGTGGGCATATTCGACACTAATTTGTGTGCGTTGCATGAAAAGTGTGGCGAAAGGTATGATTTCTTCGAGCTTCTGCAACAGCATTCATATGTTGTTGCATTATACGTGGATGCACAGTTGCGGTGGGAATTTTAGTGTTCTGATGTGCAACACTAGTTAAAAGCGTAGCATTACGTATATATAATCCAGCTCAGCTATCCGCGTTATCAACATATAAAAACCCCAACCGTAGATGAAAGATTAATCCAACGGTTCAAACCATCTATGGATCTGATGATCTTAATGTTAGCCATCATCCAATCATTGACAGCCACGTCATTCCATTCTTTTGACGAAATTTTGGCGCGATCTTCTCCCTTCATGAAATCGTTTTCTTCTCTATCATCTAATCGTTTTTCCCCCTTTTTACTATTGACAAAAATTTAAACCTAAATTCACGTCAGTATCGATCCTCTCCTCGACAGCAAATTCTATTCCGAAAAGGATGAAGCTTTGAAACACTTTCTAGTTTTGATTGCTCAGGGCGCTGACATCGCCAGTTTTTTCCCTCAGGTTCAGTTTGTATTGCACTGTGAATTAGTTGTGCTTATTATAGATTGGATTATGAGTAATTAGTAATTAGTTCATTTGTTACGTTTTGGAAAACCCATTCGCTTATGAGTAATTAGTTGCGCTTGTTATTGATTTGGGATTTGGGATTATGCTGAGGTTTATTCAAAAATTATACCCAGCAATAAACCATGAGAACCGGGCTACTGGCATGAAAAAGACATTGGTTTATTATAGAGGTCGAGCTAGTTAAGGAATGGGGACTGCGGTTAATTTGCACTGCTTGAGGTTCATACCTTACGCTGCGGTTAATTTGTATGCTTGAGGTTAATTTGCACTGCGGTGTGTATGCACTGCGGTGACATCCGAATTTTAAGCCTCTTACTGCAGATTTTGACAAAATCTGAAGCGGGCACTCAAGCATTTTCGTTTTATTACAATACACATCATACACGCAGTGCATATATACACTCACAAGTATACACGCACGCACAAGTATACACGCACAAGTATCATAAGTATACACGCACAAGTATACACGCACAAGTATCACAAGTATACAAGCTCAAGTATCATAAGTATACACGCACAAGTACACACGCTCAAGTATCATAAGTATACACGCATAAGTATACACACACAAGTATCACAAGTATACAAGCTCAAGTATCATAAGTATACACGCACAAGTACACACGCTCAAGTAGACACGCACAAGTATACATGCGCGCACAAGTATACATGCACGCACAAGTATCGTAAGGCAGCCATCTGAAGGCACGCACAAGTATACACGCACAAGTATCATAAGTATACACAAGAGACGTACGCAGAGATTTTAAAAAATCACCAGCATTCACAAACATTCAAAAACATTCACCAGCATCCATCATCAGTCATCACCAGTCATCACAAACTTCCACAACCACACAAAGTTTCACAAATATTCACAAAATTTCAAGCCAAAAATCATTACTAGCAGAATAAAACCAACATCCACAAACATCACCAGTCATCACCAGCATCCACACTAGCATCAGCACCAACATCCATGTCAGAGTCATTGTCCATGTCAGAGTCATTGTCTATGTCAGAGTGGTTGTTAAGGATAGAGCATAGTCAGCGACCAAACCAGAATTTTTTGTTGTGGAGGGCAAAGTGATCTTTGGATGATCAAACTTCAATAGGTATGTTAATTCTATTTCTGTAAACATTTTGTGATCCACCTAATATATTATATGATCAAACTTCTATTTCTGTAAACATTTTGTGATCCACCTAATATATTATATGATTCAATTCTCAAATAATGTGATCCACCTACGAGTTTATATGCCTTAATTATCAAACAATTTGACATGTAACACACATTAATTATCAAACAATTTGACATGTAACCACATCTGAAGGAAATTCAAGCCATACAATAACAGTGTCTCAAATTCAAGCCACACAACCACATCTATGTACAACTAACAGAGCACCCGTTTGTATTATTATTTCAGAATCTTGGGTGGGGCATTATAACCTTGTATGTATGTATGTGAGTGTGTGCATGTGTGGTTGTGTCTCACTATAAGAAACTGTGGATGGAAGTAAAATTTACCTATGATCACAAAAAAAAGGTACCACCGGTTCCTCCCTATTGCTCACAAACAGAATTTCAGGCCTCGTCAAAGGATGAGTATGTGTGGTGCGCTCAACCCTAATGATGTATTTCTTGTTGTCGAATCGAGCAGCAAAAACATTCTCCAAGCCAATGCCTTCATAAAATTCCATTTTCAGGTATAATGATCTATGGTCAATTCGAGACCAATGACAGACGTCAATTTCACACACATTTCCCATTGGCGTCATTAATTCTTTTATTGCAGGAACATTTGTCTTCAGGA
Organism: Allium sativum; assembly: GCA_030737875.1. Taxonomy (NCBI): domain Eukaryota; kingdom Viridiplantae; phylum Streptophyta; class Magnoliopsida; order Asparagales; family Amaryllidaceae; genus Allium; species Allium sativum. Next base: position 45,774,818 of record CM060919.1, on the reverse strand, counting down.
ACTCGAGAAAGCCAACAACTCTGGCCCATGATTCTGCCTTGAACGCTGGTTCAGGCTCAAATTCTTCAGCAGACCATTGTTGCACATAAAAAGCACCTCCAATTTTTGTAAAAAGTTTCAACATTAGCGCATGATCACGCGTACTGTAAGATGGGCATGTTATTAGAAAAGAGTTTATGGGTATAACCCGTATAGTCCACTCCTCATTAAGCTTCAGCGTATGCCTAAGCGTGAGATGCACAAATTCGTAAGTCCAATGTCCTGAAAGAACAGTGGCAGTGATGCATAGTGAAGAGTCCTCCATTGTTTTTTTTTAACTTTTGACAATGGAGTTTTGTTTAGGAGTTGAAGATGTAGATGACGATATGCTTCTGAAGCTTGACAGGATATGAAGTGACACACTGTACGTGGCAGTAATATGGGAACTGAAAACTTTTTGCTCAGAAGACGAATGACCATATGAAATTGCTTATTTGTTGGCTGGCATGAGTGACCAATCGCCAATGGTCAGTAAGTCAATTGTAATAATTGTGTTCATAACATTTTACTAAGAAGGCCAATGGCCATTCGATGCCACCACTTATCAAATAACTTGTTATCATTTGATCAGGTGCATATTTAATTCTGGAAGGCAGAGGGATACATTTTGCAGATCGGATTGCTGCATATATATGATTCATATATAGGTACATACTAACATACATATATATTTCCTATTGCAATCGGATTGCTGCATATATATGATTCATATATATAAATGAGTAATACATTTTGCAGGTGTGGACACATGTGTACATGTTCAAAATTCACTAAAGAATTGGCCAGGAATGGATCAGGATAATGTCCCTTATGCCGTGCACCTATTCTTGAAGTAGTTCGAGCTTACTGTATACAATGAACAAAACGGTGTAGCTGATTTTTGAGTTTTGATATTTGGATAATTAAAACAATTGCTTTGGATGAGTTTCTTGTACAAAACCTGTATTGCAAAATATTTAATTAAAGCATTGTATTTCTATCAAATTAGTGTTGCATTTTCCTTCTTCTACTCTTGCGTTAGCTTTTATTGATATTACATTTCATTGTAATGGTGTTGCATTACATATTGTAGTGGTGTTGCATTACATTAAATATAATTGCTTACCAGTCGCACGTGGACCCCATAGCTGATGTGGATAGCTGGTGTGGCATGTGACACGTGGAGTGCTGACATGGAGAGATGACGTGTCGTGTGACACGTAGACAGCTGACGTGGAAAGCTGACGTGGCGGCACTGGAAGCCAGCCCTAACTAATGCTTAAGGCAACGTTGAATAGTGTTGCATTACGTGCAAATAGTGTTGCATTATGGCTATAATGCAACACTTTCTTTCCGTGGCCGTAGATGGGCAAAAGTGTTGCCTTAGGTGGCTAATGCAACGGCCGCGGATGCCACGCCCCCCTGGTGTTGCCTATTTGAAAAAATGGCCTACGGCAACGCTTTTTTGATCTACGGCCACATAAAAATAGTATCGAATATGCCCACTTTTGTAGTAGTGTACCAGTGGTTATGGTCCCACGTGACCCCTCCCTCAACTAATGAAAGGCAATCCCGTGACAATACTCCTGCCACCTATGCCCCCACTTTCCTATTGGCCAGCCTCACCCATACCTAGATAGCAAGTATATGGTCTGTTGGGAGTTCTCTGCCTTTCCGCATGCGTACTGCGATTGACTGAAGATGGTAGGTAGACGACGAGTGCTATCACAGGGCTAAACAAGATATCGCCGCCTCACGCTGGTTCATCCTAGTCTTTAGGTTGCCTTACAGACCTTAACCTCTGTGAGCCCAGGCGGATCATCTGCAACCTCAGAGAGGGATACCAAGAGTACCCTCACGTTCCCCGAAGCTACGTGCTTCGTAACCCAGTCAGTTGGAGCCTTTCTCGAAATCAGATAAACGTTCGCTCCTCCTCGTGTGTTTGTTAAGCGATGATCCACCGTATCGGGTTATTCATCTATTTATGGACTGGCTCAGTTTCCTTGACTAAGAATTATTACTTAGTTGTTCTTAACTAAGGTTTACCACTTAGTTTCTTTTCCCGTTAATCTTGTTAACTAAGGTTTATCACTTAGTCCCCTTAACTAAGGATTACAACTTAGTTCCCGTTCTCAATCGTTTTCTTGACTAAGGTTTATTGCTTAGTTTCTTATTAACTAAGGCTTGTTACTTAATTATCATTCTCGTTGTTTTACTTAGTCGTTTCTCGTTACCTTAGACATCAGACCACATATTCTCGCTTTATAATTCAACTTGTTGACTAAGGTTTTCCCATAAATTTAAGCATGACATAAGTTCTCTTTTATTCGGTGATAGCGCATGGGTGCTTTCCCACAGTTCTTGCTTAGCCTACCCCATATTATAGGTTATCCCACCCTTCAGGTCTTACATTACATCTTAAGTCATAGTCTTTCTATGTCCCTAGGACAGGTTTACCCCCTAATTAACCCTTTGACTATTTCAACTTCGATTTATAATATGTAGTTAACATTCCCTATTTCCGTTTTTGGTTGAGTTTTGTTCATATGTTCGTGTCGACTTAACCCCATCTCCTTATAACGTTCATTCATAAATTTGGCTAAGTGTTGTCTTTGAATTCATGACTTAACCCTACGAATCATGTGCCATTAATTAATTATTAATGCACCACAACCTCTCATATTAGACCTGTTGTTGTGGTCACTGGTTATGCCGGGTAGTTCCGGGCAGAATTACACCACAACTCAGTCTAACCTTGGGTTTCAATCGTGATATGACTAACTTCTCACATTAGGACCTATTGTTTGCAACCACTGGTTAGGCCAGGCGGTTCCGGGCAGGATAACATCGCAAACTCATCCTAACCTCGAGTTAGCCTTGTTTCATGTTTGGTTCATGTCTATTCTAATTGGCATATGACAAGTTCATACTCATGTCAAAAAATATTAAGTTCATGTTATGCCAATTACCTAACTTACAAGCATGTTCTTATAAATTTCAACTACCAATTCATGCCATGTTCGTGTTCGTTTTAGATGTCAATTTCATAAGCATATTCTAAATGTCATATTTCAAGTTTCATAATCTTGTCCATATTTACATTACATAAATTACTCAACCATGTTCATGTTCAATGCATTTCAGTAGTGCCATAATTCAAGTATCAAGTTCAATCTAGATGTCAAGTGTCAATTTTCCAAATCCAAGCTTTACCAAAAACCCCAATTTATATTCATGCTTGTAATCCCATTTACAGGTTACGTCTATCATTAAATTCATAATTCATATTCATGTCAATTTCATGTTCAAGTTGTAGATGTAAACTTCATGTCAAATTCCAGTTGTCAATTCATATCAAGTGCGTGTTCTTATCCAAATTCAAGTTATAATACAGGTTTTATTCTAGAGACATGTGCCCATTAACAAATCCATAAGTCAATTTCATGCTTAAATCAATGATGTCAATTCTACGCCAAACCCCAAATCATGTTCACGCGTATAATTCTAAATTTGGTTTACGCATTCAGGTTTTGTCAATGTTATATTACGCCCAACCCTCTTTGTAATTTATAACCAAACCCTCCAGTTCATGTCAAAGCCCAAAACCGAGTGTTTCCCTTTTTCGCTTGCAATAATCATTCAATCGTATTTATTTTATGATAGATCTAGGCTCGAGATAGCCTAGCTATTAAAAATCAAAAAGGGAAAGAATAAAAGGAGGCACATAATCGTAGGCATAATAATTAAAATCGAGCACATGATAATATTAAACATTATGGATTCAATAATTTCATTTCCTGTTTACATAGGGAATGTTTGAATGATAAATAATAATTTTACACAAAAAGTGCATTATAACTCCACTCACAGTGTTTGTCATCTTCAAAATGTAGATCCTCGATTGCCCCTTTGATTTATGAATTGGATTAATCCTTGAACTGATTTCCCCCTTTCCCTTTTTGTTGCTTTTGATTCATCTTTGATTTATTTCATGTCCAATTTAATTTATCTTTGATTTCATATGCGGCGTAGGTTGCAGATCTGAATTCCTTCTCTTTTCACAGTGATTTAGATCTAAGCCTCTTTTCTTTTTCATTCACGATTGTAGTAATTCTAGATCTCATTCTTTTTAATTTTAAGAATAGATGTTGTAGAGAAAAGAGAGAAGAATAGATCTAAGATTTATTTAGATCAATAGCTTGAGGAGGAAGAAGAAATCAAGTTAGAAGAGAGCCATGGCCTTGCCATGAATTGTTGTGGAGTTTACAATGAGCCTAGGGTGTTTATATAGGTGTTAGACCAACGTACCAGGCCCAAAAACTCATCCAGGTGCTCAAAAATGAACCTGGACAGCTTCTGGGGCGAATTTCCCGCTTCTGGACCAAAATTCCCGCTCCAGGTCGCTACAGGTCGACCTCCCCAAGGGGGGTCGACACTGTGGTCGACCTCCCTCCTGGGAGGTCGACCCTATGGTCAACCTGGGGGTCGACCTGGTCATTTTTTTTCTGTTCTGGGCTGGACTGTTTTCTGATTTTTCGCTGAAACTTCGGGAGGTCATAACTCCTTCATACGGACTCCGATTTTCTAAAACTCGGACTCTATTTCATGTAAAATTTCGAGAGGAACGCAATGGTGATGTCCATTTTACTTAATTCCTGATATTTAAATTAAATATCCTTATTTTTTACTATCTTCTCCGTTACACACACTATTATCGAATTAATTTTTCTTCTCTTCCATGTATTCATTAATTCTCATTATACATCACCATTATTTACCTATATAAGCATATTTTCATAAATTTTATTTCATTTTTAATTATATTAAAAATGCGGGGTGTTACAGCATATATATTTGAATACTCACAAAGTAGCCGTTACTAGATTTTTATACCCTACCAGTCGACTGATAGAATTTGAACCAGTCGACTGGTTCAGGGATAGCAGCCCAGTAATGGTTGTTTTGTGTCATTAACATATATATATATATATATATATATAGTTACATGATTTGTGTTTATGTGTTATAATATGCGAGGATAGATTTTGACAAGATTCTAACACGACTAAACACACACATAAATATATTTACTAACTCTTCAATCGATCTTTATTTCTTCATTGTCGTGAATCAAAAATCTCATGAATCAACAAGGAGGCTTCCTCTTGCGGTGATCCATCAATATACTTGACTGGAGATGAAATGGATGATGTTCTTGCTGAATTGAGAACCCAGATGGCACGACAAGACGAACTTCTGCAGAAGAAACAGGAAATGATGAATGATTTATTCACTCGGATGGATGGAAGGCCAAGTAGCAACGACAACTTAGTCGCTGGAACGAGAGCCATAGGAATGCAAATGGCAACAAACTTGGCTTAAACGTACCCTGCTCCTCAGGTCGGGTGGAATGTGAACCCAGGACGAACAAATGTCAACGTCGATTTGAATGAAGCAAGGGGCAATCAACTTCCTTCTGAACATGTGCAGCATGCGACCTCAACTTACAACGTCCTGGCTGGGCGCACAAGAATCACAACTAACTCAGGCCATGCTAGGCCTGCGTCTACCCAAGTTCGAATGGACTCCAAAGCATCAGAATCAACTCAACTTTAGCATGAAGCACCTCGGATCGAAACTCAAGGACCAGCTCAGTCGAGCCATTCGACCCGTGAGCCGGAGGCACCATCGACCCGATACAGAGAGCCACGCATAGGATCCAACACTCTCTTGAACCCAACGCTGAGGGCACCAGCGCAGGATCAGACAACTGGAAATGGTTGCTAGCCGATGGAAATCACATTGCTAATGTAATCTGAAGTTTTACATGAGGCAATACTTCTCAGAACGGCATGGATAATTTCAATTGCAGTCCATCCACATAGGAAATCAGGAATTTCCGCAATTCTCCAAATTTCAAGTTACCGTCTTTAGAGCTAAACAACGGTAGGACCGATCCTACCATACATTTAATGCGCTATATGCACCACATGGAAGTCTTATTGGCGTCATATAACATTATGGCCAAATGCTTTCCTCTCTTCTTGACTAATATAGCTACTATATGGTTTAGGCAGCAAGAATCTGAATCAATCAACAACTGGAACGCATTGGTCACTCACTTCATTGAACAGTTTCAGATCCACTTCTCTTGACTCAAGAACGTAATTTTGCTCACTTCAATCAAATAGAGATCCATTGAGACCCTTCCTTCATTCCTAGAAAGATTCAACGCTGCAGTAACGTCAGTTGATCGACCTGAACCATCTATGTTTTGATGGTAGGTGTATCCGACATTCTGGATAAGTCGGACTTCAAAGTTTCTCTGCACCGATATCCGCCGAGAGATCTTGGAAATTTTTATTTTGAAGCAGACATGTTTCTGGAGGAGGAAGATGCAAATTCCATAAAGGACATTCTCGATGTTAACATGGTCAAGGACGGAGGACCGTCTGATTCTGGAAAAGGTAACGACAGGGGCAAAGGAAAAGCCGCTGCTAAGGACGACCGTAATTCTCAACCCCAGAGAGGGCCTAGATATGATAACTACACTGAACTCAGTGCTTCACCAATTGACATCTACTTGGATACAAGGGAGGATGTCTCCTCTCCAAAGCCTCCCAGTAGGGAGCCAACGATAAAAGTGCGCGATTTTGGAAGACACTGTATATTTCATGAGATGGACTGTCATAACACCAATGACTACAGGCATTTGCGAGACTTGATTGAGGAACGGGTTAGACGCGGAGAGCTACTCGAGTACGGTTAGCAATCAACAACCCCTATACATGAGCTTCCACCTCCTGCGCCTTGAAGAGCGAATGATCCTGGACCGAGCACTCGCAGGATCGTTATTAGTTGATCTGGATTGGACCGCCTTGGATTTTCCGCATTTCTTAGGATATAAGATATGTTTTTCTTTCATTTGCTTATCCGGATGGCTGCTCAACTCACATGTGTATAGGGATTAGGTCCTCGGACATACTATGTTCTCGACAATAAAACCATCCGACGAATAAATGGCTAAGTTGAAGTACACACGTACGAGATTTAGATGTAGTCCGTGGGCGTGCTCTGGATTCAACGATATCAAATAGGATTTGTTTTGGCTTTGTAATAGTTTTTGAATTGAATAAAATGTACTTCTCGAGCATGGATTGTGTTTGGCAAGCTTAAGTATCTTGTTACGATGCGGCAAGGTTCTCAATCTCAACTTAAATTATGGCTTATACTTATCTCAGAACCCTATATACGGATTATGCTAGGGACGGACTATCTTGTCAGGATGTGGCAAGTATAACCCTATGTCAATATGAGTATGCATTATGCTCAGTTGGATTCCTAAGTATGCATTATACTCAGCAACGTAGAATTATCTTGTCAGAATCTGAAAAAATAACTCAATAAAACTCGAGTATGGGTTATGCTCAGTTTGGACCTCCAGGTATGGATTATGCCTTAAAGATTGGGTCTCCTTTCTAGGAATTTGCAGGATGGTTGGAACGTTGCTCGAGTATGGTTTATACTCAAAATTGACACCCAAGCATAATTTATGCTCGAAAAGGTTAAGCAGTACGGTCAGGATTTAACACATCTGTTTGTCTCATTTTTCTTGCTGGTGTGGATTATACTTGCTACTGGATGGGCCTGGCGAGGCCCTAGTTTTTTTTGGTTTTCTTCTGGCCTTAATACAATTCTCAGCGATCGTCGGTTTTCTGGCCTTCTTGTAATATGGTCCAACGTGGTCACGGATTTCTAGCTTTCTATTAATTACTTAGTACGATCCAGCGTGATCATGACATTCTGGACTTATATTCACTTTGAATTTCTATGGATTACATATGTCTCGGATTATGCAGAACACATCTTCCTTTCTCAAGAAAGATATGTTCTAAGGGCAAAGTGTTGACATGCCTTTTAGCAAGGTCGTCACAACTGGAATTCTATTAAGAGAACTACTCAGGACTTGAATATAAATTTATGTTGATCGGCATTCACTAGGATGAAGTGACGAAGTATTGGAAAGCTTGGATTTTGCATTAATGAAGCAACCATCCGGTCTTGGGTCTCGGATCTGGGTCTAACAGATATTGACCTTAAAACGATTATATTTACACCAATTAAAGAAATATTTCATTCAATATTAGAAAGAAAGAAAAAAAAATATATTATTTGATATGATAATATGATCAACCAAACAAAAAGCAATCTAGAAACATGATTATGTTTTTCTGAGCCTAATTTAGCAAATCCTGAAGAAACAGGCATGGTAAAGAATTCAAAGAATATCAGTCCTATTAAAATTGATGTTTGATAGGATGTTTAAAACAATATATAGCACTGTAAAATAAGTCATATGGTTGCTCAAGTAAATTATCTTCAGAGTGGGATGACCTCACAACATTGAAAATGTTACATAACTGCAAACTAAACTCAAAGCTTTGTATACAGATGACTATTTAGTGGAACTGTTTTGCTTATTTGTTGCCTTTAAGTGACAACTGAATAAGTATTTAAAAAGAGTATTGTCATTGACACTCTAATAATATATAAGGGGAGAACATGAGTGAAATTCAGCTTATTTGTTTTCGAACTTGTCTCCCGTTTAACCATTTTTGGAGTGTTACTCTTAAAAATTCAACACATCACTTACATTCATCTAAAAAAGAAGACAAAAACATCAAAACAAGAAAAATAGTTTATGTTTTATACATCTTACATTTTTTGGTCAACTTTCATTAGTAGGTCTAAACGAAAAATTAAGAACATCAACTACAAAAAAATTATTCCAAAAAGTAAATGGTAATCAACCTGATAATTAATTAATTCAGTCTTCTGTTTCTCCCGCCATAACAAGCAAATGAAAAATCTTAAGCAGTGACATTAATCAACGATTTATCAAAATTCATTTGTACTCACACACAAAACTTAATATATTAAAGCAACCGAAGTTGACACTTCTTTCCAGTTGTTTACCTGTGGAGTTCAATTTGCAAAAAGAAAGTAATTAGTAGGTAATGAGTGGCAAATCATAACGTGGACAAACGAAACTAAAGATATCAGTTATGAAAATAATTTCTGTTAAATCAAAGGAAAATTCAAACAAGCCTTTTGACATTATAAACAAATACCAGAATTCAAACTGTTTAGGTAATGAGTGGTAATACCAGAATTCACACTGTTTCCAGAATTCATATTGGCCTACACGTATCAGTCATTAAAACCATGCACACTTCTCCAACATGGAGTTTTCCACCACAACAACCACTTGCTCATATTCAGTCCCAACTTCTATTACCATACCAACCTTTTCTTTGGCCAATTTCTACATCTAACCACACTAAATTTACCCGAGAAACCCATTAATGCCTAAAATTTACATGCACAAAACACTAAGTTAGAATTTCCAATTTATATTGGCAGAATTAACGACGTGCGCTACGGTAAATATGTAAATCAATATGTAACTCAACTCTTATAAAAGAGTTTTGTATGAAACGATATATGCATTTTGTAGTTTCAAAACTGATTCGGCAAAATAACAGATGATTTTATTATCATTTGTTTGATCGGTTTATTACTGTTTTGTTTCTTCTTTTGATAATTTGAAAATTCTATAATATGAGTCCAAGATTATATGGATAAAGGTATAATCCAGTAAGTGTTAGTTCCTAACAAGGTAGTGTTTTGAGAAGCCACAAAATTGAAAGATGTTAATAGCTGTTTAGACTGTAAGGTGGTTCCATAAACCCAATAGAATTATGGAGGCTAAACGCATCCTCGCAGAACATAGTATAGGGTGTTTTGGTGTTGTTGAAAACAAATTTCAGTCATACTACATTGCTAATCTTAATAGAAACTTTGGGCCAATGCTATTAAAAATGTAGAATTTTTATTCTTATTAGCATAGAAATCCGGATATATAACGTCACTACTGCTGAGGGTTCAACAAATAATTCTTGATCTCATTAAAGTTGTAGGATTGATGCGCAACTTATCCGTTGTCTTTGTTCAAAATTTTGTAAACACAAGAAATAGACTTTGGAGTACTAACTTCGAAATGGATGCTATTAACATTTTTAAACCCTCAGTATTTGTGGGCGATCTCAATTGTATCAAACTTGTTTTTATATTTGTAGCCTCTGAACTAAGGAAATTGAACTATAATTCTTTCACTTGTTTTTATGACAAGTCCAATGATAAATATCATCATTTACATTAGATCAACATTGCTCATCTCATTTTGCTTACCCTACCACAGTAATATCAATAGGTAAAGAAATATAATATTATCTGATATGATTTATTTTCCTACACGATTTCCTGTCTTTTAATTCTAGAATTTGATTGGACTATTTTGTTGAACTATTAATAGCTATTTCTAATTTAATGTGGTTTCAAAATATTTTTTTTTTGAATGTGTGCTTGTTAAATGTTAACTATACATTGACCAGCTTTGGAATTTGACTAGAGCATTTGTATTACTAGAAGTTACTTGGTAACGCTAAGCTTAAAAGTGGAATACGAGGAGTAAAATGAGCAAATAACTTTAATGAAACAAGATGCGGAGTAGTTGGACAAAAGCTTGGCCATGTTCACTGTGAATATCTCTTACTATATTTGTATCTTATAATTATTAAGAACTACAAAAAAAAGTAATTAAGTGCTTAAGACCATAAGTCTATAATGGCTAAGATCAAGAATTCAATTTTACAAACGGAGATGTAACTCTTTAGCAATTTACTGATTTCAACTGGTTATTAACATTCGTCCGTTATATGACAAGGGCTATTTTTATCGTTGAAGTAGATCAATGGATGATTCAGATTGTGCTACAAATAATCGAGAATCATCCAAAACCGTAGATTTGGCCACTTGGTTTTGTGGAAGGAAGCAGGAAAGGAGAAGTCATGCTTTTGAACATAGTTTTTAAAACCGGACCGCGGGTCAAACCGTAAGGACTCAGGATCCAAGGTTTTGAAGGTTTGACCGGTCGAACCGCCGAGAGCCGCACATGCTTATTAACAGTGAAAATGAGAATAATTAAGTTTTATGTGTACTCAAACAAATGAATAATAAAGTTTGAAAGTAATCTATTTATAAACTAAAATTAATAGATTGCATGATATAATAAAATAGCAAGAGCATAAACAAACACACATGTTTTTAGAACGAAATGGTAAAGTTTATGGTTTAAATGTCGGAACAGTTATGATTTTTTGAAATATTTTAGTTGTTATTTTAAAACAATACAAAAGATGAAATTATCATAAAGAATTACACAATGAGAAGTATGGAAAAACAAAGAACCGTGGTTTAACCGTGTAAAATTGAAGGTTGGACTGCTGGTTTGAAGGTCGGACCAGGGTTTATGCATGAATGAGGTCTGATTGAGTTCCGCGCCGTGATGGTCCAAGGTTCAGGGTTATTCGAGGTCGGACCGCGGCAGGGTCGGGTTTTTAAAACACTGCTTTTGAAAGACATGTTGCAGCAGTATATATGTATTAAATAATAAATAACCCTTACCTGAATACAATATCCTTCACATAAGAATACCACTTATTTAAATTGTTTTGCAAAGTATATCATCAAATAGAGAAATATGATGATATAAGCATAGTTTTTTCATTTTCTATCTTTCTTTTTAAAGTGATATAATAGTATCTTTCAAGGTTCAAAATTACATTTTCCATTTTCGTTCAATTCATCAGTTATTTCAATATTTCTAGTTCTGATACGAATATTCTGAAAGTTCCGTTTTAATTCCATTTCTACAATTTCGGTACATTATTCAATTAAACTGCCGAATACATATATGTCTATAATTACATTCTTTTTGTTTATGTTACGTTATGACCGATCCGAAATTTAATAAATCCTGTTACCTTGCTAACCTACGCGCCCGAGAATGACAGTTCGGGTTCGGTTTCATTTCGAAAATTCCAAAAATTTCGTTTTAGTTTCGTTTTGTGTGTTCCGGTATTACCTTTTATATTTACTTAGATAAATACAATCTATTCATATTAGCAATTTGAACTTTACTAAAAAAAGCGTGATGTAAGTTTATAAATATTACATTAGAATACTTGTTGCCATGTAATGTAGCATATTAGTTATAATATATACACTTTCAGCCCAAAGTTTATACAACATAATGATAACCGCTCAAAACTTTTAACAGCCCATCTGGTCGAAAAAAAAAAATCCATTTCTCCTTTTGGAGAAACCCGAAATAAATTTGCCGCCTACCGCTTTCTCCATGCCAAATATCTATTTCTCGCTTTCGTTGTCGCTTCCTTTTTTGCCACATGATGTTCCCTTCCTTCTTTTGCTCTTTCCTCTCACGCATAAGATTTTTTCTCTCACTTTTCTGTTCTGTTACTCGGAATCGAATTTCAAGACATAATCCGGGCCGGTCATCGCCGAAACTGGGCCGGAGTGGCCAGGATTCCGGCATGCTGGCCTGAACCTTGAACCATGGTATTTTTTATAGTGTAGTGCCATTCAAATAGAAAACGATGATACTCATTACACAAAATAAATGAATTCAAACTTGCCGATAACTAATGGAATTTTTTCTTCTCATATACAAATACAAAAGATTTACACATTTATGATATGTTATCTAATAGAAATATAAATTATTAACCCTGGGATCATAAGATTCCAAAAAACAGCCAATTTTACAATAAAAACATGTTAAAAATCATGTCCAGTTACATAACAAATGTTAGGTTCAATAGGTGCACACATAATCCCTTTGATGACATCTGTCAGTTCTACTATTCTTTTTGCAGAATAAGGAGCACACATAATCCAAGACCATGACGCAAAAATTAGAGCGTTGAAGTATTCCACGATTACTAATTTAAGATACATGATCCCAATACACCTTGGGGCCAAGATGAAACTTACAGAAATTCCACTTTTAGTTTGCAGTGAAGTATTAATTAAGCAATAAACTAGCCAATTCTTTTAACGTGCACGCATTCTAGAAATTGTTTTCAACAGAAGCTAATGCTATATTTTATTTTCTTATACACAAACGGATTTAGCCCTAAAAATGTATCCAAAAACAATATGTTTAAGGCCAATTTCATAATCGAAGGATTTGAGTAATAAAAAACGTCTCATTATGTATAACAAGCATAATATAATAATATCAAATATATCATTCCCACTTATGTTTTTAGCAATACGACAAAATTATTTTATCATGAACGATAATTTCACGAACTTGATGTTATCAACCAATCACTAGAAACGTCTGAAAACCGTTTCTATGAACAGTAACGCTTTTAAGCGTTAGTAATATTGAATAAATGATATTGCAGTCGCAACACCAATTATCAATCTCAGTTTAGCAAGGGAAGTTAAAGAAGCAGTACTGATTAAATGAAGACGCAGATAAGAAGATTAATATTACCAATTAATGACCAAGTCCAGCGTATGCTGTTTCCTTGAAACAAAATTGCTCCCTCTACGGCGCTGTAAGGTTTGGTTGAGCAATCGTTTCCCAAGGATGAAACGGTCTCTTTCTGCGATGTTGCGCTACAACCGCAGGCTGACGACGAATGCAAGGAAGTGGTTTCTATTTTGTAGAACAGAGCAGTGGGGAAGAAGATAAAGAGGAGCGAAACCAGAATTAAACCGTATCTTCGTTTGATTTTCGCAGGCCTTTTTATAGGCTGGAAGAGGCACCTTTACATGAGGAGGCGTTCCTGTTCGAATTGCAACGGCTACGACTGTTGGAAATGTTGCGACCCTTTACCAACAGACCTTTCCGTTGGCAATTTCGCGGCTAAATTCAAAAATAGCGGTTCCGCATCGCATCGAGCCCTTCGGCACCCGGAGGCCCAATTGATCACCAGACCCCAAGAGCCCCAAGGCCCTATCTTTTGACCATTAAATATTAATATGAGTGCTTATCATGCCATAGTTCATGTCATTGCCTCTCTCTTCCATCTCCTCTTTCTTTTGTAATAACATATCAAGCCTTAGTATAAGTAGTGGCAAAGGTGGAAGTTTTCCCCAATGTGGGACTAAATGAATTTAGCTAAACCTACTCATTTATTTTCAACAATTACCCATTCATTTCCAACAATCCCCCACATGAATGAGTATTATCTAATCTGTTCTTAAAATTTTGCGAAACATTTATCAAATCGGTAAAAGTAGCACAAAGGCCTTGAACTTTTCCTAGTGTTATATTGTTATAACTAACTGGCGAATCAGTAGACTACACTGTCTTTAAACTGTAAGCCGTTTGTGTAAGTCTATAAAGAAAACACATGATAAATGCTCTTTAACCCCTTGGTTCTCTGTTTGTGTTCGTTTTTGCCATGAACACCGCCTTGGTTTCATGAGTGCTTGAAGAATTCGACCTTACAATTCTTCTTGAAGCGACGCCTTTGCACTCACATAGGTGATTCTATAAAGAGTATCCCGTAATACTCCACTTGGTTCTTTATAACACCACAGTATAGACATCATTAAAAGCCAAGCTTATCCTATTCTCCGACGGGTAGTGCACCGACTTATCATAGGAATGGTTTGAATTTAACAATGCCATCAAGTTTATCTTAAACTTAGTTGTCCCTTTGAACCTAGATCTTGGGATCTCCAATCAACTAGGTGGGGTTTCCATTTTTGAAAACTTTTAATTCATAGGTCTTAAACCCATTCCCATCGATAAGGTTTGAACTTTCTCTCTTGGCAAGCCTTTGGTTAGTGGATCCGCTATGTTATCCTTTGACCTTACATAGTCTATAGTGATAACTCCATTAGAGAGAAGTTGTCTTATGGTTTTATGTCTACGATGAATATGTCGAGACTTACCATTATACAATGTACTATTCGCCCTTCCTATAGCAGATTGACTATCACAATGTATACATATTGGAGGTACCGGTTTTTCCCAGTTTGGAATATCTTCCAAGAAACTCCTAAGCTAATCTGCTTCTTCTGCGGCTTTATCTAGAGCAATGAACTCCGATTCCATTGTCGACCTTGCTATGCAAGTCTGTTTGGATGATTTCCATGAGATTGCTCCATTTCCTAATGTAAACACATATCCACTTGTGGATTTTGTGTCATTTGAGCCAGTTATCCAATTGGCATCACTATATCCTTCTATCACTGAAGGATACTTCTCATATTGTAACACATAGTTTTGTGTGTACTCTAGATATCCTAGGACCCTTATTGTTGCTTTCCAGTGATGTTTGCCAGGATTACTGGTATATCTACTCAGCTTGCTTATAGCGTATGCAATATCAGGCCTAGTGCAATTCATGACATACATGATACTTCTCAGTATGCGAGAATATTCAAGTTGATATATTCCATCACCGGTGTTCTTTACCCAATTTTGGTTCATATCCACTGGTTATTTTGCAATGGTTATATTATACTGCTTGAACCTTTCAAGTAATTTGGCTATGTAATGTGACTGAAATAAGGCATATCCTTGTGGTGTTTTTATAATTTTCACACCCAAGATTACATCAGCCACTCCTAGGTCTTTCATGTCGAATCTAGAGGATAACATATCCTTCGTAGATTTTATTATGGCATTATTATTTCCTAGGATTAGTAAATCATCAACATAAAGACAAACAATGACATATCCAATATCTGTATATCTTATATATATATATGCATTTATCTGATTCTTTTATTTTGAATCCATTTGATAACATAGTTTCATCAAATTTCTCGTGCCATTATTTTGGAGCTTGTTTAAGGCCATAAAGTGATTTTACTAATTTGCATACCTTATTTTCATTTCCCGGGCTTAGAAACCCTTCTGGCTGCTGCATATATATTTCTTCTTCCAGTTCACCATTCAAAAACGCAGTTTTCACATCCATTTGGTGTATTTCCAAATTCAATAAAGATGCGATTGCAATAAACATCCTAATTGATGTTATTCTGGTAACTGGAGAGTATGTATCAAAGTAATCCAGATATTCCTTCTGTCTGAATCCTTTTATTACAAGTCTTGCTTTATACTTGTCTACTGAGCCGTCAGCCTTTAGTTTCTTCTTAAATATCCATTTATATCCTAGTGGTTTTGATCCTTTAGGGAGATCCACTAGTTCCCACGTATGGTTTTGTAGAATGGATTCTATTTCACTATTGACGACTTCTTTCCAATAAGGAGCATCGGGAGATGACATTGCTTGTTGGTAAGTTAGAGATTCATTTTCTATCATATATGCATAGAAATCAGGTCCAAAGGATTTAGAGGTCCTTTGTCGCTTGCTCCTTCTCGGTTCCTCTATCTCAGTTTCATCATTCATTTCTCTTTGATCAGCATTATCCTCGGGAGTATCTAAATCTCTTGGCCTCTTTTGAACACTAGTTTCAATAGAGGTCTTTAGAGGATAAATATGTTCAAAGAATCTTGCATTTCGAGACTCGATAATGGTGTTTTCATGAATATCATCAATTTCAGATTTGTACACCAAAAATCGATATGCACTACTATTATGAGCATATCCAATGAATGTGCAATCTATAGTCTTTGGTCCAATTTTGACCTTTTTCGGCTTTGGTGTTTCTACTTTGGCAAGACACCCCCACACTTTCAAGTATTTGTAGGATGGTGGTCTATTTTTCCAAAGTTCATGTGGAGATTTTGATGTTTTCTTTCGCGGTATTTTATTCAAGATGTGATTTGCCGAAAGAATAGCTTCTCCCCAAAATTTATCTGGCAATCCAGAACTAATTAGTAAGGCATTCATCATTTCTTTAAGAGTTTTGTTTTTCCGTTCGGCTATACCGTTGGATTGAGGCGAATACGGGGCTGTAGTTTGATGTATAATTCCATGCTTAGCACAAAATTCCTCAAACGGAGACTCGTATTCTCCTCCTCTATCACTTTTTAAAGATTTTATTTTCTTATTGAGTTGATTCTCAACTTCTGCCTTATACTGTTTAAACATGTCGATTGCTTCGTCCTTACTTCTAAGGAGATATACATTACAGTATCTGGTACAATCATCAATGAATGTGATAAAGTACCTCTTTCCACCTCTAGTTTGACACATTTTCAAATCGCGTACATCAGTATGTATTAATTCTAGAGGTTCGGTCTCTCGTTCAACGTGATGAAACGAGGTTCTAGTCATTTTTGCTTTTGCACAAACTTGACAGTTATAGTTGGAATCTATATTGCATTTTGGTATGAATTCTAGATTAATTAATTTTCGCAATGTATCAAAATTTACATGCCCTAATCTAGAATGCCATATGTTAGAAGAGTCAACAATATAAGCACAAGATTCACTTTTATTCATATCATTGTTCGGTACAACAGTGGTTACATTTGCTTTAAACAAGCCATCACACACTTATCCTCTTCCAACATACACTCCGTTCTTTGATATTACAAACTTATCAGCAACAAATATTAGTTTGAAACCATGTTTGCTGAGCAACGATCCTGAAATCAGGTTCTTGCGGATTTCTGGAACGTGGAGAACGTCATTCAATTTTAGTTCCTTTCCAGAAGTTAACTTCAGTACAATCTTTCCCTTGCCTTCAACCTTTGATGCGGACGAGTTACCCATGAATAGTTTCTCGTTATCAGTGGCAGGCTTGTAGGTTGTAAACATCCACTTGTTGGCACATATATGACGAGTGGCTCCTGTGTCTAGAAACCACTCCTTGTTGTTGCCAACAAGGTTGCATTCAGAAACAACTGCACACAAATCCATATCTGTGACATCCTCTGAATTTCCTGCCATATTTTCTTTAGGTTTCTTCTTTTGGGCGCACGACACACGGCTGCTTTGTGGCCTTTCTTCCCACAATTATGGCAAGATCCTTGAAACTTCTTCTGTTTCTTTGCATTAGGATTCTGCTCGCGCTTTCTTTTATTTGTCTTTTCATCCTCAACCACGTTGGCTTTTGCCTGCAATGAACTGGTAGCCTTTTTCTCTGATTTTCTATTGTCTTCTTCGATTCGCAGACGAAAAATCAGATCCTCCATGGTCATTTCCTTGTGCTTATGCTTTAAATAGTTTTTGAAATCCTTCCATGACGGAGGCAACTTTTCGATAGCGGCAGCCACTTGGAATGACTCACTTAACACCATCTTTTCGTCGTGAATTTCATGAATGATAACTTGGAGTTCTTGAATCTGACTGACGATTGTTTTGGAATCCACCATTTTGAAGTCAAGAAACTTTCCGACAATGAATTTCTTTATTCCGACATCTTCAGTCTTGTACTTCTTTTCAAGTGATAACCAGAGAACCATTGCAGTCTCAACAGTACAATATACATTATATAAACTGTTATCTAAACCGTTGAGAATGTAATTCTTACAGATGAAGTCAGAATTCTTCCATGCAGTAAAAGCCTCAACTTTGGAGGCGTATGGCTCTAATTCTTCAACAAACGGTGGATCCACCGTAATGTATTTGGCCAGGCCCAAGGTTGTTAGGTAGAAAAGCATCTTCTGTTGCCAGCGTTTGAAATCCTGGCCATTAAACTTCTCTGGTCTCTCGCCATGCGAATATGGGACAGTTGGTGGAACCAGAGGCGGAGCCGGTGGCACAGTCAGTGTCGGCACAGATTTGCTGTTGCTGTTTTGCGACATTGTCGTCTGCAAATGAAAGCAACTATTAACAATTTCGTTTCAAGATTGTTATCAACCAATCACTAGAAACGTCTGAAAACCGTTTCTATGAACAGTAACGCTTTTAAGCGTTAGTAATGTTGAATAAATGATATTGCAGTCGCAACACCAATTATCAATCTCAGTTTAGCAAGGGAAGTTAAAGAAGTAGTACTGATTAAATGAAGATGCAGAGAAGAAGATTAATATTACCAATTAATGACCGAGTCCAGCGTATGTTATTTCCTTGAAACGAAATTGCTCCCTCTACGGTGCTGTAAGGTTTGGTTGAGCAATCATTTCCCAAGGATGAAACGGTCTCTTTCTGCGATGTTGCGCTACAACCGCAGGCTGACGACGAACGCAAGGAAGTGGTTTTTATTTTGAAGAACAGAGCAGAGGGGAAGAAGATAAAGAGGAGCGAAACCAGAATTAAACCGTATCTTCGTTTTGATTTTCGCAGGCCTTTATATAGGCTGGAAGAGGCACCTTTACATGAGGAGGCGTTCCTGAATTGCAACGGCTACGACTGTTGGAAAGGTTGCGACCCTTTACCAACAGACCTTTCCGTTGGCAATTTCGCGGCTAAATTCTAAAATAGCAGTTCCGCATCGCATCGAGCCCATCGGCACCCGGAGGCCCAATTGATCACCAGACCCCAAGAGCCCCAAGGCCCAAGGCCCTATCTTTTGACCATTAAATATTAATATGAGTGCTTATCATGCCATAGTTCATGTCATTGCCTCTCTCTTCCATCTCCTCTTTCGTTTGTAATAACATATCAAGCCTTAGTATAAGTAGTGGCAAAGGTGGAAGTTTTCCATAATGTGGGACTAAATGAATTTAGCCAAACCTACTCATTTATTTTCAACAATTACTCATTCATTTCCAACACTTGATACTCTTGTTGCTTAGATATCCAAAAATAATGGTCTTGACTACAATAAACAAAACTCAAATTTTTAGGAACGCTCCTCTATTAATATCTACCAAAATATACAAACTAACCT
Source organism: Allium sativum (assembly GCA_030737875.1). Taxonomy (NCBI): domain Eukaryota; kingdom Viridiplantae; phylum Streptophyta; class Magnoliopsida; order Asparagales; family Amaryllidaceae; genus Allium; species Allium sativum. Next base: position 45,755,162 of record CM060919.1, on the reverse strand, counting down.
GCTAAGCAAATGAAAAAAATGATGTGGTAAGAGAAAAGTTATGCTTAATATCTATTAGTTTTGCAATTCCTATTTCAAAATCCAAGACTTGCAAACATGGACAATTCGATTCAGGTACACATGTGAGTTAGATACAAGCACAGTTCATGTGAAGCAAATCAAGTGGCAGGTGCAAAGATCAAGTCAGGTGCAGAATGCAAGCACGGTGAGTAAAACTGCAATATAGAGGTGCAAGTATACAAGTAATGCAAAAGCACTGCAACCTGATACATGCTTCATGCAACAAAGTGTAGCATATATTCAAGAAGTTTCACAAACAAGGTGCAAGCAAGTGTTCAAGCACAAACGTGAGAGTTTAATCTTATAGGTACAAGTGGTGTAGCATCTGTTTCAAGCAAGTTCAAAGCATTAGTCTACCAAGGAAAACAAGGCAGCAAAAACAACTTCAACATGGCAGCCACATATTGTGTTATAACGAGTCCCAAAGCGAGATTTTGACAAATGCATGAAAACCAGAAAAAAAGGTCAAAGTGCATTAACAATTCAAATGGAACATTTTTTAAATAAAAACAATCTTTATAGAAAAATTGGGATCTGAGAATGAGTTATTCTTCAACAATTTTCACACTTATACGATAACAAAAGAAAATTTTAGAAAGGGCTCGATCACAAGATCAGATTTTATGTTCATCATGTCTGAAACAAATTACTCGCAAGGCAAACTCGAACAATCAGAAGCACTTCAGTTAATAAGCATCTCATGACAACTTCGAGTCGGAGGTGACCGTTCGCAAATCGGAGCTCGTATGAAGGAGATATGAGTAGGAAGGTGTTTATTGTCAGTTGGGTATAGGGACAGACATCTGTCATAGGGGATGACAGACGTCTGACTGCAGGGAATTGGTTTCCCGAGAGCTCAGACAGACGTCTGACACTTCCATGGCAGACGTCTGTTCTGAATGAATTTGCCTAAGTAATCTCTGGAAGATAACAGACGTCTGTCAGGAGGTTCGACAGACGTCTGTGTATGCTTTGGGCTATTTTCGGGCTGAAGTTTAAGCAAGCTAATTTGTGACTAATTCGGGGGCAATTTTGGTAATTGGCCAACCTCTATATAAGCTATTTTCTGAAGTGAATTAGGGGGAGTTTGAAGACTTGATTTGGGATCAAGGGTTTATTCTCAAGGGAGAATTAAGGTTTATAGCCTAATTCCAATTCTTCAATTATATTCTCCTCAAACTCTTTTCTATATTGAAATATAGTGATTATTGGATCAATCTCTTGTATTACTTTCATTGTAGTAATAAAATACTCTCTCCAAAGTGGATGTATACTAACAAGATGTTAGCGGAACCACTATAAATCCTTGTGTGATTTGTTTTTGCTACTTTATCATTAGTTTCTTGCTTGTGATTGAGATTTGGATTGTTTGTGATTAGTTGATATTGGTTTTGTGACTAGAGTTATTGCTTTGGTTGTTTTTGCAAGTCTAACAACGATCTAGTCTTCCGCTAGCGTATAGTGGTTTAGATATTGGATTAGAGTGTTCTTGAATCAGATTAATCATAATGGTTACAGCAGTTGGTATCAGAGTTGTTTGGTGCTTTTTAGGTGTTTGTGAAAATGTCGGAGACGGATAATAGTTCGATAAGTCCTTCAACCGGAAGTCCGAATAGTGTGGCGCCATATGTACGGGGTTCGTATGCGGCGTCGGGTTCTCAATTGGTTATTGACAAGTGGAATGGTGATAATGTCTTTGAGAAGTGGCAAAGGAAAATGAAAGCGGTTCTTAGGTGGAATCGGGTGCACCGAGCAGTATTTGATACTCACTTATTGCCAAGTGATATCTTGGATGTTGAGAGAGAGGAGATGGAGGAATAGGCTTACACCACTCTTCAACTTGCTATGGGGGAGAATGTGATCTCCGAAATTAGCGGTGAGACTACCGCTAAAGGTATTTGGGACAAGTTGGAAGAACTTTATATGAAGAAGTCGCTCACTAACCGTTTGATCTTGTTGCGAACGTTTTCACCTTCAAGATGAAGGAGGGTAATTCGCTTAAGGCACATTTGAATGCCTTTGATGACTTGCTCATGAAGATGAAAGCTGTTGATTTGAAGATTGAGGAAGAGCAAAAGGCGATGATATGATTGTGTTCATTGCCAAACCGCTATACGGGTTTCTCAAATAGTTTGATCTATGGCTGGGATACCTTGACTCTAGATGATGTCAAGATGGGTTTTCTTAGTGAGGAGTTGAGAGATCAAATGAAGGAGATGAGTAAGGGTAGTAGTAGTCACGGGTTGTTTGTGGAGAAAGAAAAGAATGCGAAGAAAGGAAACCGGGGGCGTTCTAAATCAAGAAAACCCGGTGGAAGAGGTAAATCGAAAGAGAGAAATGGAAAGTGCTTTATATGTAAGAAAGCGGGCCATTGGAAAAATGAATGTCCGGACAAAGACAAGAAGGAAGTAGCGTCTTCATCCGTGGCGGTGGAGAGTGGGGATGGTGAAGTAGATGAGAATGTATTGACGACGGTAGCAACGGGTGTTTCGGGTAACAAATGGGTACTCGATTCGGGTGCGTTGTATCATATGACACCAAATAGAGATTGTTTTTCGTCCATTGAGGTCAAAGAGGGAAATGCAATTGCTATGGGAAATGGTGCTATTTGCAAGTCGATGGGTAGTGGCTCCGTGCAAATAAGGATGTTTAATGTAGTTGTTCGCAACTCACCAATGTTCTCTATGTTCCGGGACTTAGGAGGTCGCTTATTTCTTTGGGGCAATTGGATTCTCTAGGATGCAAGATCACTATCAATAAGGATTGCTTAAGGGTTTCGAAGGGATCGCTTGTGGTTATGAAGGGTGCTAGGACTCATGGTATATATTTTCTTCAAGGTGTGACCATAGGAGGTAAGACTTGTGTGGGTGTTGATAGTTCTCGTGACTTGAATACGACACAGTTGTGGCATTTGAGATTGGGTCATGTATCGGAGAGGAGTTTGGATATTCTTCGGAAGCGGGAGATGATCGAGGGTGAGAGTTTCAACAAACTAGAGTTTTGCGAGGAATGTGTCATGGGGAAGCAAACAAGGGTATCATTCGATGAAGGCAAGCATGACTCAAAGGAGGTTCTTGAGTATGTTCATTCGGATGTTTGGGGACCGACACCAGTTGCTTCTTTGGGAGGAGCAAGGTATTATATCTCTTTCATTGATGATTTGTCTTGCAAGGTGTGGGTGTATGTAATGGGGGCCAAGTCGGAGGCATTTGCTAAGTTCAAAGTGTGGAAGGCTCTTGTTGAGAATGAGAGTGGTAAGACTTTGAAGGTGTTAAGGACCGACAATGGCGGCGAATATGTCTCGCGTGAATTCTTGGAGTATTGTAAGCATCACGGGATCCGGAGACATTTTACTACACCGGGAGATCCGTAATCTAATGGAGTAGCGGAGGGAATGAACCGAACTCTACTTGAGAAAGCTTGATGCTTGAGATTGACATCGGGTTTGTCTAAGGGATTTTGGGCCGAAGCTTTGTCAACCGCGGTGCATATTGTAAATCGAATTCCGTGCTCGACCATTTGTAACAAAATTCCGGAGGAAGTGTGGAAAGGGAAGAGTGTGGACTTGAGATATCTTCGTGTGTTCGGTAGCCCGGTTTATGTGCATGATCCGGGCAATGATAAGCTTGGAGCTAGAGCATTCAAGGGGATCTTGCTTGGTTTCACGGATGGCATGAAAGGCTATCGGATTTGGAATCCGGAAATGAAGAAGGTTGTTAATTCTCGTCATGTCACTTTTGATGAGTCGGCTTTATTCAAGGTGAATGAGAGCTCATCGGACGTTCCGGATTTGGTTCATGGTGAATCAAAGGAGAAGGAAGTCATTCCCACATTCCGTCCAAGTAGTAGTAGAGTTGAACAAGCTCGTAGGGTTGAAGCTGTTGATGAAACATCACATAGTCCACATGGTTCCTTTTGTAATGATGTTGGTGATGTACATGATACTAGAGAAGTTTCGAATCAAGGTGGAGCCGAAAGGGGTTTGGGTGATAGTATTGCTGCTCGGGTTGGTCGACGTGCAATAAGGCCTCCCGAAAGATATGGTGATTGGAACTACCTTAGCTTTAGTGATCATTTGGACCATGCTCTCAATGTAGTCCAAGATGAGCCGATGGACCTTGATGATGTCATGGAGTCGAGAGAGAGCTCTAAGTGGATTTGAGCCATGGAGGAAGAGATGCAATCGCTTATGAAGAACCGAACTTGGGAGTTGGTTCCACTTCCTCAAGGAAACTGTGCTATAGGGTGCAAATGGATTTACAAGGTGAAGGATGATGGAAGGTACAAAGCAAGGTTAGTGGCAAAGGGGTTCTCACAAAGGAAAGGAAAGGAGTATGATGAAATTTTTGCATCGGTGATTCGTCATACATCTATCCGAGTTTTACTAGCCATAGTTGCTATCCATGACTTGGAGTTGGAGCAACTTGATGTGAAAACCGCCTTCTTGCATGGATACTTGGATGAAGACATCTACATGGAGCAACCGGAAGGGTTTGTTGTAGATGGTAAGTCTAATATGGTTTGCAAGTTGAAGAAATCACTATATGGGTTAAAGCAATCGCCTAGACAATGGTACAAGAGATTCGATCATTTCATGCTTGAAAGTGGCTTCCATCGAAGCATCAAGGATACTTGCGTATATTTCAAGAGGTTGGGAAATGATTGTTGGGTGTATTTACTCTTGTATGTGGATGATATGCTCATTTCTTCCAAGGACCAAAATGAAATCAACAAGTTGAAGATGCTTTTGAAATCGGAATTCGAGATGAAGGATCTTGGAGAAGCAAGAAAAATCTTGGGCATGGAAATAGGAAAAGACCAAAGCGTTTTGAGTTAAGGTTGACTCAAAAGGAATACGTTAAGAAAGTGCTTTGCCGGTTTAGCATAGAGGATGCAAAGGCGTTAAATACACCTTTACCTTTGCATATGAAGCTTTCAGAGAAGGGATCACCTATCGGGGATAAGGACAAGGCTTATATGGCAAAGGTGCCATATGCAAGTGCGGTTGGTAGTTTGATGTATGCAATGATGTGTACAACGCCCGATATTGCAAATGTCGTCAGGGTGGTTAGTCGTTATATGGCTAATCCAGGGAAATCGCATTGGGAAGCCATGAAGGCTATTATGAGATACTTGAAAGGCACAACATCTCATGGACTTGTCTTTGGGGGTAGTGATGATAGGAGTTGCAAGTTGATTGGTTATTGTGACTCGGACTACGTCGTTGATATGGATCGGAGGAAATCAACTTCCGGGTTTGTCTTCACACTTGGCGGGACAGCCATTAGTTGGAGATCGCGATTGCAAACCGTAGTTGCTTTATCCACTACGGAGGCGGAGTTGATTGCCGCTATGGAAGCAGCCATGGAGGCACTCTACTTAAAGCGATTGTTGTGTGACTTGGGTTTCAAACATGAGAGTGTTGATGTTCGATGTGATAGCCAAAGTGCTATCCATTTGGCGGAGAATTTGGCGTTTAGCTCACGGACTAAGCATATTGAGGTGACGGAGTCATTTCTTGTAGCCATGGATGAGGGTAAGCCAGTATACCTTCAGAAATTGCACACAAAGGATAATGCGGCGGATATGTTTACGAAGGCATTGCCATATGGGAAGTTCGAGCATTGCTCGAACTTAATTCACTTGTTGAGTTGCTAGGTACCACGGGGTGGCACGAGGTGGAGAGAGTGATTTTATGTTTGATGGAAAAGGAATAGCGGTGAGAGATTGGAAATCTATCTTCCTGGTAAGTACTCGTTACACTCCCGAGTACATTGTCTTTTGGTGAGACCGTTTGTGGTTTGAATGTTTTCAACACTACATTGACGGGTGGGGGCTTTGCCTGAACTCGTTGGTGTAGTGCAATGGGCGGTGGCCATGCCGGAGCTCATTGGGAAAACATTCAAGTTTGCTTGGTCAAAGGTAGAAGGAAGTGCATGGTGCATTGGAGTTTGGAGTTGAGATGGTTACAGTATCGAGGTGGAGTGTTGTGATATGCGATACTATATATGTGTTGGATTGAAGAGGACGAAGACAGCTTCGAGTCGGAGGTGACCGTTCACAAATCAGAGCTCGTATGAAGGAGATATGAGCAGGAAGGTGATTACTGTCAGCTTGGTATAGGGACAGATGTCTGTTATAGAGGATGGCAAACGTCTGACTGCAGGGAATTGGTTTCCCGAGGGCTCAGACAAACGTCTGACACTTCCCTGGCAGACGTCTGTGCTGAGTGAATTTGCCCAAGTAATCTATGGAAGATGACAGACGTCTGTTAGTAGGTTCGACAGACGTCTATGCGTGCTTTGGGCTATTTTCGGGCTGATGTTTAAGCAAGCTGATTTGTGACTAATTCGGGGGTAATTTGGGTAATTGGCCGACCTCTATATAAGCTATTTTCTGAAGTGAATTAGGGGGAGTTTGAAGACTTGATTTGGGATCAAGGGTTTTTTCTCAAGGGAGAATTAGGGTTTATAGCCTAATTCCAATTCTTTAATTCTATTCTCCTCAAACTCTTTTCTATATTGAAATATAGTGATTATTGGATCAATCACTTGTATTCCTTTCATCGTGTAAATAAAATACTCTCTCCAATGTGGATGTACACTAACAAGGTGTTAGTGGAACCACTATAAATCCTTGTGTGATTTGTTTTTGCTACTTTGTCATTAGTTTCTTGCTTGTGATTGAGATTTGGATTGTTCGTGATTGGTTGATATTGGTTTTGTGACTAGAGTTATTGCTTTGGTTGTTTTTGCAAGTCTAACAACGATCTAGTCTTCCGCTAGCGCATTGTGGTTTAGATATTGGATTCGAGTGGTCTTGAATCGGATTAATCACAACGGTTACAACACAATACAACAACACACATTGAATTAAATCAAACTCTAGAAAAATTTTAATGACACAAGGACTGCCAGTTTTAGATCCAACTTCGAGCATCAGTTTTTAATCATTTCTTTTTTACTCCAAGACTTGCAAACCTTTACAAAATAATATTGTATCATCTCTACTTGATTTGCATACAAAACGAGCAACCTAGTTATACATTTACAAGTATATAACAAAAACAATTTGAAATCAATTATAACGAACCATTCATAAGGAATAAAAAAATAAAATAAATCCTATTATTGTAACAACCGCTCGGAATGGGACCAAATTCCAACTCAGAAAAATCCCATCGGAACTTAGAGCCACTCTAAACGGATCGTCGGTTCCTATAAGGAATTACTAAACAAATACACATAGCAGTCTAAAAGAAAAATCAGAATCTCACATAGCGGAAGAGATAAAATATAATAACACAAAATGGATGTATCATTATTAAAAACCACAAATTGTGATACAATAAGTCTCACAGATGATAACAGGTATATCATTTACTATATTAATTACATAACAACAACAATAATAAAGCTACTTCCATAATAACTAAATCTTTGAGAGGCTCCCCCTCCAAGCAATCATTCTTCATCCTCAATCAACAGCCTCACCTACTATCTTGTTAAATGTTAAGAGAAGGGAGGTCAGAAAATAAACTTCTGATGAATGAAATACAGATAAGACTAGGAATAATTATTTCCTATATTTGGCAGTATAAACTCTTCATGTTATGTTTACGTAATAAACATACACAAAATTAAACATATGAAGTGGACATCCTACCAGTCACTTAAGGCATATATGTAAATATAAGGGCGGACGTGCTTATAGTCACTTAATACCCACATGGTGATTTTAAGGGCGGACATTCTTATGATCACTTAATACCCCACGAGGCGGGTTATTCCTAGTAAATTAAGGTCATTTACTAATTTATTAAATAAGGTGGACCTCCCTACAGTCACTTAGTACCCTATAGCAGACCCCAACCACTTAAGACCTCGTCTCTAGCATCAACGTCATAAATAATTTCTCTTGTAGGTCGAGAAATGGTAACGACCACTTACTATCAGGTTTGGGTCAGGAACACAACTTCATTTTCAGAGAACCCTCCTAGCGAACCCTCTTGTTACTATCTAGCTATCCCTACGGGTGAACTTCTAGCCACTTAACACTTCCCTTAGACAGTGGTTCCTTTAGTCCATATATATAATCCGTCCCTAGGCCATATCTCACTAGCCCCTAGACAAGAAGCGATCATTACTTGGAGAACTACCCTGCTTATGTTATCCTCTACTAAGACCATTTAATACCTTATAGAAGGAAGGCGAACCCAATGACCATTTAAGACCTTTGAATGGGCAAGTCTTAATACTTGGTTCCTAAACCAACGAGTGAACCTTAGGAATAAACCTAGTTCTGAAACTTAATACCCAAATCATAGTAGATCAGCCACTTAATATCTTTTCTCCAAGGCAGGCCTACTTTACACACAAATATATATATATATATATATATATATATATATATATATATACACACACACACACACACACAAACTGTAACAACCCGCATTCTACGCATCGGAGGATCGTAGGATATTTATTTCTTTCCCATATGAAGTTGTATGGTCATGTAACTTTGGGAAACATCTATTAGGGTCATTTCCCATATTCATGATTTTTGTCGATTTTTAAATGACCATTTTGCCCCTAGTTGGTACTGTTTTGGCCATAACTTTTGATTGGAAAGGAATTTTGACATGAAACCACTTTCATTGGATTCGTTTGACGGTTTACCTTTCCGTAGAGTGGTCATAATAGCCAAACGGACTTACCTTTTGGGAGATATGGCTGAAATAAGGTTTGGAGGGTGAAAAACTGCTTAACCGGGCCAAATCGGTTGATTAGTGAGTAGGCCCATAACCCATTTCGGGATTAGAGTTATGGGGAGGCTGAAATGAGATAGAGCATCATTCCATTTCAGTTTTCTAGCCTCCACTTATCACCAAGGAACCCTAAAAATGACCTCAAATCTCTAAATCACCTCCAAATCACCTTTTGGTCAAGGATTTGGCTTAGCAACCTCTAATCAAGGAAGATCTACACAAAAGCAACATTGGAGCTGCTGTTTAGCATTGGGATTCACATCAAATCAGAGATTTATTTCAAATCTTGGTTTATTTGTGGCTAAGGTGAGTGATTTGCATAGTTTTGCACTAATTATGGCTAATTAGGGGTGATTAGTGTTAATTAGCGAATTTAAACATGATAAAATTCTGGAAAAATGTTTATAAAATTCGGAATGATGTTTTAGACCTCTGATATGAATTTGGGCTTATTTGTTTAAGTTTTGCTAATCATATCATAAGTTTCACCTAAACATGCTTAAGGGAAAATATGGGGTTTTGGCTATGTTTAATCCATTTTAACCTATCATATTGTTGTTTTGATGTTTGTGGTTGATTATATATGTTTCTATGACTGTATGGTATGCTTTGTGATTGATTAGAATAGTTGGAATGGTCGAAAACGCCATCGAGGGGCGTAAGCAACTCGCTGGACAAGGTGCAGGAGTTCGGATCGGATGGGGATTGAGGGTCAATCGGATCGCCCTATGGGATCGTGGGACATCACCACGAGTCAAGTCATCTCCTCCGAGTCGAACCATCTACGCAAGGTCCATGAATATCAAACGTGAACTGCCTCTCATACCCGATCCGCTCATGTTTCGTACCCCGATCCGACAGAGGGAGACAACATCCACGATCCAATTGTACTTGAACGCTCCGACCCGAATGCCCACCCAAGAGTTGAAGGTGCCATGAACCGATCTGAAGAGAGCACCCGACCTGAACCGTGGTAAGCTGGAGACCTCGACCCGACCCGCCAGGGGTGATGACGACCCGACCCGATCCAGTGTAGAAGAAGCATTCTGATCCGAATCGAACTGATGATTAGGGGGAGATCCGAACCGACCCAGTATTGACCAATAACCCGAGATGCAAAGGTAGTCCAATATGGGAAGTTAGAGCTCAGGATCCAGTTGGGAACCGATGAGTTCACTTCATGGTTGGACTTTGCTGCGGGACGTGTGCTAAGGAGTTGTCGATGTTCATAACTTCGATTCACCACTAAAAAGGAATGATGGGCTACTTATCAGTGCAGTAGAGTCATTGCGACTCGAGGGGCAAGGTGATGGTAGCAAGACTACGTTATCAGTGCAGTAGAGTCATTATGACTTGAGGGGCAAGGTGATGCGTAGTATGACTATGAGCCAGCGCAGATGGGGTGAATAACTCCATGGGGCAAGTGGACATAGTAAGGATTGGTAAGGCTATGAGCCAACGCAGATGGCGTGAATAACTCCATGGGGCAAGTGGACATAGCAAAGGATTAGTGGCTACGTTATCAGTGCAGTGAAGCCATTTATGACTTCATGTGGCAAAGTGATCGTAGCAAGGGTGGGTGATCGAAGTGGTGAATATCGTATGCTTTACGCACTGAGTGAGAGATGTGAGGATGGATGCTATGTTTGATTGTTTGCCACCACTATGACATGCACACCTTCCCCACCTCTGTATCTTTACACCGTTTGATATGGTACCTTAGAGTGTTGTATAGTATGTAGTGCTAACTCTTTGGTTGCAGGTCCAGGTTCAGGTATGTTTTAGTCTACCTGTTATTGTTCACTTTAGATGCTTATCGCTCATACCAGGCTTTATGTCTGACCCAGAGTTTTATGTCTCCTCTTATTACTCTGGGTTCTCACACGAGCAGACTAGAGACAGGTTAGCTGGTGATGCGCGAGTAGCTGATTCGGAGGCGGGCAGGAGGCTTCCACGTATGATATATATACACATTCTCCCTGTGTCGTTGGTGGTCGCTACTTGGGCATTAGTAGTGTAGCTCCTTTATCTTGCTTTTGCTTTGAGATAGTTGAAAAGTTGTAATAAGCTATATTTTGAATTTCCGCTGCTATGATGCTTAGTTCTGGTTTTTAGCTTATGCACTGTCTCTCCTGTTTTATGTCAAGTATGTTATTATTATATTTTATTCTATGCGCTGTGAGACATTCTACAGGTTCTTTGTATGTTCATTTCCTTCTTCCCTTTCCTTCTGACGACCCGTTCCGCGCTAACTGGACATGTGTACAGCGCACCTTTGGAGTAAATGTCGGTTGGTGCGGGGCAGGCCGTCACACACATACACACACTAGACATTTCGCATTAGACCAACCACTTGTAGATGCTGGATTTGTTGGCCGGTTCCAGGCAGGCTTCTACTATAAGTTAGGCCTAACCTCGTATCATAGTGTACTAATTATAATGGCCCATGACACTTAGACCCCTCATATTAACCAAGCTTACTTGTTGTTGTTGGATATGCTGGTCGGTTCCAAGAAGGCTTCTGCTACAAGTAATGGTTAACCACGTGTCTAAGTGTCATTAATATTTCCAAAGACATTAGCACACACAAACGTACAAATTCCTTTTTGAACATTCGAATTCAAATTATTGAATTAACTATATTTATTATGCACTTAATACGTGTAATATTGCGTTGTTTACGATGTACATATAAGAGTGAATTAAGCGAATGAACTTAACATCCTAACCACGTTTGAAAGGTCAATCCCTATCTTAAATTAAAGCTATACAAGTTATTTCTTATATTCATTTCAATCATGTCATAAATGTACATACTAATATGTAACAATCAAATTGAAAAAAAAAAACATTATCAACACCAAACTTGTAACCTAGTTTTGACTTTATTATATCAGTAATAAAAGATAAACAAAGTGTCATATATCCAATACACACACACACACATATATATATATGTATGTATGTGTGTGTATGTATAATTCCAATTTTAAATGGATTCACTTTTATGTATGTTTACATGTAGAATCTTAATATTTGGACATCTTGTAAAAAATATGTTCAAATATTCTATTTAGAAAATAGAGATTTAAACGTATTCAAATTTACAACTCCATCCAAATCTTAACCTTTTGCACAAATTCATACATATGGGTTCACACAAAATAAAATAAGATGAATCTGACCAATATAGAGAATTATACAACACTAGTTATTCCTCTCTTTTATTATTTCAATAATTCAAAACTAGATATACAAATAGATTGACAATACCATCATACAAACATAAAATGGAAGATTTGAGGGATTAAATATTGTTTTCTTTTCATAACAACTCAAATCTTCCTAGGTACAATAATCCAACTTTAAACTAGCAAATCACAGAAAATAGTATTTTAAATGAATTCCACTCACAGTGCTATAAGAATGAGCAACAACAGAATTGAGTAAAATAAGTTTTGGATTTAGCCTTTGTTAACTGTCGCGCTCCAACCTTTCAAATATATATATATATATATAAGAATCACATACTGGAATCTTATATATGTAAATCTTAATTCTAGAATAAATCTAAATCTGTATTAAAGTAGAATAGAAGAGATAAAATAGTTTACGAAGATAAAAGAAAAACTAAACCCTTTCCATTTTCGGAATTAGCAATGGTAGAAAGGCATCATGGAGGCGTGGAGAAGAATGGTTGTACGATTTTGAGTGAGGGATGATGATCATATTTATAGTTGACATCATGTATACAGGCCGTTAGATTTAGTAGAATAAATTTAAGCAGTCCGTTTGATGAAAAATATAAATAAGTCCCTCTTTAAAACAACTCTCATTGGGCTCCCCTAAAGGAGGACGGTCGACCGCTCCTGTAGGAGGGTGGTCAATCCCTCTTTTGGGGTTGAGCAAAGGAGATTACGTCTCATGTATGTTACTTTTTCTTACATCCTTGATTTATTTTGATTGATTTGTTACCATATATTAATTATTCTTGTCCCCATTATGTATAAATTTATACATACAAATTTGAATTCAAAAGGAATATTCTTTTCATGCTTATTCAATTAATATATTCCAGGTTTGTATATTTATTAATTTGAAATTCAAACTTTGTATGTTAATATATACACATAATTTGATTTAGTAATATCTTTTGCATACATATTCCTTTTTCAGTAAATAAATAAATAAATAAATAAATATATGAAAACAGATCAAAATCTCACCATGAATGCAACTATAATACTTTCATGACCCAATTACTAATTACTCAAAATTTCATTTTTCAACACATTAGCTAATTATTGATTTTTCTTATTTATTTTAAATTATATTATCGTATGTCTAGTTTATGTTTATTTTACAGCGTCTTACAATTAAATACCTAGAAGGGATAGATTGCAAATTTGAGAATATGAGATGAGATGATTCCAAGGAACTACTTCGATAATATGATATTACAAACTCAATGAAGACGATTGTTTTGGATCAGGATCAACTGTGGAACCAGATGCTAGATTTCACATGCAGATCTTGAATTTCAGATCAGATATTTCGAGATCAGATCTGAAATATGAAAGCAGACATGAGAGAGGGACCAATAGGGCATGCGATATTTTATTGGAAAGTTATGAGAAGAACGCATTCTTTATGTAACGAGAGTGATGTAATCGGGCACAAAAAAATATATGGAAACTTAGCAATGGGTTTAAGCCATTGTAAAAGTAAGATGGGTGCAAGCCATTGTTTATAATTTTACAAAGTCTCATAGTTGTTACGATTTCGGAACGGCTTAGAGGCATTACAAATTTTCCACATTAAGGTGTTGAGAAACTACCAATTTAGTATGGTGGCTATTAGGCTTGAAGCCCCATCTAATGGTATACTTGTCATCTCCATCTACAAAGGCTCGGCATATGTTAAAAAGATCCCTGTCGACTCGGGAAGTTATGTGAACATAACCTTCAAGAGGGCCTACGATAATATGAAACTTGAGGCCAAAGACTTGAAGCAATGTCATGCCATTATTCACGTCTTTAACAGCTCAACAAACTGTCCAGTCGGACTAAGTGAATTGTCGGTACAACTCGGAGATGGAGACAGAAGCTAAGTCATAATCCTTACCTTCGTAGTCATCGACGTACATTCTCACTACAACGTCTTTCTGAGGCATCCAAACCTCGTGGAATTCTAAATCTGCACGGCGTCCTGGTGCCTACTCATCAAGTTCTTAACTGAGAATGGGATAGGAATTATCTAGGGCGACCAAGCCGCTGCGAGAGCCTGCTACCTTGCGGAATGGAAAGAGAAGGGAAAAGATGCAGAGACGACAATCTACACTAAAAGTCTCAGTGCTTAGTACCCACTGAGGTCTGAGTCCTAGTTCATATGCCATATTCGTCTTTCCTAAATTCTTGATCCATGGAAGGATGAAGAGCCCAAGTACGAAAGGGCTACTCTGGTGGAGCCCAACATCGACATTCCGATCAACCCTATTGACCCGTCTCTGGTCTTGAAGATTGGATCACAGCTCCACCCTACTATTATGGAAGAACTTGTTGTCTTTCTATGGGCCAAACCGGATATATTTGCTTGGACCCACTCCGACATGTGTGGCATCGAACCAAGAATCGCTTATCGCATGCTAGGTATCGACCCAAAGTTCCTTCCCATCAAACAGAAATGCCAATTCTTAGAACCATAATTTTCGGTAGCACTCAAAGAGGATGTGGATTGGAAACTTGACGACACCTTTATCCGTGACACCCTCTATCCATAATGGTTCTCCAACATGGTCTTGGTAAAGAAATCGAATGGGATATGATAGATATGCATTGATTATTCTTACTTGAACAAAGCATACCCAAAAGACAGCTTTCTACTTCCAAAGATTGACAAACTCATTGATTCCACTGCCAGCCACCAGCTCCACCAGCTCTTATCTTTCATGGAAGCTTACACAGGCTACAATTAGATTCTTATGTTTGTCGCTGACCAAGAACACACTATATTTATTATTGATATTGGGCTGTATTGCTATGTTGTTAGGCCTTTCGGTCTCAAGAATGCTGGAACCACCTATCAATGACTGGTGAACTAAATGCTCAAAGATCATATTAGGAGATCCATGGAAGTTTACGTGGATGACATGCTTATGAAAACACGGAAGTCAAAAGACTACGTCAGCGATCTCGCGGAGATATTCAGTGCCCTTCGCAAATATGGCATGAAAATCAATCCCTTGAAATGCTCTTTCGGTATTGCCTCAGGAAATTTATTGGGTTTCATTATCAACTCACGAGGAATTAAAATCACTATAGAAAAAAACGAGACTATTTAGGGAAATAAAATTCCATAGAACATTAAAAGATGTTTAGAGCTTGAGCAGAAAAGTGGCGACTGTAAGTTGATTCATCACTAAAGCAATCAATAAGTGCATTCCTTTCTTTCATCTGATCAAGAGGGGGAAGAGCAACTTTGCATGGACACCGAAATGTGTCGCAGCATTCGAATCACTTGGAGAGGTACCTATTCTATCAAAGCCTATGGATCATTAAGACTTGTTTATCTATTTGGTTGTTTCTGCACATGCAATTAGTTCGACGCTTGTACACGAAGAAGATCGTTTCTAAAGGCCATTTTACTACATTAGAAAAACATTGATAGGAGCCGATAGAAATTATCCAAAGCTTGAAAAGCATGCATACAACTTATTGATCTCTTCCCGGAACCTTCGCTTTCCAATCACATTCCATCAAAGTCTAGACTAACCAGCCGTTACGACAGGTCCTTCAACGACCTAAGGTGTCTGGGAGGCTTTTGAAGCGGAATATCGAGCTGAGTCAGTTTGACCTGGACTACATTCCTTGAAGAACCATCCTAGGACAAGCCTTGGCAGACTTGATTACCGAGTTCAGTACTTCGGACGATCCACCCGAGGATAGTGAGCCTCCAAACATCCAATGGAAGCTATATGTGGATGGTTCATCAAACAATCAGTGTTCTGGCACCGGAGTTATACTCATTACTCCCGAGGGACACTCTATTTTCTATGCTCTAAAGATCAACTTCCCTTCTGCTAACAATGATGCAGAATGCGAGGCCTTGACTATTGGGCTCAAAATTGCTAAGAAAAACTCAACATCAAGGCCATCTAAATCTTCCCAGATTAGCAACTCATCGTGTGCCAAGTGCGTAGGGAATACCAAGCCAAGAGGGCATGACTCTCCCCTCACCTTGCTCGTGTACGTGAACTACTTAGTAATTTCGAGTATGACATCATCACTCACATCCTCCGAAAAACAAAACAAGGAGGCCGACTCTCTGACCAACTGCTCGGTTTTTGGGAATTGTCTTAGTCGAAGTATTCGATTCTTCGAGTATCTAGCAAATGGAGATTTATGCGGTGTTAGCGATAGAGCCTGAACCTAAACTAGATGTTGTATCTAACAATTCTATGATTTTTTATTTGACGATAACAAACATTTATTTAATATTATAAATGTGTTTGTAATTGTACTGTTATACTAGATCTCAGACATAATATAATATTTATATTTAAATAGAATACTACTGCAAAAGAATTTAAATATTCAAACAGTATTTTATTTAAATATAATATTTTATTCACTATTTCAGATCTCGAAAATATCGCCCAAGATCTCCTCCGAGATCTCGTTTTGGGCTCCTTTCGAAACGAAACAACAAATGTCACTATAAATCTCTTTTCGAGTATATCCCCCGAGATATTCCGATATCGAATGATATAACGACCGAGACGAGATACTGGAATATCATCCAAGATCTTGGTTTTTCTGGTTAAAATTTAAATTCATTCCTAACAAAAAAGAAATATATATATATATATATATAAATAGAAATAAAAATTACTAACTAGTTAATTCCGATTAATACTAATAGAAATTAATAGAATATAATAATTTTATGTAAGTAATACAATTTTTTCTAATTGTCAATTATTCTTTCTAGTATTTCATTTAAGTATCCTTTAAAACCAAAAAAGTAATTGAAAAACTCAAATCTAGCTTCGATAATCTCCTATAATTTTACATTTTTCATGCTAAATGACCATATTGTATGTTCACATATGTTCTACAATGCATATAATTTTCATATTTGTCATTTTTACGCACATGTCACCTATGAAATTATGTATCTTATGTTCTACTTATGATGAAGTTTTTAATGTTTTGGATCTTTTTCTATTTTATGTCTAACAATTATTAATGTTCATGGATCATATGTTGTAAGCACTATTATATTTGCATTATGCTATATTTCTTTTTTAAGCATACTACGATTTAGTGTATGTTGGTCTTTCATGTATTAAGAATAATAAACTACTTTTGCAATTCATGTTTAAGTTACTATTTTTTTAATAGCATTCACAAAAATCATTTTGTAAGAATATCAGTATTTAACATATCATGTACCCCGAGATTGTTCCGATATGAATTTTCAGACCCGAGATGGAAATCCGAGACGAACCCCTGGGGTAGAGTCATCTAATCCGAGATATCCCCTGACACAACATCAACTCTCTAAAATCCCCGAGACAAAACACGACCAATACTCGAGATTTAAAACCTTGATTTTATTCCAATATTTCAACAGTACAAGTTTATAACTCAACTATTTGTACATTTCACTGAAATACAATACATTCACATTCAGTTTCATTTGTTTCACTATTCTTCACTACAACACTCAATCACTCTATTGTACAAACACATATACATTTTGTTTCACTCAGCTCACTCCTATACAAACTCATTTACTCACTGTCACCCTCTTCTGTCTTTTGTCTCTGTCTTCACTGTCAGTCCAGTCTTCTGCTTACCTGTCACAGAAACACACACAAAAATCCAGAACAAAATATTTTTAAATTCTAGCGGATATAATATTCATTTTAAAAATTTATTTACCTTAGAATTTTGGTGTGTTTATCATCATATTTCATGACTTATCTAATTTATATGGACATCTATCTGTGTCTAGAAAGCTTACACTGTAAATACCACAAGGTATACATCGTCTGTAGTACTCACTCACACACACACAAATATATATATATATGTATATATATGTGTTGGACGTGCATTATACATACATACATGTGTATGTATATACACATATTTGTACAGGGACAATACAATCAGTAAGGGACGAATATATCAAGCGAGTTGTGTTCAGGTGAAGCCCGACAAATATGCATGGTGCATGGGTCAAGTGTCCGTGAACAACACAAAAATGTGCAAACTCAACCTTCAGCATACACAAGCAAGAATGCAAATGTACATAGAAAACAATGTGATCGAGCAACAATGGATAGACATAACAACATGGTCGAGCCAAACAAATCGTGGTGCGTGCACAAGGGCAGATGGAAATGGACTGAGCAAAAAGACATAGCAACGCAACAATGGCTCAATCCAAATATCACAAAACAAGCTCGACCAAGCACATGCCAATAAACATCAACAAATATAAACAATATGGTCAAACCAGAATGGACAGTGCAAGTGTCCACACACTACAGCAAGGGACATAACAAGCATGAAGCACAAACATGGCAAATTCATGATGCAACAGCAAGTGGACCAAGCCAAGTTCCAACATGTACTGAAACAACTCAATTCAGGAATACACAGGGGAAATGGAAAGTGCAAGCCAACTTGGCAGAGCATATATGACAACATACAAGCCATAGGTCATAAAAATGGAGCAAGTACAAAAATGAAATGTACATGTTGAAACTATTCAGGTGTAACAAGTTACAGTGCACAGTGGCATGCATGATATTCATGCACAAAGGAAAATGAGAAAACATGGAAGCAAATTTTTAACAAAACAGTTCAACATAAGCAATCAAGCATATGCAACATTAATCTCATAACAAGTCGAACCAGACATACAAATGTAGCAAGAAAGTGAAACATGTTGAGAAACAGCTCAAATGCTAAATTTCCCAAGCACAAGAGCATTTATGATTCATAATGATTCATACAAACAACAAGATGAATGTATAAATAAAGTTCACAATGCTTCAGGAAGTCGACCAGATTCACAAACAATTTCCACAAAGGCAAGTAATCGACTAGGTTCAATGCAGATTCCAGTAAATATTTCCTCAGTTAATCGAAGAGCAAATATTTTGGAAAACAATCAAATTTTCAGATTCATAGAAGGCTAAAGACATTTCTGAATTCATGTATGCACATTTTTGGGAAAGAATTATTTTTTGGCAACTCAGATTTTACAATGCAGATACATTTCCAGGAAATCAGCAATGTTACATATGGCCAAAAAAAATTAAATCGATTTGGCAAGAAGAATAAATTTCCAACGAAATCAGTTTCCTGAAAATCAAAGATCGATTCACTCTTTTAAATCCGTCCAAGAAATTCACGTATGCAAAATTTCCAGAAATCATGTTCCATTTTTGTCAAGAAATTCGTTTTGCAAATCAGAATCACGCAAGGGGTAAAATCAATTCCAATATTTCCAAAAGTCAACGTAGTGTTCATAGCATTCATAGCCGTGTTCAATATAAATCAAGGCCACAAAATTATCGCAACAATCAGACAAATCACTCAACAAAACCAGAGTTATTATAGGGTGTAATAATCCTATATATAACACCATTCTCATCACTGGCAAAAGAATCCCCAATCGGAAACAATTCAAGCACACGTATTCAAATAAGAAAAATATCAGAGAGATTACTTCTTTTGCTCGACCAAGCGATTGGGAATTTAGGGATCACTAGGTTTCTTTTGCAATTAAGATCCATGATCATCTGAAATTGAGTTCCTCAATTCTCGACAATTTGAGGGAACGTCTACAACCCTAGCCGACAATTTTGGAGGATCAAATGAAATAAAGAAAGGGACGACCGAGCTTATCAGAGATATAAAGAAATAAAAAGGGAAATATTTTTTTATTTAAAAGCTTTGTATTTTAGGGTTTTATAATTTCGATTTTGTAAACCGTCAATTAGTTTTCTAGTTTGTTTGTAAAACTAGGGTTTTCTGGTTTGTCTTTAAAACTAGGTCATCTAGTTATATGATGTTAGCTAGTTGTTTTCTAGTGTTTATAATAACTAGGGTTTACTAGCTACGGGTTTGTAGCTGGGGGAAAATCTGATCTTGGGGATAAAGATCAGTCTAGAGTTTTGAGCGTAGGATTAGAATAGGAGCAGGGTTTTTGAGCTTATAAGGTTTTGTAAGTGGGATCTGTTTTAATACCTAGTAAAAATCTTGGGAATGCAGCAGTAGGCTGGGTTTGCCGAAGCTGGGTAAAAACTGTGTTATTTACTTCTGAATTTATATTCTCTATTATAATCTGTGTTGTGATATTTTTTTTAATATCTTGAATTAATTTAATAAGCCCTATTCACCCCTCTAGGGTTAATCTAGATCCAACAAGTGGTATCGGAGCAGGTAATTCGTTAACTCTAAATTCACGGTGATTTCTAATTCTCAGTCCATAGAGAGCCAATCCAGTCATATTCCAACTATTTTTAATGGTGCAAAATTTTTAAACTGGAAATCAGAAGTGGATTCCTATTTAAAATCTGTTAAAATTAAATGTTGGAATACTGTTATTAATGGATATGGTTGGGTAGATAGGAATGATATTGAGTTTAATTCTCGCACTACTCATTTTTTATATTCTTATATTGATGATATCCAATATAACCATATCTCTCATTATTTGTCTACATAGGAAATCTGGAATATTCTCGATGCGAAGTAAGGAAGAACTGACAACGGCGGCTAAAAACCTCAGAAGGCTAACTTAGATTTAGATCTATGCTTGAAAGGAGAAACAGATGAAAATTCAAGTAGATCAGACGATGGAGATTCAACAAAAAATGAGACCAATAGTTTCTTATATGAAGATTTGGTTTATATGTGCGTTGATTTAACAAATACTGTCAATAGTCTCCATCGAAAAAACAAATCTTTAAAATCTAAAAATCATGAGTTGAATAGCAAAAATAACTGTTTGGAATCAAAACTTTCAATTGTCATGAAATTAGAAAATTTTGATTGTGAAAATTGTTTGAAATTGAAAAATGATCTCATTCATCTCAATAAAAACATTCAAAATCTTAAAGAGGAAATTGTCATTTTAAAAGATAACGAGATTGGGTTAAAAGGAACAAAGAATTCTTTGCAAAAAGAATTTAATAATTTTAAGGTCATCAAATATTCCAAACATGAAATTGCTGAAAAATAAAGCTTGTTGAAAAGTGATTTGATTTTAAAAGAGCTTGAAAATGAAATTGTGAAATTCAAAGATTTTAAAAAACTTAAGCTTGAAAAGCGAAAACATTTTGAATTTGAAATTTCTATGTCCTAAGCCAAAATTAAATTACCTGAAAATGATAATTTTGTCTTGGAACAGTCCAATGCTGAACAAGAGATTGCTATAAATCATTGCTCAAATTTAATAAAAGAAAATGGCGATCTTAAATCCAAAATTCAACGATTATTATCAACTTCGGATAAATTTTCTAATGGACAAAAATCGCATAATATGTTGTTGCAAAACCAAGTTTCTATTGGAAATAAACATGGTCTTGGCTTTGGGAAAATTAATGTTTTTGAAAATCAAAATTCAAATGGTTTTCAAAATCCTTCAAACTATTTTGAAAAAGATTGTTTTGAAAATTTAAACTCTGGTAATTTCAAAGGATTTTTAAATCATAAACGGGATGAAAACTGGTTGTGTAACAATCCATTCAAATCATCTTGGACCCCAAAAGGAAATAAAATGAATTCAACTAAACTCAAACAGATTTGGGTTCCTAAGGGTACAAAAATAAATTCTGATGGACTGTTATACCAATAGGATTAGGTACCAAAAGTAGTGAACACATTTCAGAGTGGTTTTACAAATTTTATTAGTCCACTTGATTCCCTAAATTGTTAGGTACCGGAGGAGGCTGCGGAACTGTTGAACAAAAGAGAATTGATTTCAAGCTGTTCCATATCATTGTATGTTTCTGTGTTCCTTAGCTAAGTCTGATGAGTTCGAGAATCAACATCATCTTCTAAAAGTCAGGTATGATCTCTAATCTGAATTTTTGTTTATATTCTCTGTTTGTATTTCTTCTGTCCTTTATCTACCCCTTCTTTTTATTTTTATTTTTTGGGTATTCATTTTGTAACAGCCACATTTATTTATTTTTAGTTTATTTACTACAGATTGCAGAATTCTTAGTTTTCTGGAAATTCGCTTCATTTGATTAAAACTCTCATGTTTTAATCATTTCTTGATCTTGAATATGAACCTGTAAATATCTGCAATTGTTTTTTAAGTTTATTTTCTTATTTCTGAATTCCTAACAGTGCTGAAGCATTCTTGTTATATCTTGAACATTATTAATTTGAATTCTAATTTTTTTGAAGATTTGAAAAATTAATGAAATTTCACACACCTCTGCTGTTTTGAGTTTCTTTTAATTCATTTTGGAAAGACTTGAAAATTTATACGCATTACAATACACTACTATTTTTCAATTATGATAATTTCATTGATTTTGAGATTGGCTTGATTATTTCTAAATTGAATATTTTTTTACTTGAATCATTGCGATATATCTTGAAATTCATCTTTATTCATGATCATATTTGGCTGGATATTTGATGGTTTGAAGTCATTTTTTTTTTTTTTTGATATTTTGAATCTCACACAACTCTTATATTTGAAATTATTAATCTTGTGTGATTGATTCATTGTATCTCAAAATTTACATTTCTTTAAGTGATTTCAAATAAACTATTTTTGGATCATGAATATCTCTCAAGCTAGATGTAAATATTTTGAAATTTTTTCTTGTGATTCTCAGAAATAATTGTGAGAAATTCTTTGAAAATCTGGTCTTGAAACTCACTGCTATTTCATAATCAATTGATTTGCATATTTGTTTGTTTGAAATAATTTGAAATTATTGATTTCTTGAATCTCACACATATTTTGGATTTGAAATTTATAATCAAGTGTGATCGATCTATCTAATCTTGAAATTTTCATACTCCCTCAAATGATTTCAAATAAACTGCATATTGGATAATGAATTTTTTTATTTCTATTAGAAATATATGTGAAAAATTCTCTTGACAAGTCTGCTTTGAAACCGATTGTTATGCTACTCTGATAAAAGAAATCGTTTTGAAAATGTTTTTAGATAATTGCTTGTTTAAGTATCATTTGCTGCTCTGATAAAAGGTTCAAAGATTTTCTAATTGAATTAACAATTTTGAATTGAAAATCTGTTGGCATAGGCTCTTGTGCTTCATTCTGAAATCATGATCATGTACTTGGATATTGTTTTGTTTAAAATCATTTGAATATTTTTTAATATTTCGAATCTCGTACACTACTTGAGTTTGGAATTAATAATCTTGTGTGATCGATTCATTGAGTCTTGAAGTTTTCACATCTCTTCAAGTGATTTCATATAAACCGGCTCTTTAAATCTTGGATCATGATTTGTTCTCTTGGACTTGTTGAAAACTGTTTGAGAACTTTCTTGTGAAACTTTTTCTGAATGCATCTTGCTGCTCTGATTGATGGAACTGAATTGTCAGATTAAGTTTCTTGGGCTTTGTGATTGGATTTTATTAATTGAGATACCCTTGTTGGCCACCGACGTTGTATTAAAATCCTCGTTGATAAAGACAACATGTGGTATCAGAAGTGTATTATATTTTTCTCACTCATCTGTTTTGATTTTTTATTTCCCATCTTTTATATTATATATATATATCCCTCTTGTCTTGTATAACTCTTTCTGAATTCCCTCTTGTAAATGATTTTTTAATTTTAAAATCAATTATTGATTATTTATTCAAAAATTGAAATCAATAACCAAAGTTGAACTATATTTAGAACTCATCAAAATTATTATCAAATAATTGATATTGTGATGAGTTGTGACTATAATATATTTCACAACGATAGGAAATTTTATTTAAATTTTCATGATGATTGAACAATTTTTATAATATCTTTGAATTGGCGGTAATTTCACGAACATCTCCTTTGTCTACCGTCATTCTATCAATTATCATGATTTTATATTAATGTGGAGAGTTTAATATCTTTTAAATCATCTTAAATAAACAGTGCAAATATTTGTGATGGAATTGTGATTATATTATTTTTTAGAATTAGTGATAATTGGAAATTTTCAAGAATCCTTGTACAATTGAGCATATTTCATAATATAATTAATTTAGAAATTTATTTCACAACCATTTCTGTACCTACCACATTTCTATCATCCATATTGGTTTTATATACTGAGGAGTTTTTGTTTTGGAACAGAAAATAATGAAAATATAATATTCATAAGTGTTTCTCTAACCTCATTTAAAATCCAGGCTCTGGTCATGCATGGTTAAGAGATTACATATATTTAAGCTGCAACTGACCTCATTTAAAAATCCAGGATCTGGTTATGCGTGGTCAGTGTGCTCTTAAATTAAAATAAAAAGGAAAAGAAAATAATTTGAGATAAATAAAAATTTATATGAAATCCTCCTTGGTGTATAAAAACCATCCTATCAATCCATTTTCTAATTTGTAAAATTTGTTAATATTTTATGATATATTATGATTTGTTGATCGATAACTATTAGGATTTGAGATTATTTGATTTTGTCACTTAAATTGAATATATAATTGTAGTCCAAATCTATCACTGCTTTTGTGCTCATTTTTATAAAAAAATCTTTTGAAAATAATTGGAAATCATAAGTTTTAAAACTCTCGCCATTCATATAATTTTTATCGTAAATCCTTCATTCTACAATGTGAAATTTGTCACTAGTTCTTAGAATATTATGATTTTGTTTGATCAGTTAAGATTTATGATGATCTTTCTTTCTCTTAAGCTAATTTTATATTTTAGTCATTTTTCATCATTGTTTTAATTTCTGTTTCATTTTGATGATAACAAAAAGGGGAGAATAAGTTAAGATTTTGATCGACGAGTGGATATTCTTTGAATATTTTAATACTGAAGTTTCAATTACTGTTTTTCACTCATGCACATATCTAGGGGGAGTTTTGTTGTAGGGGGCGCATTCAAATATGGGGAGTTCAATAATTCACTATCGAACACATTTATTATAATATTCTATTCAACATCTTATTTTATGTTGTCATCATCAAAAGGGGTGATTGTTGTATCTAACAATTTTATGATTTTTGCTTGATGATAACAAACATATATTTATTATTATAAATGTGTTTGTAATTGTACTGTTATACTACATCACAGACAAAATATAATATTTGCATTTAAATAGAGTACTAATGCATAAGAATTTAAATATTCAAACATTATTTTATTTAAATATAATATTTTATTTCAGCAATACGACAATACAAATTTATAACTCCACTGTTTGTTCACTGAAATACAATACATTCATATTCAGTTTCATTTGTTACACTGTTCCTCGCTACAATACTCTGTCATTCTGTTGTACTAACACATATACATTTTGTTTCACTCAGCTCACTCTTATACAGACTCATTTACTCATTGTCACTCTCTTCTGTCTTCTGTCTATGTCTTCACTATCAGTCCACTCTTCTGCTTACCTATCACAGAAACACACACAGTAATCTGGAACAAATATTTTTAAATTATAGCAGATATAGTTTTTGTTTTAAAAATTTATTTGCCTCAAAATTTTGGTGTGTTTCTCATCATATTTCATGACTTATCTGATTTATATGGACATCCATCTGTGTCTATACAGCTTGTGATATTTACAGTGATACGCTGTAAATACCACAAGGTAGACATTGTCCGTAGTGATATATATACACACACACATACTGCACTTGCACTATACATGTATACACATACATGTGTATGTACATACGCATATTTGTATAAGGACAATACAATCAGCAAACGACAAGTATATTAAGCGAGTTGTGTTCAGGTGAAGCCCGACGCACATGCATGGTGTTAGGGTCACGTGCCAGTGAACAACAAAAAAATGTGCAAAATCAACCTTCAACATACACAAGCAAGAATTCAAATGTACACAGAAAACAATGTGATCGAGCAACAACGGATGGACATAGCAGCATGGTCGAGCTAAAAAAATCTTCGTGCTTGCACAAGGGAAGATGGAAATGGACTAAGCAAAAAGGCATAGCAACACTACAATGGATCAATCCAAATATCACAAAACAAGGTCGACCAAGTACATGCCAATAAATATCAACAAATCTGAACAATATGGTCAAACCAGAATGGACAGTGCAAGAGTCCACACACTACAGCAAGGGACACAACAAGCATGAAGCTTAAACATGGAAAATTCACGATGCAATAATAAGTGGACCAAACCAAGTCCCAACATGTATGGAAACAACTCAATTCAGGAATACACAGGGGCAATGGGAAGTGCAAGCCAACTTGATAGAGCATATATGACAAGATACAAGCCATAGGTCATAAAAATGGAGCAAGTACAAAAATGAAATGTACATGTTGAAAATTTTCAGGTGTAACAAGTTACACTGCACAGTTGCTTGCATGATATTCATGCACAAAGGCAATTGAGAAAACATGGCAGCATTTTTTTTAACCATACAGGTCAACACAAGCAATCAAGCACATGCAACTACAATTTCATAACAAGTCGTACTAGACATACAAATGTAGCAAGAAAGTGAGAAACAACTCAAATGCTAAAATTCCCAAGTACAAGAGCATTTATTATTTAGACAAATAACAAAATGAATGTATAAAGAAAGTTCACAATGCTTTAGGAAGTCGACTAGATTCACAAACAATTTCCACAAAGGCAAGTAGTTGACCAAATTTAATGCAGATTCTAGAAATTTTTTCATCAGTTACTCGAAGAGCAAATATTTTGGAAAATAATCAATTTGTCGGATTCATAGAAGGATAAAGACATGTCTGAATTCACATGTGCACATTTTGGGGAAAGAATTATTTTTTGGCAACTTGGATTTTACAATGCAAATGCATTTCCAGGAAATTAGCAATGTTATATATGGCAAAAAAATTTGAAAATCAATTTGGTAAGACAAATAAATTTCCCGCAAAACCAATTTCCATAAAATCACAAATTGATTAACGCTTTTAAATCCTTCCAAGAAATTCACATGTGCAAAATTTCCTGAAGTCGTGTTCCATTTTTGGCAAGAAATTCATTATGTAAATCAGAATAACGCAAGGGGCAAAATCAATTCCAGTATTTCCACAAGTTAACATAGTGTTCACAACATTCAAAGCCGTGTTCAATATAAATCAAGGCCACAAATCGATTGCAACAATCAGAGAAATAACTCAATGAAATCAGAGTTATTATAGGGTGTAATAATCCTATATATAACACCATTCTCATCATTGGCAAAAGAATCTCAAATCGAAACAATTCAAGCACAAATATTCGAACAAGAAAAATATCAGAGAGCTTACTTACTTTGTTCGATCGACTGATTGGGAATACAGAGATAACTAAGTTTCTTCTATAATTAAGATCCAAGATCATCTGAAATCGAGTTCCTCAATTCTCGACAATTTGGGGGAACGTATAAACCCTAGTCGACAATTTTGGAGAAGCAAATGAAATAAAGAAAGGGACAACCGAGCTTATCAAAGATATAAAGAAATAAAAGGGGAAATCTTTTTTATTTAAAATTTTTGTATTCTAGGGTTTTAATATTTTTCTGTTTTGTTATTTTAATTTAGTAAACCATCAATTAGTCTTTCAGTCTGTCTGTAAAACTATGGTTTTCTGGTTTGTCTGTAAAACTAGGTCATCCAGTTATAGGATTTTAACAAATAGTTTTCAAATGTCTATAATAACTAGGTTTTACTAGCTACGGGTTTGTAGCTAGGGGAAAATCTGATATTGGGGATACATATCAGCCTTGGGTTTTGAGTATAAGATTAGAACAGGAGTAGGGTTTGCGAGTTTACAGGGTTTTGTAAGTGGGATCTATTTTAATATGTAGTAAAAATCTTGGTAATGCAGCAGTAGGCAGGGTTTGCCGAAGTTGGGTAAAAACTATGTAATTTACTTCTGCATTTATATTCTCTGTTATAATCTGTGCTATGATATTTTTTAATATCTCTAATTAATTTGATAAACCTATTCATCCCCCTCCAGAGTTAATCTAGATCCAATGCTAAAGTCATAAATACCTACAACATGGAATCCTTCCCGACAACCGAAATGAAAAGAGATCGCTCGTTCACAAAGATTCACGTTACATCTTTTAGGATGGAGTGTTATACCAAAGTGGATTCTCTATTCCTCTACTATGGTTTATAGCCTACAACGATGCTAAAGGTGTACTGCTGGAAGTGCATAAAGGAGAGTGAGGTTCCCACAGGAGGGGAGGCAAACTCGGATGAAAAAGATTCTTTGCTACGACTATTTCTGGTCAATTCTTGAACGAGATGTAGATGAATACACCCGTAAGTACAACAAATGCTAGAGATTCTCCAAGATTCTTAGATCCCTGCCTATAGAGCTTACATAGATGGTCAGTCCGTGGTTGTTCGCAATGTAGGGAATCGACATCATTGGAACTCTTCTGATGGCAAAAGGCACTTCGCCATAGATTGCCTACTGCAACGAAAATCCAAGTTGTTGTCAGCTAAAATGTTTCCACAACAATGCTGATTTCTGTATATTGCAATGCACTCTTTAATGTATTACCATAGATATCAAATTGTGTTGCAGTAGCTATAGTTATAAACTTATAAGTTTAATTTGCCATGTCATCAATCTGCATCTATAAAAAGATGCATATCTATCCATCAATTTACCTTTTAAAAATAACATTTGAAGTTGACACCTCACTAATCCGTTAAAATACTTCATCATGAATAGGAAATCAACTTACGTTACTCATTGGATTCCTCTTTCTGAATTTCTCAGATCTGTTCGTTCCCACCCCCAAATTTCCAATTCCAATCATTAATTTTCATTCACCTACTTCTTCCACTCCAACCCTCTCTGTGTCCTCCACTTCTTCCATCGAGTCCTCGACTCCAAATGCACCCACTTCTCCCCTTCCCCATCATCAAACGGCAGTCAATCCAAGAAGAAAGGTGCTAGCTTTTTATCTTATGTTTCTCATGTACATTTCTATTGATTTTTTTGATCATCACTATTCATTAGTCTACCTAGAAATGAAAATTATTATCAGGATGAGTATAATTTTGTTTGGTTAGTGGTGTTTTTTTGTGGTTCCGTTGTATGTTGATTCACTGAAATGTTCTTTGAGCCGCTATTTGGTTGTTAATCAATTTAATAACACAGAACTTTAGTTCCTAGTGAAGTGTGGTTGTAAACAATTAGACCATCGACCTTATATGAGCTGCATGTTCTAAACAACGGCTCGGGTTTCCCAGGTTGTTGTTGCCTATGATGATTGAGACATGATACACTGGTTTATGAAAATGGTTTCATAAGGATGCTTACATATACATGATAGTTATCATTTCTTAAGTATTATTTTGATCTGTATCCATAAGACCGTCTAATAAGTATACGCATGATTTTTTAAGAGTGTGTATGTGTGTGTAAGATTGGCTAATAAATATACGCATGTTTTGTTTTGGTTATGCACACAAATACTGAATACATGAAATACATGCCTGAAAGCCTACTGAATGATTTGTAGTTTGTGATATCACTTCAATTCTTCCTTCAATTCGAGTTCAATGATCTCTCAATCAATTTCTACTTCAAATTCGTCAACAGCGGCTGCGAGAAAGAACTGCCACCACAAAATCCCAGTGAAGATGAGGACTGTGAAGGTAGGGTCGAATGCGAGGAAGAAGTTTTTTGGTTGCTCCACACGGTTGTTAAATATAAATTAGGTTTTTTTTGGTTGCTCCATGTCGATTATCATATCTTTCATTGATGTTTTAGTTGAGAATTTAAGATATGTGCAGAATGGCTATTGCGAGTATTTTATGTGGCTTGACGAAGTGTATGAAATCAACAGTAATGCTGAATTGGATGATACTACTGTTAAATTGATGGGAAAAGAAAAGACTATATCACAATTGCTCGTGGAAAATAAGGCAATTGAAGAAAAGCTGCAGAAGCAAAAGCAAAAGAGGGCAAAAGTCGATGAATTTGTGGCAGATATGAAGGAAGAGTTGGCTCTAATGTGCATTGAATGTGGAAAACACGGGACAGGAGAAAAATTCTTTGCAAAAGCTTTAGCTATGTCCTAGATGATGTTTGGAGTTCTTTTGTGTGTTGTTATGGCAATGTAGAGCAGTGAAGTAACAAGAAATAGCCTGCATGGGCAGTTTTTCAGGTATAATTTTAAGTTTTGTCACATTGTAGATTAGTGATAATTTTTGCCACATTGCCCATTAAACCTAAATTACTGATTACTGATAAATTATCCACATTGTAACTATCTAATTGTTTACTTAGTATACACTTGTATACACACTGTGCCTCTGTTATACACATTGTTTAGATTAGTATACACTTGTATCCACATTGTGTCTCTGTTATGTAACTCAGTTATGTAAATGAAACGCAAATGCAAATGAAACTCATTATGTTTAGATCAGTATAGACTTGTATACACATTGTTTAGATCAGCTATGTTTATATCAATACACTTGTATCCACATTGTGCCTCTGTTATGTAACTCAGCTATGTGGATGAAACGCAAATGCAAATGAAACTTAGTTATGTTTAGATCAGTATACACTTGTATACAAATTGTTTAGATCAGTTATGTAACTCAATTATTTAGATCATTACACATGTATCCACATTGTGCCTCTATTATGTAACTCAATTATGTAAATGAACCGCAAATGCAAATGAAACTCAATTATGTTTAGATCAGTGTACACTTGTATACACATTGTTTAGATTAGTTATGTAACTCAGTTATATTTAGATCAGTACACTTGTATCCACATTGTGCCTCTGTTATGTAACTCAGTTGTGTAAATGAAACGCAAATGCAAATGAAACTCAGTTATGTTTAGATCAGTATACACTTGTATACACATTGTTTAGATCAGTTATGTAACTCACATATTGTTTAGATAAGTATACACTTGTATACACATTGTTTAGATCAGTTATGTAACTCACATATTGTTTAGATAAGTATACACTTGTATACACATTGTTTAGATTAGTATACTATGTTATACTGAAATGCAAATGGAATTCAGCTATGAAACTCAGTTTATGCTGAAAGGGAACTCAGTTATACTATGACCATAGTTTGTGCTGAAATGTAATTGAGGCATGCATACCTCTTATTTTGTGCTGAAATGCAAGTCATGTATGCAGGTGAAGGAGGCAGTGATGAGGATTTTCAAGAACTTATTACTGAAGGCATTAGAGGTACTCGACGCAGTATAGACATTAAACGCATTGGAGGCTTGCACTATATTTTGAAACTGTTTTAGTTTTATGTAAACATGAATTTAGGACTAGCTGTGTTTGTAATAGAAATGTCTGTAAAATTGAATTTAGTGGCTATGTTTTGTTATTTTGTGTAACGGCCCGGATTTTCGTGACTTTGGTTATCGCCATAAACACGACGACGACTAACCAAACATCGAAAAATCCCGGTCGTTATTGAAAGAATTTAGAAGGTGAGAAAGAAAAGATAGAACTAATAGATTAGAAGAAGAAGAACATCAGAATCAGAGTAAACACGAAACTCACAGCGGAACGAATAACATATAATATATAACATATCTTTGAAACATAACAGTTATATATACAATAGCACTTTATCAGAGTACAACACTTACAACACAGCGGAAATAACTATAGCTATAGAATCTTGAAGTCTCCTGCTCCAAGCTCTCCAAGTATATCTGTAAATCCCAACTTCTTGACTGCCCGCACAAATTAGGCACCCAAGAGTTTAGGGAAAACAACAAAGTAAACTCCGGGTCAGTCATGGGACTGGTATGAGTAAAACAGTTTAAAACAATTGAACAGGTATATGATATCTCATAAGACCACGCCGTGAATACGGAACGGGTTTTTCCTTATGATTATATAAACAACTTTGACAAGCAATATCATTGTGATATTATAATAATGTCTAAGTACAAATAGGTATCAATCTAGCAGAAACGCTTGCATCTCACGTTCTACATACATAGTATAAAATCATAAACTGCAGGGCGCTTATCGGAGAATGGATTCCAACAGACAAGGTATGGGAGCACCTTCTGAATAGTGTACTCTAGAGGTGATACACTCAGGGTTCAACAAGAACGTCGGCCACATATGACCGCTCACTCATTTAGCTTGAGTGTCGCGAATATATTGCCACCACGGTTGTAAGCCATCAAACCGTCATCCGAAGATACAGAATCAAAAAGAAGTATAAATATGAATATTCTCTAGATCGGTGACAATACACCCTGCTTGGGGATGACCCAACTAGCCATGCTGCCTAGCCCAACTTTTGTTACTTCCTGGTTGTGAGGCTAGAGGCTACGTCTATCTTCAGAACATCTGATCACCATTCACTTTGAATGCCACATCGTCATACCCGCCAAATCACAAATTGACTTATCCAAAAATAACACGGGTATACAGCTAAGAGAAACGAATTCCTCCGCCACCAAACGTGAATACGTTTGAACAGATCAACTTACGCGATCCATTGGATATAATCTGTCAGACCTTCTTCCATATACGTTGTCCTGGGACTGGACAAACCGAAAGCACTATTCAGTATATCCAACTTAGTCCTTATTATCTAAGACTTATACAGCAGCCCTTGCACTTTACTCTGTCTTCAATTATCTTTGGCATAAATGATTCGCAACGCTTATGCCAATACAGAGTGGTTCTTTGGATAATAATCCAACCGGTCTCTCCATATTAACAACGTTAAAATGGTCAAAACTTCGATAGTCTGTGTGTTAACTATCAAAGAAAAATAAGTGTGCAAACAATGATATTATTTCCAGATGGAAATTATATCGAACGAACATCATTTAACATTTATCTCTTTGGTTCATTTTACATCTCCTGTTTCCCTATATTCGACATTTGCTATTTCTAATGTTTAGCAAATATATTTATTAACACTGGGAACATTTCCATTCCTTGTTTTCTATATTAGAAAACAATTCTTATTCTTCTTTGGAAAACATTTCCAAAACTCCTACATTTGGATTAAGCAGATGTTTAGATAAAACATCGCTATACCCACTTTAACCATTTCCTTAAATTACACATTTCACTTAACTTAATTTCTGCCAAACTTTAACCATTCCTTAGTTAAAACGAAGCCAATCAAGTTGGGCTAGAACTACCTCTCAGACCTTAATTGAACAACACTTCTAACCTTGAAAATAGGTAAAGTTCGCTTTAAATTCCTTTAACTAACTTCCTTACTTAACCCTTGCCTTTCGAATAACTATATTCGATTATCTCTTTTCACTTAACTCTATTGGGTTGACCCTATTGGATTAACTCTATTTGCTTAACTCTATTTGATTTACCCTATTCACTTAACTTCTGTCGAATAAACTATATTCGATATCTCCTCCAACACTATTCGAATAAACTATATTCGATTAACTTCTGTAACTCTATTCGAATAGATTATATTCGATTAACTCTTTTAACTTTACTCGAATAAACTATATTCGATTAACACTTCCTTTCGAATAACTATATTCGATTAACTCTTCGACTAACTCCTTTGGATTAACTAACTTCGAATAACTCCTTTGGATTAACTCTTCGACTAACTCCTTCGGATTAACTAACTTCGAATAACTCCTTTGGATTAACTCTTCGACTAACTCCTTTGGATTAACTAACTTCGAATAACTCCTTTGGATTAACTAACTTTGAATAACTCCTTTGGATTAACTCTTCGACTAACTCCTTCGGATTAACTAACTTCGAATAAATCCTTTGGATTAACTAACTTCGAATAACTCCTTTGGATTAACTAACTTCGAATAACTCCTTCGGATTAACTAACTTCGAATAACTCCTTCGGATTAACTCTTCGAATAAATAATATTCGATAACTCTTCTCAAATGAATAACATTTGATTTTCTCCACTCGAATAAACTATATTCGATAACTCTTCTCAAATGAATAACATTTGATTTCTCCACTCGAATAAACTATATTCGATTACTCTTCTCTCGAATACGCTATATTCGATAACTCTACTTCGGATATGTGATATTCGACAACTCTACTCGATTAACTCTACTTGGATAACTCTAACTGATCAACTCTAACTGGTCAACTCTAACTGGTCAACTCTAACTGGTCAACTCTAACTGGTTAACTCAAATGGTTTAACCTAACTGGTTAACTCAAATGGTTTACCCTAACTTGATTTACTTGTCTCGATTAACTGAACTAGTCCACTTAGTTTAACTTAGTTAATTCACTTTGATTAACTCTAACCGATTTACTTAGTTTAACTCAGCTAATTCACTTTGATTAACCCAACTAATTTACTTCGATGAACCAATTAGTTTAACTTGACTAATTCACTTAGTTTGACGCAACTAATTCGCTTTGATTTACCAATTAGTTTAACTTAACTAAGTCACTTAGTTTGGCACAACTAATTCACTTAGTTTGACGCAACTAATTCACTTTGATTTACAAATTAGTTTACTTAACTAAGTCACTTAGTTTAACCACTTAGTTTAACTTAACTAATTCATTTCGATTAACCACTTAGTTTAACTTACTAATTTACTTTCTTTATACTTCCCTTGGTTTAAATTCTATTTATTTAACAAATAAATATTCGGTTGAGTTAACTCTATTTACTTAACAATAATTATTCCTTTTGTTTAATTCTATTTATTTAACAAATAAATATGTCCTTTGATTCTATTTATTCTAACAAATAAATATGTCCTTTGACTCTATTTATTTTAACAAATAAATATGTCCTTTGATTCTATTTATTCTAACAAATAAATATGTCCTTTGATTCTATTTATTCTAACAAATAAATATGTCCTTTGATTCTATTTATTTAATCCCTAAATAAATGTCATCTTTTTAACTCTATATAAATAAAGGGGTTTCAAATATTTCTCTTCCTATATATTTGACAAATATTTTCCTTTAGTTTTATTTACAAATATACATCCTTTATATTTGTTTTCACAAATATGTTCTTTTATATTTGCTTTCACAAATATATTTCCTTTATATTTGTTTGACAATAATTCTCTTTTATATTTGATTTACAAATAAAACTCCCTTATATTTGATTTACAAATATAACTCATTTATATTTGTTTTACAAATATAACTCCTTTATATTTGATTATCAAATATAACTCCTTTGTATCTGATTTACAAATATAATCCTTTATATTTGTTTTGCAAACATAATCCCTTATATTTGTTTTGCAAATATAATCCCTTTTATATTCAAAACCCTTTCTCTTTTATGTATATAAAATCCAGTGATTTTATATAAATAAATTATATTTCACATTTTACTTTGAAAATCTCCTGTCTATATTCTGGTATTTTTGATGGTATTTTAACATACCACATATCAACGATAAATATCGTCCCACGCATAATCAACAACAGATTATATATATCGCATTATCTATCAGAATATATAAATCACAGATAAATAATTGTTGAGGAATCCAGTTGGATTCCTCCGACCTGTTTCCCTGCACCATAGATGTTAGACAACACCAGTATAATATTCTGTTAACCAGAATCAACATATAAATATTTAACAGTTTAAATATATATACAGATATATATATATAATTTCTACTAACTGACTAGCAGTTCAATCAAACAGTCAACACACAGTCAAATAGACAATATTCAACAGTTCTAAGAATACACTGTAAAAATAGAACTATTTAGAGTTGGTGAGTTTTACTCACATTTGATGATCATCGTCAATGACGATAACCATCGCTTGATTCAGACAATTTATTTTGCTATAAATTGTGACGGACTCTAATTGACTCGCGGTCAGTTCCATTGTGTAGTGCTCGTCCATACGATCCCGACGTGACTGACGGTTCGTCAATCTGATATTGTATGACCAAGATATCGCATTTACAAGTTGAACACTATTTAATTAAAATAACCTAATTATTTTCCACATGGGCCTTACCCTTTCTTAAGCCCATATCCCACCGATAAAACCCAGCCCACCCTCACTCTATTTCTTCCCGAAATAAAACTTGCCATGGCCTCTCCTTCATCACAGACCATAGCCGTGATTTCAAGCTTCCACCGCAGCCTCATCCCTCCACCGATTCACAAGAGAATACCACCGTTGAACTCCTCGTCTAAGTCTCCTCCTTCCTCACACCTCCGCGCTCAACTCGATCACCATCTCCCACTCATGACGCCGTCGAGCTCACTACAGGGATCGACACCCACATGCATTGCACCTCACCAAACAAACTCCAATCAAACCCCTTCAACCTTCTAAACACCAATACGAAGACTATTTCACAAATCGATGACTGTAGCTTTCGATTTCTGGAACCCTAACTTACTGCAAAAAAATCCAAACCCTACAAATGCGGATCACACCCTGAAAGGCGCACATGAAATCGAAGCTTTCTTGATGCTGAGTTCAAATATATAGCTTCCTTGCTTTATAGAGTTTTGTGGAAATTGATTTTGATTTTTCTTTGTGGGAATTTCTACTGTAAAATTCATCTGCGGTCTTATATAGTTGCATTTGGGGTTGGTAAGAATTGTGGTTGAGGAAGAGGGCCGCGTGGCCTGTGTTGGATCACAAAAAAATGAGGGGAGATATTTTTAAATTGATTTTTATATTTTATTTTATCGATTTTCTCTTTGTATCTCCCTTCTAAAAATCCCAGTGGTTACATATGATACCTAAAAATCACAAAAACTAACACGCTGCTAGAGTTTGACATTACGGTCCCAACAAAACTGGTTTTGTCGTATTCCGACTCCGTATGCTCACACAGCGTATTTTTAACTGTCAAAACACTGACTGTTTTCACTCTAAAAATCCGTACGACCACATAGTGACTCTAAAAATCACGAAACTAGAAATCTAACAACTATTTGATATTGCGGATCCAACAAAACTGGTTTCGTCGAATTCCGACTTCGTATGCAAAAGTGGCTATTTTTAACGCTCTAAATAGCCTATTTAAATATATAAATATATTTAACTATAATTAAATTAATTATTAAAAATTAAATATTATCGTCTATATTCACAGTGGGATACCATACAGCTCCATAATATTCCTGTATATATTTACAACTCGATATTACATCGTCAGAGTTATATCGACGCTCGATTTCTATTTAAATCCTTATTAAAAATATAATTAAATCGTTATGGTCAGGGCGCTGCATCTCTGAGAATTTGATTTGGACGTAACTCAAAATCTACACGACGAAATCCCGATCTTTCTCTTCAACTAGAAAGATATACTCCACCAGCTCCACACGTTTCTTGTTTTACAGAAATCCGGCTTAAAACGAATCCTGTACATTCAGTTGAAGTTCGAATCGCCAAATAGCGAACTGCCGTGCCATTTTGAGCTCGATTATAATTATATTATAAATTATACGTTCAACTATCGTTTATTTAATATATTCGTTATTTAAATAATTAAATAACTTAATTATTATACCTTACAAAACGCGCCATTACAGACTTCCCCCCTTAAAATAATTTCGTCCTCGAAATTGCTAAGCTAGGAAAATGCTACCAACTTTACTAACTAGATTCAAATATCTTTTAGTTTACTTCTCAACTCCAGTTTCAACTGAACCATTAAATTTTCAATTAAATTATTAATTCATTCTGGCTAACTGAATTTCCATAAATCATGAGAATGTTCTAACGCCTGGAATTTTCGAAAAATTTCGCCATAACCTCCTTTGTATTGGTCAATATGACAAACCACCCCTCGCCTCTCTAGGCCTTCTCCAACCCAAAAGAAAATCAAACAGCCAAGCGGCTTGCCAATTCGGCTCATAAAATCCAAACTCATATATAATATAAACTTGTACCTTTTTGTCGGTCGTATCATTATATCCCTACCCTCTGTTATCAACTCGGCATATACAAATGCCATCCCAGTCAACTCCAACCAATTTATTCTTAACACAACCATTCGCTTATTCAGGCCGAATTCAATTTCAAATTCGAGTTTCAAATTCCAAACTCTCAACTAATCGTTTCAAATCCAAAACCATATTATTCTCAAATCACTTCCAGTTTTTCTTAACCTATCATCTCAAGTTAAATTCTGGTTTATTATTTACTTTTACCATCCCATTCGAATTAACTTCACAAGTTAAATTTTAATTTCTAGAACTTAAATTCCTGGGTAAATTTCAAATCAATTCGAAATCATACTGCCAATTCAAAGCCTTTGAATTTTCTAAACAACTTGTTTCCTCAAAACAATTCAAAATAAAATCTTTGGTAGTAATCCACCATTTAGAACTCGAAAATCACACCGATGATACTGCGCAGTCATCATCGGAATTACTTTCCAGCGACCCAAGTGATTTCAATACTATATTATTTTCAAAACCATTACTAAATACTTCCATTTTGAAAACATTTCAAAATCTCCCAGGAACTTAAAATTTCCTTATTTTAAT
Organism: Allium sativum; assembly: GCA_030737875.1. Classification (NCBI taxonomy): domain Eukaryota; kingdom Viridiplantae; phylum Streptophyta; class Magnoliopsida; order Asparagales; family Amaryllidaceae; genus Allium; species Allium sativum. Next base: position 45,716,625 of record CM060919.1, on the reverse strand, counting down.
TCCAAATCTGATTTAAATTCATATGTAATTCATCTTATTTCATATACTTTACTTATATGAATTCTGATTAGTCATATATAACCATTTCACATGTTATAATCTTACTCGATTATAATAACAACCAACACTACCAATATATTATATCAAAATATATTCGGGTAAAATTATTTCTTTTACCCTCCTTTCAAAACATACCGTGTCGGTCCATCGTATTCGAGTGTTTAGTAACCCCTATCGATACAGTGGATCAAACTGATCGACCAGAATTCAAAAACTACTCAACCAATGAGTCTCCACAATATAAAATCAGTTTATATTAAATAACAAATACACACTCGTATATATACACTCAAACTCAATCTAGGGTATTACTAACCCTATCTCTACCGAGTCACGCCACAGAGCCAAGTAATTCTAAACTTAAGCTCTGATACCAACTGTAACGGCCTGGATTTTCGCGACTTTGGTTATCGCCATAAACACGAAGACGACTAACCAAACATCGAAAAATCCCGGTCGTTATTGAAAGAATTTAGAAGGTGAGAAAGAAAAGATAGAACTAATAGAATAGAAGAAGAAGAACATCAGAATCAGAGTAAACACGAAACTCACAGCGGAACGAATAACATATAATATATAACATATCTTTGAAACATAACAGTTATATATACAATAGCACTTTATCAGAGTACAACACTTACAACACAGCGGAAATAACTATAGCTATAGAATCTTGAAGTCTCCTGCTCCAGGCTCTCCAAGTATATCTGTAAATCCTGACTACTTGACTGCCCGCACAAATTAGGCACCCAAGAGTTTAGGGAAAACAACAAAGTAAACTCCGGGTCAGTCATGGGACTGGTATGAGTAAAACAGTTTAAAACAATTGAACAGGTATATGATATCTCATAAGACCACGCCGTGAATACGGAACGGGTTTTTCCTTATGAGTATCTAAACAACTTTGACAAGCAATATCATTGTGATATTATAATAATGTCTAAGTACAAATAGGTATCAATCTAGCAGAAACGCTTGCATCTCACGTTCTACATACATAGTATAAAATCATAAACCGCAGGGCGCTTATCGGAGAATGGATTCCAACAGACAAGGTATGGGAGCACCTTCTGAATAGTGTACTCTAGAGGTGATACACTCAGGGTTCAACAAGAACGTCTTACAACCCGGCCACACATGACCGCTCACTCATTTAGCTTGAGTGTCGCGAATATATTGCCACCACGGTTGTAGGCCATCAAACCGTCATCCGAAGATACAGAATCAAAAAGAAGTATAAATATGAATATTCTCTAGATCGGTGACAATACACCCTGCTTGGGGATGACCCAACTAGCCATGCTGCCTAGCCCAACTTTTGTTACTTCCTGATTGTGAGGCTAGAGGCTACGTCTAACTTCAGAACATCTGATCACCATTCACTTTGAATGCCACATCGTCATACCCGCCAAATCACAAATTGACTTATCCAAAAATAACACGGGTATACAGCTAAGAGAAACGAATTCCTCCGCCACCAAACGTGAATACGTTTGAACAGATCAACTTACGCGATCCATTGGATATACTCTGTCAGACCTTCTTCCATATACGTTGTCCTGGGACTGGACAAACCGAAAGCACTATTCAGTATATCCATCTTAGTCCTTATTATCTAAGACTTATACAGCAGCCCTTGCACTTTACTCTGTCTTCAATTATCTTTGGCATAAATGATTCGCAACGCTTATGCCAATACAGAGTGGTTCTTTGGATAATAATCCAACCGGTCTCTCCATATTAACAACGTTAAAATGGTCAAAACTTCGATAGTCTGTGTGTTAACTATCAAAGAAAAATAAGTGTGCAAACAATGATATTATTTCCAGATGGAAATTATATCGAACAAACATCATTTAACATTTATCTCTTTGGTTCATTTTACATCTCCTGTTTCCCTATATTCGACATTTGCTATTTCTAATGTTTAGCAAATATATTTATTAACACTGGGAACATTTCCATTCCTTGTTTTCTATATTAGAAAACAATTCTTATTCTTCTTTGGAAAATATTTCCAAAACTCCTACATTTGGATTAAGCAAATGTTTAGATAAAACATCGCTATACCCACTTTAACCATTTCCTTAAATTACACATTTCACTTAACTTAATTTCTGCCAAACTTTAACCATTCCTTAGTTAAAACGAAGCCAATCAAGTTGGGGTAGAACTACCTCTCAGACCTTAATTGAACAACACTTCTAACCTTGAAAATAGGTAAAGTTCGCTTTAAATTCCTTTAACTAACTTCCTTACTTAACCCTTGCCTTTCGAATAACTATATTCGATTATCTCTTTTCACTTAACTCTATTGGGCTGACCCTATTGGATTAACTCTATTTGCTTAACTCTATTTGATTTACCCTATTCACTTAACTTCTGTCGAATAAACTATATTCGATATCTCCTCCAACACTATTCGAATAAACTATATTCGATTAACTTCTCTAACTCTATTCGAATAAATTATATTCGATTAACTCTTTTAACTTTACTCGAATAAACTATATTCGATTAACACTTCCTTTCGAATAACTATATTCGATTAACTCTTCGACTAACTCCTTTGGATTAACTAACTTCGAATAACTCCTTTGGATTAACTCTTCGACTAACTCCTTCGGATTAACTAACTTCGAATAACTCCTTTGGATTAACTCTTCGACTAACTCCTTTGGATTAACTAACTTCGAATAACTCCTTTGGATTAACTAACTTCGAATAACTCCTTTGGATTAACTCTTCGACTAACTCCTTCGGATTAACTAACTTCGAATAAATCCTTTGGATTAACTAACTTCGAATAACTCCTTTGGATTAACTAACTTCGAATAACTCCTTCGGATTAACTAACTTCGAATAACTCCTTCGGATTAACTCTTCGAATAAATAATATTCGATAACTCTTCTCAAATGAATAACATTTGATTTTCTCCACTCGAATAAACTATATTCGATAACTCTTCTCAAATGAATAACATTTGATTTCTCCACTCGAATAAACTACATTCGATTACTCTTCTCTCGAATACGCTATATTCGATAACTCTACTCCGGATATGTGATATTCGACAACTCTACTCGATTAACTCTACTTGGATAACTCTAACTGATCAACTCTAACTGGTCAACTCTAACTGGTCAACTCTAACTGGTTAACTCAAATTGTTTAACCTAACTGGTTAACTCAAATGGTTTACCCTAACTTGATTTACTTGTCTCGATTAACTGAACTAATCCACTTAGTTTAACTTAGTTAATTCACTTTGATTAACTCTAACCGATTTACTTAGTTTAACTCAGCTAATTCACTTTGATTAACCCAACTAATTTACTTCGATGAACCAATTAGTTTAACTTGACTAATTCACTTAGTTTGACGCAACTAATTTGCTTTGATTTACCAATTAGTTTAACTTAACTAAGTCACTTAGTTTGACGCAACTAATTCACTTAGTTTGACGCAACTAATTCACTTTGATTTACAAATTAGTTTACTTAACTAAGTCACTTAGTTTAACCACTTAGTTTAACTTAACTAATTCATTTCGATTAACCACTTAGTTTAACTTACTAATTTACTTTCTTTATACTTCCCTTGGTTTAAATTCTATTTATTTAACAAATAAATATTCGGTTGAGTTAACTCTATTTACTTAACAATAATTATTCCTTTTGTTTAATTCTATTTATTTAACAAATAAATATGTCCTTTGATTCTATTTATTCTAACAAATAAATATGTCCTTTGATTCTATTTATTTTAACAAATAAATATGTCCTTTGATTCTATTTATTCTAACAAATAAATATGTCCTTTGATTCTATTTATTCTAACAAATAAATATGTCCTTTGATTCTATTTATTTAATCCCTAAATAAATGTCATCTTTTTAACTCTATATAAATAAAGGGGTTTCAAATATTTCTCTTCCTATATATTTGACAAATATTTTCCTTTGGTTTTATTTACAAATATACATCCTTTATATTTGTTTTCACAAATATATTCTTTTATATTTGCTTTCACAAATATATTTCCTTTATATTTGTTTGACAATAATTCTCTTTTATATTTGATTTACAAATAAAACTCCCTTATATTTGATTTACAAATATAACTCATTTATATTTGTTTTACAAATATAACTCCTTTATATTTGATTATCAAATATAACTCCTTTGTATCTGATTTACAAATATAATCCTTTATATTTGTTTTGCAAACATAATCCCTTATATTTGTTTTGCAAATATAATCCCTTTTATATTCAAAACCCTTTCTCTTTTATGTATATAAAATCCAGTGATTTTATATAAATAAATTATATTTCACATTTTACTTTGAAAATCTCCTGTCTATATTCTGGTATTTTTGATGGTATTTTAACATACCACATATCAACGATAAATATCGTCCCATGCATAATCAACAACAGATTATATATATCGCATTATCTACCAGAATATATAAATCACAGATAAGTAATTGTTGAGGAATCCAGTTGGATTCCTCCGACCTGTTTCTCTGCACCACAGATGTTAGACAACACCAGTATAATATTCTGTTAAGCAGAATCAACATATAAGTATTTAACAGTTTATATATATATATATACAGATATATATATAATTTCTACTAACTGACTAGCAGTTCAATCAAACAGTCAACACACAGTCAAACAAACAATATTCAACAGTTCTAAGAATACACTGTAAAAATAGAACTATTTAGAGTTGGTGAGTTTTACTCACATTTGACGATCATCGTCAATGACGATAACCATCGCTTGATTCAGACAATTTATTTTGCTATAAATTGTGACGGACTCCAATTGACTCGCGGTCAGTTCCATTGTGTAGTGCTCGTCCATACGATCCCGACGTGACTGACGGTTCGTCAATCTGATATTGTATGACCAAGATATCGCATTTACAAGTTGAACACTATTTAATTAAAATAACCTAATTATTTTCCACATGGGCCTTACCCTTTCTTAAGCCCATATCCCACCGATAAAACCCAGCCCACCCTCACTCTATTTCTTCCCGAAATAAAGCTTGCCGTGGCCTCTCCTTCATCACAGACCATAGCCGTGATTTCAAGCTTCCACCGCAGCCTCATCCCTCCACCGATTCACAAGAGAATACCACCGTTGATCTCCTCGTCTAAGTCTCCTCCTTCCTCACACCTCCGCGCTCAACTCGATCACCATCTCCCACTCATGACGCCATCGAGCTCACTACAGGGATCGACACCCACATGCATCGCACCTCACCAAACAAACTCCAATCAAACCCCTTCAACCTTCTAAACACCAATACGAAGACTATTTCACAAATCGATGACTGTAGCTTTCGATTTCTGGAACCCTAACTTACTGCAAAAAAACCCAAACCCTACAAATGCGGATCGCACCCTGAAAGGCGCACATGAAATCGAAGCTTTCTTGATGCTGAGTTCAAATATATAGCTTCCTTGCTTTATAGAGTTTTGTGGAAATTGATTTTGATTTTTCTTTGTGGGAATTTCTACTGTAAAATTCATCTGCGGTCTTATATAGTTGCATTTGGGGTTGGTAAGAATTGTGGTTGAGGAAGAGGGTCGCGTGGCCTGTGTTGGATCACAAAAAAATGAGGGGAGATATTTTTAAATTGATTTTTATATTTTATTTTATCGATTTTCTCTTTGTATCTCCCTTCTAAAAATCCCGGTGGTTACATATGATACCTAAAAATCACAAAAACTAACACGCTGCTAGAGTTTGACATTACGGTCCCAACAAAACTGGTTTCGTCGAATTCCGACTCCGTATGCTCACACAACGTATTTTTAACTGTCAAAACACTGACTGTTTTTCACTCTGAAAATCCGTACGACCACATAGTGACTCTAAAAATCACGAAACTGAAATCTTACAACTATTTGATATTGCGGATCCAACAAAACTGGTTTCGTCGAATTCCGACTTCGTATGCAAAAGTGGCCGCTCTAAATAGCCTATTTAAATATATAAATATAATTAAATTAATTATTAAAAATTAAATATTATCGTCTATATTCACAGTGGGATACCATACAGCTCCATAATATTCCGGTATATATTTACAACTCGATATTACATCGTCAGAGTTATATCGACGCTCGATTTCTATTTAAATCCTTATTAAAAATATAATTAAATCGTTATGGTCAGGGCGCTGCATCTCTGAGAATTTGATTTGGACGCAACTCAAAATCTACACGACGAAATCCTGATATTTCTCTTCCACTAGAAAGATATACTCCACCAGCTCCACACGTTTCTTGTTTCACAGAAATCCGGCTTAAAACGAATCCTGTACATTCAGTTGAAGTTCGAATCGCCAAATAGCGAACTGCCGCGCCATTTCGAGCTCGATTATAATTATATTATAAATTATACGTTCAACTATCGTTTATTTAATATATTCGTTATTTAAATAATTAAATAACTTAATTATTATACCTTACAAAACGTGCCATTACATTTTGTAGTTGACTAAGTACTACTTGTGTTTGCTAGTAAATTAGAAATAAAAAGTTCTTTGTTAATTTCGGTTTGATGTTATATTATGTAGTGTTGCCATATATATGATATAATGTTGCAGTATGTGATGTTAAATATTGCCATAGCTATGATATAGTATTGCCATTGGGTGGTAAAATTGTTGCCATAGATTTATGCATGTGGGCCCCTCAACTGGATTTCATGAACCTGGGCTACAGATTTTAATGGCGATTCCGTAAACCCAGGTTATAGATTTTAGCGGGCCCCACATTTTTGTAAATTTAGTACATGCGGCAACACCTGTGCTGATGTTGCCTTAGGGTCGCAAATGTGTTGCCTTTGACTCTAAGGCAACGCGGCAAAAGGCAACCCCAAGAAAGTGTTGCCACAAATCATTTTTTGCCTATAACAACACTTTTTGGTAGCTACTACGTCATTTCTCTGGGTTTTTCCATAGGCTATCTATGGCATAGTGAGGTGGTACTCGATACGCCATAGTCGTAGTTGATTACTTTACCAATCGGGACGAAGCCGAGCCTCTTATAATAATCACTACTAAGAAAGTTGTAACTACCCGAATTTCGACAGAACGAATTTTTTCAAAAATCCCAATCTATCGAATCTTGAGTCGACTTGTTTGGTATCCTATAGAAAAAGACAAAGATAATAAATATATCCAAACTCGACAAACAACTCATAGTGGAATGGGTAAAATTTAATATAATATAGCCTTACTAAAGTAACAATATTGTCTAACCAGTATCCAAAGTTGTTAAATCTCTTCCATAAACCAAACCCACAAGCGTGTGACACCCCACGTCTGTCAATGTCACTCTTTATCAAAATGCATTAAGTTCCGTAAAGCGTAATAGGTAAACATAAACAAAATCTCACAAGATAGATATAAAAAAATAGCAGCAGAAATTTAAAACTTCATTTTTCAATAGAAAATAATCGTAGTCTCAAATCCGTTACAACATCAGGCTAAAATACTAGAACCAAATACATTAAACAAAAACATCTGTCTTGCATTAAAAACCATCAGAGTACAAAAATGTAAAATCATAATCCTCATAAGCAGCCATAACAAAATAGACAAGTAATCGAAGCGATATATCAAAGCTGATCCAAATCCAAGCAGAAATAGAAGAGATAGAAAGTCTAATCATGACTGAGCATTCCCACCTTGAGAACTTGGAGGAGGGAGAAGAAAGAGAGAAAAGGGAAACAAAAAAGAGTCAGACATAAAGTTTGGAAAGTCGAGTGACTTTTAGCATATAAAGAAGTAAAAGTATCAAGACATGTATATAAAACTGGATGAGGGATACCTGTATTATATAACAGGTATAAACAGGATGAAGAAGATAAGCAGAACAAACGGGTAATATGGATATAGTTATGCTTCTCACTTACTTTTCTCTGCACCAATACCAGTATAACATGATTTGTGACATGATTAGGTGTTTCATATTACTTAACAAAACATAATGCTCCAATAGAAATATAACGGTAGGTTTAGGTGTACTTCTAGTTAAATAGCGGGCTTTACCCAAACAAAAAATCACAACCATCTTAACAGAAATGATGGGTGTTATCCCCAACAGAAATAACAAGAACAACAACCGAAACAGGCAAGACTAGAGGTACACTAATTACTACCCCAAGCGATTGGCTCCCTATTGTGTAAAGACCCTATGTCGGTCCCACAACAGGTTGTATTACTCCCTAAAGTGGAAACCTATATAAGGACACATATCTATTTACTACTGCTACAACGGCTTATTTTCCCCTACAGATTGGACCCATGGACGCTCATGACTCCGTTGGAACGCTCCCGTATACACTTCCTTTTAGATGAACCTCTTATTATCAGTTCAGTATATGTGTTCCCCGACACCTACCTTGCGTGGGGTTCCCATTTAATACCAGAATGGTTTATTGACTAATATGGGCCCCACACAGTAGATGACACAAGCCAAACCCCTAAACGTGTGTCTCCAATTAACTAGGATTTTGGCAGGTTAAGTCTTACAGATTAACAGGTTCATATAAACCCCAAAGATTTAATAGGTTTACTTAACCCCACAGATTTAACACATTTACATAACCCCACGGATTTAATAGATTCCACAGGTTACTTTCAGTTTCATTAACATGTTCTACTTAATCTTTGAGTTGAGCCTACATATTTACATGTTCATATAGCCCTAAATTTTAGTCATTTTCCATGGTACAAGATATGCCCCAGATTTCAGTCATATTCCAAAGTACAAGATATGCCTTAAATTTCCCTCTTTTATTTTCATTTCCAAACGTTTCCCAACTGTCCCAAATTCATACATATGTCTCTTACGAGATTGACCTAGGCTCGAAGGTAGTCTGGACATATAAAACAAAAAGGGAAAGAGAGAGGGAGAAGAATAGAAATAGGCATATAATAACAACTGAACAATAGAACATGGGTGAAGAAAAATACATGTGATTATAGGAAAACTGTTTAGATAAGAATCAGTTTCTTAACAGGTATAGGCTCAGATCCACGTTAATTAATAGGTTAGGGTTACTATTAAATTTTATATCTAAAAGTAGCATGAACTCATAGAGATTGGATATAAAGAACAGAGGATAATATGCTGATGTTGCAGAAGGGATTCTTGTATAAGTCAGATAAGAATTGTCTTGATTTAATCCAAGTTTCGGCAGCATCTCCCTGTCTTCATCTTATATTTTAGGTCAGAAGTTTGAGGAAGAAGTATGAAGAGTGTAATTTATTTGATAGGAGTTTATGCCTTTATATAGAGTTTACAAGACAATTCTTAACTGTCAGATCTTCTGTTTTAAATCCAATCGCTCAGTAAAATAATGAACCCGGTTAACAAAACAGTCCAGAGCTATAAAAATGGATTTCACCAGATTGTGTGTAGGTCGACCCAAACCAGACGTGGATTGGCCCACAACGGGTTTGGTTCCCCCCTGCCGCCTTCGTTTTCCACTTCGTTTATTTTGAACTATTTTGAATTTATATTTACATATATCTTTCTTATATGTATACAAACTTCTAACCTTTGTATCTTCCTCATACGATGTCTGTTTTATGCAAACTCGAAGTCTATCTGAACCAAAATTCCGAGACAAACAAAATGGTACAGTCCGTTTTACTTAATTCCCATCATTTAATTAAGTATTCTTTAGTTTATTGTCATTAATGTTCTTCAAAATCACGAGGTGTTACATTCTCCCCTACTTAAAGGATTTTGTCCCCAAAATCTCCAAGTCAAGAAGAAGGTTTATTACATCCACCTACAATCATCTACTCATCGATTGTCCATAAGCTTCCATTGTTCTTAGGGATCCGTAATGGTTATATGAACATATGAAAAGTTGTGTGTATGTGTACTTACGCTAATGCAAAAATCAGGTGGTCTACTGATTCAGTTAACCTCCTTAATGCAATATGTGTTGGTGCCATGAATCCAAAAATGTATGAAAATAGTCCTAGTATATCATGTTGTAACACCCCGTAATTCTAATAACACTAAAAGACGATAAATTAAATAATAATTAATTTAATGATCAGAATTAAGGGAAACAGACAACGCCATTGTGTTCGTCTCGAAATTCTAGTCAAAATAGACACCTGGTTTGCATAAAACGGATATCGTATGAAGAAGATATTAAGGTTTGAAATTTATATACATATACGTCAGTTATGTATATAAAATAAGTCCAGAAATTCAAAAATCAATTCAAATTCGAAGAGGGGGATCTTAGAGGGAATTAGACCCGTTGGGGGTCGACTCATGGGTTGACACCATAAGGGGGTGTCGACACCCATGTCAACACCCGCCAGATCCAAGCCAGGATCATTTCTGTGTACGTGGACTTGTTTTCTGGCCTGATTGTGAACCCTAGGCTATTAATAAGACCCTATTCTTATTGTTTTATTCATTCTAAAACAATGGAGAACGAGATGCTGCCTCTAACTGGATTGAGAATAGTCTTTTCTTCTTCAACAAACAAGTCATTCAAGTGTAGAGATCTGTGATTCAGCATCTGTAATTACTCCTCTCTATTTTCTTAGATCCATTCACTATGAATCTACGTTATTTTTAGATCTAAATATTTAAAAAGTAAATCTTGACATGACTATAACTTGTATCTATGCATGTAACTATTTGAATCATATCAGATCTGTTATTACATGTTTATCTAAGTTATTCTGATATGACTATGAACTAGATCTAAGCTTATACCTATTTATCATGTCTGATCTATTGTTAGTTGATTACCTAATTCATTGTTTAGATCTTATCATGCTTGTTTATAATGTCCCTATTATGTTAGAATCAGTTCTATTGTCACATGTTCATCAGATCTGTTCCTATATGCCTATCTTGTCATTATGCCACTATATGTTTATGCCTATTTCTGCCATTATATGTCAATCTTGTTAGTAGATCATTTCTGTCCTCTTCCGTCTCTCTTTTCCCTCTTCACTTTTATATAGCAAGGCTACCCTCGGGCCTAGGCATGCGGCTGAAATATTTGAACGCGTTAAATTAGGAACGAGGTAAAAACGGTAAAATTGCGGGCATAACTTGTAATTGGAAATTTGGGCATAATTTGAATGAAATATATGAATAAGAATTTGGGGCATAAATTGAATTGTGATTAAAGACCTTACTTTGGGGCATATGGTTAATTATGAACATGACTTATGAAAGGGGCACGAAAACCTATAACGACATATGAATAATTGGTCAATAATTGAAATGACTAGAATTACAGTAATTAGAAACTGTATCCGCGCTTAGACACGACGTTAGATTACACTTGTTGTCGAAGTTGGCCCGGAACCGCCCGGCATATCCAGCAACCACAAGTGGTGAATCTAATGTGAGGGGTCTAAGTGCATAAACACGAGACGTGCTAAGACACGAGGTTAAGCCTGACTTATGGAAGAAGTCTGCCCAGAACCGACCGGCATATCCAGCATCCACAAGTGGTAGGCTTAATGTGGGAGGTCTAGCACATTATAACCATAAATGAATATGGTAATGAATTGAAATACTTAACCTGGTTGAGTCCATAGGAATTGTATGAACATGTTAAACTTGAGTAGGGGTTAAGTAAACTTGTTTGAAACAGTGGGTGGGCTAAGTAAATCTTGGGTTGGTGGGTAATATTTATATATAGTCCCACAAACTTCACCTGTGGGGTTATGCCGTCTCTTAACTCTAGTAGGGCATAACATATGGAAAACCTAGTGGTAGGGATACAAGCGTAGGGGGAAGCTTGTACCATCTTGTGTGTGGTACCCATTTCAGTTAGTAACCCATATATATGTATCAAACGAGTACTCCGAACTAGGTCGGAGTTGGGGCACGCTTACTGGGCTGAATGTAAGAGATCCAAACGTGGGGGACGGTATGGGCGGCGCATACCAACGGAGTTGTATGCATGCATTGGTCCGGCAGAAGAAGTTAAGATGCCGTGGCACCTGTAGATATGGTTGTTCACATTCTGAAAACTAACGGTTGCCACTTTAGGAAGTGATATGTCTTATTGGGAGGCCAGCACAGGGTATCTACAGAGTAAGGAGTCAATCGATTGGGGTAGTAATTAGGGTACATCTAGTCTTTCTTGTTGGGAAGCCTTTTATTCTTGTTGGGTGTAATACGTGTTATTCCTGTCGAGCTACCTGTTGTTCTTGTTGGGGTAGAACCTGTTACTAGAAGTACACCAAGGCCTACCATTCTATTCTAATTAGGATCATCTTGTCCATATGATACTAGTGTTGGTGCAGACAGAGAGGGAGAAAGTAGTAGAAAAGAACAAGACCTGTTCTATTCAGTTTATCATGTTTACCTTGTCATACCTACCTTTTATGATGTCTCTCTTATCCACTTTATATACCTGTCATGGCACTTTTACTTATTTATATTCTAGAAGTAACTGGATTCTCCAGATTTTATGTCTGACCTATATTGTTTCCTTATATTTCTTTTCCATTTCCCCCTAGGTTCTCAGGGTGGAAATACTCAAGCTTGATCAGGATTCTACTTAGCTTTGCTTGGAGCTGCTTAGATGTGTTGCTCGATTTCTTGTCTATCTACTATGGCTAAGTTTTTGGGGAATTATGCTCTTTTCATTATTATTGTACTCTGATATTTTAAAAATAAGGCAGAAGTTTTAATGATGTGCTAGGTTTTATGCATTTCAGACACATGATGTAACCTTGTTTTGAACTACGATGCTTTATAATTAATAAAATAAGAAATCCGCTGCTAGTTTATATCTGTCTTATAATGTTTCTGTTTTCGTTTACCTATAATTCTTCATGAAACCTAATGCATTCTCTTAATGAGTGACATTAATGGACGCGGGGTACCACACTTGGTATCAGAGGTGAAGGTTACCTGATTAGATAAAAGATTTTGAAAATTATTTTCAAAAAGGTTTTGAAAAGAAAGCATTTTCAAAAGAAAACTTTGTTTTGAAAAACATATTTCTCAAAGCCATATGTAATATCTTTCGATTCTCCGTTTGAATCCTTTTCCCTTTTTCTTTCAGCATGTCTGGGGAACCTAAAATTCCTGAGGGCGTCATGATACCAGGCAGGTTCCGTAGGTATCTAGAGGCCACGGCGCCCGCCGGTGGCCAATCAAACGTTCCTCCCTAGCTGCACCCGTTGTTCCTCCTCCTCCTCCTCCTCCGCGTGCTAATAATTTATCTAAGATATGTAAAGACTTCAGAGCTATGGGCGGAAAGCCATTCAATGGAACTGAGACTTTCGTGGAGCCAAGGAATTGGCTTAAAGAACAGAGGATTTGTTTAGAATTTTCAAAATTGATGATCGTAGGAAGATTCAGTTGGTCGTTTCAAGCCAAGCAAAGCAGGAAAATGGAAAGATTTCTGGCACTCAAGCAAGGAGGCATGACTGTCAAAGAGTATGTTAACAAATTCAACCAACTAGCAAGGTTTGGGTTGGAGTTAGTGGATACCCCGCATAAGAAAGTTTTGTTGTTTGCAAAAGGACTAGTGAACCCCTCTATAGGTTAATTGTGCCCCATATTCCGATGGGAGCAACTATTGAAAGGCTCGTTGATATGGCATTAATGCGTAAGGAAGATAAAGCTAAAAAGAAAGAAGTTAAAGTGGAGGAAACACAAAACAATAAAGTATGGCCCAAGAAGGGACAACAACAACAACAACAAAAGAAGGGCGGAAAGGACAACAAGGCTAGGGATAAGAGGAAGTGTCATAATTGTGGACATGAGGGTCATTTGATCAAGGACTGCAAAAGAAAGAAGAATGCTTGTTTCAGTTGTGGAGAGGTTAGACACTTTTCTAAAGAGTGTCAGAAGAAGTAAGGACAAGGTCAAAAGGCAGGATCTTCTGGAGGGCAGGTGCATGCTCTCTTGACCAATGCTCCCGATAGGGGTAGGAAAATTTCCGTGGAAGGTTTGATTTCTCTTTCCAATCTTCATATTAGAACTCTTTTTGATTTTGGCACTTCACATTCATTTATATCTGGTCTTTGGTTGAGTCTCTACACCTTAATACTAGTCTGTTTGTGGATCCCGTTGTCTCAAACCCCATTGGGGGTACGGCTCATTTGTCCATGATTTGTCGGGGATTGAGAATATCTGTATTAGGCGTCGAGTTTGAGTGCGATGCATATGTGCTCGGTTTTACAGACTATGGTTTGATTCTAGGGATGGATTGGCTAGCCAGATATTGTGACATTCTGGATTGTGAGTGGAGGGTCGTTAGACTTTTGACTTGCCATGGGAGGACCCTCGAGATTTCTTGTGACCCTAAGGGTTCTGTAATGCTTAGCTTCCTAGAGTCACTTGATGCATCTATCGATGATCTGCGATCTGTGCTAGTAGTCCATTAGTATTCTGATATTTTTGAGAAGCTCTAGGGTTTACCTTCGAGGTGCGAGATTGATTTTCGCATATACTTGGTGGACAATGCAAAGCCAGTTGCATTTCTCGTGCGCCACATGGCTCCAAGGGAAAGGAGGGAGCTGACCAAGCAAGTAGGGGAGCTACTTGAAAAAGGATTTATTAGGTGAAGCATATCTGAGTGGGGTGCTCCGGTGGTATTCGCAACTAAGGCGGATGGTTCGCTTCGCTTATGTGTGGATTATAGGGAGTTGAATAAACTCACTAAAAGGAATAGGCACCAACTCCCAAGGATAGATGATTTGTTTGACCAGCTTGTTGGTGCATCTATTTTCTCTCGGTTAGACTTCGACATGGAGTTTCATCAGTTGAGGGTGGCCGAGGACAATATAGATAAGACTTCTTTCAAAACTCTAGATGGTTTCTTTGAGTGGTCAGTCATGCCTTTTGGATTGACTAATGCACCCGCATATTTTGTGGATCTGATGAGTAGAGTGTTCTAGGAGTTTCTGAACAAGTTTGTTGTGGTCTTTGTTGATGACATCTTAATTTTTTTGAAGAGTGAGGAAGAGCATGCCCAACATTTGAGAGAAGTTTTGAAGACTCTCCGTATACACTAGCTTAAGGCAAAGTTCTCCAAATGTCATTTTTGGAGGAAAGAGGTGAGAATCCTAGGGCATGTAGTCTCTAAAGAAGGGTTAACAATAGATCCCGCAAAGGTAGTTGCTGTCCAAGATTAGAAAATCCCAAAGAATGCAACGGAAGTGAGGAGCTTTCTTGTATTGGCAGGTTATTATAGGAATTTAATTAAGGACTTCGCAAAGATATCAGCCCCACTCACCAGGTTGACGAAGAAGAATCTGACATTTTCTTGGGATATAGACTGTGATGTTGCTTTTCAGCGATTGAAGAGGGCTCTGACGACAGCCCTAATCTTGACTTTGTCGGATGGTAACAAAGTGTTCACAGTATACACCAACGCGTGTGGTACAGGGCTTGGTGCGGTCCTAATGCAAGAGGGAAGGGTAGTATGTTATGGAGGTAGACAACTCAGAGTCCATGAGAAGAACTATCCTGCCCATGACTTGGAATTAGCTGCCATAGTATTTGCACTTAAGACGTGGCGCCATTATTTTCTTGGAGAGAAGTTCGAGTTGTACACCGATCATAAGCCTCTAAAGTACTTTTTCTCGTAGAAGGATCTTAACTTATGGCAACAAAGGTGGATGGAATTCCTAGCATCTTATGTCTTTGAGATTGCTTATACCCCTGGCAAGGGTAAAGTGGTGGAAGACGCACTGAGTAGGCAAAGGATGACCTTAAGTCCTCTGTTTATGGAGAGGAAAAGCTTGGAGTTCATATCGACTTTTGACTTTAGATCTTCCACTGAGTTTTTTCCTGGCTTATTAGCATCACTGGAGGTGCGACCTATTCTTATGGATCAGATAAGAGCTTCACAGCAAGAAGATCCGTAGATTTCAAACATCTTGGATAGGATCAGTAATGGGGAGACTTCTAGTCATCTCAGTAGATATTCCATAGACGATAAAGGGTGGTTGCGATGAGATGGAAGGCTTTGTGTTCCCTAAGTTGGGAGTTTGTTGAAGACAGTCCTAGAGGAATCCATCATTCTAGGATGACTATTCATCCAAGCGGTGATAAGATGTACAAAGATATGAAGAGGTTTTTCTTTTGGGTTGGGATTAAGAAAAATGCGGAAGAGTTTGTTTTGCAATGTCTGATTTGCCAGCAAATCAAAGCTAAGCAAAAGAAGCCAAGTGGTTTACTTCATCTTTGGAGGTCCCACAGTGGAAGTGGGAGAGTATCTCTATGGATTTCATCGATGGTTTGCCTAGATCAAGGACGGGAAAAATCAGTATTTGGGTTGTAGTGGAAGACTTACTAAAAGTGCTCATTTCATTCCAATTAAGAGTAAGAGGACGACAGCATGGTTGGCAGCAGAGTTGTTCGTGAGATAGTCCGTCTTCATGGAGTACCTTCCAATACCGTAAGTGATCGTGACCCCATTTTCACCAGTGAATTTTGTAGGAGCTTGCAAGAGACATTAGGTACACAGTTGTATTTGAGCACCGCTTATCTCGCTAAGACCGATGGATAGACGGAAAGGGTGAACAAAGTTCTTGAAGATCTTTTAAGACTGCGTATCCTAGACTTCGGAGAACTTGGGAAGAGCATCTTCCTTTAGCAGAGTTCGCCTACAACAACAATTATCAAGCTAGCATTGGCATGGCACCCTTCGAAGCATTGTACGGACGACCCTGTTGATCACTGATTTGTTGGTGGGAGTCTACAGAAAGTCTTCTACTTGGACCAGATATGGTTAGAGAAACGTCTGAAAAGATTGATCTTATTAGACGGCGAACAAAGACAACTCGGGATACGCAAAAGTCATACGCAGACAAGAGAAGGACCGACATTGAGTTTGAGGTAGGAGACATGGTTTTCATTAAGGTGTCACCTTTGAGGAATGTGGTTTGCTTTGGATCTGTAGGGAAATTGGCATCAAGATTTGTAGGGCCATTTCCGATAACAGAAAGGATCGGTCAAATGGCCTATAGAGTAAAGCTACTAGAGAGACTATCCGACGTTCATGATGTTTTCCACGTTTCTCATTTATGGAAGTGCTTGCATGACACCGCAGAAGTAGTTGAGCCGGTATGCTTGAGGAAGTAGAAGTGGAATGGTAGGTGACAGTTCGAAGAGTTCCCACCCGTATTCTTGGAACGGAAGTGAAGAAGCTACGTAACAGAGAAGTTAAGTTGATGAAAGTTCAGTGGGAAGATAACCAAGAAGATGCAACATGGGAGACTGAAAACAAGATTCGCGCTTCGTACCCTTTTCTTTTCAAGGGTATGTTCTTAACTTCTTTTCCAAAACTTTTATTCATGCTTGTTCTATCATTTAAGTATATCCTATCGATCGAATCTTTGACTTTTAGGTTGAAATCCCATGGATGTAAACATGTGTTTGAGACATGTTATGCTTGATGGATGCAAGTGGATTCAAGTGGTTGCTAGTGGTCGCTCGTGGATGCAAATACACACACATTAGGTACTAGATCGGCTCAATCACTCTCATACTGCATATGGATGTGTGTGCATTTTTCTTCTTTTCATGGATAAAAATGGGTGTATCACCATATGGATGTTGCATTTGGATGAATGATTGTGCACACATATAGAACTTACATGTTATAACAGGATTATTTGCATACATATTGGATTCATGGCACTAACATAAACTGCATTAAGGAGGTCAACTGAATTAGTAGACCGCCTGATCTTTCGCATTAGTACTGGGACATATACACACACCTTCGCATATGTTCATTTGAGCATTAATTTTTTAAAAGGACATTGGATGCCTATGATTGGTGTATAAGTAGATGGATGTGGATGTTAGGATATACATTCTTCTTAACTTAGAGATTTCATGGACGAAATCCTTTGAGTAGGGGAGAATGTAACACCCCGTAATTCTAACAACACTAAAAGAGGATAAATTAAAGAATAATTAATTTAACTATTAGAATAAGGGAAACGAACAACGCCATTGCGTTTGTCTTAGAATTCAGGTCAAAATAGACACCTGGCTTGCATAAAACAGATATCATATGAAGAAGGTATTTAGGTTTGAAGTTTGTATATATATAAGCCAGTTATATATATATAATAAGTCCAGAAATTCAAAATCAGTTCAAATTCGAAGCTGGGGATCTGGGAGGGAATTGGACCCGTTGGGGTCGACACACCCTAGGGGTGTCGACACCCATGTTGACACCCCCCAGATCCGAGCCAAGATCATTTCTATGTACATGGACTTGTTTTCTGACCAGATTCATATACCCTAGGCTATAAATAAGACCTTATTCTTAGTGTATTATTCATTCTAAAATAATGGAGAACTAGATGTTGCCTCTGCCTAGATTAAGAATAGTCTTTTCTTCTTCAACAAACAAGTTATTCAAGTGCAGAGATCTGTGGTTCCAAGTCTGCAATTACTCCTCGCTATTTTCTTAGATCCATTCATTTTGAGTCTGCGTTATTTTTAGATCTAAATATTTAAAAAGTAAATCTTGACATGAATATAACTTGGATTTATGCCTATGACTGTTTGAATTATATCAGATCTGTTATAACCTGTTTATCTAAGTTATTCTGACATGAATGTGAATTAGATATAAACCTACACCTATTTATCATGTCAGATCTATTATTAGTTGGTTATCTAATTCATTTTTAAGATCTTATCATGCCTGCTTATGATGTCCCTAGTATGTTAGAATCAGTTTTATTGCCACATGTTCATAAAATCTGTTCCTATATGCCTAGCTCGTCATTATGCCACTATGTGTTTATGCCTTATGATCATTTCTGTCCTCTTCCCTCTATCTTTTCCCTTTTTATTTTTATATAGCTAGGCTACCTTCGACCCTAGGCATGTCACTGAAATATGTGAACGTGTTAAATTGGAAATGAGGGGAAAACGGTAAAATTGGGGGCATAACTTGTAATTGGAAATTTGGTCATAATTTGAATGAAATATATGAATATGAATTTGGGGTATAAATTGAATTGTGATTAAAAACCTTAAATTGAGGTGTATGGTTCATTATGAACATGACTTAGGAAAGTGGCCTGAAAACCTATAACGACATAGGAATAATTGGTTACTAATTGAAATGCCTAGAATTACAAAAATTAGAAACTGTAATAGCGCTTAGAAATGAGGTTAGATTACACTTATGGGCGAATTCTTCCCGGAACCGCCCGGCATATCCAGCAATCACAAGTGGTGAATCTAATGTGAGGGGTCTAAGTGCATAAACACGTGATGTGCTAAGACACGAGGTTAAGTCCGACTTGTAGAAGAAGTCTGTCCGGAATCAAACGGCATATCTAGCATCCACAAGTGGTAGGATTAATGTGGGAGGTCTAGCACATTATAACCATAAATGAATATGGTAATGAATTGAAATAATTAACCTAGTTGAATCCATAGGGATTCTATGAACATGTTAAACTTGAGTAGGGTTTAAGTGAACTTGTTTGAAACAGTGGGTGGTTAAGTAAATCTTGGGTTGGTGGGTAATATTTATATATAGGTCCATAAACTTAACCCGTGGGGTTTTGCAATCTCTTGACTTTGGTAGGGCATAACCTGTGGAAAACCTAGTAGTGGGGATACAAGCGTAGGAGGAAGCTTATACCTTCTTGTGTGTGGGACCATTTCAGTCAGTAACCTATATATATGAATCAAATGAGTACTTCGAACTAGGTTGGAGTCGGGGCACGCTTACTGGGCTGATTGTAAGAGATCCAAACGTAGGGGACGGTGTGGGTGATGCATACCGATGGAGTCATGTGTGTGCATCGGTCCGACAGAGGAAGCTAAGCCATCATGACCCCAGTAGATATGGTTGTGCACATCCTGAATAAGTAAAGTTGCCACTTTAGGAAGTGATATGTCCTACTGTGGGGCTAGCACAGGGTATCTATGGAGTAGGGAGCCGGTCGATTGGGGTAGTAATTAGAGTACATCTAGTCTTGCTTGTTGGGAAGCCTGTTATTCTTGTTGGGTGTAATACCTGTTATTCCTGTTGGGCTACCCATTGTTCTTGTTGGGGTAAAACCTATCACTAGAAGTACACCTAAGTCTACCATTCTATTCTAGTTGGGATCATCTTGTTCATATGATACTAGTATTGGTGCCGACAGAGAGAGATAAAGTAGTAGAGAAGCATAAGGCCTGTTTTGTTCAGTTTATCATATTTACCTTGTCATACCTGCCTTTTATGATGTTGTCTCTCTTATCCACTCTATATGTCTGTCATGACACTTTTACTTATTTATATGCTAAAAGTAACTGGACTCGCCAGACTTTATGTCTGACCTATTTTGTTTCCTCTTATTTCTCTTCCGTCCCCCCTAGGTTCTCAGGGTGGAAATACTCAAGCTTGATCAGGATTCTACTTAGCTTCGCTTGGAGCTGCTTAGATATATTGCTCGATTTCTTGTCTATCTATTGTGGCCAAGTTTTTAGGGAATTATGCTCTTTTCATTACTACTGTACTCTAATATTTTAAGTACCAGGCAGAAGTTTTAATGATGTACTGAGTTTTATGTATTTCAGACATATGATGTAACCATGTTTTGAACTACGATGCTTTATGAATAATAAAATTTGAAATTCCGCTGCTATTTTATATTTGTCTTGTAATGTTACTATTTTTGTTTACCTATAACGCTCCACGAAACTTAATGCAATCTCTTAATGAGTGACAATAAAGGACGTGGGGTGCCGCTCTATATATGTGCACAATCATATGTCCAAATGCAACATCCATATGATGATATATCCATTGCCACCAAAAAAAAGTAAAATGCACACACATCCATATGCAGCATGAGAGTGTTTGAGTTGATCTAGTGCCTAGTGTGTCTATATGCATCCACGAGCAACCACTAGCAATCACTTGCATCCCTCAAACATAACATGTCTCAAACACATGTTAACATCCATTGGTTTTCTACCTAAAGGTCGAAGATTCGATCGATAGGATATACACGAGTGATAGAAGCAAGTACGAATAAAAGCTTGGAAAAAGAAGTTAAGAACATACCCTTGAAAAGAAAAGGATATAAGGCGCAAATCTTGTCTTCAGTCTCCTAAATTGCATCCTTGCAGTCCTCTCCCCATTGCACTTTTAACAACTTAAAGTCTCTGTTGCACAGTTTCTTAACCTCTGATCCAAGTATACAGGTAGGAACTCGCCTAACTGTTGCCTCCTTTTATACCTCCACTTCCTTAAGCATGCCCGGCTCAACTACCTCTGCTGTATCGTGAAGACACTTCCTTGAATGGGAAACGTGTAAAACATCATGAACACCCACCAGTCTCTTTTTTAATCTCACCCTATAAGCCATTTGACCTATCCTCTCTACTATGGGAAATAGCCTTACAAACCTTGGTGCCAATTTCCCTATAGATCCAAAGCGAACCACATTCCTCAGAGGTGGTACTTTGATGAAAACCATGTCTCCTACCACTACACTAAAACAATGATACCACAACACTTAATTTTTGTATCGCCAACACATACTCCCGTTTCTATGCAACAACACTTATAATCCGTTACCAAGCTAAAAAGATTTGCTAAAATTACAAAAAAAAAAAAAAAAATCTTTTTTTATTTCTCTATCTCAGCCCCAACGCTTATAATTGACAGGAAACCTGACATCAGTGAAGTTAGAAATACGTATGGGGATGTAACAATAAATAGGTATTTATTACCTGTTCTATCCAGATCTAACGCTCGTTTCCCTTTTGGCCGCAAAATGTTGAAATTCATTGATTAATGTCTACTAGTTTTTCTTCGTTCACACGTCTTTTCTTCTAGCTGCAAATTAGGATTTAAGTTCGATTCTTAGCAATTTTCCACTTCTGTTATTCTTCTTTCATCCTCTGTACAAGATTTGTTCATCCTTTGTTTGTCGTTTTTTGTATTTCTTTTCATTCATTGTACCATTTCAGGTAATTCGTAATCTCTTGATTTGTACAGTTTTCGATTTTGAACTATTTTAACTCTCTTACTGCTTCGCTTAAATTTCAAATTTTCAGCACCAACGAAGAACCTTCGTTGATTAGGTTCTAAAGCTAAATAATTTTTTGCCCTGCGTTTCAGGAATAGTTGTGATTCACAGTGTTTTGGTATTCAAGCATTTTCTGATGAAAGATGTTATTTTCTTCTCATTTGATGTTTTTTCGTTATTTCATTTGGTTTGAAATTTTTTTTTAATAATTTTCTTGGTTTTTTTTAGGTCTCACTTAAAGCTAGTTGTATGAGGCCATTTTCAACTGAAATCATTATCTCATTGGCTGTATTTGTATGCATGGATTTCATTAAAAACGTGTTAGCATTTAAGATGTGTTCTACAATATCAAATTATTTTGCTATATGGTTGGTTGTTCAACTATCAAGTTATTTCATTATGTAATTGTACTAAAACACCACAATTTAGTTCAGATGCCTATATAGATACGGTTTGATGGAAATGGTGATCTAATTATATATAATTCAATGATAATGGTTGGTCTGCATACATAAAGCTGATCATTTAAATGTTAGCATCTAAGGTGCCATTTAACCTGGTGAGATGCTTTATTTTGTAGGTATCTATTTAATTATTAAGTTGTTTAACTATTTACAATTGTTAGAAACACAATTGTTGAATTTGGTTGTGTACGAAAATACAGTCATTTTACCATTGTAAACTGATTTGTATGTGCCTTATATTTGTTGATTTTGAATATGTGTGCCCTGTTTATTACTTATTTATATAATTTGTATCCAGGATACAATTCTGTTATGGGATCGGAAAAAATTTATTCCATACATAAATATCTTTGTTGCAAAAGGTATTCTTCTATACATATTTGTCTCATGTTTTTTCCTTTTGCTTCTTTTGTGTTTATTATTTACTTTGAATTAATACTTTTCCTGAAATTTTTGGTTCCATAGGATCCTAGAAGAATGTTTAATCCATGTTTGCTTGAGTTTTGCTTTCTTGCAGTAAACCTATTACTAAGGAATTTATTTGTATATATATATATATATATATATATATATATATCATCCCTCTCAGTCTTTTCTCTATTTTGATAGTCATTACGGTATGTTGTAAGATAGACTATTTACAAAACTTTAATCATTTTGATTATATATCTTACCATTCAAAATGAAAATCAAGGACCTGTGCTATAATAAAATCAGTACTATGTGTAGCATGCTTCTTTCTATGAAAATTTAAGTATTAATATCATTTGTGTCCATACTGAGTATTTATCCATCTTTTCTCCTTGATTTTTGCATTCATTTCCTTTAGCTCTTTCATACTGACAGATGTATTCATCATATGTCCTTAACTTCCATTTATCATTTCTTTGGCTTTCCTATCTCTAAATTCCAGCCAATGAAATCAAAATTGCTTTTTTCGTATTTGGTTCAAGATTTATTTGTCTCTCAGGCTGTTCCTTTTCAGGTCACTATCCAAATTATAAATTGGTTATGTTGCTGACATTTAACTGTTACTGTAATGTTTCAATATAGAGTTATTTAAGAGACACCTGTTATTGCTTTGGCTCCAATAATACATCATTCTAAAATCACGTGCATAATAACCATTTCTATTATTTATTACTACATAAATTATAAGCTTCACATGTTGAAATGCATACAACTAGATTACGCCTATTATTTTTAGTGTATTTTTTAAAATTTACCCCTTCTTATAATATCTTGCAATATTTGACAAATAGCTGCATTGAATTACTTTTTTTTATGGTATATTTTAGATTATAGTGTAGCGATGCATTCTATCTTGCAGAATTTACCCCTTCTTATAGCATCTACAAAAATAGGAGACTGAGAACAATCTGTGTAACTTTTGAATATCACTTGAATATTGGATGAGTAACACTTTTTCGATTATAATATTAAACTTACCTACAATCGAGTTAAATAAAATTATTTTTTCTCTATCTATCTCACACCATGCCTCTCACTTGTACTTTCTTCAGGTTATATCAAGTATATACTTCTGCACTGCCCATCTTGAAGAGGAGTAAAGCTTTGTTTGCTGATTCATAGGTAAAGAAAATTTATCCCTGCAACTTCGCTTTGTTTTGCATATATCCCTTGATTTATTTTTTGCTCATTCTTTAGAGTAATTGCAATTCAATAATCAAAACATGAAAACGCTCTGCAAGCATACAGTAATCACTCTATTACGTTATCACTTTGACAATAAGATATGCATATTTTAAGTTTGTTATCCTGCTTAACATCCATTTAGCATGGTATTTTAAACAAGAACACACGAGCGTGCTTGTATGTAAGTGTATATACACTTATATAAGCCATATAAATACACAAAGAATGCATACATATGTTTTTAATATGTAAAAGAAATATTTTGCAATATAGATTAAATTTTCTTCCATCCAAATTTATGCATTTCATATAAGTATGCAAAGAATATATACAATTAGAAATACATCATACGTGCTATATTTTTCTCAGTGACTATGCTTCTATACTTTTTTTATGTTATAAGGTTAATATTTATTCACATGGTTGTTCTTTTTATTAGATCCGGGTTGGTAATTTCCATATATCAAATCAACTATTTAGTATAAACAAATTATTGGTTGATAATTGGTGAGCATGTTAAAAGTTTTGATATGTTAATATGTGGATAAAAACAACAATGAAGTAGATGGAAATAAAAGAACAAGGACCTGATTTACAACTAAATATAAAATGCTTTTTGTTAATTAGAACAGTGAATATGGATTTGTTATCCATAGTTAACCTTCAAATAGAATCATGGTTCAAAGTATCAGTTCTATCGTTTTAGTTATGGTTAATTTATCATATCCAATCAAATTGACATGCTCTTATAAATTTATTTTAGAACATAATACCATTCCAAGTTTGAATAATTGATGAGTTGCTTTTGAAAAATCAGTTACTGTAAGCATGATGGTGAAGCCGGGTGAGTTCATGCAGCAACGTTTTATTAGAAGGGAGCAAATACATATTAAATAAGAAGTTGCATATAAATAGTAAAAATTATGCACATACGGGAAAAAGGCTTTAACACAAGTTTGTAGTTGCTAGTAAATGTACATATTAGTCAAAAGGATGTAAAATAAGGAAGTTAAAAACAAGAATCTGAGGAAAATATCAACAACCATAAATATATTACATGTACTAAATTTGAAAAATCTGACCAGCCATAAATACAAGACATGTACTAAATTTGAAAAATCCGAGAAACCCTAATTACTACCCCAAGAAATCGGCTCCCTATTTTTTAAATTCCCTGTGTCGGTCCCATAGTAGGGTTTATTACTCCATGAAGTGGCAACCTACAAAAGGACACAGACCTATTTACTGGTGCTACAATGGCTTATTTTCCCCTACAAATCGGACCCATCCATGCTCATGACTCCATTGGAATGCGCCCGTATACACCCCCTTTCAGATGAAACTCTTACTATTAGTTCAATATGCGTTCCCAGACCCCTAACTAGCGCGGGGTTCCCGTTTGATACCAGATTGGGTAACTGACTGATATGAGCCCCACACAGCAGTTGGCACAAGCAAACCCCTAAACTTGTTTCCCTAATTAACTAGAATTTTAACAGGTTAAGTCTTACAGATTAACATGTTCATATAACCCCTACAGATTTAACAGGTTTATTTAACCCAACAGATTTTATAGATTTACCAAACCCCACAGATGTAATAGATTCCACAGGTTACTTACAGTTTCATTAACATGTCCTACTTAATCTTTGAATTAAGCCTAAAGGTTTACATGTTCATACAACCCTAAATTTCAAACATTTTCCATAGTACAAGATATGCCCTATATTTCAGTCATATTCCACAATACAAGGTATGCCCCAAATTTACCACTTTAATTTTCATTTCCAAACATTTCCCAATTGTCCCAAATTCATACCTGTGTCTCTTAAAAGATTGACCTAGACTCAAAGATAGCCTAGACTTATAAAACAAAAAGGGAAAGAGAGAGGAAGGAAAATAGAAATAGGAATATAATAATAACTGAAAAACGGAAGAGGGGTGCAGATAAATACATATAATTACAGAAAATCTATTTAGATATGACTCGGTTTCTTAACAGGCATAAGCTCAGATCAAAGTTTATTAATAGGTCAAGTTTAATGTTAAATTTTATATCTAAAAGTAATATGAACTCATAGAGAATGGATTTAAACAACAAAGGATAATATGCTGATGTTGTAGTAGGGATTCTTGTATAATTTAGATAAGAATTGTCTTGATTCAATCCAAGTTTTGGTAGCATCTCCCTATCTTCATCTTACATTTTTAGGTCTGAAGTTTGAGGAAGAAGTATGATGAGTGTAATTTATTTGATAGGAGTGCATGCCTTTATATAGAGTTTACAAGACATTTCTTAACCGTCAGATCTTCTGTTTTTAAATCTAATCGCTCAGTAAAATAATGAACCTGGTTAAAAACAGTCCAGAACCAGAAAAATGAATATCGCCAGATTGTGTGTGGGTCGAACCATAAGTCGACCTAGACCAGGCGTGGATCGGCCCACAACGGGTCTGGTTCCCACCCTTGCCGCCTTCGTTTCCCGCTTCGTTTATTTTGAAATATTTTGAATTTATATTTTCATATATCCTTCTTATATGTGTACAAACTTCTAACCTTTATATCTTCTTCATACGATGTTTGTTTTATGCGAACTCGAAGTCTATCAGAACCAGAACTCCGAGACGAACGCAATGGTACAATTCATTTTACTTAATTCCTACCATTTAATTAAGTATTCTTAAGTTTATTTTCATTAACGTTCTTTAAAATTACCAGGTGTTACAGAGTGTGTTATGAGGAGGGGGTCAGAGCACAAAGTTTTGGTGACCGATCAAATTAAACATTATGAAATAACCCTACATATAACGTATAGTAATATTTTCTTGCTTATTAGGATGTTTGGGTTAACAACACTCAAGGCTCTAAACACACGTCGTACCCATCTACTTCCTAGTAGATTAACCTAATATAATATATATGTAGCTACCCCCAATATATCAAGGTACTTCCCATAGTACCCTTCTCGCACGGTCACCGCCGTCACGGCAAGGAAGCGTATGCAACTTTCATCCTACGCCGAATGACCTACAAACATCTGTATTACAACGTCACGTTACCGCACATAATCATTATCGTTATGCCAAGCAAGCATACAGACTGCCATATCCAAACTCCTCGGTCGAATCAAGTCTTAGCATGGAGTAATTCCCTAATGTTTACAATACACAATGCGTGTATCTAGACTCTCACACTACATACTGTCTACCGTACCCCTAGTCCCGTAATAGGGCTGCATCCAATGCACGAAAATCGATCGAGAGATTTTTCATAGGTCCGCTAAAAGGGCCTAAAGTACAGATATCCAAACTATATCCTGCAATTTCCCGGTGGCTATGATCCCACTTCGACCCCTCTCTCAACTAGTGAAAGACTACATCAAGAGCTAGGTAACATGCCCTTAGCAAACAATCTGTCATCCAATTTGGCATGTCCCACAACCAAGGCCTCGATAGTGAAAGATCGATGGTATATAGGTTTAGCTCTAGTCTTTCCGCATCCCACTGACTGCCAAGGACAGATACCCGACAGTTACTATCCTTTATTTGGTCCTGACCAGCCTCCCATGAGGGAACCCCCGATTGACCCAACGTTATCAGCCACAATCTTCTGATTGCAAAACTACAGTTGCAGTCAAGGTATACTCACAGAGTGGTAATGTGCAGATCCAACCTCTATGAGTACAGCTTGAGAATGCACCACAATAGAGGACCACCATGGAGTAACCTACCATGTCCCTCGAAAACCGCATGCTTCCCTCCAGTCCTACGGAGCAAGTTAGCAGAATAACCAACAGAACAGTCAGATGGACATGCTCCTCCAATTCCTCCAAACACTATGACGATCTACCCCTTTGGGTTCTTCACCTTTGTACATGCGGACATGTACAAGCGCATTATACTTACGTGTTATTAGATCCTATGTCTAATCTTTTCATCGCGCGCTTGTTTTATCTTATCAGAATACCAATTATCTTGATTACCTACGTATTAACTTTTTATTCATGTTATAAGGTTTTCTCTGAGCCCCTTATATCTCAAAGGAATGGACACCTCTCTCTTATTAATCCATTGATTCAACTTAACCTGTTTGAAGTTCATTAATAAGCCAATGGCATGTCATGTTATCTCTTAGATTGTAAGTAATAAAGGTAATCTATAATCCATCTTTATCACAATGTCATTTATTGCCCAATTACATGTTTACAAGTTACAATAATATGTTTTACTTAATATATAATTAAGTATATCCTTCCCCCAATTCTCATGTTTTAGTATGACATGTCTACTTATTGCATAATTAAGTACAACTTATTTCATTTCATAAATCTATTTTATTCTATCTTATTTAATCATATCCTCATCTCACACTGTCATTACAACTTGTGATTGTTGTTTACTTATTAACTTAGTTAAGTTCCCTTTGCATTTATTATAACCCATGTTACAATTTCCACTTGTCCCTAGGACAAGCCTACCTATTATGTTACATTATCCTTTTTATAATTAATTATAATAGGTTATATTCCCCATTCATCATTATTCTATCTAGGTTCCTTAGTACGAATTAACCTTTACTGTTGTAATCTTTCTTTAATTGCCGTCATGTGCATTTCTCTTATTTTAGGAAAACCTTTCACGCCCATCATCAGTTTGATTTACAGAAAGGTATAATGATTTATTTCCATAACGCACACCGACCTAGATCTGTAATTGATAGCTATTTCCCTTATTTTAAGCGTGAATATATATATATATGTATGTATGTATGTATATACACTTTATTCAATTAGTGTGCGATATGGTAAAAGAATGCCTATTTCACACTAATTCCTTTTTTTTTCTTGCAACTACATTCTCAGTAATTAGCCATTACAGAAATATATCATTTCCCCAAATCCAACTAACTCAGTCCACTGCCAATTTTTCCTTTTTTATTTCTGAGTTAGATACTGAATTCTTGTTTTATCTACTATTTATAATTACTGTAAATTTAGCCCATTTGATATTTCCATTCTTTTCCATTATTCCAAATTTTACTGTAAATTCTATTTACAACATAATAGTACCCTTAAGAAAATACTTATGTTAACTGTAAATTCCACAATTCCAGTATTTACACTAATTCCCAGTTCATACAGAATATCAAATGGAAATAGGTTTTATACAATAGTAATGTTCTTAACATATTCTCCGTAGATTTAATCTCAATTACCATAATTTTCCAATAATTTATCATGTTAAGAATAGCAGGGAATGAAAACAATTAATATACCGTTACCCAAAAGGTATAGTTTAAATCCACTCATCTGACAACTTTCTACTACAACAAAAAACGCTTTTTGCAATATGCAATATCTGTTGTAGTAGATCAATTGCAACAGACCGACGCCCGTTGGTATAACCGAAGTTGCAAAAAGTTCGCAACATTTTTCGCCTGTTGCAATAACCTGTTGCGGTAGACTTTTTGCAACAGACTTTTGCTGTTGCAACAGATCCTTTTACAACAGTATATGTCAGTTGCAATAGATTTATAAATCTATAAAAAAATTACAACTTATAAATACTACATATTAAATGTATTCGTTTTAGTAATAATGTATCACAGAAGGAAATAAACAAATAAAAATTCTATTTTAACAAAGTTTTAACAGTACAAACAATTGCAACAAAAATTTCTATAATTTTCATACACCATTCATGTATAACAATTTCTTCTCTCACAACACATTTTTTCTAATAGAGTTTTTCTAATCGTATTTTTACTCTATCATACATATGGTAGTTTACACAGTCGACTCTCACGTCCTTTGCATCCTGTCAATCTTTGATTCCGTGTTCATCTTTTCCAAGTAGTACATCTTCCAAATCAAAAAAAGTTGTAGAACATAAATTTGAGAAATATAAATTTAATGTTGGGATATAAACCTTACATAGGAACACATCAAATGCCAACTTGTAATTGTATCCCTTGTTCAAATTGCAGGGTGCTGCAAGGAACGAAGTGACTTAAAACAAATTAATGGATGCTATCTGGTAACAAAACAGTCAAATTAACCAATTTAAGAATATACAAAAATATGATTGCTGGATAAATAAGAAAGTAATAATATAAAGACTGTTCACCAAACATTTCAATCAAAATGGATTTTCAGCAAGTAAAAGCATTGATTTTCTTTCTTATAGGAATTATTTATAGTTTTGAAACTGATTTCAATTCTTCAATTTCTAATTCATTAAACAGAAACCGCTTATTTTTTCCACATATCCATCTTTCGCTAGAAAACAATAAGGTTCATATTGCAAATCCAAATAAGCATATTGATATGATATTATTTCAAAGTAGCAAAAATTGAATTCAATGTTTGCAAAAATTGAATTCAGTGTTTGCAAAAATTGAATTCAATGTTCACGGGAAGATCCAAACAAATAAGCAACTGTTTGTAGAAAGATCCTATGCTGCTGGCTAAGTTCGTTAATACCAAGAAGCAGTGAGATAATTGTGGATTTCCAATGTCTACATTTTACTTCAATATATCAACTATTGTTCATGATATTCAAAACACCATGCCGAATCCTTTTGATAACTGAAGAACAAAAATTAGCAAATAGAAGATCATGAAATGTGAAGAAAAATACCAAGAAGCCTCTAAAAGTAGTTTGAATTCTAACAGCATCTCACTCCTGTTTAACCACTTTTGGTGGTGCTCTTACAAAAGTTGCAACTGCAGCACTATAGGCATCTACTACAGATGAAGCATCTGATGCTTCTGACTGCCTGCTGCTTCCTCTTGACCCTCTCCACATATTTCCCTACACAATACAAAAAAAACCTATTTTTTTAAATCGTTAGGAATCAAAGAATTCCAACTCACACATGCATAACAACTCAATCTTCTAATTAATGATGATGCAAATACGAACCAGTAAGATATATTTGAAAGACAGAAGTAACATGGGGAGATACAAATGGCAGACATACATAAACACAAAGTCTTGCTAAATACGTACTAATGAAAAAGTAAGGAAAAATAAGAAAATGGAGTGATTACAAGTTCAACAGAGGAGGACCACCATAACTTCTTCCATTTCTTCTGCTTATTTCCACCGCCATTTCCATCTCCACACTACACAATCCCGCAAAAAATATTCAATGGATATTCAGAAAGAACGTATTTTTATGATGAAACGAAAGTTTAAAAATGATTACAAGTTCAGATTTTTTTTGGTTTTTTGGGAAAAATTAGCGATTTAATCCACTTTCCTGAGCCGCCCATTGTATTCTAATTAAATATAAATGAAATTTTGGTACAAGCACACAATCTTAGGCATAGGTAGACAAAATCAAACACCACTAAAAAGGAAAATAGGAAATCACCTGGAACCTGAATTCCACAATGGATCTCAGATCGTAAATCGGAACGTCCAGGCAAGCACAATCAGACAAGAGGCAAGGAGGACATGCAAAAGTAGGGCGAGAGGCCATGTTGCCCAGAACATTTCCGTCACTGCCACCATTTCTACCTCCTCCGTCGCCATTTCCATTGTTGGATCCAGATCCGGATCCGCAGTTATCGTGGACGCCAAAGCGAAAACTGGAGAGAATGAGTCTGGAGAGGTTAGGGCTTTGGGAAATGGGGATTCTTTATGGTCGTAAATAATAAAAATCAATGCAGACGAAAGTTATGGCATTGGCTTCAAATGTGAAGAAAGGGGATCCGATGATAGGGTTTTAGGGTAAAAGCGGGAAATGAAAATTTCAAGGAAAAGGCAGTGGGAATGTAAACAATTAGAGATTAGAAATGAGACATGTAACAGATCGAAAATATTGAATATTGTTGCAAGGATCTAATTTTTAACCGCAAAATTCAGGGGTGGTGGAACAAAACATGAAACCCCATTGTTTTCGCGTTAAATGACAAATGCATTTTCGGATCAAGTAAAATTTTTAATTAGAAATATAATTATTGTAAGTATATTTGAAATTAAAGAATTTGAATTTGAACCCAAAAAATACAGGCGGAACTAAAAACTAATGCAGTCTTGCGTAATCTAAAGTTGTAAGGCCTCAATACACATTACAATAAACTTTAATTATTTCTTCTTAACTATTGTACTAATTATTTCGTCTTAAGCATTCATTATTATATTAAGTAGTAAAAACTAATTAGAATATAATAATTCTTAATTATCACTTATGATTAAATGATTTTAATTATTTAGTTATTAATTATGAATATTGAGATGTAATATAGCCATATTTTCACTTGGTTATTAATTATAAATTATCGATTATTTATCTATTATGATTAATTATGCAAACTGGAGGGGAAAGGTTTAAATCACAACGTTGGACTGGGCCATGTACAAAGAGTTGAAGCCCAACTTCAAAAATAAAAAAGAAAACGAAAAACAAAATATACATAGAGGGAGTAAGAATGCTGGATGTTTTCTGTTGGCCAACACAGTGGAGCTCGGAGCTTCTCATTCGTTTAGGTTCACTTGCTGGCCACATTTCTATTCGAGTGGGCAAAGGGTTCCGGCACGGTGGCGGCAGCAAAGTGAGCTACGTTTGACAGTCAGATTTTTTTTGAAGCAGAAGATATTGTCAAGGAGGGGAGATGGAAAAGATAAATGGATGGTGGTGGCGTGTTTTCTGCGTGAATGGGAGTTGGAATGTTGATGAAATAGCGGAAATTAATACTGGAGTATGGGATTCATATGCAGGAGTTTTGGGAAGGAGTACACGTGGGTCAGGGACTTTTAATTAAGTGTGCACTGGGCCTATTGGAGATGGTGGGATTGCACTTTCGAATAGAAGAAAGTTTGGAACTGGTTTCGTATGATTTCATGCAAGGATGGTGGAGAAATATAAGCTTAAATTTTCGGTCATGGCAAAAATGAAGGAGTTTGTGGTTTGGTATACATAAAGAATATGAGGTATTGTTCAAAAGTGGCCTGGGTATTTTGGAAATATGGGTATGGGCCGACGATAGAAAAGGTTAAGCCCACTAAATTTAAATAAATAAGTTTAGTTTATTTTAAATTAAATTAATACGCAAACTTATAATGTTAATATCCAGTACATACGTTATCAGTTTTGCAAACGGTTAAATTCGTTGGGATCGTATGGACAATGGCTACACCATGGAGTTGATTGGGAGTGTATTGGAGCTCGTTACAATTTATAGCGAAATAAATTGCCTGATCTGAATCAACGACGGTTATTGATTTTTTACGACAAACCACCAATGTGAGTAAACTCACTAACTTTGCCCGGTTTATATTTTTATAACGTATTTTTAGAATTGATAAATAATGGTTGATCGCTGTGTGTTGATTTGTTTGGATGAACTGCTAATTGATTGGTTTAAATTATAGATCTAGTAATATGTATATATAAATATATATTGTTAATCAAATATTGGTTCTATTTATTAGAATATTTCAAATTGAAATGAAATTAATATTATTTAAATTGTTTAACATCTGCAATGCAGGGAAACAGATTGGAGGGATCCAACTGGATTCCTCAATATTTATAATACTGTTTTTCATATATTGTGATATATGATGTGGTATATAATCTGTTATTGATTATGAGTGTCTGGATGATGATTGATCCTTTTGTTCGGTATTTTTAAAGATCATAAGTGATATCGAAATATATAAAAATGAATATAGTTAAGTGGATATGGAATTTAAGTATTGTATAAAATCAATGGATTTTATAAAAGGAAATATTAGAAAATAAATAGAATTATAAAAGGGAAATGGCGAGATATAAAGAAATATGAGATATGGATTTAGAGTAGATTTTAAATAAAAATATATTTTAACAAATAAATTGAGAAGATTAATTTATAAGCGATATTTATAAATTAATTAAAATATTTATTATTGGATAAAGTGAATATATATATATAAGTATGAATTTATATTAAGAAGTAAAAAAAGTTTTAACACCGATATTTGAAAAATTGGATGTAAACATAACATTTATGGAGGGAATTACAAAGGATGGAGATATGAATTTGAAAAGGGGAAAATCTATTTTAAAAAATAGAAATTGAATTTCAAATGGCTAGAAATAAATAACTTGTTTAATAATAAAAACAAGTAGTGTGATTTATGAACAATGTTTATAAATGAAACAGAAATAATTATCAGTGGATAATTTGGATTGTAAATTCAACAGTGAACGTAAAACTGGAAATTGGGAATTTGTTTTGAAAAAGAAACGATGGAATTTATTTCGATGTTCGAAATATGAATAGGATTAAAATAAAATCCATAAAGATTTGTAATTAGAATTCAACTAAGCAAATTGTTATAAAATAATTTATTTTAAATAAATTATATATTGAATAAATCGGGATTTGACAAGATAATATTGGTTTGAAATTGATATTTTATAATCGAATATAAAGGCGAGAGAGAATTATAGACTTATTAAATAAAATCAACTATGAAGTTGACATGTAAACGAGATTTGGTAAATAAAATGGAATGTGAATAAGAAGTTATAAAATGACTTGATAATTGGAGTTTAAACCTGTGTTAGTTTTTAAATTATGAAATCAAGTTTTAATTTGATAAAACAAGTCCAGTTTTCTGTAAAGGAATACTATTCACATTTTAAAGTCAATAATGATTTAAAAGAAAATGTTCTGCAGAATTAAAATAGTTATAAAAGGGAATTGGTAATTTTTGGGACGTACTAAATTCAAAAATGAATTTAGAAATTGAGTTGACTTGAAAGGGCAAAATATGCTGGAGTTCGTAACGTAAATCGAATACAGTTTATTCGAAATAAAGAGTTATTGAATATAGTTTATTCGAAAGAGAGAATATCGAACATATTTTATTCGAAAGGGAATTATCGAATATAGTTTATTCAAAAAAGAGTTTTGAATATAGGTATTCGAAAGAGAGTTATCGAATAGAGATTATTCGAGAGAGAATTATACATTGAAATTAGATTCGAATGTAGGAAAGTACTGTTTACTTTCCGTTTTTAAAATCAAGATTTATTTATTTAATAAATTTATTAATTATTATTTATTCAAATTAATGAATAAAAATTATAATTTGAAGTTAGATATTTCAAAATTAGGGATTATAACGTTATCGTTATGACCAATGTTTTCATAAAAGAATTGGATTTGTAAATTGAATCTAAGAGTTTGCGTAAGCAATGATTTAATAAGAAGATAAGAAACGGAATTAAGGAAATTAGAAACTGACTGGAGATTAGTTAAGTTGAATGATTTTATGGGTATTGATCTGATGTTGGTTTCGGCCTTCAGGGTTTACCCTTAGGAAGTTGTTCTCTTACTAGTTTACAATTAGAGACTGATGGGATGTGGGAAGATAGTGATGTGTGAATCAGAAATGGAAACGTTTCCAAAGTTAATAACGTATATTTTATAAATTTAGAAAATAATAATTTTTGAATATATGGAAATGGAAAATGGGGAAATGAATGAATTAATGATAAATTAATTTAAAGCGAAAAATGTTGATTGATAAAATTTCCATTTGGAAATAAGATCATCGTGTGTATGGATGTTTTCCTTTGATAGTTAAATAACAGACTATTGAAAATTTGTCCATTTTTCCGTTGTCAACACAGAGGACCGGGATCAGATTTATTATCTGAAAATCACTCCGTATGGGCACTAGCGTTACGAATCGAATATGATGAAGATAAATTGAAGACGAAGTTTATTCAAGGGCTGTTCTAGCAAATCCTAGGTAGAAATTCCCTAAGATGGGTTTATAGAACAGTTCCTTCGATTTGTCCAGTCCCAGGACAACCTGTATGGAATAATATCTGACAGAGTATATTTAATAGATCATGTAAGTTGATCTCTTCAAACGTGTTTACGTTTGGTGGCAGAGGAATTCGTTTCTCTTAACTGTATAGCCGTGGTATTTTTGGGGAAATCAATTTGTGATTTGGCGGGCATGACGATGTGACATTCAAAGTGAATAAATGAGTGATTTTTCAGAGATAAGCATGGCCTCAAGCCTCACAACCAAGAAATGGTAAAAATTGGGTACGTCGCATGGCTAAGTGTGTAGCTCCCAATTTGGGTGTATTGTCACCTGATCTAGAGAAATTCCATTTACTTCTTTAAACTATTTCAATGTTGTCCCTTTCTGGAAACGCTTGCTGATCCCAACCGTTGGTGATAATACATTTGGCTCACTCAAGCGAAATGAGTGATCGATCATGTTTAGCCTGGTTTGCAAGATGTTCTTGTTGAATCATCTCTAGAGAAACACTGTCGGAAGGTAGTCCCATACCTTGCTAGTTGGAATCCATTTCTCAATAAGCACCTGCTGTTTTTGATTATATATTATATATGTAGAACATGAGATGAAAGTGTTCCACTAGATTGCTATTTATTTGATTTAGACATTATTATAATACCAGAAGAGTATGGATTTTAAGGAATGTTTTGGGTTATTGTAAGGTAAAACCATCCGTGTTTATATGTGGATTGGTCTTATGATTATTCTTTCTTTTAAAATGATTTTAAAAAATTAAACAAATGTTTGGAGTTTACTCACACCAGTCAAATGACTGACCCGGAGTTTATTTTGTTTTGTTTTCCCTAAACTCTTGGGTTCCCAATTTTGTACGGGCAGTCAAGTAGTCAGGATTTTACAGATATACTTGGAGAGCTTGGAGCAGGAGGCTTCAGAATTATATAGCTATTGTTATTTCTGCTATGTTGTAAGTTTTGTACTCCGAAATGGTATTGTATACAGATACTGGTTTTATTTCAAAGTTATGTTATACATATTATATTTATTCGTTCCGCTGTGAGATTCGTGTTTACTCTGATTTCATTTTGTTCTTCTTCTTCTATTCTAATTTTCTATCTTATCTATTCTCACCCTCTAGTTTCTTTCTATTAATGATCTGGTATTTCCGATACTCGAATAGTCGACATTGGTGTTTGTGTCAATTTTCGAGGTCGAAAATTCGCATGCGTTATAATGGTATCAGAGCTAAAGGTTAAGTGATTACCTTGGCTCTGTGGCATGACTCAATAGAGGTGGGGTTAGTAATACCCTAGATTGAGTTTGAGTGTATATATACGAGTGAACGTATTTGTAGATTTTATAAAAATGGTTTTATATTGTGGAGGTTTATTGGTTGAGTGACTTATGGATTCTGATCAATCAGTTTGATCCACTGTATCGGTAGGAGTTTCTAAACACTCGAATACGATGAACCGACGCAGTATGGTTTGAAAGGAGGGTAAATGAAATAATTTTACCCAAATTATATTTTGATATAAAAGAATGATTAATATTCGAATTATTAAGTATATTAGATGTGTTGGTTGTAATATTAATCGAATACGATTAAAATTGAGTTGGTTATATGTAACCAAATAAAATTCGTATAAGTGTTATGAAATGAATCAAATCTGAATTTAAATCAGAATTGAAACTACAAATCTGGAAATTTGAATTAAATCCTGGGAGCTTTTAAATTGTTTTACTAGCTTTGTGAAGGATATTTTGAAATAATTTCAAAATGGGAATGATTAAGAAATGGTTTTGAAAAGTGATATAGTATTGAACCGACTTCGATCACTGGGAAATAACTCTGATGATGCTGGCCACATCATCAGTGTTCATTTTCGAGTTTTAAGTGACGGATTACTACCAAAGATAGTGTTTTTGAATTGTTTGAGAAAAACAAGTCGTTTTGAATATTGAAAAGGGATATTTAATTTTAGAAAAGCTAAGTTATTTAAAAATCCCGGGAAGAGATTGTTTTAAAATAAAAACAAATTAAATAGAAATTTATGGAAGTAAATTGGAATTGGATTAAAGCTAGTTAAGTGGAAATTGAATTGGAAATAGAACGATACTGAGTAAGATTGGATATTGAATATAATTTGACTCAGGTAAGTAAATGGAGTGATTTTTTAAATAAAAATCAGATTTGAGTTATGAGATAAAGATAACTGATTAGAGGAATTAATTAGTTAATGAAATGTGAAAAGGTAACTTAACTTGGTTAAGTATATTGAGTTGATGAGTTAAAATTTGAAACCGAAAATGGGATTTGAGAATGAGATTTGGTTTGGGATATAGAATGACTGGATTTAATGACGGATGATTGGAGATTGATTGGAATGACATTAGTATATGCTGAATTGGTAGCAGAAGGAAAGGATATAATGATGTGCTTGACACCCGACAAAAAGGTACAAGTTTATATTTTATATTGGGCGTGAGATTTTTACGTGCCTATTAGGCAAGCCGCTTGGTTGTTTGGTTTTCTTTTTGATTGGGGAGTGCCTAGAAAGGCGAGTTGTAGTTGTACTGATTAAGCCATACAAAGGAGATGCTGGCAAAAAAATTCGAAATTTTAGGGTGTTAGAAAATTTTCCAAATTTTTGAAAATTTTCGTTGGTAAGAGTGAATTAATATTTTAATCATAATTAATTGGTTCAGTCAAAACTGAAGATAAGAAGTAAACAAATAATTTTTAACCCAGTTAATAAGGTTTGTTTTCTTCCTTAGCAATTTCGAGGACGAAATTATATTAAGGGGGAAGAATGTAATGTCCCGTATTTTTATGGTATAATAATTAATTTATTTAATTATTTAAATAGTGATTTAGAGATTTAAATGGTTGTTTAATTAAATAATATTGAATATTTAATTAATATTAATAATTAAATAGTATACTTAATTTCCGAAATAGTCAGAAATAGTGGAATTCGCTATGTTGTGTGAATAACATGATTTAACTAATTTAATTCAGTTTATAATTGAATTATAATAACGAGTTTATTATTAAAACAAAGTTTGAACGTATTAATTATACTATTATTTATAATCAAGCTCGAAATGGCACGG
The DNA here is from genome assembly GCA_030737875.1 of Allium sativum. Taxonomy (NCBI): domain Eukaryota; kingdom Viridiplantae; phylum Streptophyta; class Magnoliopsida; order Asparagales; family Amaryllidaceae; genus Allium; species Allium sativum. The sequence goes on along the minus strand of CM060919.1, from coordinate 45,677,492 downwards.
TAGTTCGTAATTTGGTGATTCGAACTTTAATTGAATATACATAATCCATTTTAAATCGGAATTCAGTAAAACAAGAAACGTTGGAATCTACTGAAATGTGTTTTTCTAATGGAAGTGAAAAATCGAGATTTTGTCTTATTGATTGTAAGTTATGTCCAAATCAAATTTTCAAATAGTCGTTATGGAATCATATATAAGCCATAACGGTTAATTAATTTTAATTAAATATCGGTTTCGAATTTGGATAAGATATTTGGGACTTATACTTAGTTTAATTTTTAGAATTTTACATTAATTTTTAATTTGAAAAATAAGCAAATTTTTATTTTTGAGTATTTTACACCCTATATCAGCATTTTGGGGCTTCACCAAATAAGTTAGCTTGTCTATATTATTATATTTCTGTGATCATGGGAAATTGCACTTCACAACGGTATTTTTATTTTTGTCGTAGTCATCCTTAGATGCATAGAATTTTAGACAATACAGTACCCTATAAATCGAACAATTTCAAACAAAAGATATTCACTACCTTTTTTGAAACGAACTCACGTTTGCCACCCTTTGTATCCATCTAATACATGCCAAGCCTCACTACAAAAGAATTCTGAATTACATACGCCAATTTGGCGTAGGTATGGCGTAGGGAATCGAATTTACCTACGCCATCCCTACGCCAAAAAGGAAGTCGGAAAACAGCTCGTCGCAAATATTTCCCTACGCCATCCCTACGCCAAATTCCCTACGCCATACCTACGCCAAGTTCCCTACGCCATACCTACGCCAAGTTCCCTACGCCATACCTACGCCAAGTTCCATACGCTATCCCTACGCCAAATTCTCTACGCCGTCCCTACATCACCCCTACGCGATGTTTCATATGCCTCCTTACCCCTTCCCTACGCCTTCCCTACGCATCCGTACACCAAAAATCAATATGGTAGTTTTATATTTATCTTCGTCTACCACAAATCATAACAAAACCGAACATATACAATATATATCAAAAAAAAAACATTGATGTAAAATAAATTTCATGGTCGAATTACCATAAACTTGCTACAAATCATGTTCAACAAACAATAAAATAAAGTTGCTACATAATTTAAACATGATCGTTTCATCTAATTCAAACATCGTGTAATGTACCTTACACAAATAGAACATCAAACTCACTATCAAAACAAGATTAATTCATAAAGTACGTCATATTTGTTGTTCTTGCTCTCGACGTAACCCTTGTAAAAACTCTTGTACAGAACTCATTTGTTCTTCTAGTTTGCTAACAGTGACACTCAATTCTTGATTTTTATCTCTTAACTCTTCTACTTCCTTCTCAAGCTTTTCTGTATGATCTGTACCTCCAAATCTAACGGTGTATGTGTTGTCTTTGTATATCTACACATAAAAATTATAACCCAATTAGTACAATAAATACATTTCAAATTACAATCAAGTAAAATGTTCATAAAAAATTTAACCCAATTAGTACAATAAATTCGTAAAAAGAGAATTCATGTGAAACAGCAACTCGAGTTGTTGTTTCACAGCAACTGAGGTTGTTGTGTGCAACAGCAACTGAGTTTGCTGTGCACAGCAACTATGGTTGCTGCGCGCACAGCATGGTTGCTGCGCGCGCAGCAACCATGTTTGCTGCGCGCGCACGCAGCAACCATTGTTGCTGCGCGCGCAGCAACAATATTGCACTGCCATGAGGCAGTGCAATTTGCTGCACTGCCTAAGGCAGTGCAATTTGTTGCACTGCCTGGAGGCAGTGCAATTTGTTGCACTGCCTGGAGGCAGTGCAATTTGTTGCACTTCCTGGAGGCAGTGCAAATTGCACTGCCTCATGGCAGTGCAAATTTGCACTGCCTCCAGGCAGTGCAACAAATTGCACTGCCATGAGGCAGTGCAAATTTGCACTGCCTCATGAGGCAGTGCAATTTGCACTGCCTCATTGCACTGCCATGAAGGCAGTGCAAATTTGCACTGCCTTAGGCAGTGCAAATTTGCACTGCCTTAGGCAGTGCAAATTGCACTGCCTCATGGCAGTGCAAATTTGCACTGCCTCCAGGCAGTGCAATTTGCACTGCCTCATGGCAGTGCAAATTGCACTGCCTCATGGCAGTGCAAATTGCACTGCCTGAAAGGCAGTGCAATTTTGCACTGCCTCATGAGGCAGTGCAAATTTGCACTGCCTGAAGGCAGTGCAAATTGCACTGCCTCATGGCAGAGGCAGTGCAATTTGCACTGCCTCATGGCAGAGGCAGTGCAAATTTGCACTGCCTCATGGCAGAGGCAGTGCAAATTTGCACTGCCTCATGGCAGAGGCAGTGCAATTTGCACTGCCTCATGGCAGTGCAAATTTGCACTGCCTCCAGGCAGTGCAACAAATTGCACTGCCTTCAGGCAGTGCAAATTTGCACTGCCTCATGGCAGTGCAAATTTGCACTGCCACATGGCAGTGCAAATTTGCACTGCCACATGGCAGTGCTTGCACTGCCTCATGGCAGTGCAATTTTGTTGCTGCGCGCGCAGCAACAATGGTTGCTGCGCGCGCAGCAACCATGTTTGCTGCGCTTGCTGCGCGCGCAGCAACCATGGTTGCTGCGCGCGCAGCAAACATGGTTGCTGCGCGCGCAGCAACAAATGGTTGCTGCGCGCGCAGCAACCATGTTGTGCGCGCGGCAAGTGCATGGTTGCTGTGCGCGCAGCAACCATAGTTGTTGTGCGTGCAGCAACGTTTCACAGCAACTCGAGCTGCTGTTGCACAGCAACTTCAAGTTGCTGTTGCACGGCAACTCGGCTCAGCCGAAAATGAGCCTTAAAAATACATATGGTACAGTTTCGGCGAGTTCAAGCTCAGTTTCGGCGAGTCTACAGTATAGAGCATGAGCATAACTAGAAAATAAATAAATTAAGTTTTCAGTCAATACCCCAGGAATATTGCCGGTACCAGGTCTTCGTTTGCTTCTTGAAGAAGCACACGTCTCACCTTCTCCAATAAGCTGCATGTAAAGATAGTTTAGCTCGTCGTGAGAGAGCTCACCACCCTGACTCTCGGTCATTTGAGCAACCCGCTCATTGTATTTGGCCTGTAATTTACATAAAAATTAGATATTGTATTGTTTAACAGAATTAGAAAATTGTAAAGTATAATTTAAAACTTTTGTTGATTACATACAACAAACTGTTCCGAGTACTCATCAACCCATCCCCCATCTATAGAACCGTCCGGTTTCTCAACATAATGTGTTCGAATATAAACCTGCATGAATGTTGGTGTTCGGCCTTGCTCTTTCTCCTAAAAAATAAAAACAATTTATCATATCTTTATTTGAATTGTATACTATTATTAGTTCATAATTTAAACAATTACCATATCGTTCATCCATTGTGCCATTGACTTAGAACCACATCTATGTGGCCTTGGATTTTTTTTGCGAGCAGTTGAGTTTTTTTTAGAAAGCTCCTTCACATCCTCCCTCTCCCAATAGGCTAAAAATTGTTGCCATACCTCATCTGTTATACAAGCATTTTTCTTTTTATTTCTTTTCATGTCTCCAACAATCCACCTATACTTCAAAGAACACTTTTGATTCCATAACAGTCTGACATCAGCAAAAGAAGTATTGGTATCCCAAGTGTACAATGCCTACACAAGATTTTAGGATCAAATAAACCGGAAAACTTAATCATGAATGAACTAAATATTGCAAGAACCTGAATTTCAAAATTATTCTACCTTAAACTCGTCAAACCAATGATCCTTAATATTAGCAGGAATCGTACTGAAACAAGGCCAAAATGATGTCAAACGGGCCTTAAGCATATTAGATAAAGTACGAGATGTCGAGTCACTATTCGCGAATTCCCACCTGTTAATGCAGAAATTAGAGTAAATTATGTAATGCATTATTGAAATACATAATAATTCGAAAATTTAAATTTTTTACTTACTCGCCACTATTCCTACAATAGATGTACATGGTACCGACTGAAGAAGTCGAGCCAGTCTGTGACACTTGTCCAGATAGCCCAGGGGTGTCTTCATCATGATCACATTCATCCGAAGGGGTGGATTGTTGATCGATAGAGGGTGGTGCTGGTTCGATCAAACCCAAACCACGTCCACTACCACTATGACCACCACATCCACTACCATTACGACCACCACTATGACCACCACGACCACCACCGCTACTACGGCCACCGCGACCACGAGAACTCATATCTATTACATGAATACGACATTTGCAACTATATACATAAGATAATCTAACATTTCATGAAAGTAGTGAACTTTATTTAAGACAAGGTTTGAAAAGATTCATCAAAGAGCATAGAATGTAAATCAACAACTGAAAATTTTACTGCTAACTAAACATAAACAACTTCATAAACATAAAAGCAACCGAGCAACTAAAAACCCATGCAAACAATCATAATTAAATATACATGCTACCAATCTTCATTATCATCGTCACTCTCAATGTTAACACTCTCGTCTTCAAGCTCACACTCATCTTCCTCTACTTCAATTTGCTCATCGACATCTCCATCTACTTCGACTCCATCATTGACGTCATTAATAAGAGATCCTATATCTTCTACTTGTTGTACAATCTCTAATAGCTCATTATGTTCTGGATCATTTTGATATGCCATATTATCGGTTATGATCGTATTTGAGTGAAATGACCATCTCGGTTTTGTTTTAATAACAGCCCACCAATCTGAACGACTGTTGTCGATAGCAGGATACGGTGTGAAATAAACTTGTGTAGCTTGTGCCGCCAACACAAATGGATCATACCCTAAATATTTTTTTTTGTGGTTTACTTCAATAAGAGGGTAGTCCTTATGTATGCGTTTTACTCCAATATTCGGTCTACTATCAAACCATCGACATTTGAATAGAAACGTTTTTAACTCCGGCACCACCGAGTAAGTTAACTCGATTATTTCCTCCAGTACACCATAATAATCTGTTATGTCATCATCGTTGTTCCCACCTTTGATACAAACTCCACTATTAACAGTTGTCTTTTTCTTTCCATATTCTTCTGTGTGGAACTTAAATCCATTTATAAACATTATTGGACATATTCTGTAACTAGTATGCGGACCAAACGCAAGTTTCCTATAGCAAATGTCGGTGATGTTGTTCGTATCAACCTATCAATTTGAATTAAATACACAAGTTAATATATAATGGTCGTGCAAGGTTAAAAAAACATGACTTATCATACTTACATATTGTTTAAACCATCCCTCGAATTCTTTACAGAGTTCAGCATTGGGATATTCACTTTCGAACTTGCTGTTTAAACGAAATACACATGTTAATATCTAAGTAGTATAGTGTGTAGCTTGAAGAGATTGACATTAATTTAGTTAATGAATAATCAAATTATTATAGTACCTTATAAGATCAGCCAATTCATTGCAATTAAGAAGCACAGTTGCATTGGCTAGATTGTAATCCTTTGTTGTAGTGAAGCCTTTAACATTCTTCCATTTACCAGATGGACGTCCTTGTTTTTTGAATACCGAGAGAATGTTATCGACTGACTCATCCACAATATCATTTTCATTGCGATGACCACGATTAAAATTTAAATTCACATGATCATCGAAATAATGACTAAAAAATATGGATGCTTCTTCAATAATGTACGCTTGACAAATAGAACCTTCAACACGTGCTTTCTGCTTCACCTTTTTCTTTAGGTGGCCCAAATACCTTAATAGGAAAACGTGTGAAATTAACTATGACATGTTCTATATTTAAACATTACGTAAATAAATATAATTATTACATACCTTTCAAAAGGATACATCCATCCATACTGCACTGGTCCCCGTAGTAATGCTTCAGTTGGTAAATGTACTGGCAAATGTTCCATGCAGTTAAAAACTCCAGGAGGAAATATTTTCTCCAATTTACATATTAATTTGGGTATATCTCTTTCAAGGTTCTGCAAATGGCTTTTAGATAGAGTTGTCGAGCATATATCTTTAAAGAATAAACTGAGCTCTGTTATAGGCATCCAAACCTTTTGTGGTAAAAGCTCTTTAAATACTATCGGAAATAGAGTCTCTAAAAATACATGGCAATCGTGACTCTTCATACCTGACAGAATAAGATCCTTCATATCAACGCATCGTTTCATATTAGAAGCAATCCCATCGGGAAATCTCAAAGAATCGACCCACTCTAGTAATTTTATACAATGAGTCCTACCCAGCTCATAACAAGCAAGAACTTTGAAGTTTGGACGAATAGGATCAATCTTAAGCTCTGGACGACTGCAATAGTATTCGACATCTTTTCTTGATCTCAAATCATCTTTGGTTTTTCCTTTCGCATTCATGATTGTATGAAAGAAATTCTCAAATACATTTTTTTCAATATGCATCACATCTAAATTGTGTCGAATTTTTAGATCCTTCCAATATGGCAATTCCCAAAATATACTCTGTTTGCACCAATTGTGATAATCACCTTTGCCAGGAATTTTGGGCTCTTTGTTTCCTGTCTCATGTAATTTTGCATAATCTTGTACAATATCAAATATCTCTTCTCCATTCAAAAAAGTTGGTGGTTGCAAATTTACAGTTTTATTTCTTTCAAAGTTTTTCTTATCACGTCTAAATGTGTCATTTGTATGTAAAAATCGACGGTGGCAATCCCACCAACATTGTTTACAACCATGCTTCAGTGTAAATGCTTTTGTTGAATCCATGCACACAGGACAAGATAATTTACCTCCCGTACTCCAGCCCGAAAGCATCCCGTACGCGGGAAAATCGCTTATCGTCCATAACAAACAAGCAAATAGTTTGAAATTTTTCCTTTTTGATACGTCGTATGTGTCAACACCCTCTACCCACATTTTCTTCAAGTCCTCGATTAAATGTTGCAAATAAACATCTATTCCGTTTTTCGGATTTTTGGGCCCAGGGACAATTAGGGTTAAAAACATGTATGGATTTTGCATACACATCAAAGGAGGTAAATTGTAAGGTGTCAAAATAACTGGCCAAGTGGAGTATTTTTTACCATACTGGCTGAAAGGTTGGAAACCGTCAGTGCATAAACCGAGCCTAATATTTCGTGATTCATTGGCAAAATCAGGATATTTGTCATCGAAATGTTTCCATGCTTCTCCATCTGCAGGATGACTTAAAACTTCTTCCTCTCGAACCCGCTCACTATGCCATCTCATATGCTCCGCAGTGGCATAAGACGAATACAATCTTTGCAATCTAGGAATAATCGGAAGATAATGTAAACGAGTAAAAGGCACACCTTTACCGTTGCTTTTTTTCTTTTCGTATCTTCCTAAGCCACAAAATTTACATTGTGAACGGTCTATGTCTTCTTTCCAATATAGCATACAGCCACTACGACATGTATCTATCTTTTCATACGGCAATCCGAATGCAGACACTTGTTTTTTTAGTTGATACCAATTTTCAGCCAATCTAGTTTGCAAACCGGATGGGACCACATCTCGAATTAAACTAAGAACGTCATTCATTAATTTTTGGGTACCGTTGTTTGTGGATTTTATTGCAACTAGCCTAGCAGTCGCTGCCAACTCTGTCATAGGACATCCATCAAAAAGCGGTTTTTTTTATGCTTCTAACAAATCAAAAAAAGATTTAGCTTTTGGATTTGGCTCTTCCTCTACATCCAATGAATTAGAAAACATGCTCGGACCAGCGGCATCAATAACCATTTCAGTCATTCTATTTTCTGTAGCACTAGATTCATCAAAATCAACACCAAAATTTACGTTATCATCCTCAACATGAACCGACGTATTAATAACATTCACCGCGTCTTCACCGTGATGTATCCACACATAGTAATCATCCATAAAACCGTTTTTAGTCAAATGTCTTTGAACATTTTCATGACGATGATGTTTAGTAGCTTTGCATTTCCTACAAGGACAACGGATTTCCGTCATATTTGTTCCATTGGAAGATGCCACTTGCATGAACTCATTTAAACCTCTTAAAAATTGAAATGGAATTGTTCGTCAATGTCCAACATTTTTGTACATCCAAGCACGACGAACTTTCAATTGTTCCATCTTATGCTGCATAATTAGGACATGTTATATTATAAGATGAGTACTTATATTATTATTATGTAGAACTATAGTAATTTCATTATTTTAATACTTACCTAATTATTGTATTATTTTATTTAGATGGATAAAATTTCAAATTCGTACACATACAAATACAATATTAGATGTATGCTATTTTAACTTAAAAATTCTTATTCTTTTAAATGTTTAAATTCTTCCATTTATGCAAATTAGATGTATGCTTACGTTATTATACTTGTAAACTGTTACATGTTTTCAATTTTTTTTTTTATTTCTTTTTACTTTGACGGCCGGTCTACCTACTTCCCATTACAAATATAATAACATTAGCATATTTTATAAATCATTTCAAATTAAACGGTTCAACAAAATTTCGGCAGCACTTCCCTTTGGTCCCTGTATCGTACACAAATGCGTGTACACAGGGAACAAAAAGGAAGTGCCATCGAAAATTTTGTTAACCGTTTAAACTGAAATGATTTATAAAATATGCTTACGTTATTATATTTGTAACTTGTCCAATACTAGGACAAATCCAACGAATATTGTATCAGATGAATATAGATTTCCGTTTTGTGTAAAAACGAATATCCATATAACGATCATATACAATACTTATCGGACGGGGCCAAATTCATCTAAGGGGTTCACATAAGTAGTCAAAAAAACATTCAATCTAAATTAAAAAAAACATTTCGAATGAAAAAATGCTTTTTTTGCGCTTTGGTAGCTACCACCACGGCTATATTCAGCACGACTCAATACTTCGATGTTTCAACTTTTATTGATAAGTAGTGTCTTCTACAACAGTACATTAATTACTTCCATTTTACTAGCTTATTTATAGCAGTAAATTACTTCCATTTTACCAACGTGTGTGTATATATATACGTCCAAAAGGAGGACATAATGGTTTCTTTTTTAAAACTAAGAGGAACTTTAAATAAGACCCCAAACATGAGAGCATCCCAATTGTTCATTGATTTCCACCACGACTTCCAATTTAAATAATGAAGTGATAAGAAAAAAAAGAAACGGTATTTAAACTAGTATAAATTGTACATGCATTCATCTAACAATTAAAAATATTTAATTTTTCATTTAATAAAATTTGAATGGATGAAAGCGTGTTGTAAGTGCAACAGTTTTGGAAATCACAATAGTTTTATTTCATGTTTTTTGTTGGTGGTGCTGATATTAAATTGATAGTAAATTTCTTTAATGGATAGATGTTTTTTTTTTACTTTGATTGGAGGGAAACATGAAATGTGTGCACAGTAAGCAATGTGTATCAAATTCAAATATGCTGCTTTAAAACATACTAAAGTTTTATTAATTCCTACTTATCGACATATAAAAGGAAAGCTTTATGTACGTAGAGTCCACAATGTGAATTTAAAGTTTAGGGTCAAACGACCATTACCAACACCAAACATGTTTCAGTTATGAATTATTCTTACTTCTTCACTGAATAATTCATTTCTGATTGTGCTTTTGGTTTCCAAAATAGTCAAAATAAGTACTATAGCATATGCTAAATCTACCAATAGTAATCTCAAATGTGTAATATGCATAAAAACAAAAATGCATAGGGAGTTCCTTTCGGAAGAAGCTTGCCAGTGCAATTCTGTAGCAGAGAAGTTGGCTTCCTTCTGCCGTAAAATATAGTTTTGAATGTCGACATTCTTCATTTTGTATTTTTGGTAAAAGAGAATAGATTCGACTGTTTGTATATGCACGTTATAATATTCATAAAATTGGTGTGGATATGATTAGAAAATTGACTGGTTGGATGATATTGGTTCTTTTGATACACAGACAAAGGAAAGTGAGAGGAGAATGTACAAGGACCCCTGAAGGAAACTGAAGTAGGCAATTAAGTAATTATTGAAAAGTACCTTTGATTTTCTGATGCTCTGGAAGAGCGAGCGACAGGCGGCCTGAAGTAGGAACAGCGACCGCGCGAAGGGAGAAAGAGCGCAGCGCGAAGGAGGAAAGAGAGCAGCGCGAAGGAGGAAAGAGAGCGGCGGTCTGAAATTGGGTAGGCGGCACGAGCTCGAAGACGATCTAGGGTTTTATTTTTTTTTCGTTCGAGGATGAGAACGAACGGATTTTTTTTTTAATTATATTATCCGCGTTGGTTTTAATCCAATGAGAGAAATAAAGGGCCAACGTGTGTGTTTTATACGGGTTGCGGATATTTGAACCATAATTTCAGAACCGATTAAATAAATTTCAACCTATATAAAAGGCGTAGGGAATGGGTAGGGAATTCCCTACACAGTCCCTACACCATTTACGTATTTTTACATTTTCCCTACGCCGCGCCTACGCCGCGTAGGTATGATGTAGGGAAACCCGAGTTGGAAAATGACCCTTTTTTTTGTAGTGCCTAAACCTATTTACATTGATTTTTACTTATTTTTGTTTCCTCTTCTTATCTGTTAAGATTCTATCTATATGTTTTCATATTTATATTTTCATTACTTTGCCCTAAGTCTTACTTGTTCCATCGCATCATATCGCAAACCTATTCTAACTTAGGATGTACGTTTCAGTTCCTTAGCCCTTAAGCATGCATAATAAACAAATGTTGTTTTCCTTAGCACCCAAGTATCTGTGCTCTATATATACACTGCAACAGCATATTGTTCTTTTCCTTTCGAAAACCATTTCACATTCTCTGGAGGATCGAACTCCCTTAGCTTTATTCTTTATCGTGCAACATGGATGCTAGAAGGAAGGGGCAGTTAACACAATAGTGTACATGGGAAGCATAGTTGCACTGCACAGGCTCTTGTTTGCAAAACGAAAATGGTATTTGGTTAAGGCAGGAATTAACATGAGTTGGCGAAGGGTCGGAAAAACGGCGTTGGGATTTAAACTGGAGCTCGCGTTGTAAACCACGGAGGAAGAAGAAACTACCGTGCAAACCGGAGGGGGGAGGTTTAAATCAGAATGTGGGACTGCGCCGTGTACAAAGAGTTGAAGCCCAGCTTCAAAAATAAAAAAGAAAACGAAAAATAAAATATACATAAAGGGAGTAAGAATGCAGGATGTTTTCTGTTGGCCAACACAGTGGAGCTCGAAGCTTCTCATTCACTTGGGTTCACTTGCTGGCCACATTTCTGTTCTAGTGGGCAAAGGGTTACGACACAGTGGCGGCAACAAAGAGAGCTGCATTTGAGAGTCAGAGGTTTCAAAGCAGAAGGTATTGTCGAGGAGGGGTAATGGAAAATATAAATGGAAGGTGGTAGCGTGTTTTCTGCGTGAATGGGTGTTGGAATGTTGATGAAATAGTGGAAATTAATACTGGAGTATGGGTTTCATATGTAGGAATTTTGGGAAGGGGTACACGTGGGTCAGGGACTTTTAATTAAGTGTGCGCTGGGCCTATTGGAGATGGTGGGATTGCACTTTCGAATAGAAGAAAGTTTGGAACCGATTAAGTATGATTTCATGCAAGGATGGCAGAGAAATATAAGCTTAAATTTTCAGTCATGGAAAAAATGCAGGAGTTCATGGTTTGGTTTACACGAAGAAGGTGAGGTACTGTTCAAAATGGCCTAGGTATTTAGAAGTATGGGTATGGGCCGGCGATAGAAAGGGTGAAGTTCACTAAATCTAAATAAATAAGTTCAGTTTATTTTAAATTATATTAATACGTAAAATTATAATGTTAATATCCAGTACATACATTATCAGTTTTGCGAACGGTCAGATCTGTTGGGATCGTATGGTCAACGACTACAGCATGGAACTAATTGGGAGTGAATTGGAGCTCGTTACAATTTATAGTGAAATAAATTGCCTAATCTGAATCAATGGCGGTTATTGTTTTTTAACAATAAACCATCAATGTGAGTAAAACTCACTAACTCTGCCCGGTTTATATTTTCATAACGTATTTTTAGAATTGATAAATAATGGTTGATCACTGTGTGTTGATTTGTTTGGATGAACTGCTAATTGATTGGTTCAAATTATAGATCTAGTAATATATATATATATATATATATATATATATCGTTAATCAAATATTGGTTCTGTTTATCAGAATATTTCGTATTAAGATGTTATTTATATTGTTTAATATCTTTGATGCAGGGTAACAGGTTGGAGGGATCCAACTGGATTCCTCAATATTTATGATACTATATTTCATATATTGTGATATATAATGTGGTATATAATCTATTATTTATTATGTGTGCCTGGATGATAATTGATCCTTTTTGTTTGGTATTTTAAAATACCATAAGTGATATCGGAATATATAAAAAGGAATATATATATAAGTGGATATTAAATTTAAGTATTTTATAAAATCAATGGATTTTATAAAAGGAAATATTTGGAAAATAAATAGAATTATAAAATGGAAATGGCGATATATAAAGAAATATGAGATATGGATTTAGAGTAGATTTTAAATAAAAATCTGCTTTAATAGATAAATTGAGAAGATTAATTTATAAGCGATATTTATAAATTAATTAAAATATTTATAATTAGATAAAGTGAATATATATATAAGTATGAATTTATATTAAGAAGTAAAAACGGTTTTAACATCGAGATTTGAAAATGGGATGTAAATTTAACATTTATAAAGGGAATTATAAAGGATGGAGATATGAATTTGAAAAGACGAAAAACTATTTTTAAAAATAGAAATGGAATTACGAATGGCTAGAAATAAATAACTTGTTTAATAATAAAAACAAGTAGTGTGATTTCTAAACAATGTTTATAAATTAAATAGAAATAATTATCAATGGATAATTTGGATTGTGAATTCAGCAGTGAATGTAAAATGGGAAATTGGGAATTTCTTTTGAAAAAGAAATGATGGAATTTATTTTGATGTTCGAAATATGAATAGGATTAAAATAAAAGTGAATATTATGCACACATCCCTAAAACGAAACTTAATTAGGCTCACATCCGGTCCTGAACTTATTGTAAATTAGGTCCCTATTTTTCAAAAACATATAAAAAAATATAAAAAAATCACGTAAATTCATAATTAAATAAAACATGTTCACGCCAAAAAAATCAGGTGTAAAATCAATCAACAAACACGTCAAAATCAAAAAATACACAAAACAGCGAAAAATGCAGTAAAATGCATAAAAACATGCACATATTTCAAATAGTTGCATACATGTATGCATCTATTTCAATTCCGCATCATACAGCAGCATATATGCATACATGTATGCAGATTTTCCGAAATACATGCATGATTTCATGCATCTATTCGATTTCTGCATGGAAAACACGCATGCTTGCATATGTGCATACGAGTATGCAGTTATGCAGAAAATATGCATTCAAGTATGCACATATTGTCACGCCTTCGGCTTTCAACACATTACTGCATACAAGTATGCAGCTATTTTGAATAACAGCATACTTGTATGCAATTATTCAGCAGGCTTGCGGATCTTTTTTGCATGTGTATTTAAAAAGTTGCATACATGTATGCAACTATCAGTAATAGTTGCATACATGTATGCAACTTTTTTTTCTTCAGTTTGCGTGGGCTCCTGGGATTATTTCCAGAATTTAGAATTTTTTTTTTATGCATGAGCGCATTTTTTTTGCCATAAATTGAAAAAGGCGAAGGGGACTTGAGGAGCAGGCGAATGGACCAAAATTTTTGGGCGGCATGTGATTTTAGGGACCGGAAACGTATGGAAAAGTATGGGTGGACGTAGCTTTAATTTAAAACTTAAATAAGGACATGAGACAAAAGTACCCAAAATAAAATCCATAAGGATTTGTAACTAGAATTCGACTAGGCAAATTGTTATAAAATAATTTATTTTAGATAAATTATATATTAAATAAATCGGGATTTGACAAGATAATTAACATTTAGTTTGTAACCGATATTTTATAATCGAATATAAAGGCGATAGAGAATTATATACTTATTAAATAAAATCAACTATGAAGTTGACATGTAAACGATTTGGTAAATAAAATGGAATGTGAATAAGAAGTTATAAAATGACTCGATAATTGGAGTTTAAACATGTGTTAGCATTTAAATTATAAAATCAAGTTTTGATTTGATAAAACGGGTCCAGTTTTCTGTAAAGTAATATTATTCACGTTTTAAAGTGAATAACGATTTAAAAGAAAACGTTTTGCAGAATTAAAACAATTATAAAAGTAAATTGGTAATTGTTGGTAAGTACTAAATTCAAAAATGAATTTAGAAATTGAGTTGACCTGAAAGGGTAAAATATGCTGGAGTTCGTAATGTAAATCGAACATAGTTTATTCGAAATAAAGAGTTATTGAATATAATTATATCGAATATAGTTTATTCGAAAGGGAGTTATCGAATATAGTTTATTCGAAAAAGAGTTATGAATATAGTTATCCGAAAGAGAGTTATCGAATAGAGATTATTTGAGAGAGAATTACACATTGAAATTCGACTATATTGAATGTAGGAAAGTACTATATACTTTTCGGTTTTTAAATCATAATTTATTTATTTAATAAATTTATCAATTATTATTTATTCAAATTAATGAATAAAAGTTATATTTTGAAGTTAGATGTTTCAAAAGTAAGGATTATAACTTTATCGTTATAACCAATGTTTTCATAAAAGAATTGGATTCTTAAACTGAATCCAAGAGTTTGCGTAAGCAATGATTTGATAAGAAGATAAGAAACGGAACTAAGGAAATTAGAAACTGGCAGGAGATTAGTTAAGTTGAATGAGTTTCTAGGTATTGATCTGACGTTGGTTTCCGCCTTTGCGGTTTATACCTAGCAAGTTGTTCTCTTACTAGTTTACAGTTAGAGACTGATGGATGTGCGAAGATACTGATGCGTGAATAAGAAATGGAAACATTTCCAAAGTTAATAACGTATATTTTCCAAATTTAGAAAACAAGAATTTATGAATATATGGAAACGGGAAATGGGGAAATGAATAAATTAATGATAAATTAATTTAAAGACAAAAATGTTGATTGATGATTGACCGATAAAATTTCCATTTGGAAATAAGACCGATGTGTGCATAGATGTTTTCCTTTGATAGTTAAATAACCGACTATCAAAGTTTTGACCATTTTTCTGTCATCAATACGGAGGGACTGGGATCAGATTTATTATCTGAAAACCACTCCATATGGGCCTTAGCATTCGAATCGAATATGATAAAGATAAATTGAAGACGAAGTTTATGCAAGGGTTGTTCTAGCAAATCCTATGTACAAATTGCCTAAGATGTGTTTACAGAATAGTGCCTTCGGTTTGTCCAATCCCAAGACAATCTGTATGGAAGAATGTCTGACAGAGTATATTTAATAGATCATGTAAGATGATATCTTCAAACGTATTTACATTTGGTGGTGGAGGAATTCGTTTCTCTTAGATGTATACCCATGGTATTTTTGGGGAAATCAATTTGTGATTGGCGGGTATGACGATGTGACATTCGAGGTGAATAAATGAGTGATCTGTCAGAGATAAGTGTAGCCTCAAGCCTCACAACCAGGAAATGGTAAACATCGGGTACGTCGCATGGCTAAGTGGGTAGCTCCCAATTAGGGTGTATTGTCTCCTGATCTAGAGAAATTCCATTTACTTCTTTAGACTATTTTGATGATATCCATTTCGGGAAACGGTTGCTGATCCCAACCGTTAGTGATAATACATTCTATTCACTCAAGCGAAATGAGTGATCGGTCATGTTTAGCTTGAGTTGCAAGATGTTCTTGTTGAATCCGTTGTATTCCTCTCTAGAGATACACGGTTGGAAGGTGGTCCCATACCTTGCTAGTTGGAATCCGTTTCTCAAAAGCACCTGCGGTTTTTGATTATATATTATATATGTGGAACATGAGATGAAAGCATTCCACTAGATTGCTATTTATTTGATTTAGACATTATTATAATATCAGAAGAGTATGGATTTTAAGGGAACGTTTTGGGTTATCGTAAGGTAAAAACTATCTGTGTTTATGTCTGGATTGGTCTTATGATTATCCTTTCTTTTAAAAGGATTTTTAAAGTTAAACAAATGTTTGGAGTTTACTCACACCAGTTACAGGACTGACCCAGAGTTTATTTTGTTTTGTTTTCCCTAAACTCTTAGGTGCCCAATTTGTACGGGCAGTCAAGTAGTTGGGATGTTACAGATATACTTGGAGACCTTGGAGTAAGAGGATTTAGGATTATATAGCTGTTGTTATTTCCGCTGTGTTGTAAGTGTTGTACTCCGAAATGGTATTGTATACAATACTAGTTTTATTTCAAAGTTATGTTATATATTATATTTATTCGTTCCGCTGTGGGATTCGTATCTACTCTGATTCTGTTGTGTTCTTCTTCTTCTTCTATTCTAATTTTATATCTTATCTATTCTCACCCTCTAATTTCTTTCTATTAATGATCTCATATTTCCGATACTCGAATAGTCGACATTGGTGTTTTTGTCGATTTTCGAGGTCGAAAATTCGCGTTCGATACACAGATGTTTGGGCTGTGCTCGCAGAGGTTGGGTCTGCACGTAACTACTAGGTGGGTGGGCCTTGACTGCAAAAAGTTGCTTTGCAGCCAGAATGCTGTGAGGCGGTGACCCTAGGGTTATTCGGCGGTCGCCTCAATGAGGAGGCGAAGGGTCACGACCAACTAGGATAGTAGATCGTCGGATACCCATCATCGGCAGCCAGTGGGATTCGAAAAGACCAGAGCTAAAACTAATAGACCATTCACCTTTCACTATTGAGGTACGGTGGTTTAGGGAAGACGCCAACTGGATTTTTAGATTGTTTGTTAGGGGCAAGTCGTTTAGTTCTTGCAGTCTTTACTAGTTAAGGGTGGGCGAGGTGGGGCCATAGCCACCATGAAAAACAAAACCGAGGGATAAATGTATTTTGAGGCTCTTAAAGGCGGGCCTGTACAGATATGGAAACGCTCCTGACCAAGTTCCGTGTTTCTTGTATCGCGCTGCCATGGAACTTGGTGCACATTAGAAGACGTGCGGTTGAGGCATCGAGCTACAATTAATGGTATGTACATGGGACAGTCTAGATACATGCATGTCTGATCTGGGTGGTATATAATAGACTTAAGGGAATTACTATGGTACGGAATCTGATTCGAATAAAAGTGGTAGTTTGTACATTTGCGTAGCATAGAATTAACAAATATATGTGGAACGTAACGTTGTTATATAGAGATCCGTACGTAACTTCGACATAGGATGAGGGACTGCGTATATTACGGTGGTGTTACGGTAGAGACCGTACGAGTGGTGTACCATGGGGTGTACCTTAATATTGTGGATAGCTACATATATACAGTATTAGGTTAATCCATTTGAAGTGAATGGGTACGACGTGTGTGTAAGCCTTGAGTGCTGTTAACCCAAGTAACCTAATAAATAAGAAAATATGATTGAACGATATATGTAGTGTTATCGAAAGAGTATAATTTAAATCCAGCCACCAGAACTTGTGTTCTGACCCTCTCCTCATAGCATACCCGCAGGTTAGATTTGTGGTAGAGACATGAGAGCTTTGGATACTGGTTAGGCAGTATTATTAATACGGTAAGGCTATACTTTGAGTATATTATATTTTATTCATTCTGCTGTGAGATATTTTTCTGAGCTCTGACATATTTTCTGTCTCTATCTTTTCTGCAGGATACCAGAGAAAACTAACATGAGCTTCGATAGATTAGAATTTTGAAAAATATTAGGTCTCTCAGAATTTGGATTGTTAACTCTTTTCCTTCTTCCCTCTCCATCTCATCAGCAACTTGTGGACAATCGACCTTGCTCTAAAAATTGAAATCAAGTTCGAGGCCCACCTGTCAGTACTCAGAAAGGAAGAAGTGTTGGGGAATGTTCGATTCCAAGTTGGTTGGCGGTCAAGGTGGTCAAACGACAAGCAAGAGGGGTTTGGAGTTTTCATGTCTTTTCGGAAATATTTAAGTCTAACGGATACAAAAATGTAAGAATAATAGGAGGAATTCAGAGTTTATAAGGGGGAGACCACACAGAAAACTTGGAAAATTTCCAAGAGTTTTGGGATCGGTTTCGATCAGGAGTCGGTACTAATCCCGTACTCAGTACTGATCCCGAAATCTTCAAAGAAAAGGAGGAGGAAGAAGAACCCAAACTACTTCAGGATTAGTGAAGAACTTCTAAACTCAAACTACGGCTATGATAGCGCATACTTATTTCCAAAATTTCGATCATTGAAACCAAATAGGATCATTAATCAATCGTGTAATTACAGACGTAAAAAATTCTAGAGTGCACGCCATATGTTTGAGTACCAATTCGATAAATTTTCTAAAACTAACTTATTTAATCGCACGCCCGAAACGTACCATTCTAATTATGTGTTATTATGAATATGATCATATCACGTAGAATCACGTGCAAATGTGTGAGGGCATACGTGACCCTGCGTCGACAATGACTCGTTTATGCTTCGGTGTATGTGAGTGTCGGCGACTAATGTTTAATTACTTGAATCGACACGAATTAAACAGTCACCTAAGAAATCAGACGGGTTCCGGTCTGATCAACAAGGATCAGAGCAACCATGATTCTCAAAATGCTAGAACCGCATACTTATAACAACAAGCTTCGAGAAAGTGTCATAGATGCTCAGAAATGACATGCTTCTTGAATACAATACTCTACGGAAAGGCCGCGAAAAATCGCTTGACATAATTTGGAGATCTTTTCTACTTTTCGGAAAGATTTGACTCAACACAAAGCGCATCATGTTAACACAAGTCATACTTTGAGGGGCAACTATTACCTGTCCTTTTTTCCCAGCCAATAGAAGCGGTCTAGGACCACACGACTCGATCCGCGGTGTGGTGACTTAGAAGTGAAGTCCGAACATCCATGAATCAGGACTAGATGGAGGCATGCAAGTATGGTCGTCTCAGCTTGTTAAGACAACTCTTAAATGGCCTAGTGCTTAAAGATCGGAATAAACCATCCATTGGGATCGATACGTATCCCCAAACTCAAGACAACTCAACAATTTTCCCTAACACTCCCACAATCGATATTCACTATTTTGTAACCTGCGATAGGTATAAATATTTCGTATCCCGGGTTGCCCCGCGGAAATTCGTATCCCCAATGCAAAACTCTCAGACTTCATCTAGAATTCCTCAAAGTGTTTTAGGATTGATGCAAAGTTGTCCTTACTAGATTGGTATTTCACAAAGCGATCCCAAGATTAGTATTTGCAAGTGGATCCCAAGATCGATGTAAACACTTAAGGTTATCTGGGATTGGTATCTCTAGTACTCTCTAGGGATACACAGTGAACATTGCAAGCAAGATGTAGGGCCTCAAGTAGAGGATAAATGCATATAAGTCCTTGTGAACCAGTATAGATCCCGGGATCGGTACAAATCCCCGAAGACATATTTTGTTGGCACGTCCCCACGTGTATCTCCACTCATCTTCTCCTACCTTCTCCCCTTATCAATAAATAACCTATTTTCAAATGAAATCAGGGCTGGTCTTTTTGTCCCTCGACTCCTTAGGAAGAAGATATTGCACTTTGAACTCCAATGCTCATCTTTGCACTCCGGGAAGAATAAGTTTACCTTCTTTAAAACACTTGAACTTTTTGGATGCCTTGGTATTTCGAGAAAAAGAAGAGAAGTCCTTTCTTGGACTTTTCTAGATTTTCTTTCAACAATTGACATTGTAGTTACTTTGAACTATTGTTTCCACCAGTGTATTTTTGACTAAGAAGTGCATAAAAGAGCAAAACAATTAAATTGGACGTAGATTCTCAAGAACCGAATCACTAAAACTGTATTTGATTTACTTTTCTAGGTTAAAAATCATTATTAGACGTTTAGTTTCATTGTCTTGGAACTCTTGGGTGTTGTAGCCAATTTTTGGACATCAACACTTAGTATTGGCCATTAATCTTCGGAGCACTAAGTCTCATTCCCTAAATACTCTAAATTTTACATTTGTAGTATAATAACGTGCCATTCTTCATTTACAATCTGTTGTTCAAATAACAACTTCGTCTCTGAGTCAGGGAATCAAGTCCAAAGATTCCTTCCTTAGTTCCTGGTTCTTATTGAAAGCATAAGCAACCCTTTGGTGGGATGGTATCTCTATCTCGATCGGAAGCATTGCTTCACGTCTAAACGTTAAGGGTCTATGCCATATTGCTATGGATAATCCCAAAGAAACATGAAAATTCTTCTCCCTAATTTTATTTAGCTCTATTTAATCATTTCTTTAACATGGTCTTTATGGTTTTGTTAGTGACTTATATTACACAATTTGCCTTTAGATGTGCTATAAAAGAAAAAATCTTAGTGGTTCCATTATTAAAACAAAATCGAAAGAACTCCTTGCTTTTGAACTGTGTTCTGATGATTAGTTATAATCTTATGAGGTATTTCAAATCTAGTGACAATGTTCTTACTGACAAATCTTAAAACTTTTCTGAAAGTGATATTCCGAAGCAGTTCTGTTTCTACCCGTTTGGAAAAATAATCAATTACCACTACCACATATTCAGATGCTACTTTTTAATTTGGTAACAGGTCGATAAGGTTTATTTTCTACACATCCAACAACCACGTGCTTGTTATGTGAGTTAGATTGCTTGGTGGTAGCCAAGGAATTGTAAAATATCTTTGACATTTATCGCACTTTTTTACTAAATATATGGCATACTTAGTCACTTGTGTCCAGAAGAATCCTATCATACTACTCTCTTATCTAATTTTATTCCGTTAGAGTGGTTTCAACAGAACCCTTCGTATGCTTATTTCAACAATTTTAGCCCATCTTAAGGACTTACACGTTTTAAGTATGGAAATGCATAGCCTTTTTTATATAAATCCCATCCAAAATGGTAAAATTCTAAGCCTTCCTCTTAATTTTTCTGGCCTCCGTCCTATTCGTATGCAATACGTTGTTAGTTAAATACTCGGGAACTGGAGTCATCAAGTTGCATTCGTCATATCCACCGAAATGGTTTTCTGTTTCAAGTGAAATTTCTTGGCTAGTTCCACTTTCAGCTCCTTGAGATTGTTTATGTGACGTAGTAAAAAAAAGGATTCTTTTCCTGTTCAATTTCCTTTTCCTTATAACTTTGAGTTGCTTGGTGTTCGATGGGAATAATTGAAGTTCGGAAGCTCCTATAGAGCTAGCTAACTTGTCTAGGGAATCTATTAGAGAATTTTCTCCTCTTGGAACCTGATGTAATTAGAAGTCCTTGAAACATTCTAGCATCCCCAATTTTTTTCTTCATATATTGGGATAGTTTTGGATCTTCTGTCGAATACATTTTATTTGTTTGGTTTACCATCAATTGGGAGTCATTGAAAATTTAGATCCGTGGAAGATTAAGTTGCTTTGCTAGAGTTAACCTCTGTCGGTCGCTCTGCACTAGTCAACACCCAACGAGTTGCGGTGCGGTAGTGCTCGACTAGAACAAGGTGATCATCATGTTGAAATAAGCAGAACCCAAAACCTGTTGTATATCTCACAGTGTATGGTATAAAATCATAGCTCAACCGCCTGGTCGACTTTAGGGTTAGCCACCTTAGATCGAAAATATCCAGTAATGGCGGATTATAAATGGTATTGTATTATTATATATTTATTTTTCGCCGTTTTCGTATTTCGTCCGTAACTTTTTTATACGAACTCCGTTCACAATTTCCAAACATGGAAGTTCATTGAATTCCATCACGAACGCAAGTGTAAGTCTCGTGGTCAAATTCCATTGGTTGCGAAAATTCCAATTTTGGAATTTTAACTAAATAACTAAATTAGTTATCACTAAAATTTCAGGTTGTTCCATTGAATATAAAAGTTGGATTGCATATGTGTGTGCGCGCGCATATATACACATACACTTTATACTAATGTTAAACCAAGAATTAATGAATCAATTGAGTTTTATAATTAGATTGAGTTTTATAATTAAATAATACAAATTTAAATTGGAAAATTAAACTGGGAAATATTTATATAACTGAAATCTGAAGTATAATAAGTGTTTTGATGTTATGGCATTAATTAGTTATAGTAAGTTGCAAAAAATAAGCAAATAGTAATAATGTAACAAATAGTGTTTTGCAAAGAACTTTAAGCAAAAATGATATATATATGTGTGTGTGTGTGTGTGTGTGTAAAATTTTACCTGTAAAAGCATATATATGTGTTAAAAATCATTTTTTAGGAGTTTGAATAATTTATGTTTCAACAATTAAGTAATTTGAATAATTTTGATTCTTAAGATGTTGGTACTGCACAAAATAAAAGTAAAATGTCAACATTTTGTAATATTTGTAAATCTAAGTGTAAAATTTTCGAAATAAAGTTAAAAAGCTTTAAAAAATGTTGTTATAAGTTTTATGTTGTTAAAAGCTACAAATTGTAAGGAGAAATGGTGTATTTTTTTGGGCAAAGCCGAATGGTTTTTATAGTGTTCCGTAACACTCTTTATTATAGAAAAAATAAAATACATGATAATATAGGTGATATACGAAGTGTATATCAACTATGTACTCCACACAGGTAGGACAGATCTCAACTTAGTCAGACTACAAGCCCATATTACAAACCCAAATTACAACATTAGCTTAACATAAGACGAAATTACATAATGTCTTGACATGCAAGAACACTACACTTGCTCACTGCAGCTAACCGTTTTCTTGCAAATCCTTCAACATTTCCTTCTTCATGCTGCGAGTGAAGGGGGTTTTAGGCCCTGCTTTCTCTCTAAAGTCAGAAGCAGTCTGATTAATTAGCAAATCAGGGGGCATAGCCTTGTGCCCGGAGGTGGAGCAATATGTGCGTATTGAGACGCTGCGCTTTAAGGTGACTTCCCTCTGGTATTGCTTGGGTAGATTGAGTTGAATTCTGCTACTTGAGTAGATGGAAGTTGGGTGATTTTATTCTCTCCAGCATTGAAGAAAAATTGGCTTTACTGAACACATTCTTACTCACATTGATTTGTATGGAATTGCATTCATTCAGCAACTTTTGAAGTGTTTCACACTTTTCTACACTAATGCCATCACTTGCTAAGGCTGTTCAAATCTTGTCAGAAAAGAAATTTGCATTTTCAAGTAGCACCATGGTATCTGGAGAGGCAACAGTGCCTTCCTTCTCAACAAGGCCATTGATATGATCTGACATTTCATGTCCAATGTGTCTGCTATTACTATTCCCATTATCCATTACTTTGGCAAAGCTAGATGCTTCATCATATAGCTACAACGTCCTGGTGTTGCTATCAACAGCTCCATTGCAAATAGATTCATGTTTTCTATTCTCACGCACATGCAAGTAAGAAACAACATGAACCTCGTCTTCCAGATTACTTACTTCCCCTTCCTCTAATACATTCTCCTGAACTGTACTCATATTTTCCTTGTTAGAAGTAGTATTACATAAGGGGATACCAGACTGAACAAAAATTGGTCCTATATTCTTAACATTCAAGTCAATAGAAGGAATAGGGAAAAAAACAAAAGCTTGGTCATCCTCACTATCGCGATCTTCGTGACTCTCCAGCCTAACAGCTTCTTTAATGACATTCACATTATTCTCTAACTCAGAGTGTTTATCTTTTTGATTAAATACCCTCCTCTACGTCTATTTTCTCCTAAGTATAGAGCACCTATCCTGTCTCCTATTAAGTATCTTGGCGTTAGCAATTTTCATTGGGTCATCTTCAACAAACTTAATAGTATTCTCATTAACTTTACCTTGAATTTCAGTGTCAAGATTAGCCTTAGTTTTGGCTTTATCATAGTTGACAATACTATGACTAAAATTTTTACAAACATGACTAATGGGCGGTCTCCAAAGATAATACACTCGAACAATCTGTTTTGCTCCATTTGGTAGCTGCACTGGAAATTCATTAGGAAGATCTTGGTCGAGAGACACTTACCATGCTGTTAGCAAATTCTGACCTTTCAATCTTTTCTTTATTTTCATCCATACATAAGAACCTCCCTACTCTTGTGGCTAACCAACTAATTCCAACATTTGATCGGGCATAGGGGGAATATTAAATAGTTTAATCCATACTTGTATATTTCGAATTGAAGCACAATTATTACCTATTCCAGAGTCTCAGGGTTTAACAATAAAGACTTTATTTTGAATGATTCCTTGGTCAGCCTCAATAATTTAGAACGACCTTCTAGCAAAGCAAAATGAAAGAAGAAAAGAGTGCCATTTGATTTTACCTTTACTGGACCCCTAGGTTTCGAGAACGTCTTCAATTGGGTGATTACAGTTGTGTACACAAGTGGTATACCAAAGAAAAACTACCAAATACCCACTCCAGATCTTCTACCAGCAGCAAGAATCTCCTTTGTAGGCACTAGCTTCTTACCATCGAATAGTAACTTGATTGGAGGTGGCATATACGAACCCGCATTCCTCGGTTTCATAGCAAAAAGACTCGACCATTTCTTGATTAGGACAGGGGCACGGGTAGCTGGGTTATTGATTTGATAGGGGAGGGTAAGGGAGAGGAAGAGAAGGGATAGGCCGTGGATCTGAGGATGGAGTAAGCAATGGAGTTGCAATGTTAATCTTAGCAGAGGAAAAGGACAAAGTGATGTCCTCCATTTTTGGGGAGTTGATGTTAGAGCAACTCCAGCTAATCTGGAGTATGGAAATTCGATTTACGATATTCCACACTCCAGAAATTGGGGAATCACAACAGTTTTTAATCCACGCATCTGTTCAACAAACGCGTGGGACTAAACGTTTGTTGAACAAGCGCTTGGATTTTTTAAAGACCGACGCCAAAGAAAAAAAAAGCGCACATTTGTTGAACGAACATGTATAACCTACGCTTTTGTTCAACAAGCGTGTAAATATTTCCGCCTATATCAGGCGCAAACGCCCTCATTTTCATTCATAAACTTCAAAAAATTTCCTTTTAAATTTTATTTTTAATTATTTCTACGACGAAATGTCGCCACGTCAAGTTAAGTCTACTAGACACATATGCCATCCTCCGACAGATCCTAATGTCGGGCCAACACATCTCCCACCAGATGCCACTGTGACTGCTGAGAGCCTTCGAGTATTGTATGATCTGCCTGCGACATTTACACATCGAGTGTTTGCTTCTGTTGCGACACCTCAGGTATAATTTTATAACTTTATTACGTATATCGGCAACCGTTTTACTATACACGAATGTTGTTTAGATTATATGTTTACAATAAATAATTTATTGTTTAGGTTCGACATATTGCTATGCGAGGTAGTTGGTCACGTTGTACGACACATTTTGAGCAGTTACCCCAGCCTATATCAACTAGACCCGTGATATTCCATTTGCCGACTTTTTAGATTTACCTAGGTTTGCTCATGTTGACCGATGCCTTGTAGAGGCTATTAGCGAGCGATGGTGGTCTACTACACACATATTTCAATTCGTTGATTTTAAGCTAGGGCTTACTCCTTTAGATTTTTACATGCTCATAGGCATCGAAGTTGGTCGTCCAGGTCGTCCCCTGTCTGCTTTAATGCATCATTTGAGGAGTTTGATAGCTTTTTAGAGCAGTTACCAGGTTTAGATCCTCAGACCGTTGCTTCAGGTGCCGTTATCTTACCTACTCTGCAGGCTTATATAGTTGCACATCAGACCACTGAGGCTATGCGCAGCCCCGTTATCAGGGCCTTTTTATTATACCTTTTTAGTTCCGCCTTTTTTAGTGATAACACGGGGACTATTAGACTTGGATTTTTGGCTGGCCTTGAAGACATAGAGCAGCCGCATTCGTTCAATCGGGGTACAACGATACTAGGCTATTTGTATGTAGCTTTGGATATCTACGTCGTACAGCACTGCAAGCAGTTGTACGGTTTCTGGTATATTCTGCCATTCTGGTATTATGAGTACATGGCGAACATGCACCCCCGACTTATTGATGAGGCCACCTTACATATACTTTCCGAGATTAAGACGATGGGGTCTTGCTATGCATCTCGCTAGTTCTACACAGGGTGTGCATAACGAGCTTATGGAGGCATGCACGTGGATTGATCTGAGGAAGCGAGATGGCATTATTCGTCGTCCATGGCAGATGTACATAGATTTTTTAGCTCCTCAGCAGGACCACCCGCTCATTTTTCAATCTAGTCTTTCGAGGCGTAAGGTATGCTTTCAGGTGCCTACGTGCCCTTTCATTTGGTATTTGGGGGAGCGTTGTTGGCTACATCTATACGGGTTAAAGCGCATTCCTTCTGATCCACTCCCATGAGATCAGATGTTCGGGAATATACAAGTAGGATCAGCATATATTACGGGTATGAGGGCTGCAGGCTAGGTGGATGGTGAGCCTTTTAGAGTGCCCGGAGATTTTGTTACCTATTAGGCTCGAGTTGCGCCGCGCGCTTATGCTTTACCAAACTACATTCGGGGATTGAACTCCGACCATATCGGGCCATCTACAGTAGTAGGCAGAATCCCGGTGCATCCCACTACCTTTGCGCCTGTATCGTCTCAATTCACGCAGAGTGGTGCATTGGACCCTCCGCCACACATTTTTAGGGCATATGACGTACAGGGTCAGATTATAGAGATTCCATTGCAGTACCCACCTGTTGACCCTCCTGGTGTACCGTCAGCTAGATTGTATCATTCATATCGAGTACGTAAAAGTTATACAATAATATAGGTATATGATTTCATTATAAAAACTGCATTTGTGTAACACAAGTTGTCACATTATCAGTGCTCGTTGTATACAGACCATGATAGATGGATATTGGTTACTTTTGAGCGTATGACATTGGAGTACACACAGTTGATGTACCAGAGTTTACATACAGCTTTGGCATAACAGCAGTCTCAGTACGAGGCCCAGATTGCTTCCCTACAGACCCACATACAACAGCAGGGTCCTGTTGATGGATCACCTATGGATGATGATTTTGATGACGCTCATGATGACAGTTCCGATGGGGAAGGTAGCGATGATATGCCTATTGACTGATGGTTGTATGTTTTTGTTATGGTTGGCATGATTTATATTACATCTGTTGTTGATGATGACATGGTTGTATATTTTTGTTATGACTGATGGTATGTTGATGATGACATTGTTGTATGTTTTTGTATTATATGTCTTGTGACATGGTTGGTATTACTGTACGATGTTATGTCTGCCATGTTTTAGATTACACGTGTTTTGACATTGAAGTATGTTTTTTACGGCTGTTAGGATGATGCTAACAATACTGTATCTGCGGTGTTCTAAATTATCTGGTTTAAACAAACGTGTTTTGAGTTAATGATTTATTTTGAATATTTAAAATGATTTATTTTAAATAATAACGACTAAAAATTAATTTAAATCGAAGTAAGACTGTATAAATTTAATTTAATTTTAAAACGAGTTTGAAATGGCGCGGTAGTTTGAAAATTCGATTTTAAATTTCAATTGAATGTACAGGATTCAAAATAAATCGGATTTCAATAAACCCAAAAACATTTGAATCTGCTTAATTTTATCTTTCTAATGAATGCAAGAAATTGAGATTTCACTTTATAAATTGTGAGTTATGTCCAGTTTAAAATTTAAAATAGTCGCTATGGAATTCATATATATATATATAAGCCCTTAAAACTAATTTTGTATGTCACCAACTGACTCCAAAAATTCCAGAAAAATTATTTCTAGCTATGTTTTGACGATACGGTCCTAACAAAACTAATTTCGTCGAATTTGGAGACCGTTTGAAAAATGTCATTTTCCGGTCGATCCAATTCAACTGAAATTGACAAAACACGTTTTATTTTGCCACACTTACATATTAATTCCAAAAATTAAGAAAATTGGAATCTACCAATGATTTGACATTCCGGATCCAATAAAGGTGGTTTCATCGAAAACGGAGGTCGTTTGCAAAATGGGTATTTTTAAGGGCTTTACATTATATTAAAAAATAAATAAATTCCATAGCGACAATTTTAAATTTTAAACTGGACATAACTCATAAATTATAAAGTGAAATCTAAATTTCTTGCATTCGTTAGAAAGAAAAAATTAGACAAATTCAAATGTTCTTGATTTTACTGAAATCCGATTTATTTTGAATCCAGTGCGTTCAATTGAAATTCAAAATCGAATTTTCAAACAACCACCCTATTTCAAGCTCGTTTTAAAATTAAATTAAATTTATACGTTCTTACTTCGATTTAAATAATTTTTTAGTCATTATCATTTAAAATAAATAATTTTAAAAATATAAAAATCCATTAAAATAACTGAAATTCCAGGTTGTTACAATAACGTTTAAGTAACTTATTAATAAACATTTTCATATAATTTGATTTGATATAATTTTACGCCGATTTTCAAACTCCTTGTGTTTTCAAATAGCTTCCATACCTATTACATACGGCAAATACATAAGTCAACTTTTAACCATTCCTACGCTACATAAACAAAATGCAACTTACACCATTTTGAGCTTTCCCACGACTACTGCTTGATTGAACGTCTTGGATTGTTTTCTGAAGTAAAGATTTCCATTTCACGTGATTAGCCAGTAGGTCATACACATGCATGAACTGATAGAAATGAGGTCCTTGTTTACTATCTAGTTTATATATTTGTTTGAATAACTTGTTTGCGGCAAGTCTCTACATTAATAATATGAAGCTTTTATTACAACTCTAAGATAGTAAAGTACAAAAAAAAGTTATTACCATATGAGTTTCACTTCCAAATCCGCTTGGGTTACTCTACTTCAGCTTAAACATATGCGAATCAAAGCATTGAGTTTGACGATTAATCTTACAATAACGACCTTTGATGGAAGCTACACTCCTATTCCGATCCATGTTCTTCCTATTGTATGCATTAGTGATTCTACCCCTAAATTCGGCACTGCAGACAGGATCTAGCGAAAGTGAGCAGTATATGTAACTAAGATCGTAGTCTTCAGTAGCACTCCAACTTGAAGTAGTTAGCATTCCACCAAACGATAGGCCAAGATCTTGTAAATCAAAAGATTCAAAGCTAATTCATGCGGCATTGACATCAAAATCAGTAACCATTTTATTAATAAATTTAGAGGAGGTAGAAGAAAAGTTGATGTGGAAGAAAATAGAGGGGTAGTGTATTTTTAGGGTTTGAAAAATATAACCGTTACTAATTTGAGCCGTTGGAAATATTGCAGTTGACCTCCTCGTGTCTGTTCAACAGACATGAGGTGTAACACCCCGAATTTTTAGTTAACATTAAATTAACAGATTAAAGTATACTTAATTCAAAATGAAAGAATTAAGGGAAACGATTTACGCCATTGCTCTCATCTCCAAATTCTGCTTGAGATAGAGTCTGAGTTTGCATAAATCAGACTCCGTATGAAGGAGTTATGACCTTCCGAAGTTTCAGAATTCAATTTAAAATTCAAACAGTTAAAAATCCAGTTCAAAATTCGAAAACAGACCCAGATTGGGCTGAGCGGGAAAATTCCCGCCCAGGACCCAGGTCGACCAGGGGGTCGACTGGGATCGACCTGCCCAGTCGACCTGGTCAGGTCTTGGCTGGCCTGGTCGGGTTCTGGTCGATTTTCTGAGCTCTGGTGTGTCACTAGGGCTGATTTGACACTTTCTGATTGGCTCCTCTGGGTGTGTATTGTCTAGATTCACTCTATGATCATCTGATGGCTCAAATCAATCTGAAATTCTATAAATACAACCCAACACTCAACCTAAATTCACATAAATAAAACAGAGCTAGAGCCGTCATGCTGCCGGGAGGAAACTAAGACTAGCTGTCAGTTGGAGAAAGCTTAGAGACGAGTAAAACTAAAGTAAAAACAAGATTCAAACAACGTTTATCTACCCAAAGGAAAGCATTGCAAATTCAGAACTCAGAAGCCAGAACTCAAGTTCGTCGTTTCCTGTAAGTATAGTCAATATTCCGATGAGAATAAAATTAAGACTTGATTCGATGTAAAGTGGAAATGGAATTTTACTGTTGTATAACGACGATGCTAATTCATATCTATGTATTGAAATGATTGTATTGTGAATGGTATTGGGATGTTTGTAGTATAATTTACTTGATGTTGATCCTATTGTACATTTAGAATGAAAGCAACATCGCATACAAGTATATGGTTAATGTTAGAATTTACACCTATATGTTTATATGTTTAATATAGGTTGCATACATTTTTTCTAAGTCCAAGTTAAGACTTATATACACATGTTCTATGTTAAGACCATTATGATTACATGATTAAATCCCATGTATATGTTCTTATGTTCTTCGCAAGTTTGTAATTGGGTCCATGCCAAGTACCATTTAGTTTCACACGATTATTACAAGTTTCATGTAATAATAGGATACATGATTTGATCTAATTCCCGCTTTTGGGTTAATGTCAAAAATAGACATTTTTATGGACATGTAATAACTTTGTCACATACTAGTTTGTGTTTGAAGTTATGCCTAGATAAAAATATGTTTGGGCTTATGTTTTATGCAAGTCTAAATCATGCCATTTCATGTGACATCTATTTAATTTGATTCTTATTTGAATGCAAGTTCACATGACAAGTTGTAACCCATGGTTTATGTTAATTAGATCGCAAATTTGCGAGTTCATATGTCACACACCCTTTATGTTATTTAGAATATTTCATGTTCTTGGCTTTCCCTTCTATGTTCATGGGTTGGGCTGAAATATCTAGCCCAACATTCATTATAATCTTGCGAACGTATAAACGGGGGAAATATCGTTGGGATTAAACATGAAAAATATATGTGTTGGCATGTTTGGCACATGCCAATGATTGGTGACATTTAAATGGTATGAATTGCCATGCCTAAAAAGATAACGAACTTGGAAAATGGGCCATAACATTTACATATAACAAGTAAAAGAGACAAATATGTAAACTTAGAAAATTCGAATATGCTTAACCCGAGGTTGGATTGAGTTGTGATGTAAACCTGCCCGGACCCACCCGGCAGTTTAGTAATCACAACAATACCTATCCAATGTGGGAGCTTAAGGCATTAAGCCCAATAAGTCCCGAGGTTAGACTGAGTTGTAGTGTAAACCTGCCCGGAACCGACCGGCTGTCCAGTATCCGCAACAATACCTGTCTAATATGAGTGGTCGGTGCTTTAATAAATAGATTAAAGCTAGAATGAGGATGGTAGGGTTAAGTTAACTAAAACACTTAACCAATTCAACATGTTAATTAAACTGATGGGTGGGGTTAGGTTAATACAGACACTTAACCACTTAACATGTTTGACTAGAAAACCCTAGTAATGGGGACCCATTTTAGCAATAACCTAATTAGGTATCATGGTACCCTAAAACTAGGCAGGGTGGGGCACGATTACTGGGCTGGTTGTAAGCAGTCAAAAGCGCCGGCGGTTGGTGCAGCAGTGTAGGTTCTAACGGAGTGCGGGCGTGCACACACTTCGGAGCAGACAAACAGGGCACTGGGCACCAGTAGTATACACTATGCATTCTAGAATTGTGTCGGGCCGCCACCATGGAACTTGATACACCCCATGGTGGGACCAGCATAGGTATCTACAATCATTGGGTGCCGACACATATGATTTTGCGAGTAGGAGCCGATCTTTAAAAAGGGGATCACTTCACCCCAATCATGGGGCGCCAATTGGAACAAATACAAGTAGGTGCAGAGATATAGTGTGGGGTGCGATAGTATATTTGGTTCAAAACTACTTTATCTTAGTTTATGATACTTTCCTGTTTCCCGTTTACACCTATCATGCCCTTTTTCTTATTCTCATACTGAAGAGTCACTAGACTTACCAGGCTTTATGTCTGACTCTATTTTTCTTTCATCTTCTTTTCTTCCGTCCCCCTTCCCCCAGGTCCACAGGGAGGAAACAACCCAGCTTAGTAAGACTCTTTGCAAGCTTTAAGATAGTAGATGTATGATTTGGACTCTCTCCCCTTGGCTATGGCTTTTGGACATGTTCTATGGGGATTTATGCAGCTTTAATTATGTTTTATGCTTCTTTATTTAACAATCAAGACAAAAATGATGATGTAATGTTTTGGAAGTTATTGTGAGACAATTATGGAAATGTTTTGTATGAACACATATTTATAAAATGAAAGTCTGTTTGTTTTCCGTTGCTTATATATATATGTGTGTGTTTATATCTGTCTTGTGTTTTATCTGTGACTTTTACTTATAAACCTCCACTGAAGTTAAGGCATTCCCTTTGTGAGTGACTTTAATAGAGGTGGGGTGTTTCACTTGGTATCAGAGCACAGGTTTACCAGATTAGATAAAGGTTTTTGAAACTATTTTCAAAAAGAAGTTTAAAGAAGCATTTTTTTTCAAGAAAAAGCGTTGTTTTTAAAAGGCATAATTCCCCAAAGCCATATGCACTATCTCTCTATCCTTTTGTCTTGAATCTTTCATTTTGTTTCAACATGTCTGGAGATCTTAACCTTCCAGAAGGAGTACCGATACCATGCTGGTTCCGAAGGTACCAAGAGGCTAGGGCCAATGATGCGGGCCTAGCAGACATTCCTCCTCCCACAGTGGCAGCGGTTCCTCCTCCTCCTCCTCCTCGAGGAAATGCTTTCGCTAGGATATGTAAAGACTTCAAGGCTATGGGTGGAAAGGACTTTTATGGAACTGAATCCTTTGTCGTAGCAAGGAACTGGCTGAAGGAGACCGAAGATTTGTTCGTCATCTTTGAAGTCGACGACAGGCAAAAGATATAGCTAGCAGTGTGATTGCTGAAAGACGAAGCTTCTTGTTGGTGGGAAGTTACCCATGCTGAGAGGCCAGTGGAAACTTGGGAATATTTCAGGACGAGGTTTGAGATGAAATTCCTCTTCCAAGCTGAAAGAAGCCTGTAGATGGAGAAGTTCCTAATTCTTAAACAAGGAAGTATGACGATCAAGGAGTACGTCAATCAGTTTAATCAGCTAGCCAGATTTGGGCTGGATTTAGTAAACACCCAACACAAGAAGGCCCTTCGCTTCGTCAAAGAACCGAATGAGCCTCTACACAGCCTTTCTATGACCCATATACCCATGGGAGCGACTTATGAAATCTTGGTGGACATGGCGCTGCTACACGAGGAAGATAAAGGCAAGGAAGAGGCAAAGGTGGAAGTGCCTCAAGAAAAGAAAGAGGGTTTACAGGCTAAGAAACCAGACTTCAATAAGGACGGGAAGAACAACAAATCCCGTGAAAAGAGAAAGTGTAATTTCTATGGCGTTGTTGGACATATAGTTAAAGATTGCAGAAAGAAGAAGGCGAAGATGAATGGTGGTTGTTTCCATTGCAGTGAGATTGGACACATGGCTAAGGACTGCCCAAAGAAGTAGGGGCAGGGACAGAAGACTGGATCCACTTCAGGGGGACAGGTTCACGCGCTGGTGGCACCTTCGCAGGAACGAGGTAGAAATATTTCTGTAGAAAGCTTAGTTTATCTCTATGATCATCCAGTTCGCACTCTCTTTGATTTTGGCGCATCACACTCCTTTATTTCATTTGCTTTAGTAGAATCTCTGCACATAGACACTAGTATGGTAGAGGATCCCTTGGTTGTTTCAAATCCAATTGGGGGCTCAGTTTATTTGTCAATGGTTTGTTTGGATTTGAAAATCTCTATTCTAAGTGTTGAGTTTAGATGTAGTTCCTTTGTTTTGGGTTTCTCGGGATATGGATTGATCTTAGGCATGGATTGGTTATCCAGTAATGGTGTCATTCTTGATTGTGAGAAGAGAGTGGTTAGACTCTTGACTCGGCTCGGTAACACTCTAGAAATTTCTTGTAATCCCTTGAATGCTGTTATGCTTAGTTATCTAGAGTCGCTTGATGCTTCTGTTAAGAATTTGCACTCGGTTAGAGTGGTCCGTGAATATCCGGATGTCTTTGAAGAGGTGAGGGGCTTACCTCCGAGGCAGGAAATAGACTTCCGTATATATCTTGTTGATAATGCAAAGCCCGTAGCTTTACCTGTTAGACGCATGGCTCCAAAGGAGAGAAAGGAGCTCAATAAGCAAGTTAGGGAGCTTCTCGAGAAGGGATTTATAAGGCGGAGTATCTCGGAATGGGGTGCTCCAGTGGTGTTCGCCACTAAAGCAGATGGCTCACTACATCTTTGTGTGGACTATAGGGAGCTAAACAAGCTGACTAAGAAGAATAGACACCCGCTTCCCAGAATAGACGATCTGTTTGATCAACTTGTAGGTGCGTCGGTTTTCTCCCAACTTGATCTGGCTACTGGGTTCCATCAGCTAAGGGTAGCTGAAGATAGCATTGATAAGACGACGTTCAGAATCCCAGACGGTTTCTTCGAGTGGCTTGTCATGCCTTTCGGCTTGACAAACGCACCCGCTTATTTCGTAGACCTAATGAGCAGGGTGTTCAGAGAATTCCTCAACAAGTTTGTGGTTGTCTTCGTAGACGATATCTTGATCTTCTCAAAGGATGAGGAAGAGCATGTTCGGCATTTAAAGGAAATCATGGATACTCTCCATGCACACCAGCTAAAAGCAAAATTTCCAAGTGCCACTTCTGGAGAGAAGAAGTAAGGTTTCTTGGACATATTGTCCAAAGAGGGGTTAGCTGTGGACCCCGCGAAAGTAGTGGCGGTGCAAGATTGGAAAGCACCAAGAAATGCAACCGAAGTCCGAAGCTTTCTCGGGCTAGCAGGTTTTTACCGAAAGTTCATTAGAGATTTTGCAAAAATCTCAGCTCCACTCACAAGGCTAACAATGAAGAATCTAGCATTCGCTTGGGATTTGGATTGTGATAATGCTTTCCAACGCTTGAAAAGGGCTCTCACAACAGCCCCAGTTCTTATATTGCCAGATGGAAGCAAGATATTCACAGTATACACGGATGCTTGTGGTATGAGACTAGGCGCTGTTCTGATGCAAGAAGGGAACGTAGTAGCTTATGGTGGAAGACAATTGAAAGTACATGAGAAAAACTACCCGACCCACGACCTAGAGTTGGCAGCCATCGTTTTTGCGCTTAAGTCTTGGCGCCATTATCTTCTAGGTGAGAAATTTGAACTTATACTGACCATAAATCATTGAAATACCTATTCTCGTAGAAAGATCTCAACTTGAGGCAGCAAAGGTGGATGGAGTTTCTTGTCTCGTACGATTTTGAGATTTCCTACATGCCTGGCAAGGGCAATGCAGTAGCAGACGCCTTAAGCAGAAAGAAGCTAACCTTAAGCCCTCTCTTTGTGGAAAGGAAAAGCTTGGAGTTCATGGCAAGCTTTAACTTTAGACCCTCCACTGACTTTGTACCCGGCTTGCTAGCAACATTAGAAGTGCGACCAACTCTATTAGACTCAGTCGGAGCCGCGCAAAGAGAAGACCCTCAGCTAGCCGAAGTAATGGACAAATTAATCACGGGTGAGACTTCTAGTCACCTCAATAGATACTCCATGGATGCCAGGGGCTAGTTGAGATGAGATGGAAGACTATGTGTCCCACAGGAAAGGGATTTGGTAAAGATGGTTCTCGAGGAAACACACCATTCCAAGATGACAATACATCCAGGTGGAGACAAGATGTACAAAGACGTCAAGAGAGTTTTCTTTTGGAACGGCATGAAGAAGGATGTGACAGATTTCGTTTCTAAGTGCATGATATGCCAACAGGTCAAGGAGGAACAAAAGAAGCCTGGAGGACTGCTTCATCCTCTAGAATTCCCACAATGGAAGTGGGATAGCATTTCAATGTACTTCGTTGATGGGTTTCCTAGGTCAAGAAGGGGCAATACTAGCATTTGGGTAATAGTGGACAGGCTCACAAAAAGCGCCCACTTTATACCTATCAAGAGTAGAAGGACTGCCTCATCTCTAGCAACTCTTTATCTCAAGGAAATAGTTCGACTCCATGGAATACCCTCCAGCATAGTGAGTGACCGAGATCCTATCTTTACGAGCGAGTTTTGGCAGAGTCTGCAAGAAGCTCGACACACAGTTATGCTTGAGCACGGCCTGTCACCCCCAAACTGATGGTCAGACGGAAAGGGTGAACAGAGTATTAGAAGATCTTTTGAGACTGTGCGTTCTTGACTTAGGAGGGACATGGGAGGATCATCTTCCTTTAGTGGAATTCGCCTGCGACAACAGCTACCAAGTCACCATTGGCATGGCGCCCTTCGAGGCTTTGTATGGAAGACCGTGCCGATCACCAATTTGTTTGTGGGAGTCTACAGACAAGCTTATACTTGGGCCAGACATGATTAGAGAGACTTTAGAAAAAGTGGACTTGATACGAAGGAGAATGAAAATTGCCCAAGATAGACAGAAATCCTACGCAGACAAAAGAAGGACCGACCTTGAGTTTGAGGTTGGAGACAAGGTTTTCCTTAAGGTATCTCATTTAAGGAACGTCGTTCGCTTTGGATCCGCAGGAAAGCTAGCACCAAGATTTGTAGGACCGTTCCCTATCATCGAGAAGATTGGGAAGATGGCTTATAAAGTAGAGCTGCCCGAAAGGTTGGCTGGAATTCACAATGTCTTTCACGTTTCTCATGTCCGGAAATGTTTACATGAGTCTGCGGAAGTGGTGAAGCCAAGCATTCTAGAAGAAGTTGAAATAGAACGAGAAGCAACTGTAAGGAGAGTTCCAATTCGAATCGTAGGAACTGAAATCAAAAAGCTACGCAACCGTGAAGTCAAGCTTGTTAAAGTTCAATGGAGCGATACCGAGCAAGACGCGACTTGGGAAACTGAGGACAAAATACGCGCTGCCTACCCTTTTCTTTTTGAGGATACATCTTTGACCTCTCTTTTTCCATAAGTTTATGCTTGTATCTCCCTTTTAGTGTATCTTTTCGGTCCTTTTTCTCCTAACTCCTTAGGTAGAAACTAATGGATGTAAACATGTATTTGAAACATGTTATGATTGATGACTGCAAGTGGTTGCTAGTGGTTGCTCATGGATGCATATACGCACACCCTAGGTATTAGATCGGCTCAGTCACTTCCATATTGCATATGCATATATGTATTCATATTTGTATGTGGTTGAAACTTGATATGTTGTCATATGGATGTCGCATTTGTATGAATGGTGGCGCACTCATGTAGAATTATGAGTAGGGAAAAATTTGCATACATAATGGATTCACGACACTTACATGATTTGCATTAAGGAGGTCAACTGAATCAATAGACCGCCTAATTTTTGCATTAGATAAGGACATATACACACACTATGCATATGATCATGAAGCATTAGAAGTCTTTTAAGGACAATGGACACCTGTGTTCGATGGTTGAGTAGATGGACGATTGAATGGCAGGATATACGTTCTTCCAGACTTGAAGATTTCGGGGACGAAATCCTTTAAGGAGGGGAGCATGTAACACCCCGAATTTTCAATTAACATCAAATTAACAAATTAAAGTATAATTAATTCAAAATTAAAGAATTAAGGTAAACGGGTTACGCCATTACGCTCGTCTCGGAATTCTCCTTGAGATTGAGTCCGAGTTTGCGTAAATCGGACTCCATATGAAGGAGTTATGACCTTCCGAAGTTTCAGAATTCAATTTAAAATTCAAACAGTTAAAAATCCAGTTCAAAATTCGAAAACAGACCCAGATTGGGATGAGAGGGAAGATTCCCGCCCAGGACCCAGGTCAACCAGGGGGTCGACCTGGGGTTCGACCTGCCTAGTCGACCTGGTCAGGTCTTGGCTGGCCTAGTCGGGTTCTGGTCGATTTTCTGAGCTCTGGTGTGTCACTAGGGCTGACTTGTCACTTTCTAATTGGCTCCTCTTGGTGTGTATGGTCTGAACACTCTATGATCATCTGACGGCTCAAATCAATATGAAATTCTATAAATACAACCCAACACTCAACCTAAATTCACACAAATAAAATAGAGCTAGAGCCGTCATGCTGCCGGGAGGAAACTAAGAGTAGCCGTCAGTTGGAGAAAGCTTAGAGACGAGCGAAACTAAAGTAAAAACAAGATTCAAACAACGTTTATCTACCCAAAGGAAAGCATTGCAAATTCAGAACTCAGAAACCAGAACTCAAGTTCGTCGTTAGTTGTAAGTATAGTGATTTTTCCGATGAGAATAAAATTAAGACTTGATTCGATGTAAAGTGGAAATGGAATTTTACTGTTGTATAACGATGATGCTAATTCATATTTGTGTATTGCAATGATTGTATTGTGAATGGTATTGGGATGTTTGTGGTATAATTGACTTGATGTTGATCCTATTGTACATTTAGAATGAAAGCAACATCACATACAAGTATATGGTTAATGTTAGAATTTACACCTATATGTTTATACGTTTAATATAGGTTGTATACATTTTTTTCTAAGTCCAAGTTAAGACTTATATACACATGTTCTATGTTAAGACCATTATGCCTACATGATTAAATCCCATGTATATGTTCTTATGTTCTTCGCAAGTTTGTAATTGGGTCCATGCCAAGTACCATTTAGTTTCACACGATTATTACAAGTTTCATGTTATAATAGGATACATGATTTGATCTAATTCACGCTTTTGGGTTAATGTCAAAAATAGACATTTTTATGGACATGTAATAACTTTGTCACAAGCTAGTTTGTGTTTGAAGTTATGCATAGATAAAAATATGTTTAGGCTTATGTTTTGTGCAAGTCTAAATTATGCCATTTCATGTGACATCTATTTAATTAGATTCTTATTTGAATGCAAGTTCACATGACAAGTTGAAACCCATGGTTTATGTTAATTAGATCGCAAAGTTTCAAGTTCATATGTCACACACCCTTTATGTTATTTAGAATATTTCATGTTCTTGGCTTTCCCTTCTATGTTTATGGGTTGGGCTAAAATATCTAGCCCAACATTCATTATAATCTTGCGAACGTACAAACGGGGGAAATATCGTTGGGTTTAAACATGAAAAATATATGTGTTGGCATGTTTGGCACATGCCAATGATTGGTGACATTTAAATGGTATGAATTGCCATGCCTAAAAAGATAACAAACTTGGAAAATGGGTCATAACGTTTACGTATAACAAGTAAAAGAGACAAATATGTAAATTTAGAAAATAAGAATATGCTTAACCCGAGGTTGGATTGAGTTGTGATGTTAACCTGCCCGGACCCACCCGGCTATCCAGTAATCACAACAATACCTATCCAATGTGGGAGGTTAAGGCATTAAGCCCAATAAGTACCCGAGGTTAGACTGAGTTGCAGTGTAAACCTGCCCGGAACCGACCGGCTGTCCAGTAACCGCAACAATACCTGTCTAATGTGAGTGGTCGGTGCTTTAATGAATAGATTAAAGCTAGAATGAGGATGGTAGGGTTAAGTTAAATAAAACACTTAACCAATTCAACATGTTAATTAAACTGATGGGTGGGGTTAGGTTAATACAGACACTTAACAACTTAACATGTTTGGCTAGAAAACCCTAGTAACGGGGACCCATTTCAGCAGTAACCCAATTAGTTATCATGGTACCTGAAACTAGGCAGGGTGGGGCACGATTACTGGGCTGATTGTAAGCTGTCAAAAGCGACGGCTGTTGGTGCAGCAGTGTAGGTTCTAACGGAGTGCGGGCGTGCACACACTTCAGAGCAGACAAACAAGGCACTGGGCACCAGTAGTATACATTATGCATTCTAGAATTGTGTCAAGCCGCCACCATGGGACTTGATACACCCCATGGTGGGACCAGCATAGGTATCTACAATCATTGGGGGTCGTATGACACATACGATTTTGCGAGTAGGAGCCGATCTTTAAAAAGGGGATCACTCCCTCCCTCCCTCCCCCAGGTCCACAGGGAGGAAACAACCCAGCTTAGTCAGACTCTTTGCAAGCTTCAAGATAGTAGATGTATGATTTGGACTCTCTCTCCTTGGCTATGGCTTTTGGACACGTTCTACGGGGATTTATGCAGCTTTAATTATGTTTTATGCTTCTTTATTTAATAATCAAGACAGAAATGATGATGTAATGTTTTGCAAGTTATTGTGAGACAATTATGGAAATGTTTTGTATGAACACGTATTTATGAAATGAAAGTCTGTTTGTTTTCCACTGCTTATATATATATATATATATATATGTGTGTGTGTGTGTGTGTGTGTGTGTGTGTTTATATCTATCTTGTGTTTTATCTGTGACTTTTACTTATAAACCTCCACCGAAGTTAAGGCATTCCCTTTGTGAGTGACCTTATAAGAGGTGGGGTGTTTCATGAGGATAATAAAGCCATTGGCCTTTACGCGCTTGTTGTACAAGAGCGTTACTCTATGTGCTTGTTCAACAAATGCATCGACAATTTGGAGATTCCGGAACTTTCCTCCCAGAATTCAGAACAGCGGGCAAAATCTAACCTTCGCTAGAGGGGTTTTCGAGTGCGGATTTCAC
Organism: Allium sativum; assembly: GCA_030737875.1. Classification (NCBI taxonomy): domain Eukaryota; kingdom Viridiplantae; phylum Streptophyta; class Magnoliopsida; order Asparagales; family Amaryllidaceae; genus Allium; species Allium sativum. The sequence goes on along the minus strand of CM060919.1, from coordinate 45,636,906 downwards.
ATTTTTGGATTTCTACCTAATTGTTGGAGTTGCCCTTAGTATTAGGTGCTTTATTCTTTGAGAAATGGTGTATTTGAGTGCTAATAATATAAAAAAATGGATCAAAACTTTGTTAATATGCGTAAATGCTCACTAATGGTCTTAATTAATCGAATTTGGTCACTAATCATGGGTCAAGGAAGGAATAGTCTAGAGAAAACAATTCTTTCGCATGTTTGTTTTCTCTGGAAAACTCCACCATTTGCAAGCTACTAACAAAAGAAAATAAAAGAAAAACTAATGCTAAACAAGATCCAGGCCTCAAAGTTTGTCAAATTAGTAAAATTAGGTTGCTAACAACGATTTGCATTAGGTAATCATCTCAGAAACCTAATTTGGTTCATATCTTTCTCGGTTTGAAGAATTTATGTTGTATGTTTCAAATATATACTTGCATTTTGATGTAGCTTCTTCTATAGGTGTCTAGGTTTCAATCCTCAAGCAAAGATACTCCAAATCATCTCAGTTTGCTGAATAATTTGCTAAAATCTGCATCTAAGGTGTAAACTAACGGTTTTTAATTTTTTTTTTCTTTATCTGTATAATTTGAATTTGTAAAGTTTTTATGAAATCAGTTTTCTATCAAGTTTTGTTTCAGCTGTGCAAAATAGCCCCGAGTCCAACTTTAGGCTGTCATAAATGGCTTGATTTCCGTGAAATCTTTCCATTTTTTTTATAAGTCAAAGTAGAATTTCTGTTCTTCGATCATGTCAAATTTCTTGTCAATCCGACCATATTTAGTATCTGAAATTGATGCTCAAAGTTGCCTCTCAGTAGTCTTTGCTGCCTATAGAAATTCCCATCGATTGGGTCGACCTGGGTGTTGCCCTAGGTATATGCAGGTCGACTAGTAGGTCGACCCACAAGTAGCTTGGCGACCCGAAGGTCAATCAGACGTTGAAAATAGCGCAGGAAACATGTGTTTACCACAGTGTGTTTGTTCGATGAATCCTGTGTTTTTCTTCACCTATACTACTGGTTTTATAGATGTTTTTGTTGATGATTTCCTTATGGCTTCATCCATTTTGATGCTTGTTTATAATGTATAAAATCTGTACTTTAGAATTTATGTTAATTTCGGATGTATTTAATGCTGATTTTTTTGTATGTTTGGTGACAAGATCACGATTTAGAAAATGGTTTTACAAATAGCTAAATAAATAGATTTTTTGATACAAATTGTTTTCATTTTTTGTTTTTAATATAAAATTCTCAAGGCTATGGTATTAAATATATTGAGTTATAAAGGATTTTAAAAGAATAATTCAAATACTTTCAGAATTGCTTTATAATCTCATTTTCGCAAAACCAAAGTACTTGCCATATATTAAAACTACTCTTTTTGCATCGTGATATGATAGGACGTGATTTAAATGATATAATCAATTAAGTGTATGAGACACATAAGTTGATTATATTGGTTTATTTGACACTCATCGATTGAAGTATTTGCTGAAGTGAACTAGGCTGGCTATTAGTAAAACGATTACTAAAACATACATTATGAGGCGTATTATTTTCACTTCTCATGTTACTAAGGTAAGTCTATGAGACATTATTTGTTGAAGATAATTCTTGCAGCATCGACATCAAAATCAGTAACCATTTTATTAATAAATTTAGAGGAGGTAGAAGAAGTGTTGATGTGGAATAAAATAGAGGGGTGGTGTATTTGTAGGGTTTGTAAAATATAACCGTTACTAATTTGAGCCGTTGGAAATATTGCAGTTGACCTCCTCGCGTCTGTTCAACAGACGCGAGGATAATAAAGCCATTGGCCTTTACGCTTTTGTTGAACAAGCGCGTTACTCTATGCGCTTGTTCAATAAACGCGTCGACAATTTGGAGATTTCGTAACTTTCCTCCCAGAATTTAGAACACCGGGCAAAATCTAACCTCCGCTGGATGGGTTTTCGGGTGCGAATTTCACATTTTCGGAAATCTACCTAATTGTTGGAGTTGCCCTTAGTATTAGATACTTTATTCTTCAAGAAATGGTGTATTTGAGTGCTAATAATGTAAAAAATATATTCAAAACTATGTTAATAGGCGTAAATGCTCACTAATAGTCTTAATTAATCTAATTTGGTCACTAATCATGGATCAAGGAAGGAATAATCTAGAGAAAACAATTCTTTCGCATGTTTGTTTTCTTTGGAAAACTCCACCATTTGCAAGCTACTAACAAAAGAAAATAAAAGAAAAACTAATGCTAATCAAGATCCAGGTCTCCAAGTTTGTCAAATTAGTGAAATTAGGTTGCTAACAACGATTTGCAGTAGGTAATCATCTCAAAAAACTAATTTTGTTCCATATCTTTCTCGTTTTGAAGAATTTATGTTGTATGTTTTAAATATATACTTGCATTTTTATGTAGCTTTTTCTATAGTGTCTAGGTTTCAATCCTCAAGCAAAGAATCTCCATATCATCTCAATTTGCTGAATAATTTACTAAAATCTGCATCTAAGGTGTAAACTCATGGTTTTTAATTTTTTTTTTTTCTTTATCTATATAATTTGAATTTGTAAATTTTTTATGAAATCGGTTTTCTATCAAGTTTTGTTTCAGTTGTGCAAAACAGCCCCGAGTCTAATTTTAGGCGGTCATAAATGGCTTGATTTTCCGTGAAATCTTTCCATTTTTTTCTAAGTCAAAATAGAGTTTCTGTTCTTCGATCATTTCAAATTTCTGGTCGATCCGACCACATTTAGTATCTGAAATTGATGCACAAAGTTGCATCTCGGCAGTGTTTGCTGCCTGTAGAAATTCCCATCGATTGGGTCGACCTTGGTATCGACCCAGGTGTATGCAGGTCGGCTATAAGGTCGAGCGACAAGTAGCTTGGCGACCCAAAGGTTGATCAGGCGTTGAAAATAGCGCAGGAAACATGTGTTTCCTACAGTGTGTTTGTTCGATGAATCCTATGTTTTTCTCCACCTATACTACTGGTTTTTTAGATGTTTTGTTGATGATTTCCTTATGGCTTCATCCATTTTGATGCATGCTTATAATGTAAAAAATATGTACTTTAGATTTGTGGTTTTTATGTTAATTTCGGATGTATTTAATGCTGTTTTTTTGTGTGTTTATTGACAAGATCACGATTTAGAAAATGGTTTTACAAATAGCTAAATAAATAGATTTTTTGATTTTAATTTTTGTTTTTAATATAATATTCTCAAGGCTAGGGTATTATATATATTGAGCTACAAAGGATTTTAAAAGAAATAATTCAATACTTTCAGAATTGTTTTATAATCTCATTTTCGCAGAACCAAAGTACTTGCCATATTTTAAAACTACTCATTTTTGCATCGTGATATGATAGAACGTGATTTAAATGATATAATCAATTAAGTGTATGAGACACATAAATTGATTATATTGGTTTATTTGAGACTCGTCGATTGAAGTATTTGCTGATGTGAACTAAGCTGACTGTTAGTAAAACGATTACTAAAACATACGTTGTGAGGCGTATTATTTTCACTTCTCGTGCAATTGCGGTAAGTCTGTGACACATTATTTGTTGAAGATAATCCTTGCGGCATCGACATCAAAATCAGTAACCATTTTATTAATAAATTTAGAGGAGGTAGAAGAAGAGTTGATGTGGAATAAAATAGAGGGGTAGTGTATTTGTTGGGTTTGAAAAATATAACCGTTACTAATTTGAGCCGCTAGAAATATTACAGTTGAACTCCTTGCGTCTGGTCAACAGACGCGAGGATAATAAAGCCATTGGCCTTTACGCGCTTGTTGAACAAGCGCGTTACTCTATGCGCTTGTTCAACAAATGCGTCGACAATTTGGAGATTTCGGAACTTTCCTCCCAGAATTCAGAACAGCGGGCAAAATCTAACTTCCACTGGAGGGGTTTCCGAGTGCGAATTTCACATTTTCGGATTTCTACCTAATTGTTAGAGTTGCCCTTAGTATTTGGTACTTTATTCTTCGAGAAATGGTGTATTTGAGTGCTAATAATGTAAAAAAGATTCAAAACTATGTTAATAGGCGTAAATGGTCACTAATGGTCTTAATTAATCTAATTTGGTCACTAATCATGGGTCAAGGAAGGAATAGTCTAGAGAAAACAATTCTTTCGCATGTTTGTTTTCTCTGGAAAACTCCACCATTTACAAGCTACTAACAAAAGAAAATAAAAGAAAAACTAATGGTAAACAAGAACCAGGCCTCCAAATTTGTCAAATTAGTGAAATTAGGTTGCTAACAACGATTTGCAGTAGGTAATCATCTGAAAAACCTAATTTGGTTCCATATCTTTCTCATTTTGAAGAATTTATGTTGTATGTTTTAAATATATACTTGCATTTTGATGTAGCTTCTTCTATAGGTGTCTAGGTTTCAATCCTCAAGCAAAGAAACTCCAAATCATCTCAAATTGCTGAATAATTTGCTAAAATCTGCATCTAAGGTGTAAACTCACGGTTTTTAATTTAATTTTTTTCTTTATCTGTATAATTTGAATCTGTAAAGTTTTTATGAAATCAGTTTTCTATCAAGTTTTGTTTCAGCTGTGCAAAACAGCCCCGAGTCCAACTTTAGGCTGTCGTAAATGGCTTGATTTTCCGTGAAATCTTTCCATTTTTTTTTACGTCATAGTAGAGTTTCTGTTCTTCGATCATGTCAATTTTCTGGTCGATGCGACCACATTTAGTATCTGAAATTGATGCTTAAAGTTGCATCTCGGCAGTGTTTTTTGCCTGTAGAAATTCCCATCGATTGGGTCGACCCAGGTGTATGCAGGTCGACTAGTAGGTCAACCCGCAAGTAGCTTGGTGACCCGAAGGTCAATCAGACGTTGAAAATAGCGCAGGAAACATGTGTTTCCTGCAGTGTGTTTGTTCGATGAATCATGTGTTTTTCTCCACCTATACTACTGGTTTTAGAGATGTTTTTATTGATGATTTCCTTATGGCTTCATCCATTTTGATGCATGCTTATAATGTACAAAATATGTACTTTGGATCTGTGGTTTTTATGTTAATTTCAGATGTATTTAATGCTGATTTTTTTTTTTTTTTTTGTTGACAAGATCATGATTCAGAAAATGGTTTTGAAAATAGCTAAATAAATAGATTTTTTGATACAAATTGATTTCATTTTTTTAATATAATATTCTCAAGGCTATGGTATTATATATATTGAGTTATAAAGGATTTTAAAAGAAATAATTCAAATACTTTCAGAATTATTTTATAATCTCATTTCCGCAAAACCAAAGTACTTGGCATATATTTAAACTACTCATTTTTGCATCGTGATATGATAGAACGTGATTTAAATGATATAATCAATTAAGTGTATGAGACACATAAATTGATTATATTGGTTTATTTGAGACTCATTGATTGAAGTATTTGCTTATGTGAACTAGGATGACAGTTAGTAAAACGATTACTAATACATACGTTATGAGGCGTATTATTTTCACTTCTCGTGTTACTGAGGTAAGCCTGTGACACATTATTTGTTTTTTGTTGTTAAGCCAACACTCACTTCAAGGGGAAGCTAGACTTAGAGGGAGTCTCATATATGTATTCACTTGGCCTGGGGAGAGGGTCAAGTTACGCTCGGTCAGGTGGGTCATAGTGATGGGCATCTAAATACATATATAGTACTTGGCCAAGCTGGGGGGAGCTTATTTGTTGATGCATGTGCAATATTATGTTATTCGGATCCAATTTGATGTTTTGATCATATTTATCTTATGGTCATATTTTGGTGATATATTGACAATGGATTCACATCCTTATATTATGATGATTTGTTGGTGTTAGATGATTGCGATCACTTTAGAACTGTCCAAACTCTTTTGAATCTTATAGACATAGTCATTGGACATATTTGTTATGTCGGGCTTTGAAGTTTATTGATGGTGATATTTAGTACTTTGCTAAAAGCTTAGTACTCATTTTAGAGGAAAATTTCCTCTTTGTTGCTAACTTGTAACCTTAACTTACCATTGTAGCATATTTAGCTTACTTTTCTAGTCTTAAGAAGAGTATCCCTCTATGAATATCTTGTACTATCACTATATACTCATTGTTTAAACTAGACTAATCTATGTGTGTTAATACTTAGGTCAGATTGAACATTACAGGTTGCCTATGTTATAAATATCTATGTTCTTGCTTCTGCTTTGGATCTGTCATCGTCTTTTTGGGCATCTTGGCTAGTGCCTTTTTTATGCACATTTTAGACTGATCCAAGAACTCAAATATATGTATCTTATTATTTTTACTTGATGTACATATTGTGGTTGGATGCCACTATTTTGAGACATTATGTATCATATGTCAGTTGTATCTGTATATATTGCAGGGACATCTTTTCTAAGTTCCGTGTTGTTTATTTAATTGCCTTTTGTTCTTTATTATGTTTATATCTGCCGTAATATTGCAATAAATGGGCACTAAGAGTGTTGAATCACTTGAGGAAAAAGAGAAGATCGTCTTATCGACACTCTTGATGCTTATTTAACGCAAGACTCACGAAAAGTCACTTGTGACCAGTCCTATTCTCCGCATTAGTTGAAAACATTACTCGTTAATGCTCTTTGCTAATATGGATATTGGGGTGGGGCATTATAGCTTGGTATCAGTGATGAGTTCATAGGAAAATGTAATTAATATAGAATAGTATGCGATCTAGTATTGTACATCGACAGACAATATGTGCATTGACATCGATCCTTTATGTCCTTACTCTGAATCGTGATTGTGCCTAATTGTGTCCTTTAACCTTTCCTTGTATCCCTGTATTTTCTTCTTACAAGTGCTCCATGTCTAGCTACCTTATTCCTTTTTAGAACTCTAATGGCAGGAAGTAGCAAACGTAGTCATACTAGCATGGTACAAACATGCATCCCACATCCAACTGACATTTATATGACCACCGAACATTTCGGTGAGCTTGCTAGTAGTCTCCAGCTTCTAGTTGTTGTCCTCTCTTCCCGTCGCCATAGGTCAGAACTCATTCAGATTTGTAGCGACTTCTTTTGTCTTGAGGGCATGACCTTTTATGAATTAGAGAGTGTTCCTAGGATCTTAGATTGGCTCAGCTCTTGTATTGTTGTCAGAAGTTGACGAGACTCACTTTTTTCAGGACCAGTTCAAGGAATGCTTCCGATAAATATTTATTCTGGAAGCTATGAGAAGGTTCCTGGCCGATGGAGCCAAGAATAAACGATCATTCATTGGGTCTTCATCATCTTGTCCTTATAAGAAGTCATGAAAGCTTTACCCCAGTTCTTGTATTGTTTTTGATTTTAGAGTTGCCCGTTCATTTCGTCCTTAGTGTTTTAATTTTCTTCTCAAGGCCTCTCCTTTGGAGGCATCCTAAACCACTTACGAGTAATTATTGCAAATGAGAAGGCCACATGATATCTTCTTGCTCTAGGAAGGTGAAAGTACTTATCCATTTTTATATTGATTTTATCTTATTTTATGTGTATGAGTCAGCATCTTTTTGGAACTTTTAGATCGGTTGGAATTGGTACGATATGAATTTTTGATTTCCCTTTATGATAACGTTCCATTCCTGATTTTCATCGTACTTTGAATGTAGTTTCGAGGGTGTTACGTAATTGCTTCAGCAATTATGAGCCCGTTAGGAAGCTACGATGCTTATTTGTTAAAGGAAAGTGTTGAGACTTCCCTTTGTAGCCTTTCCTTCCATGCGAACCAGCGCGTATTTCTCTGGGTTAGTCTCAAGCCAATCGCTAGGAATGGTTCAATTCATGCGGTATGTAGTTGTAATCTTATGCATCGTGTATTTTAGATATTCCAACTAAATTAGCTTGATACATTTTGTACTTCAGGACTCCGTATATAGTCTCAAAACACCCTTATATTACCTTGAGCATGATGAAGACTTACCTTGAATTCTTTTGTTGTGAATTTCCTTTGGCGCTTTTGTATTTGGGCACGTCATGGTATTACCACCAAGCAGGCAGTTAGATTAACTAGTAATCTTCTTTCTTGAATTCAGTTGTTTATCATTGTCCATCGAAGGTGCTTAGCGGAGAAAATTTTAAATCCAATAAATCTTTGCGAGCTTAATCTTAGTATGGTATGCGTGATCTATTTCTGTAATTTGTTTCTCCTATATTATTGTTTTGAATGGTAAGTGATCCTTATTTAGAATCCCTTTTGCCAACGATCGGGGACTAGACTCAATCCCAACCATCGTGTTCAATCTTGTGAGTTTAAGTTCAATAAAGATAAAGTAATAACCAGGAAGATAAATTGAAACTTTAAACGGGGACTAATGATTACAACCAAGGGGTAAACCTAAGATTAATTGAGTGTGTTGAATTGTCCGCAGAGTATTGTAAGAATTCTGGTCTATACATCTAATCAACTCTATTGATAGGAATATCTTAAATACTGGAACGAGATGTTCGAACACAACTTTTTTTGGGGATAATGGGAAAATAATTAGAGAATATTATCATTGTTAAGATAATATTAAGGCATCAAATGAATTGGATAAGGTAGCTAGCTACGCATGGTGAGACGATATCTATTTCAAGTCGACTTTGCAGCCAAGCTATAAAATGAAGTGTTATGAGTTAATGGCTTAATATTATTTTGACATAAATAAAGAAATCATGATGATATATGTATACTTATATATATGTTATACATATAGTTAAAAGATATTTTGACACATTTTATTGATTCGGACGTCCGTCGAATATCAAAATGCATAAATGAATATACTAGGGATATAAACGCGGCAAGACGGGCACGATGGTACCCAGATATCAGTGTCGTGACTCTCCTATCAAAACTCTAATTTTTAATGATAATGCACTTTTAATTCGTGTGGAATAATCTCAATGGATCTATAAATGTTCGAATTTCGCAAAATAAATTGCGTCATTGACTTTAGAACGAACAAATAGTTTTATTCATGTTGGGACATTTAGGTTCCATAAATAATTTTGTTTGTTCAATATTTGAACTGACTTATGTTCAATATAAAATTTTAGAATTTAATTCAAATTTTAAGTTTTTAATGTTAATTGCGTTACATCGGTTGTCACTACCATAAATCGATTGTATAAATCGATTTAAACAGAGCAAATACATTTTGATGTTTTCATTATAAAATTATTTTGTTCGATTTCATACAAAAATATTTTGTTTTAAGAATCATTATTTCAATATTTCATTATTAATTGATTTCACGTTAGTTTCAAAAAAATAAGTTCTGGAATAGCGATCAATCTGATTCAGTTATTCAAATTAGACGTACATGTTTTATTTTATAGTGAGAAATAAAATACATGCATTTCTTATGATCCAAAATTAATTAAAGTTTAAATTCTTAAGTAAAATCTCAGTTAAACACGTTTTTAAAACCATCTAATTTTCATATCATTACAAGTTTTGTATAAATGAATTTTAACTTTTAAAAACAAAATATGATTAAAATGAAAACAAACGTAATTTTGTAAAAGTTGTGCTCAATGCAAAATAATTTGATTTTTGATGTGTGTTATTTTATTATATCTCATATTATAAGTCAAGGGAATATTGTTGTCTGAAAAATCCAATCACTTAAGAAAACTTTTAAATATTATGTTTTCTCCGCATTTCCCTCCTACTGCAACTTGCTTTTAACAGGAAGAATGTTTTGGTAAACATTGATGACTTGCAGTTCTTATGCAGCTGCTTGTAGTGATGCTTGGCTACTCTCTTTCGGTTTGTATTTTGTTGCGCTGGCTCGTTTTAAGGAACGAAAAAGGTTACTTTATTCCTCTGCATAACCATTTTATACATGATTTTTTTCCTTTTATCTTATTTTTTATTTTTTAATTCTATATAAAGAAAATATGATATGAATAACTCTTTTTTGGAGGGCTGAATTCTTTGAAAAGATCGATGAACTCTAGACCATTAGTGAAGTCATGCGAGATAGAATGGCTAGAGAGAATTGAGACAGAGTAAGTGTAAACGAAGTAGAGGACAAGGAAATTCATGCAGACTAACAACCTGCAGCAACAAGTATTAATGCAACTAGTCCTAGGCAGGTTACTCACCTACCTGCTCATTACAATAATTAGAATTATCAGAGCAGCACATGAATAAAAGCAACAATATATAAACTTTTATTTGGCAATGTGGTAAGGACAGTTATAACCAATTTATTTCTCTTTCTTAGCTTTGTCACAAAGGATTGGATTAGGATCCTTTCAAAAAGTGATGGCCACCTACCACTAATCTGTTTCATGATGAATTATGTACGATGTATATATACATATGTGAATTGAAAGAAAGGATTCAGGCTAGAAATCAATTATTTTTTATCTTTATCTTCTACTTCTTCAATTTTTCTCACCTCTCCCTTGCAAATTTCTGACAATTATCGCCTATGGCAGCTTAGCTCGCATCATTTGGTGCCTTCACTCTATTCCTCTCATTATCCTCTTCATCACACAACATCCATCATCATGACCAGCCTTGATGAACTAGCTTCACAACTCAACCACCAGCAAACCACCATCGAGAACATCAACACCACCCTCTTCAAACAAGAAACCTCTATTGTCGACATACCTAATATTAAAAACTCACTCATAACATAACAACTTTCAATCCAACACCTCACACAAGCCATCACTGAATTATCTTATAAGATTTCCAACCTTACAACTCTCACACCACCCCTTGTAATACCATCACTGCCACCTCCCATAATACTTCCACCATATCACTATAACATCGACCACAACCTTATATCCACAAAATCCCATAACCGTGCAACCATCGTCCGACCACCACCCACACCTCCTCTTTTCACGACACCACTTCATAACCACATTGCCACTCGGATCCTAAATATGAACTCTCTCGTTTCGATGGATAGAACCCCTTGGGTTGGATTTTTCAAGCGTAAGGTTTTTCCACTACCATTATATGCCCAACGATCAATGTCTAGACCTAACTAGTTTATATATGTCTGGTCAAGCCCTTATGTGGTTTCAATGGATGTAGGGAAATCACAAGCTCACTTCATGGCAAGCCCTAACCCAAGCCATCAAACAAAGGTTTTTCCCATCATCTTTTATCAACCTACATTCGAATCTCTTCAGACTCCTCCAAATAACCTCCGTAGAGGAACACCAATCCCGTTTTGAAATAATAAGGAATTGAGCCATTGACCTAACACTGAAAGCTCTCCGACACTGCTTTACCTCTAGACTTAAATCTAATATACAACATGAACTCGAAACCCTTCATCTACAGACGATGTCTGATGCCGTTAACTTGGACAAATTAATTGAAAGCAAATTCTCGTATACCAGATCTTGCACCAACAAATCATTCTACAACCGGCCTTCACAACCATTACAGTTATGGATGTTAATGGATACTTGCGGATATAAATAATTCTATATGCATATTAGTATTCAAAATCATTTTCAGGCATGGAATATCCACATCTGTGGATACGGACGGGTATCGGATAATTTCTTATCCGCCAGTGATCGATAAATCAAGAAATATAAAAGAAAATTTTAAGTTTGACATAAATGTTTTTAAATTCCATTGATCACAAAAATGTTAAAAATAAACAAATACGACGAAATTAAATAGATTTGAGAAGCTAATATGCATTTAATGCATATAATAAAACTTTCAACTTAATAAGGAACCAAAAAAATCTCATTCATTCACTACTAGAAATGAATAGTATAGCATCAGACCTTCCAACGGCCTCCAACGACCGTTGACCAACGGCTTCCAACGGAAGCCAAAATACGGTTTTTTCTTACGGATACAAAAAATACGCCGTTGGAAATCGTTTGCGGCCATTGGTTTAAAACCCATTGGAAGCCATTGGCACCCGTTACACGGGTTGAGCAGAAATCAGCCGAAGCTGCTACCATCATCCTCATTCTCTAAACCCACGAATTTTTCACCCAAATCCCCAATTCTGAAATCACCAATTCCACTCCATCACCCGCTTAGGATCTCTCCAACTCAATCAAAGCACTCCCTCATCCTCTCTAATCTCTGATTATCTACGATTTCAAGGTATTTGTTTATCCCTAATTTTATTTAATACCCTAAGTTTAGTAATTTAAGTATAATTAGAGTATGTTTGTGTGTCAAGTGTTGTTAATTAGTAGCTAATGTAGGGTTTAATCATTTAAGTTGCTAATCTAGTGTTTTTATTTATAAATTATTAAGGTTTTAATTAGTTTAAGTAGTTGTTGTTAATGAGTTTGTATTTATAGATTTACATGATTATGTTGCTAATCTGAGGTTTACTTAGTTAAAGTTGAATATGTATATATGCATATATATATAGTGTTGTATGTGTATATATATAGTTGATAATTAGTCTATATATTTGTTTATTTGGTTGATCCCCAATTCATTGAAAACAATATTTAATTTGTCGAAAACATGTCGTGGAAATGAGAATATTTAAGTTTATGTTTTGGGCTAGGGCGCACAAAGGCGCCAAGGCATACAAAGGCGCCAAGGTGCACAAAGGTGCACAAAAAACACTTCAATCACAAAAAAAACCAAATCATAATATGTTATATTCATAAAGCCCTAGAGTGTTTTTTTGGCCCCGTCTGAAAAGTATTGTATATAGTCGTTATGTGAATGTTCGTTTTATTAACAAAACAGACATTTATATTCATCATATACAATATTTGTTGGATTTTTCCTTTGTATTGGACAAGTTACGAGCACAATAACGAAATTAAATCTTGTTAAATATTTCATTTTAAACAGTTCTCAAAATTTCGAAAGCACTTCCTTTATGTTCCCTGTTTACACGCAATTGTGTACTATTCAAGGAACTAAAGGGAAGTGCTGCCGAAATTTTGTTGAATCGTTTAAATTAAAAAGATTTTCGCGATTTAATTACGTTACTGTATTCGTAATGAGAGGTAGGATGAACCACCAGTAAATGATCAATTAACATAACATGCATTCAGCACTAAAATTGTTTTAACAAATTGTCAATGCAAGTTTTATCATCATAATTAATACGTAAAAGAAATGTTTTCATTAAAATAAAATCTTAGCATTTGAGCAATCGGACACAAAAATTATGAAGCTAATTTTATATCATACTTTCTAACTTTATATGTACTTAGGAAAAATGGACGATTATTTTAATGATCGAAGATGGATATACAAACGAAGAGAAACCGATGACACAATAAACAAACAATTTATTAATGGTGTCAGCGTGTTTATTGATTTCGCTTTAAGTAACAACGGAAACTACGTCGAAGTTCGTTGTCCATGTAGTAGATGTAAGTTATTGAAGCATTTGATACCGCAAAAGGTAAGAGTTCATTTGCATCAGTACAATTTTGTGCCGAACTATTTAGTTTGGGATCGTCATAGAGAACCATTAGCATCTACTTCTATACAAGTTGAGGAGGTAGTGAATAATGAAATTGCTACGACGAATCTCGTAGAACAAATGGTTGAAGATGCTGCACGTTCTATGTTCTTGGTTCAACAATTTAATGATAACAATGGTAATGATGAAGAAGAACCAAATATAAAAGCCAAAAAATTATATGATTTATTAGATGCTATGAAAAACCCCTTTGGGAAGGATGTGAAAGCGGAACTCAGTTATCGGTAACTGCTCAATACATTGCAACGAAGTCTAAATACAACCTCACAGAAGCTGGATTTACAGCTGGTGTACAAGCTGCGAAGCGGCATATGCCTCCCAATAAGTTAATGTGTGAAAACCATTATGAAGTAAAAAAAAATGATGTGGGCCTTTGGTTTACCGTATCAAAAAATAGATACATGTCTAAATTGTTGCATGCTATTTTGGAAGGAAGATACCAACCTTAACAATTATAGAATAAATAATCAAGAAAGATACAAACGAAGAAAGAAAAAGGGAAAGGAAGTCAAGTATAAAAATATGCATTATTTACCTATTATTCCTAGACTTCAAAGATTATATGCATCTTCTGTAACCGTGCAACATATGAGATGACACCGCAGTGTGAGAACACAGGAAGATGGTATGTTAACACACCCATCCGATGGAGAAGCATGGAAGAATTTTGATCAAAAGTATCCCAATTTTGCATCTGAGAGTCGCAATGTTAGGCTTGATTTATGTATGGATAGGTTTTCACCATTTTCTCAATTTGGTTCTAAACATGCATCCTGGCCAGTAATTGTAACACCTTATAATTTACCTTCGTGGATGTGTATGAAAACTCCTTAAATGTTTCTTACAATTGTCGTCCCTGGTCCTGATGATCCGACACAAGGAATCGATGTTTATTTGCAACATTGAAGAATTAAGAAAATTGTGGTATGAAGGGGTAGAAACATATGATATTTCCCAAAAGAAAAACTTTCATATGCATGCTTCTCTGTTGTGGACAATTAGCGGTTTTCCTGCTTATGCAATGCTTCATATTGGAGTACGGCTGGTCGTTTAGCTTCTCTGTACTGTATGGAAGAAACAAGAGCATTTTCTTTACTTATTAGAAAGAAAATTTCATCGTTTGACTATCATAGATGTTTTCTTCTTATTAATCATCTTTTTAGAAGAGATAAGAATTTTATTACAGCTAATAGACATGAAACTTTACGACCACCTAAAGTATGGACAAGTGAGGAAATTTATGAACTTGTACAAGATTTTCCCAAGATTCATGAAACCGGAGTACAGACATAAATTCAAGGTAAATTAACGATTCATAATTGGTGAAAACAAAACATATTTTAGGAGTTGCCTTATTGGAAACATCTTCTGTAACACCCCACCTCCGCCAATGCCACTCTTGCAAGCACACTAGCTTTGGAGGGGCGTTAAACGAGGTAAACATGCATGCAGATATCACAAGACAGAACATATAAGTAAAAACATAGTAAATAAAGCAGCGGGTAAAAACTAACATTTCAAAACCATAGTCAAGTTACATAAAAGTACTTGGTAATTATTTTCCCACAAAACAAAGTCTAGAAACATAAACTGAAAACTGGAAAAAAACATAAAGTAACTATCCCCAAAGTAGAATAAGCCATAGCATGCTCAAGTCCAAACCGTACATGAGCTATCCAGAAAAGCAGCTAAAGATCCAAGCTAGGTACCAGTGTTCCCACCCTGTAAACCTGGGGGGGGGGGAAACGGAAGAAAAGAGGCGAAAGAAAACGGGTCAGTCAAAAAGACTGGTAAGTCCTATCTACTATTAGTATAAAAACTAATAAAGTTAACTGGACATGTAAAGCAGAGATGAAACATAGGATGACAACTGGCATGGTGAACAGCTAACAAGATAGATCAAGTGTGGCATCGCATATACAAGGTTAAGTTGCACCAAGTGTGTACTAGTATTCCAATCCATGTCAAGTATAAACAAGAATTGATCCCTTGGCCCAAAGCTGGCCCAATATCATGAGGTGACCAAAATCAAGGTCCAACTACTCGGTCTAGTCGATCGGCTTCCTATAAGCCTAACTCGTCAAGTGTCGGTGTCATACGGCCTAATCACGAAGTGTAGTCAAACTGTGCTAGGTCCACCCTAGGGTGTATCAAGCCCTAGGGTGTCAACCACGGACACAAATCAAGTACGCACAGTCTAAACTTACTGGTGCCCGTGTCTGCTTTTCCAATTCCGGACTATGTGCACGACCATAGTCCGCCTGAACCTACACCGGCGCACCTACTCAGCCGTCGTTTTGGTCGTTTACATGTCAGCCCAGTAATCGTGTCCCACCCTAGCCTAGTCCCTAGGGTATCATGATACAATCAAGAGGGTTACTGGTGAAAAGGACCACGTAACTAGGGTTTCTAATGGGTTAAACGTGGTTACCCCTATCCAATCAAGTATCAAGTTGGTTAAGTGTACCCAAGGTTCATGACTTAACCCCATCAACCCATCGTGTTTAATTGGTTAAGTATTCAAGTGGTCCATGACTTAACTCTATC
Organism: Allium sativum; assembly: GCA_030737875.1. Taxonomy (NCBI): domain Eukaryota; kingdom Viridiplantae; phylum Streptophyta; class Magnoliopsida; order Asparagales; family Amaryllidaceae; genus Allium; species Allium sativum. The sequence goes on along the minus strand of CM060919.1, from coordinate 45,620,891 downwards.
ATGTGGCATCAATTAATTTAATGCACCCAACCTCTCACATTAGACCTTGTTGTGGTTACTAGTTAAGCCGGGCGGGTCCGGGTAGCTTTACACCACAACTTAGTCTAACCTCGGGTCTCAAGTGCGACATGACCAACTACTCACATTGGGTCCTATTGCTTGTAGCCACTAGTTAAGTCGGTCGGTTCCGGGTAGATTTATGCTACAAACTCAAGCCAACCTCGAGTTAGTCATTCTCATGTTTTCTAGAAGTCATGTCCAAGTTCATGTTCATGTTTCAAGCATAATCACATGTCATATTTCATGTCATCTTTTCAAGTCATGTTTTTATGTCATTTTAGTTTACCCATAGCGTAACCCCATCGCATGTAAGTTCGCATAAACGCAGATAGATCTCAAAGAGGGAGCTTAGAAGCATGACATAATTAATAAGGTTTGGACCACAAGTTAAACATGGTGGTATATGAGGCAAATGTGTTCATAAACTTGCATATTACATTATAGGCCTCAAAACATGCGTGATATCAACTTTAGCAAAATAGATGAAACATGGTCATAAATGACATAGGATGATAGCAAGTGACTCGCATATAACATCTTATGCAAGATAACATACGGTTTATGAGAGATCATAAACTTGCATATTACATTATAAGCCTCAAAACATGCATGATATCAAACTTTAGCAAATAGGGGAAACATGATCATAAATGACATAGGATAATAGCTAGTGATTCGCATATAACATCATATGCAAGATAACATAAGGTTTATGAGAGTTTCTATGTTGCTTTATGCAACATTCCCAATCAAAGCTCATACCTTTCTATGCACAAGGTCAAGGTGATAGCTTTACAAACATGCATAGAATAAATCTATGCATAACATGATAGAATCAAAGCACAAATCATACTTAGGCCCAAACTCAAACTTGCAACATGTCATATTTAACTTCATAGTTAGAATCTAAGAGTAGTATAGGGCTTACTATGCTATGAAGACTTATAAAATAAAATAAGATTAAGACGAAGCCACTAGCAACTCTAAAGACCCCAAATGAATACAAGCTCCAATGAAAACCCTTGAGAAATTAGAAGAAGATCCTTGCTTTGATGAAGAAAGATTAAACCTTGGCCTTGAATCAAGCTTAGAAACTCTCAAACAAGCTTAGGAACTCTCATATGAATGAACATGGAGACTATGACAAGAGGGTGGAGGCCATGATTAAACATTTTGGCATAATCTAGTTGTAGGTTTGATTTATGATGGTTTAGGCTAGGTATTAGGGTCCTTTTATAGAAGTTTAGGTTAGTTTAGGCCATAGGATTAACCCTAATTCAGATCTGGGCCATTAAAATCCGTCACCAGCCTTAAAACCTGTCTTGAGGAACAAGTCATGTGCACCCAGGCCAGACTGGCCGACCACCCAAGTCGACAGGGGTGTCGACTGGGCAGTCGACACATCCTGGGGTGTGTCGACTCCCAAGTCGACTCCCCAGTGTTGTATATAACGGTGTTGTATACACAATTATATGATTTTTTGTTTGATGATAACAACCAAATAAATATTATTTTAAATGTGTTTGTTACTGTACTGTTCTATATATACACATTCAGACAGGAATATAATATTTAAATTTAAATAAAATACGACTTCACAACGAATTCAAATACTCAACAGTATTTTATTTAAATATAAATATTTTATTTCATACACTCAAACAGTACAACTCTTGTAACTCCACTATTTGTACACCACATTTCAATTTCATACATTTACAGTTTCATATACAGTGCTCCTCACTATAGTTCTCTGCTCACTCATATACACTTTTCATATATACATTCTTTACACTGTTACATACTCTGATATTCCTTTCATGTTACTGTCTTCTGTCTTCACTACTACAGTCAGTCCAGTCAACATCCTCATACCTGTCATATACAAAAACACACACAGTATCTGGAACAGAAATAATATTCTAAATTCTAGCAGATATAATTTTTTATTTTAAAAATTTATTTGCCTCAGAATTTTGGTGTGTTTCTCATCATTTTTCATGACCTGATCTGATTTATAAAACCATCAATCTGTGTCTAGACAGCTTGTGATATTCACAGTGATACACTGTAAATACCACAAGGTAGACAATATGTATATATAATGCAGGGACAGGAAATTTATTCTGATGGCTGCATGTACACACGTATATAAATATATACGTGTGCGCTGCCTCGCCGATCAGTGTGCGACTGAGGAGTAGCCGCGTGGACCATCTCAACTCAGTGCAAAAGTGTAGCAGTGAAAGCATGATATCAAAACATGATCGAGACATGGTCAAAACAACTCAGCAACAAGTTTCAAGTACAAGTGAAGATGCAACAGCCGAGATGCTCAAACAGCAAGCATAAATGGTCATGGAGGATAAATTATGGATGTTTACACAGCATTATCACACACTAGAGTGGTGCATATAAACAAACTAAGGGATCAACTCAGAATGGTGCAGCCCAACAAGAAATGTAAATGCAGCAATGTTTCAAGACAGTGGGGAGCAAATCATGCAAATACCTGTTTCCAGGTTCACAATACAAAGCAGAGAAAATCACAAAGTGGTTCAGCAGTGTCAAAATGGTTCAGCTTAGCTAACATGAAGTCATAAGTTCAACTACACACATATCAGCCAAGTCAAAGCTCATGTGCAAAAATGGTTCAGGTCATGTATTCTAGATTACAGACATGTAAACAGGGTAGTGCAGCATGTATTCAGCATAAACACATTCATATGTACAAAGTGAAGCACAGATATGGAACATAGTTTTCAAGTACAACATACATAAGAATAGTGCATGCATGAATGAAGTCAGAACAGCAAACAGAAGGATGGTGAGCATGGAGATGAATCATGACTGTTTGCAAACTCATGTGATTAATGAAGCCTACATGCAGTTTACAATGCAAGGCTCGGAAATGGTTCACAACAGTTGGAGCAAAAGTAACAAAGCCATGTTTAATCAAGTCGAGGTACACAAGTGTGCATGGTGTGTGTGTGAACAGTATAACTGAAAGCTTCTGTGTAAAAATCAAGCATGGATATGCTTTCAGGAAACAACAAAATTGTCGAGCAACAAATTTTCAGAAATCATGTTTTTATTTCCAGAATGGAGAATAAAATTATCTCTTTCCTGTTTTGATACCTTAAGAGGAAAAATAAATTCATGGTTCAAAACAGTTTCCATTTGGCAAAGAGTTTATCAAGTTTCCAGAAATGCACATGGATATTGCAGTCAATTTGGTTCATGGCAAGTATGAAATCTCGAGGAGATTTAATTCCAGAATTTGCAGCAATCATGTTGGGCAAGAATTGACAAATGGAAACAAATAATTTTTTTTTTCAATCTGACATCTTTTCAAAATGCAATCAGGAAACATACTTGGCAAGAACAAATTTCACAATCACTTTTTTGGCAAGAAACTGGTTTTCATATTATTCAGATATCACACAAGGATCAAAAGGGGCCACAGATATTATCTGTCTGTTTTTACTCAAATAAATGCAGATTGAATTCAATCTATGGTAACAAAGTAAGACAAGCAATTTACAGAGCATCAATTCAAGACAGGTTTTAAATCGAAAAAGGCAATAGTTTTCTTGGCAAGGCAATTCCTTTAGGATTCAATCAAGGCAGAGAATCACGCAAGGAAATTCAAGGATATGTTTTCCAGAATTACTCAATCACAATTAAAGTCGAGAAATTCAAATACACACACAAGAGACAATTCTCATTCAAGCCGAGATTTTTCAAAAAGGGAAATTCACACGCATGAAATCAGCCAAGTCACTATAACGAAATCAGAGGCTATCGAAGGGTTTGTTAACCCTGTATATTTTCACCAAATCATCACAGGCAAATGATCGAAAACCAAGCAACAAAACCCTAAAGCATATCAAAGAAAATCATTTCTCAAACTTACAGTTTTTCGATCACCAGAACCTCAAATTGTTAGCCATCGAAGAATCGAGCATCGAAGAATCAATCTCCTCAAGAAATTTAAGCAGCGATTTGGAGCAACAGAGAAAATCGTATTCAGAAGCACTCACAGGTTTTTCAGAGATTCGATCGCCAGAGACTGAGAGGGACAACCAAATCAATCGACGAAGAAGAACACATCAGAGAACATGAATTCATCAATCTGAAGCCATCGAGATTCGATTTGGGGATTCAATATTGAAAACCCTAGGGCAGCCGCCATTTTTGATTTTCCAGAGAATAAAGAGGATCGGATGCAAATGAAATAAGAATGGGCCAGCCATTTTTTTTAAGGGCTAAGTTTATTAAGCCTAGGGTTTTTATATTTGTTTCCTTTATTTTGTATTGTTTTTAGTTTTAATTTCTTTGTAAACCGAACAGTTTATAGATTCTGTAAAATTTAGGGGGGACAAGTTAGGGGTTTAACTGGCAGTTGACTAGTCTGTGTAAAACTAGGGGAAATTCTGATTCAGGGGTTTGAATCAGTCTAGGGTTTTGAGCGTAGAGTTAGAATATGAGCGAGAGTCGCGAGTGTATAAGGTCTTGTATGCGGGATCTGTTCTATCATCTAGTAGAAACCTTAGGAATGCAGCAGTAGGCAGGGTTTTGCCGAAGCTGGGTATATCTGTGTGTGATTTGTTTTCTGTATTTCTGTTTCTGCTATATTCTGTGATCTGTTTATTATTTTAATATCCTGTCAGTTTTTTCAATTCTGTTTAAAAACTGTGAAAAACCCTATTCACCCCCCCTCTAGGGTTATTCTAGATCCAACAGTGGTATCAGTCCCAGGTATTTTTGTTTAACTCTAGAGTAATGGGTAATCCTTGTTGTCAGATCGTTGAGAGTCAGTCCAGTCACATTCCAAATATTTTTGATGGTACAGATTTTTTAATTTGGAAATCAGAAATGGAATCCTATTTAAAATCTGTTAATTTAGAATATTGGAATATTATTGAAAATTTGGGAGACATGTTAGATAAGAGGAATAAAGTTTTTAATGCTCGTGTTATGCATATTATTTACTCTTTTCTTGGTAATGATCAATTAATATTTATCTCTCATTGTTTAACTGCGCAGGATATTTGGAAAACTCTCAGTACGTTGTATGGAAAATCTGACGACTGCTCAAAACCCCAGAACGACAACTCAGCTTCAGATCTGTGCTTAACAAGCCATGCAGATGAAACTTCAGATGGAACAGATGATGGAGAATTAACAAGTGCTGAAACAGAAAATTTCTCATATGAAGATCTGGTTTACATGTGTCTTGATTTAACAAAATCTGTTGATACACTTCAACTGAAAAATAAGTCTCTGAAATCTAGGAATTCTGAGTTGATCAGCAAAATTGATTATTTGGAATCACAACTTGAACATTTTAAAAATTCTTCAAATTCAGATTGCAAAAATTGTTTGAAATTGAAAACCAATCTTGTTCATCTCAATAAAAATATCCAAAAGTTTGAAAAGGAAATTCTGATCTTAAAAGAGAACAAGATTGAGTTATCAAGTTTGAATAACTTGTTACAAGAGGAATTTGAAATTTTTAAGACTGATATATATTCCAAATTTGAAATTGCTGAAAATGAAAATTTGGTGAAAAGTGGTTTGATTTTGAAAGAACTTGAAAATGAGATTGAAAAATCCAGGAAGTTTGAGTCGGAAAAGAAAAAACAATTTGAACTTGAAATTTCCGAATCCCAAGCCAAAATCAGATCGTTAGAAAATGAGAATTTGGTTTTGAAACAGACCAATGCTGAACAGATGATCGCTATAAATAATTGCTCAAATTTATTAAAAGAAAATAGCGATCTGAAATCCAAAATTCAACGATTAGAATCAACATTGGATAAATTTTCTAATGGGGAAAAATCGTTGAATATGCTGTTACAAAACCAAGTTTGTAGTGGAAATAAATCTGGTCTTGGATTCGGGAAAAATGATGTTTTTAGAAATCAAAATTCTTGTGATTTTAAAAATCCCTCAAATCACTTTAGAAATGTTTGTTTTGAAAATTTTAACTCTGAAAACTTCAAAGGATTTGTAAATCACAATCGAGATGAGGATGTGTTTTATAACAAACCATTTAAACCTTCTTGGATCTCAAATGAAAATAAAACGGGTTTTGTTAAATTCAAATCGATTTGGGCTCCTAAGGGTACGAAAGTTAATTCTAATGGTTTGTTATATAAACAGATTTGGGTACCAAAAGTTGTGAACAAAACTGTGAGTGGTTTTACTACTTTCGTTAGACCACTCAATTTTCTTAACAGTTAGGTACCAAAGGAGGCTGAGGAACTGCATAGCTAAAGAAAAACTGGATTCAAAACTGCTACATTTCATAGAATCATTCACAGTTCCTTAGCCACATCTGATGAGTTAGAGATTCTGCTTTACATTGGATTCTGGTATGATCTCTAAACTCACCTTTGTATATTCCCTTTGCTTTTTATTTTCTGTGTTTATTCCTTCCTCTATCCCCTTCTGTTTTTTTTTGTTTTTTATTTGACACTGCCATATTCTTCTTTGTCTGTACTTCTTAAACTTCCAGTTGCAGAATTAATGATTTTCTGGAAATTTGCCTTACTTGTATAAAATCATCATGTGTTAATCATTTCCATATCCTGAATTTGAACTTGTATATATCTGCAATTGTTTTGAAGTTTATTTTCTGATTGTTGAATTCATAACAGTGTTGATGCATTCATATCATATCTTGAACACTGTTAACTAGAATTCTAAATTTTTGAAGATCTGAATAATTAATGAAATTTCACACACTTATGCTGTTTTGAGTTCCTTCCAATTCATTTTGGAAACGCTTAAAGTATTATACTCATTACAGCACTGTTACTTCTCAGTTGTGATAATCTCATTAATTTTTTAGATTGGCTTGATTATTTCTGACTTGAAAAATATTTGGGTTGAATCAGTGATACATCTTGAATTTCATTCTTATTCATGATTATTATGATTGAAATTAGTTTAGTTTGAAATCATCTGAAGTTCCTGATATTTTGAATCTCACACACCACTTAAATCTGAAATTATTAACCTTGTGTGACTGATTCATTATATCTCAAAATTTGACATTGATTCAAATGATTTCAAATAAATTATTTTCTTTGGATCGTGAATATCTCACAAAATTGATGTAGATGATCTGAAATCTCTTGAGGACTTGTCAGAAAATTCTTGTGAAAATTCTTTGAAAATCCGGTCTTGAATTTCTCTGTTATTTCATGGTTATATGATTTAAATATTTGTTTGTTGAAAATCATTTGAAATTGTTGATTTATTAAATCTCACACATATCTCAATTCAAAAATTTATAAATTGGTGTGATTGATTTATTAAATCCTGATATTTTTCATATTCCTCAAATGATTTCAAATAAACGGTATTTCTAATCTTGGATCATGAATGATCTTATGTGACCATCCGCTGACAAGTCTGACGTGATTTTATGTTCTGTGTTGCTCTGATACTGTTTTTCAAATAACTGCCTGTTTTAATCTGACCGCTGCTCTGATACATGTGCATAATCTGTTATCTTGTCTGATTGGGCTTTGTATTTATAATTCTTTTGTCTATGACATTCTTGTTCAGAAGCATGTTAAAATTCCTCGTAAATAGAGACACCAAGTGGTATCAGAAGCGCCTTATTTTTGTCTCACCCATCTGTACTTAGATTCAAATCTTCACCATGTACAAATCCACACACTTCTTCTGTCTTGTACACATTTTTTTCCCTCTTGTCATGTATAGATCAGCATATTCCTCTTGTATTTGATTTTCAATTTTAGAATTATTTATTAATTATTCATTCAGAAATTGAAATCAATATCCAAATTGTTCTATATTTATAATTCATCAAAATATATCAGAATTTGAAATTGTGGTGAATTATGACTGCAATATATTTCACAACAAGAGGAGATTTTATTTAGATTTTCATGACGGTTGAATATTTATTATAATATCTTTGAACTGGGAATTATTTCACGAACATTTTCTATGCCTCTCATCATTCTGTCATCCATTATGAGTTTATATTAATGTGGAGAGTTTAATATTTTTTAAAATCTTTTTGTATAAATAGTGAAAATATTCGTGATGGAATTGTTGTTATGTTATATTCAGAATTAGTGAAATTGAGAATTTTCAAATTATCTCGGTACAGTTGATCATATTTCATAATATAATTAATTTAGAAATTTATTTCACAGTCCATGTCTGTACTTACCACATTTCTGTCATTCATATTGGTTGTATATACCGAGGAGTTTTTCTAGTTAAAGCTGAAAATATTAAAATATATGATTAATACATAAGTGAGTCTCTAACCTCATTTAAAAATCCAAGCTCTGGTCATGCATGGTTAAGAGACAACTTATAATTTAAGCTGCGATTGACTTCATTTAAAAATCCAAGCTCTGGTTATGCGTGGTCAGTGTGCTCTTAAATAAAAAAAAAAAAAGAAATTGTGCTATAAATTGAAATTAATTTGAAATTCTTGGTGTTTATAAAAACCAGCCTATCCACTTTTTAATCTGTGAAATATGTTGAAATTTTATGACGTATTATGATTTAGTGATTGATAGATATTGGGATTTGAGATTATTCGATTTTGTCACTTAAATTGAATTATAATTATAATCCAAATTCATCACTGTTTTTTGAGCCTCATTTTTATAAAAATTCGTTTGAAAATCAATTGAAATTCATTTTTATAACTCTCCTCGTTTATATAAATTTCATCGTAAATCAGTCATTTTCTGCAATATGAAATATGCCACTAGTTCTCAGTTTATTATGATTTTTGTTTGACTGATTGAGATATGTGATGATTATTCTTCCTCTTATGCTGAAATTATATTTTTAGTCGTGTTTCATCTGTATTTTAAATTCTGTATCCTTTTGATGATAACAAAAGGGGGAGAATGGATTAGATTTTGATTTATGAGTGAATATTTTATAAATATTTTTAATTCTGAAAATTCATTATTTAGTTCATATTCACTCATGCACAGTTATAGGGGGAGTTTTCTGTTGTAGGGGGAGCAAATAAATAGGGGGAGTTCAATTTTCACTGTAAAACACATTTGTTGGATTCAAAATCTTTTATTTGTTTGTCATCATCAAAAGGGGGAGATTGTTGTATATAACGGTGTTGTATACACAATTATATGATTTTTTGTTTGATGATAACAACCAAATAAATATTATTTTAAATGTGTTTGTTACTGTACTGTTCTATATATACACATTCAGACAGGAATATAATATTTAAATTTAAATAAAATACGACTTCACAACGAATTCAAATACTCAACAGTATTTTATTTAAATATAAATATTTTATTTCATACACTCAAACAGTACAACTCTTGTAACTCCACTATTTGTACACCACATTTCAATTTCATACATTTACAGTTTCATATACAGTGCTCCTCACTATAGTTCTCTGCTCACTCATATACACTTTTCATATATACATTCTTTACACTGTTACATACTCTGATATTCCTTTCATGTTACTGTCTTCTGTCTTCACTACTACAGTCAGTCCAGTCAACATCCTCATACCTGTCATATACAAAAACACACACAGTATCTGGAACAGAAATAATATTCTAAATTCTAGCAGATATAATTTTTTATTTTAAAAATTTATTTGCCTCAGAATTTTGGTGTGTTTCTCATCATTTTTCATGACCTGATCTGATTTATAAAACCATCAATCTTGTCTAGACAGCTTGTGATATTCACAGTGATACACTGTAAATACCACAAGGTAGACAATATGTATATATAATGCAGGGACAGGAAATTTATTCTGATGGCTGCATGTACACACGTATATAAATATATACGTGTGCACTGCCTCGCCGATCAGTGTGCGACTGAGGAGTAGCCGCGTGGACCATCTCAACTCAGTGCAAAAGTGTAGCAGTGAAAGCATGATATCAAAACATGATCGAGACATGGTCAAAACAACTCAGCAACAAGTTTCAAGTACAAGTGAAGATGCAACAGCCGAGATGCTCAAACAGCAAGCATAAATGGTCATGGAGGATAAATTATGGATGTTTACACAGCATTATCACACACTAGAGTGGTGCATATAAACAAACTAAGGGATCAACTCAGAATGGTGCAACCCAACAAGAAATGTAAATGCAGCAATGTTTCAAGACAGTGGGGAGCAAATCATGCAAATACTTGTTTCCAGGTTCACAATACAAAGCAGAGAAAATCACAAAGTGGTTCAGCAGTGTCAAAATGGTTCAGCTTAGCTAACATGAAGTCATAAGTTCAACTACACACATATCAGCCAAGTCAAAGCTCATGTGCAAAAATGGTTCAGGTCATGTATTCTAGATTACAGACATGTAAACAGGGTAGTGCAGCATGTATTCAGCATAAACACATTCATATGTACAAAGTGAAGCACAGATATGGAACATAGTTTTCAAGTACAACATACATAAGAATAGTGCATGCATGAATGAAGTCAGAACAGCAAACAGAAGGATGGTGAGCATGGAGATGAATCATGACTGTTTGCAAACTCATGTGATTAATGAAGCCTACATGCAGTTTACAATGCAAGGCTCGGAAATGGTTCACAACAGTTGGAGCAAAAGTAACAAAGCCATGTTTAATCAAGTCGAGGTACACAAGTGTGCATGGTGTGTGTGTGAACAGTATAACTGAAAGCTTCTGTGTAAAAATCAAGCATGGATATGCTTTCAGGAAACAACAAAATTGTCGAGCAACAAATTTTCAGAAATCATGTTTTTATTTCCAGAATGGAGAATAAAATTATCTCTTTCCTGTTTTGATACCTTAAGAGGAAAAATAAATTCATGGTTCAAAACAGTTTCCATTTGGCAAAGAGTTTATCAAGTTTCCAGAAATGCACATGGATATTGCAGTCAATTTGGTTCATGGCAAGTATGAAATCTCGAGGAGATTTAATTCCAGAATTTACAGCAATCATGTTGGGCAAGAATTGACAAATGGAAACAAATATTTTTTTTTTTCAATCTGACATCTTTTCAAAATGCAATCAGGAAACATACTTGGCAAGAACAAATTTCACAATCACTTTTTTGGCAAGAAACTGGTTTTCATATTATTCAGATATCACACAAGGATCAAAAGGGGCCACAGATATTATCTGTCTGTTTTTACTCAAATAAATGCAGATTGAATTCAATCTATGGTAACAAAGTAAGACAAGCAATTTACAGAGCATCAATTCAAGACAGGTTTTAAATCGAAAAAGGCAATAGTTTTCTTGGCAAGGCAATTCCTTTAGGATTCAATCAAGGCAGAGAATCACGCAAGGAAATTCAAGGATATGTTTTCCAGAATTACTCAATCACAATTAAAGTCGAGAAATTCAAATACACACACAAGAGACAATTCTCATTCAAGCCGAGATTTTTCAAAAAGGGAAATTCACACGCATGAAATCAGCCAAGTCACTATAACGAAATCAGAGGCTATCGAAGGGTTTGTTAACCCTGTATATTTTCACCAAATCATCACAGGCAAATGATCGAAAACCAAGCAACAAAACCCTAAAGCATATCAAAGAAAATCATTTCTCAAACTTACAGTTTTTCGATCACCAGAACCTCAAATTGTTAGCCATCGAAGAATCGAGCATCGAAGAATCAATCTCCTCAAGAAATTTAAGCAGCGATTTGGAGCAACAGAGAAAATCGTATTCAGAAGCACTCACAGGTTTTTCAGAGATTCGATCGCCAGAGACTGAGAGGGACAACCAAATCAATCGACGAAGAAGAACACATCAGAGAACATGAATTCATCAATCTGAAGCCATCGAGATTCGATTTGGGGATTCAATATTGAAAACCCTAGGGCAGCCGCCATTTTTGATTTTCCAGAGAATAAAGAGGATCGGATGCAAATGAAATAAGAATGGGCCGGCCATTTTTTTTAAGGGCTAAGTTTATTAAGCCTAGGGTTTTTATATTTGTTTCCTTTATTTTGTATTGTTTTTAGTTTTAATTTCTTTGTAAACCGAACAGTTTATAGATTCTGTAAAATCTAGGGGGGACAAGTTAGGGGTTTAACTGGCAGTTGACTAGTCTGTGTAAAACTAGGGGAAATTCTGATTCAGGGGTTTGAATCAGTCTAGGGTTTTGAGCGTAGAGTTAGAATAGGAGCGAGAGTCGCGAGTGTACAAGGTCTTGTATGCGGGATCTGTTCTATCATCTAGTAGAAACCTTAGGAATGCAGCAGTAGGCAGGGTTTTGCCGAAGCTGGGTATATCTGTGTGTGATTTGTTTTCTGTATTTCTGTTTCTGCTATATTCTGTGATCTGTTTATTATTTTAATATCCTGTCAGTTTTTTCAATTCTGTTTAAAAACTGTGAAAAACCCTATTCACCCCCCCTCTAGGGTTATTCTAGATCCAACACCCAGTCGACTTGGGGGTGGCGGGAGCTTTTCCCGCCTATCCTGCTCAGCTGAATTTGAATTCTGAATTCAAATTTGAACTTGAAATTTTCTGAAAACTTTGACGGGCCATAACTTGGTCATACGGACTCCGATTTTCGAAAACTCGGACTCTATTTCACGTATTTTTCCGAGACGAACGCAATGGCACAGCCCGTTTCCCTTGATTCAGATTTTATCATTTAATTCTGCCTTGATTTATGTTATAACTTGTTATTCAAAATACGGGTTGTTACACCCTCCCCACCTTAAAGGATTTCGTCCCCGAAATCTCTAAGTTAGGAAGAACGTATCCTACCATCCATCATCCATCTACTCAAAACATCATCCACGTGCAGTCATTGTCCTTAACAAATTCTAAATGCTGTATGATTATATGCAAAAGTGTGTGTATATGTACTTATTTAATGCGAAGATCAGGCGGTCACTGATTCAGTAAACCTCCTTAATGCAAAGTATGTCAGTGAAATGAGTCCATATGTATGCAAATTCCTAACATAATTTATAATCTCTGTATGAGTGCACATAACATTCATCCATATGCAGCATCCACGTGATAGCATAACAAGTTTCATCCATGAATAAGTATAAGCACTCATGCATATGCAATATGAAAGTGTGTGAGCCGATCTTAGTGCCTAATGTGTATCATGCATCCACGAGTATCCACTTGCAAACACTTGCAACCACTTGCAAACATCAAGCATAACATGTTTCAAATACAGGTTTCATCAAAAGGGTTTCTACCTAAGGTTCTCATGACAAGGTTAACGAGATAACAAGATAAACATGGATAGCAAAAGAAAGATATGCTAAAAAGGAAAAGAGATCGAGAATGTACCCTCAAAAAGAAATGGATAAAGCCCACGCATCTTCTCCTCGGTTTCCCAAGTTGCATCCTCTTCGGCTTCACTCCACTGAACTTTCACCAATTTGACTTCTCGATTTCTTAGCTTCTTGATCTCCGTTCCCAAGATACGAATCGGAGCTCTCCTCAAGGTTGCCTCTTTCTCTACCTCCATGTCTTCAAGAATGCTAGGTTCAACCACCTCAGCGGACTCATGTAGGCACTTTCGGAGATGCGAGACATGAAAGACATTATGCACTCCAGCCAATTTCTCGGGCAATTCCACCTTATAAGTCATCTTCCCAATTCTCTCTATGATAGGGAAGGGTCCTACGAACCTTGGTGCCAGCTTCCCAACTGCTCCAAAACGAACCACATTACGCAAAGGAGAAACCTTCACGAAAACCATATCTCCAACTTCGAATTCCAAATCTGTCCTTCGCTTGTCAGCATAGGATTTCTGTCTGTCTTGGGCCGCTTTCATCCGTCTTCTCACCAATTCAACTTTCTCGGATGTGTCCCGTATCATATCGGGCCCAAGTATAAGCCTATCCGTTGTCTCCCACCAACAAGATGGTGACCTACACGGCCTCCCATACAGAGCTTCAAATGGTGCCATCCCTATGCTAGCTTGATAATTATTATTATAAGCAAACTCTACAAGAGGGAGGTGGTCTTCCCAAGTACCACCAAAGTCAAGAACACAAAGCCTCAAGAGATCTTCTAGCACTCTATTCACCCTTTCGGTTTGGTCATCCGTCTGGGGGTGATAGGCTGTACTTAGATTCAATCGTGTACCCATCGCTTCTTGCAAACTGTTCCAGAACTGGCTAGTGAAGATTGGGTCACGATCGCTAACTATGCTAGAAGGAACTCCATGCAATCGCACTATCTCTCGAAGATAAACAGATGTTAGCCATGACGCGGTCCTCTTGCTCTTCACTGGAATGAAATGAGCACTCTTCGTAAGTCTATCAACTATGACCCATATGCTCGTATTCCCTTTCCTTGACCTAGGCAATCCATCCACAAAATCCATAGAGATATTTTCCCACTTCCATTGCGGGACCTCCAATGGATGTAATAGCCCACCGGGTTTCTTCGACTCGGCTTTCACTTGTTGGCACACCATGCACTTTGAAACATACTCTGCCACATCCTTCCTCATTCCAGCCCAAAAGAAAATACGCTTCATGTCCCTATACATCTTATCTCCTCCAGGATGTATAGTCACCTTCGAGTGATGCGCTTCTTCGAGAACTTTATGCACCAAGTCTCCTACTTGTGGAACGCATAGCCTTCCATCACGCCTTAGCCAACCTTTGTCATCAATAGTATATCTAGCAAGGTGACTAGACGTCTCGTCACGAATTAACTTGTCCATGATCTCGACCATCTGCGGATCTTCCTTCTGCGAAGTCTCTACTTGATCAAGAAGTATAGGTCTAAGCTCAAGAGATGCTAACGAACCCGTCATCGACTCAACAGCCGTTGTGAAGTCAAAGGTTGCCAAGAACTCTAGGCTCCTCATCTCAACAAACAAGGGACTCAAAGTCAACCTACTTCTGCTTAGTGCATCTGCCACAACATTACCCTTGCCAGGGGTATAAGCTATCTCGAAGTCATAAGATGCCAAGAATTCCATCCACCTTTGCTGCCTTAGATTCAGATCTTTCTGCGAGAAGAGGTACTTGAGCGACTTGTGATCAGTATACAACTCAAACCTTTCGCCTAGAAGATAGTGGCGCCATGATTTGAGTACAAAGACGATCGCCGCCAACTCCAAATCATGAGTGGGATAGTTCTTCTCATGAACTTTAAGTTGCCTACCCCCATAACATATCACTCTTCCTTCCTGCATCAGAACAGCACCTAACCCCGTGCCACATGCATCGGTGTATACGGTAAACATCTTACCGCCATCGGGTAATGCCAAAACTGGAGCTGTAGTAAGGGCCCTCTTGAGCCTTTGAAAAGCAAGCTCACACTCTAAGTCCCATGCAAAGACTAAGTTCTTCTTCGTCAACTTAGTAAGAGGGGCTGAAATCTTAGCGAAGTCCCTGATGAACTTCCTATAGTAGCCTGCCAGACCGAGAAAGCTTCTTACTTCGGTTGCATTCCTAGGAGTCTTCCAGTCTTGAACTGCAACCACTTTCGCGGGATCCACAGCTATGCCTTGCTTAGAGACTATATGTCCAAGAAACCGAACTTCCCTTCTCCAAAAATGGCATTTGGAGAACTTGGCTTTCAACTGATGAGCTCTAAGCATGTCCATCACTTCCTTGAGATGTCTAGCATGTTCTTCCTCATCCTTTGAGAAGATCAGAATATCATCCACGAAGACAACCACAAACTTGTTAAGGAACTCCCTGAACACCCTACTCATCAAATCTACGAAGTAGGCGGGTGCATTAGTCAAACCGAATGGCATGACTAGCCATTCAAAGAATCCATCTGGAGTCCTAAACGCAGTCTTATCGATACTATCCTCAGCCACTCTAAGCTGATGGAATCCAGTGGCTAGATCGAGCTGAGAGAAGACAGAAGCACCAACAAGCTGGTCAAAGAGGTCATCAATCCTTGGTAACGGGTGCCTATTCTTCTTTGTCAGCTTGTTCAACTCTCGATAATCAACACATAGACGAAGCGAACCATCCGCCTTAGTAGCGAAAACCACAGGAGCACCCCATTCAGAAATGCTTCGCCTAATAAAAATTTTCTCAAGCAACTCCTTGATTTGCTTACTGAGCTCCCTTCTTTCTCGTGGGGCCATGTGCCTAACGGGCAATGAAACTGGCTTGGCATTATCAACAAGATAAATGCGGAAATCTATCTCTCATTTAGGGGGTAACCCCTTAACCTCTTCAAAGACATCAGGATAGTCTCGGACCACCCTTACAGATTGCAGATCATCGATAGACGAGTCAAGAGATTCAAGATAACATAACATGACGGGATCCAGCGGGTTGCAAGAAATCTCTAGGGTATTACCGAGGCGAGTCATGAGCCTCACCACCCTATGCTCACAATCGAGGATGGCTCCATAACTGAACAACCAATCCATGCCCAAAATCAACCCGTATCCCGTGAACCCGAGAACATAAGCATTACACGTGAATTTCACGGTCAAGATAGAAATCTTCAAATCCACACAAATCATAGATAGATGGGCGGAACCCCCAATTGGATTTGAAACACTAACGGGATCCTCAACTAGATTAGTACTTAGGTGCAAACTTTCAACAATGTCAGAAGAAATAAAGGTATGCGATGCGCCAGAATCGAATAAAGTGCGAACAGGAAAATCAGTAATATAAACAAGGCTTTCTACAGAAATACTACCTCGGTCCTGAACTGGAGCAGTGTTGAGAGCATGCACTTGCCCTCCAGAAGGTCCTGCACGCTGAGTCTGCCCTTGCCCTTGTCCTTGCTTCTTGGGGAAATCTTTGCTAATGTGTCCAGTCTCTCCACAATGAAAGCATTCGCCCAACTTCCTCTTCTTCTTCATGCAATCTTTGGCTATGTGCCCAACAACCCCACAGAAGTTACATTTTCTTGGGTCCTTTGCCTTGTTGTTGTTGGCCTTATTGCCTTTGTTGTTCTTGTTGTTCTTGCTGTTCTGATTGCTCTGATTCCCTCCCCACTTGGAATATGCCTTCTTGGTTTGAGTCTCATTAGGCTTGACTTCTTTCTTGCCATTCTTATCATCTCCTTGAAGCAATGCCATGTCCACTAGGCCTTCAAAAGTGGCCCCCATGGGTATATGAGACAGGGCTAAACCTTGTAATGGTTCATTCAACCCTCGTGCAAAGCGTAGAGCCTTCTTCTGTGGAGTATTAACCATGTCCAAACAAAATCGAGCAAGCTGGTTAAATTTATTCACATACTCCCTCACTGTCATGTCCCCTTGCTTCAAAGATATAAACTTCTCCAATTGCAGATTTGCCTCAGCAGATGATAGAAACTTAAGCCCAAACCTCGTCCTAAAGTCGACCCAAGTCTCTATAGGCCTAGTAGCATTGGTGACCTCCCACCAATAAGCAGCTTCTTCTTTCAATAGCCATGCTGCCAACAGAAATTTTCTACGGTCTTCCACATCAAAGATAGCGAAGAGATCTTCAGTTTCTTTCAACCAATTTCTCGCCTCCACAAAAGTCTCCGTCCCAATAAAATTCTTGCCACCCATCGCCTTAAAGTCTTTGCAAACCTTAGCGAAATCTGCTTGTGGATGCTGAGGAGGAGGAGGAACCTCAGTTACGGTGGGGGTGTTTGCTGGGCCCACATCGTTGGCCCTAGCTTCCAAGTACCTCCGGAACCTTCCGGGAATGGTTACTCCCTCGGGAAGATTAAGATCGGCCATGCTGAAAAAAAGGAAAAGATAGATTTAGAACGAGGAAACAAAGGATAGTGCTAATGGCTTTTGGGGAATAGCCCTTTAAAATAAACTAGACTTTTCTTGGAAAATACTTAATTGGTTTTGAAAATAGTTTTTCAAAAGGTAAGTTTAAAAAACCCTTTTGCTCAAATCTTGTAAACCTTATGCTCTGATACCAAATGTAACACCCCACCTCCGCCAATGCCACTCTTGCAAGCACACTAGCTTTGGAGGGGCGTTAAACGAGGTAAACATGCATGCAGATATCATAAGACAGAACATATAAGTAAAAACAGAGTAAATAAAGCAGCAGGTAAAAACTAACATTTCAAAACCATAGTCAAGTTACATCAAAGTACTTGGTAATTATTTTCCCACAAAACAAAGTCTAGAAACATAAACTGAAAACTGGAAAAAAAACATAAAGTAACTATCCCCAAAGTAGAATAAGCCATAGCATGCTCAAGTCCAAACCGTACATGACCTATCCAGAAAAGCAGCTAAAGATCCAAGCTAGGTACCAGTGTTCCCACCCTGTAAACCTGGGGGGGGGGGGGGAAACGGAAGAAAAGAGGCGAAAGAAAACGGGTCAGTCAAAAAGACTGGTAAGTCCTATCTACTATTAGTATAAAAACTAATAAAGTTAACTGGACATGTAAAGCAGAGATGAAACATAGGATGACAACTGGCATGGTGAACAGTTAACAAGATAGATCAAGTGTGGCATCGCATATACAAGGTTAAGTTGCACCAAGTGTGTACTAGTATTTCAATCCATGTCAAGTATAAACAAGAAATGATCCCTTGGCCCAAAGCTGGCCCAATATCATGAGGTGACCTAAATCAAGGTCCAACTACTCGGTCTAGTCGATCGGCTCCCTATAAGCCTAACTCGTCAAGTGTCGGTGTCATACGGCCCAATCATGAAGTGTAGTCAGACTGTGCTAGGTCCACCCTAGGGTGTATCAAGTCCTAGGGTGTCAACCACGGACACAAATCAAGCACGCACAGTCTAAACCTACTGGTGCCCGTGTCTGCTTTTTCAATTCCGGACTATGTGCACGACCATAGTCCGCCAGAACCTACACCGGCGCACCTACTCAGCCAACGTTTTGGTCGCTTACATGTCAGCCCAGTAATTGTGCCCCACCCTAGCCTAGTCCCTAGGGTATCATGATACAATCAAGAGGGTTACTGGTGAAAAGGACCACGTAACTAGGGTTTCTAACGGGTTAAACGTGGTTAACCCTATCCAATCAAGTATCAAGTTGGTTAAGTGTACCCAAGGTTCATGACTTAACCCCATCAACCCATCGTGTTTAATAGGTTAAGTATTCAAGTGGTCCATGACTTAACCCTATCATGTGGCATCAATTAATTTAATGCACCCAACCTCTCACATTAGACCTTGTTGTGGTTACTAGTTAAGCCGACTCACATTGGGTCCTATTACTTGTAGCCACTAGTTAAGTCGGTCGGTTCCGGGTAGATTTATGCTACAAACTCAAGCCAACCTCGAGCTAGCCATTCTCATGTTTTCTAGAAGTCATGTCCAAGTTCATGTTCATGTTTCAAGCATAATCACATGTCATATTTCATGTCATCTTTTCAAGTCATGTTTTTATGTCATTTTAGTTTACCCATAGCGTAACCCCATCGCATGTAAGTTCGCATAAACGCAAATAGATCTCAAAGAGGGAACTTAGAAGCATGACATAATTAATAAGGTTTGGGCCACAAGTTAAACATGGTGGTATATGAGGCAAATGTGTTCATAAACTTGCATATTACATTATAGGCCTCAAAACATGCGTGATATCAACTTTAGCAAAATAGATGAAACATGGTCATAAATGACATAGAATGATAGCAAGTGATTCGCATATAACATCTTATGCAAGATAACATAAGGTTTATGAGAGATCATAAACTTGTATATTACATTATAAGCCTCAAAACATGCATGATATCAAACTTTAGCAAATAGGGGAAACATGATCATAAATGACATAGGATAATAGCTAGTGATTCGCATATAACATCATATGCAAGATAACATAAGGTTTATGAGAGTTTCTATGTTGCTTTATGCAACATTCCCAATCAAAGCTCATAGCTTTCTATGCACAAGGTCAAGGTGATAGCTTTACAAACTTGCATAGAATAAATCTATGCATAACATGATAGAATCAAAGCACAAATCATACTTAGGCCCAAACTCAAACTTGCAACATGTCATATTTAACTTCATAGTTAGAATCTAAGAGTAGTATAGGGCTTACTATGCTATGAACACTTATAAAATAAAATAAGATTGAGACGAAGCCACTAGCAACTCCAAAGACCCCAAATGAATACAAGCTCCAATGAAAACCCTTGAGAAATTAGAAGAAGATCCTTGCTTTGATGAAGAAAGATTAAACCTTGGTCTTGAATCAAGCTTAGAAACTCTCAAACAAGCTTAGGAACTCTCATATGAATGAACATGGAGACTATGACAAGAGGGTGGAGGCCATGATTAAACATTTTGGCATAATCTAGTTGTAGGTTTGATTTATGATGGTTTAGGCTAGGTATTAGGGTCCTTTTATAGAAGTTTAGGTTAGTTTAGGTCATAGGATTAACCCTAATTCAGATCTGGGCCATTAAAATCCATCACCAGCCTTAAAACCTGTCTTGAGGAACAAGTCATGTGCACCCAGGCCAGACTGGCCGACCACCCAAGTCGACAGGGGTGTCGACTGGGAAGTCGACACATCCTGGGGTGTGTCGACTCCCAAGTCGACTCCCCAGTCGACTTGGGGGTGGCGGGAGCTTTTCCCGCCTATCCTGCTCAGCTGAATTTGAATTTTGAATTCAAATTTGAACTTGAAATTTTCTGAAAACTTTGACGGGCCATAACTTGGTCATACGGACTCCGATTTTCGAAAACTCGGACTCTATTTCGCGTATTTTTCCGTGACGAACGCAATGGCACAGCCCGTTTCCCTTGATTCAGATTTATCATTTAATTCTGCCTTGATTTATGTTATAACTTGTCATTCAAAATACGGGTTGTTACATCTTCTGATTCGTCATAATATTGACATGATGCATAATGAGAAAATGTGTTTGATAGTGTAGTCAATACAATTTTGAATGTCAAAGGGAAGACGAAAGATGATTTGAAATCAAGACATGATATTGAAGTAATATGTAATCGTACGGAGCTTTATATAAAGCCAGGCGACACCAGAAAACCGAAAGCGTGCTATGAACTGGACAGTAATCAAATTAAAATATTTTTAAAATGGATGGAAAGATTAAGATTCCCGGATGGTATATCTTCCAATCTTCATAGATGTGTTAACTATAAAAACAGTAAACTTAGCGGGATGAAAAGCCACAACTGTCATGTTATGATGGAAAATTTATTGCCCGTCGCTTTCAAAGAACTATTGCCCGTAAAAGTTTGGACTGTTGTAACAGAGCTTAGTTTGTTCTATAAAGAGCTTTGTTCATCTGCATTAAAAATTGTCCGTCTACGTAAACTAGAGGAAGAAATCCCCATATTACTCTGCAAACTGGAAAAAATGTTTCCTCTAGGGTTTTTCAATGTTATGGAGCATTTACCTATTCATCTTCCATCAGAAGCACGTCTTCGAGGGCCTATGCAATATGGATGGATGTATCCATATGAAAGGTATATTAATATTCAGTTAATTAAATTTTGGTTAATGAAATGTATGAAAAAATAATTTACAATAATTATAAATAGGTATTTAAATCATCTAAAGAAAAAAGTGAGGCAGAAAGCTTGAGTTGAAGGTTCTTTTTGTAAATCATACATTGAAGAAGAAGCTTCATTTTTTTTCTCTCATTATTTTAGTTATCATGTGAAAATATCATTTGCAAGTACTTCACGTAATGATGAAGGCTTTGACCAAGATGACTGTCAAGCGACTTTATCTATTTTTAAAAAACATGGTCGTCCTTCTGGTAGATGTGTGGAGGAATGGCTGAATGATAAAGAGTATAATGCATCCACACATATATTCTTCTCAATTGCACTGAAGTTGCACTGTTCGTTAGGTAATGAACTTATGCATTTATGTATACATGTATTGTATCTCTAATCATATATGTAACGTTTGTCTAATAATTGCAGCATTTATGAATCATAGTATCCAAATGGCGATATCAGCAAAGAATCCGCTAGTTGGTTTACTAATTTTGTTTTTGATATAACAAATTGTATTGTGGATGAAAGATTGAAACATTTGGCATTGGGACCAAAAAGAAATGTCAAGACATATCCAATATTTTTTGTCAATGGATATAAATTTAGCACTAAAGAATATGGTGCTGAAAAATTAACTGACAATAGCGGTGTATTTGTTATAGGCAGTGATGATCCAAATGACCATATACACGATCTTTATAGCATGCTAAACCAGATTATGCAAGTGACATATTTCACACGACCCGCGGAAGAAGTATTTTTGTTTAAATGCAACTGGTTCAGCAATGTTCCAGGTTTTGGAATCAACGCGCACCCAAAATATAATCTTATAGAAGTAAGACATACTTCCCATTATTATAAGTACGATCCTTTCGTACTTGCCAAACAAGCTCTTCAAGTATATTATGCTCCTTATTCCTCTATGAGAAGAGATAAAATAGATGGGTGGGCTGTTTTCAAAACAAAGGCAAGATTTACATTTGATGGACGTAATACTCTCGACGACCAAGCTTATCAAGCAGACATCGAGGAAAATGCAGAAATAGTAATAACCGATGATCAAACAGATTTTGGACTTCTAAACGATGAATCAAATGCATTAATTGATGTATTTGAGACTACATATGAACCATATATGGAGGAGGAAATAGAGTCAGAATCAGAAAGTGATGAGGACGACTAACTAATACTCTTCATTTTCAAAAGGTAATTTTATGTTTCTTTTTACATCGTAAGACTCAAATTCATATTTAATAGATATTTCTTATATTATCTATCAATAAGTAACATATTATAAATAAAAAATATATTATCTATCAAACTTATATTAATTATGTACAAAACTGGGTTTTTAGTAAAAATTTAATTTAAGTATAATAAACTTATATTTATTTTTATGACATTTCTATAAATCAAACTCATATGTTAACTAGACACATCTATGAACCAAACTTATATTTAACACTTCTACGAATCAAACTTGTAATGTTAACTAGACATATGTTATGACATTTCTATTATCAAGTACTCATGTTATCTAATACCATGTTTTTACATAGCTCTTTCATGTCATGTTATGTTGTTGTCTGTAACAGGTATGGCGTCAGGTGGCGATGAGAGTGGTCCATTATCGAAGTTATCCCGTCCTATGGTCTGGCTTAAGCCAAAAACATCCAAAGGGTAAAAACTAAGTTTTTAGTATACATTTAATTTAAGTACAATAAATTATTTAAATTGTTGTTCTAGTAGCCATGTATTTTATTTTTTCCGTTTAACATAGGGATTTTGAGTTGGAGCCGTCCAATACAGTTTTGAGGATAACAAAACACGCTTATCAGGCCCGCATGACTGCATGTTGGCCCACATGGAGTTCGATACCCAACATTGTAAAGGAGAACATATGGCAAGATTTTTTGGTATGTATGTATGATATAACATTTATTACGTTAAGTTGTCATGCTCCTATTTGATAAGTTCATATGTATGCTATTTTAAAAAAAATGCAGCGTGCGGTGTATCTCTAGGAGACGGATTTGGATCTTGTCAGGCGCCACTGGAACAGCAAAATGACAAAAAATTACATACTGACAATGAACACATTAAAATCAGATAGGAAAAGACGATCTTGGAGGAGCGAAATGGTGTGAAATGATCTACTTATTTATTGGAATAGTAATGAGGAATTTCTGGTAAATTTACTGCATATTTAATTTAAATTATTCTATTTAATTAATTAAAATGTGATTTAGAATAATACATTTTTTTAAAACCTAAATGTATAGGCCTCGTCTGAGAGAAATGCAGCTAACAGGAGCACGAATCCGGTTACGCATCGAGGTGGGTCCAAGTCATTCCAGCATCATCATGAGGATCTGGTATATTCTATAACTGCATAGTATAAAATTTTAATTTATAACTTGTTAAAATTAATAGTTGATTTAAGTTTAAGTTTTAATTTACACACACACACACATACATACATACATACATACATATATATATATACATACATACATATATATATATATATGCATGCTTATTTCAGAAGAGAGCGCGTATGGCTCATGTGTCATACTTGGATGTTTTCGAGCATACACATGCATTGAGTCAGACTGACGACACAGGCTCAGTTTTGTACACTTGGGGACCACGATGATAAGGCGCGTGACAGATATGTAACTATAAGATAATTAAGTTAGACTTATAATTTAATTAAAATAGTGTTATCTAATTTTTTTTTTTGTTTGACAGGAGAAATTTCAGGCACAAAGGGCGTAGGTACTGGAATCTATTGGGAGGACTGAGTTGACCAAGGAAGATGAGGACAAGATATTTGATGCTGTCATGGATCCTTCTACCCGGAAAAGACGATATGGGTATGGAAATCTAGAGGTAATACTAAATTTATAATAAAATTTCAAATGTATTCGAAATGCTATTATGAAATACTGAAAATCTGAAATTATAACATCTTGGCAGATGTATCAGAGGACTCAAAAACGAGGAAGAAATCGCACAGCTTAAAGCACAGATTACAGAGCGTAGTGAGCGTGATCGTCGCCGCGAAGAGCAGATGGATATGCTTAACCAGCGGGTGGCAGAGTTCATTGCCCAGTATGGTACGCCACCTTCATCTTCTGATGGAGAGAGTTGATCAGGTTAGCTTGTTTTGATGGCATCTATGTTTTGAGAGCTGGTGAGGTTTGCTAGATGATGATGGTTGTATATATTGATGTTATGATGGTTTGGACATGATATTTTGATGGTTTGGTGATGGTACCGTTTGGACATGGTGTTGGTTATGATGTTTGGACATGGTTATGTTGTTTTGGCGACGTCTGGTTGTTCTGTTTTGTAAATATCGGTTAATTTATGTGTTTTGTGTTTGATTTTTATTTGTATTTTATACTATGTTTGGGTGCATATATGGCTGAAATTGTGAGTTATATACTTGAAATGGAGCAGTGCAGAATATTATATATGTGGTGTGTGACTTGAAGTGACAATTCTGATATCTGAAAAAAAAAAAACACTCAGATTTGCAATGGCGGTAAACGGCTTCCAACGGCTTATCGGTCCTTTCATTTCAACGGTTTCCAACGGCGTCAGACGACTAGTTTTCAACCGTTTTCATCCTTTTCCAACGTTTCATTGGTTAGAAATAATGGACACGAGGCCATATGTATCAGTTGGAAGCCGTTGGAAATTAGGCGTCGTGTGCATAGGAAGTCGTTGGAAGCCGTTGATCAGTATACCAATGGATTGACCAACGGCTTTAAACGGGTTTTCCAATGGCCCCTGGCTGTTGAAAAACTCTGTTTCTCTTGTAGTGATTGTACTAAAATACATATAATTTTGTGCATAGTATTAAAAAAATCGGATGGTTAATTTCCAGATATGGATATCTACATATCTGTATCCGCATCTGGGACAATATCAGATATTATCCATTATCCGGATGTGGGCGAATTTCGTATTTTTCAAGTAATTATTGATGGCCCTAACACAATCGCTGCCTCGATTATCTCCTACAATACAACTAACAAACCTTAATTAACTCATCAAAAAAATTACCTCGGTGGAAATACAACATAGGCGAGTACAAGGTCTTTGTTTCAATTGTGAAGAGAAATATAGTTCCGACCGCAAATGCATCATCAAACGTGCCTTAATACTATTTCCCGAGGATAAACCGTTGTCACTAGCTATTGATCTAGCCGATTCCATTGAGTCGCACATAGATCCATAAACTTCCTTCCGGCACTCATCGAGTCTACTCAACTTCGATCGATTCGCCTTCCTTCCTTTATCAGCAAAAAACCTGTCCCATACTCGTTTGGTCTGGAAGCACCTACAACTTATCCACCCTAGAGCTGCGTGCTTTTCAAGGCTACACTCTATTAACATGCCTTTTTTCTGCTCACCTTCACCAACGGTGAGAAGTTATAAGCGATTAAGTGCTCGTACGAATCGGAGAGTATGATTTTGTCACTAATTTTTTTCTTGTTTCCAATCTCAGGATTTGATGCTGTATTCGAAATTCAATGGCTCCAAAATCTAGGGCATGTTACTTTTGATTACCTCCACTCCATAATGACCTTTTCTTTGACCAGTAAATCCATTACGTTAGCTAGTCTGAAAAATGATGAAAGCCCACTGGAAATTTCATTGCAGTAACTTAAAAGATTAGAAACTACAACATCCCTTTCTCTATACTTCCATATAATTACGATACCCTGCCAAGTTTCCACAACCCACCCAACTTTCGAAAAAGTGAACCCATAAATTCACTAACTACTATCACAGTATCTTGAACTCTTCGACAAACCCACAAATCTACCACCATACCATCACCTCGATCACCATATCAACCTCGATCCCAACTCACAACCGGTCAACATCAAACCATATCGTTACCCATATTTTTAGGAAAGTGAAATTAGATTGCAAGTAAATGATATGTTTCAATCTAAAATCATCCAACCCTCTACAAGTCTATTCTCTTTACTCGTACTTCTCGTCAAGAAAAAAGATGGTTCATGGCATGGTGTGTCGACTATAGAGCATTAAACGTTATCACCATCGTAGACTACTTTCCTATATCGACCGTTGATGAGTTATGAGATGAATTATTTGGATCTACATATTTCCCAAAATCGGACCTCCATAGCGGCTATTTTCATATTTGGGTTCATTCTTCCGGTATTCTAAAAATGTCATTCCAAACACATAAAGGGCACTATGAATTTCTTGTAATGTCATTCGGCCTAACAAATGCATCCTCCACATTCCAAACAACAAAAACAATATTTTTCGACCTTTTCTTTATAAAAAAATCATGGGTTTTTCGACGATATGCTTATCAATAAAAAAGATTGGAATGCTTATCTCTCCCACCTCAAACTCACCCTTGATATATTAACAAAGCATCAATATAATACGAATTTGTCCAAATGTGCATTTGGGTTAATGGAACTATCTTACTTAGGACACATAGTTTCTTATGCAGGTGTGTGTGTCGATCTATCAAAAGTGGAGGTAATAATTATTTGGCCAAGTCCTAACTTTAACGTCCATTTGAGGATTTTTGGGTCTTACTGACTATGTTAGGAATATTTTTTAAGAGAAGAAGAAGGAATTTTTGAGAAGATTATTTTAATGGGGAGGAAATTTTCATTGATTTTCTTTTGATTACAAATTTGATTGCATACATACATCAACTTGATTGCCTTGCTTTTATAATGCACTGCATTCTCTAGAGTATTCTAGGAATGCCTTACCTAGAATATCTAAAATAGGAATTCTAGATTTTGCCCTTTATTCAATTCATTAATACAATTGCTAATTTAACAATACAATTATTTGTTTCCTGAAAAGCCAAGATTAGTTCCAACATTCCCCCGTAAGCTTGGTTTTTGAACTCCAAGAAGATCTCGCAATCTTTTAAAATTATCAGGCTTTAATGCTTTTGTGAAAATATCAGCAACTTGATTATTTGTTTTGCAAAAATTCAGCTGCACCTCTTCATTTTCAATTGCTTCTCGAATGAAATGATGTTTGATGGCTATATGCTTTGTTCTTCCATGATGGACTGGATTCTTAGCTATAGCAATGGCTGATTTGTTGTCACAATGGATAGTCACAGCTTCTTGTTTCTCACCAAAATCATTTAGTATTTTCTTTAACCATATTGCTTGTTGGGTGGCTAGGCCAGCTGAAATATATTCAGCTTCTGCAGAAGATTGAGCAACTGTTTGTTGCTTCTTCGAACACCAAGAAAATGCTCCTGATCCAAGAGAAAACACATATCCAGAAGTGCTTTTCATGTCATCTATACTTCCTGCCCAGTCACTATCGCAAAACCCAATTAAATTAGTTTCAACATTATTTTCATATTTGATCCCATAGTCCAAAGTGCCTTGAATATATCTCAGCACCCTTTTTGTTGCACCTAGATGGATATGACTAGGATCATTCATGAAACGAGAAAGTAGGCTGGCTGCAAACATGATGTCAGGTCTTGTATTAGTAAGGTAAAATAAATTACCAACTAGGCTTCTGTAGTAACTAGCATCAACCTTCCTTCCCCCATCTTCTTTTTTTAGCTTTTCATTCACAACTAGCGGTGTATCCACCGGATTACACCCAAGCATTCCAAACTTTCTCAATATTTTCTCAGCATATTTCTTTTGACAAATAAAAACTCCATCATCACCTTGAGAGATTTCTATTCCAAGGAAAAAATGCAGCAAGCCCAAATCATTCATTTCATATTTTTTCATCATTTCTTTTCTAAAATATTCAATCAACTTTAAATTGTTTCCGGTATAAATTAAATCATCTACATAAAGTGCAATAATTAGAATACCGTCCATACCTTGTCGTTTGACATACAAAGTAGCATCATTTTTGCTCTTCTCAAACCCTTTCTCCAAGAAATAGTTGTCAATATTGCTATACCATGCTCGTGGTGCTTGTTTTAGCCCATAAAGCGCTTTCTTTAGTTTGTAAACTTTTCCTTCTTGTCCTTTAATCTCAAATCCTTGAGGCTGCTCCACGTACACATCTTCTTTCAATTCTCCATTCAAGAATGCCGATTTTACATCTAGCTGATATAGCTTCCATCCTTTTTGGGCTGCAAGTGATATTAAAGCTCTAATGGTGTCAAGACGTGCCACTGGAGCGAAAGTCTCTTCGTAGTCAATACCGGGCTGTTGAGAATAGCCCTTTGCAACAAGTCTCGCTTTGTTCTTTTGAACTGAACCATCTGGATTATGCTTCACTTTGTAGATCCATTTTACTCCAATGGTTTCTTTGTCTTTTGGCTTATCAACCAACATCCATGTTTTGTTCCTTTCGAGTGCATCCATCTCTTCTTGCATTGCCTTCCTCCAAGCATCTTCTTTAACCGCTTCTTCAAAATTTTCTGGTTCCATTGCGCAATAGTTGCACCTAGCAAAAATATCATCCAAACTCCTCATTTTTATTGGGGTTGAGCTTGGAGATGATGAATTATGGCTTGTTGTGGATGAAGTGCTAGATGGAGAACTTGGTGTAGATGAATCACATTGGTTATTTGCAAGTGTAGTTGGATTTTGTTCTAAAATTATTGCTGGAACAGTTTTATCCTCCACTTTCTCCTTTTGCCAATTCCAAGATGCCTTCTCATCAAATGCAACATCTCTACTGATGATTACTTTCTTTGTCTTCAAGTTGTAAAGTCTATAGCCCTTTGACACAGAACTATAGCCAATAAAAATTCATCTTTCACTTGCTTCTTGAAGCTTTGTCCTTTTTTCTTTAGGAATTTGAGCATAGCAAATACTCCCAAAGACTCTAAGATGATTCACTGAAGGCTTTCTTCCACTCCACGCTTCAAACGGCGTCATGTTCCATACAGCTTTTGTTGGACATCTATTCAGCAAATACACAGCTGTATTTACAGCCTCGGGCCAAAATTCTTTAGGCATGCCTTTCTCAAACAACATTGATTTAGCCATCTCCATCACTGTTTGATTCTTCCTTTCGGATACACCGTTTTGCTGAGGTGTATACCTAACGGTTAGTTGCCTCTCCACACCTTCTTCTTCACAAAATTTATCAAAATCATTGGAGTTATACTCCTTTCCCCTGTCACTTCTCAAAACTTTTATGGACCTGCCACTTTGTTTCTCAACAAAAGCTTTAAACTTCTTAAATATAACAAACACTTCAGATTTTTGTCTCATAAAATAAACCCATGTCATGCGGGTCAAATCATCAATGAATAAAATAAAGTACCTGTTTTGAGCATGAGATAATGTGCTCATAGGACCGCATACATCCGTGTGTACTAATTCCAACACTTCTTTGGCTCTCCTTGATCCTTCTTTTGGAAACGGTTGCCGATGATGTTTGCCAAGTACGCAGCCTTCACATACTCCATGTTCTTCTTTTTTTATTGTTGGCAACCCGTACACCATCTTCTTTTGTGAAAGCAATGCGAGACTATTGTAGTTTAAGTGCCCAAGTCTCTTATGCCATAAACAAGTGTCGTCTTCCTTTTTTGCCATGAAGCTATGATTTTTCTCATAATTGAGATGAAGGGGAAAGCTTCTGTTTTGTGTCATTTTTATTACAGCAACAACTTTTCCTTTTGAATCAAAAATTTTACATTCTCGATTCTCAAATTGAAGAGAATAATCATGCTCTAAAAGTTGTCCAATGCTCAACAAATTCTCATCTAATTTAGGAACATAAAAGGTATCATGAATAACTTTACCTCCTTGCTTTGTTGCAACTCCAATGCTGCCTTTGCCTTCAACTTCAACATACTCTCCATTGCCAAGTTTAACTTTCGAACCAAATGAAGAATCTATGTCAATGAATGCACTTTTGTCTCCTGTCATATGATTGCTACATCCGCTGTCCAGGTACCATATATTCTTCAGTTGCCTTTTGACAAGCAAAGAACAAGCTCCCTTCCATATCTTCCGCTCCGGCAAATGCTGTGTTATGTGGCTTACCAAGGCGACAGTCCTTTTGAATGTGCCCAAACCTTTTGCAATTATGACATTGTGGCTTTCCTTTGTTCCAGCAGTCCTTTTCTTCATGAGAGCTTTTTTGGCAAATTCCACACCATTTATTTGTTCCTTCATCTCTTCCTCTTCCGCCATAGGTGCCTCGACCTCTTCCGCGTGAATTTCTTCTTCTTCCTTTGCCAAATCTGCCACCTCTAGAAGACTCGCCATTATTTTGTTTTATTGGTTTGTCATTGTTGCATTGAGTGGTGAGTTTGGACTGAAATGCGTTTTCAACCGTCTTTTCCATACGGCGTAACAACCTTTGCTCGTAGGATCTAAGTGAACCCATCAAGCCTTGAACGGTCATGTTTGACAAATCTTTGGTTTCTTCTATAACAGCCACCATAGGATCAAATTTTTCAGTTAAGCTTATCAAAATTTTATCAACGATTCTACGATCGTCAATTATATCTCCATGAGACTTCATTTGATTCACTAATTCGGACAGCCTATTAAAATACTCATTCAAACTTTCATTTTCTTTCATTTTTTCATTTTCAAAATCTCTCTTTAGAGACTGAAGTTTGACAGTTCTCACCTTTGAATCCCCTTCAAACTCTTGTTGCAAGATTTCCCATGCTTCCTTGGCTGTTTTTGCTCTCATAATTCTTGGGAATATGGTGTTTGACACTCCTCTTTGAATCATTCCAAGAACTCCAGCATCTGTGATTCTTTTCTTTTTTAATACTTCAGTTTGAGCTGCTGTACGTTCTGCCGCAGCTGTTGAGTCTTCATATCCTTGCTTGATGAACTCCAAGACATCCAAGGAGATGAACAAAGTCTCCATTTTTACTGCCCAAAAATCATAATTTTCTCCTTCAAATAAAGGAACTTGGACATTGCTATAGGTGGAGTTGATGCTTGCTGAAGTATTGCTTAGAGAAGCCATTACTTTGCACTTTTTTTTTTAATTGCAAGGATCTAGGGCTCTGATACCACTGTTAGGAATATTTTTTAAGAGAGAAGGAATTTTTGAGAAGATTATTTTAATGGGGAGGAAATTTTCATTGATTTTCTTTTGATTACAAATTTGATTGCATACATACATCAACTTGATTGCCTTGCTTTTATAATGCACTGCATTCTCTAGAGTATTCTAGGAATGCCTTACCTAGAATATCTAAAATAGGAATTCTAGATTTTGCCCTTTATTCAATTCATTAATACAATTGCTAATTTAACAATACAATTATTTGTTTCCTGAAAAGCCAAGATTAGTTCCAACAGACTATTATTGCCGCTTCATTCGCTGTTATGCACACATTGTTAGCCCACTCACTGATTTACTAAAGAAGGGTGACGTGTTTTCTTGGCCAGCTGAAGCCTAGGAAGCATTCAATCTCTTAAAAACTATCATCACCACAACCCCTGTTCTCACCCTCTTAGATTTCATCCAAATCTTTGATGTTGCCACGGATGCATCAGGCTCCGCTTGCGGTGCCGTGCATTCGTGGAACAATACCTTAATTGCTTTCCATAGCCAGAAATTACCACCATTCCTTCGATTTAGGTCCACCTATGCCTGTGAAATGTTCTCCATCACTTCCATTGTACAAAAATGGCAACATTATCTCCTTGGCCGTTGATTTACTATTACCGTGGACCATCAGAGCCTACAACAGCTCATAACTCAAACAATTCAAACATCCGAGGAAAAAATGGCTCTCTAAGAATCTTGGATTTATTTCATTATCAATTTCAGACCTGGCAGTGAAAACTACGTGGCTGATGGTCTCTCGCGCGCGGTGGACTAAAGAAGCATTATTTGCTGCACTTTCTACCCTTACCTTTCCATTCATCGAAGAAATTCGAGCTGCACTAATAGAAGATTCCCTAGCACAGAAACGGCTAACCCTGATCCAATTGGGATCTTATACTGTATCATACCTCCCTTTTCGTGACGTTCTTTTTTTGCAACAAACGTTTATACGTTCCCAGCAATAACCAACTTCAATATGGCATCATTACAGCCTTTCACTGCTTGAGAATTGGAAACTACTCGAGTGTTAGAGGAACAATGTCTAGAATTACAAGTAGCTTTTAGGGGCCTAACCTTTTACAATCTATTCGTGAATTTGTCAGTCAATGCTTGGTTTGCTTGCACCAAACCTTGCAATTGTCCACAAAAAGGTTTACTACAACCTCTACCCTTCCCCAATCAAATTTAGGATGTTATTTCAATGGACTTCATCAATGATCTACCGCGGTCGATGGGGAAAACTTGCAATTGGGTTATTGTGGATCGTTTATCCAAATATGCACATTTTCGTATTTTTCCTACATGCTTTTCTACAACTCAACTTAATTCCCATTTTTTCTAGAGTAGGTTCGACTTCACGATTCCCTTTGCTCTACAGTGTCCGACCGAGACCGAATTTTCTTGACCCAATTTTAGCATGAAATATTTAAACTCCATGGCACAAAACTTAACATGTGCAGTGCATATCATCCAAAAAGCGATGGTCAAACTAAAGTGGTAAATTGTTTCTATGAAGCTTATCTTCGTGCGGTTAGTGGTGACTTACCATCAAAGTGGGCCAAATGCCTACCATGGGTTGAATGGTGGTACAACAAATGCCCTTACTTCTCCATTGGCATGTCACCGTTCCAAACCGTTTATGGTCATCCTTCTCCGGTTATCTCCGACTACATTCTAGAAAACTCCCAGGCTCAAGAAATTGAAGATTGGGCCTTAGCTAAAGTTAAGATACTACACACCATCAAATCCAATTTACATCGTGCACAAGCTCGTATGAAAAGTTAAGCCAATCAACACTGCTGCGATAAGGAATTCTCTGTTGGATCCTATGTTTTCATCAAACTTCAACAACATTGACAACATTCCCTTCGTCCGAAAAAACATAAACTTAAAAAAAGAATGGACCCTTTCTGATAATTGAGCGTATTTTCCCCATTGCATTCAAACTTCAATTGCCTTTCGAAGCACACATTCATCCTATCTTTCACATTTCAGTTCTAAAACTCTGCCCAAACTGCACTGCTGCGCAATCAGTTCAGTTACCTTCTGCATTTATTTTAGCCAATATTCACAAAGGCCTTGAGGCCAAGGTCAAGCTTTTAGAGCGAGTAAGTCTGCAACATCAAGAACTACTGCAACCAGGCCTAGGCGCATCTCTCACCTACCTGCTCGTTGCAAGAATTAGAACTAACAGAGCAGCACGTAAATAAAAGCGATAATATATACGCTTTTATTTGGCAATGTGGTAAGGATAGTTATGACCAATTTATTTCCCTTTCTTAGGTTTGTTACAAAGGACTGGATTAGAATCCTTTCAAATAATAGTGGCCAGCATTCACTAATCTGTTTCGTGATGAATTATGTGTGATGCACATATGTGAAACGAAAGAAAGGATTTAGGCTGGAAATCATTTTTTATCTCTCGTATTCTTCTTCAAATTTTCTCACCGTCCTTTGCAAATTTCAGATAGTGCTTACCTATGGCAGTTCAGCTCGCATCAGAAATATTGAAGATGAAAGCGATGACGAAGGAGGTGAGAGGGAAAATGGAGAAGTTGTCATGCAGGATTTTATAGATGAGGAATATTTGGAAAATGAAAGCGTCCAGAGCTAGAGGATAAAAGTGATGAAGAGGAGTTGTGCATTAAGTTGGTGAGGTCGAATTTTTTTAATGATAGATGAGTTAGATGTGATGAATCTTGAGACTTGTTTAATGGAAAATGTGATCAAATGAGACGTCATAAAAAGAAATTGAAGTGCACTGGTCGTAGAAAAAGAAAATGAAGTTGATAACCAGTTTGTTTAATTAGTTTAAGACATTTGCATGCTTTTCCCCAATACTTAAATCATCTTGTATTTTCCTCCATTTTTAGATTATGGCTTCGTTTGCTAAAATTGCTGAATGTTGAATGTTGATTGCTAACTGTTGAATGCTAAATGCTAAAAAGTGGATGCTTAATGTTGAATGTTGTGTTAAAATATTGTTTAATAAGGTGTTGAATGTAAATATGCTTCATTGTAATAAGGTGGTTGCTGAAAAATTTGCCCTTCATAGTTGATTTAAATATTATTCGAAATGAACAGTTAATACAAAATAAAAATGGAAAATTTATTCATGGCTACCTACATGAAATTAAAGTCAAAGCAACTTTTAACAGTGTCGGTTGATTTCAAAACAACTAGAGAAGATCAGCGTTTTGATCATGCAAATTTGTTATTAAAGATTATGACTTAGATGAAAACACTTCATTGTAAGTTGGCGGAGCCTGTGATGGTTCTTGATAATTAATTCCATTGCTTGTTTCCTCATTTGTGGCATCTTCTTCTTTCTCAGCTTCCAAAAATAATCCATCACCAAGCGGACGCGACGTAGAAAGTTATGTATTGTCATGCATGCAATAACAATATGTATTTGGTTGAAAAAAAATTTATGGAGGCATTTTACTTAATATGGGGAATCTTTTCTTTAAAAACAAAAGCTTCATTCGACGACGTTTCTTAGTCGTGTGTGTGAATGATTGAATCTTTCTTTTTTATTTATCGCAGAATTGTTTTCGTCACTTTTCAACCAATAACGTGTGTTCCAATAAGAAATCCATAACAATAAAATTATTTATACTTGTCTATGTATGTATATATATATATATATATAGCTTGTAGCATTAATTCACAGAATGTGGGACAAGTTCTCTATAGGAACAGCTGTACATTATAACATTAATTCAACAGCGAAGGGTTTGTTTTAAAAGAACGTCCATTTCCAACATAATGCACACATCATAAATATATTGGCAATTTTTATATGAATGTAATATTTTGAAAATTAAAAATACTTTTTCATTCAATTTTTCCCATGCTCTTACAAAATAAGAACGTAGTTTACCCAGTTTTTGCATACAAACCCTATCAACTAACTTTAAATTCATGAATTTCAAAAAGGTAATTTCCTGAGTTCGGTTTCTTATGTTTGAAGGAGGTAAAAAATGGAAAATTACATATTTTCCATCCACTTTTACGCACCTTTACCCCATACTTGGAAACCTTAATTGCTAATCTTACAAAAGTTCCTATTTTCTATTCCAAACACGGTTTACATAAGAAAATGTAACATCCCAGATTTTTAGCTGTTTTATAATGAACAATTTTTAAAAAAAATGTTGAACTGGAAATATAAATGAATTTTTATATTGAATTTATCGATTTAATAATCGATATACATTTAATTCCGAATATATCGAGTTATCAACAAACAATTGAATTCACAGTTAAAATTGAATTGAAATGATTCCATCGATAAATATAAATTCTATTTGAATTAAAACGATAATAATTTATTTATTTTCGATGAATTTAATTATTTGAAATTGATTTATATTTAAGCAATTGAATTTAATATAAATTGTCGATTTAAATCTGTTATTTTCTTCATACCATCAAATTTAATTCCAGAATCGGTTCCGTTGAGTCCAAAATATCCATATAATCTGGTAACGTCGGTCGTTATGTTTAAATAGCGTTTCGGGGACCGTGAGGTATTTTAAGTTATTTAATTAAAGTAAGAATTTAATTTATATTTATCATGTTGGCACTTAAGCCAACAGACCGACATAGTTCATTAAATCACAAGGCTCGGTTTCCTTCTCAAGCATAAAAAAAATGTCTCCTACTTTCGTTATCAAGGAAAAAGAGATTTAATGGTGGTGCGTTTTGTTCCCTTTCGCGCATCTATGTATTAAGCCATCTCGTCTTCCTTTCTTGTTCACAGACAGAATCGAAAATACCCAAAAATGCCGCTTCTCTTGTTCGTTTTAGTCCAACCGTAATATCAGAGTAAGACATCATTCTTTTTCCTTTTCTTCAGGACTCGCCTTCGTATGTGTTCAACCATAAACCAATTCAAATCATTCCTTTTATTTTCTTTCCTCTACCTTTTTTAATTTTCTTATCACCGGAATTAAAAAAAGGGAAATCGCGAATCTCGATTTAATCCGCGAATTCCTGGAGCTTGACCCAACAGTGGAGGCGCTCGCGATTTCAAAGTTGGGGCTGTCGTGGTTCACAGACGGGGATTTTGACTTTTGATTAGGGGTCGTTATCGATACAAGGGAGGCCGACAGTGGTATAAGGGCGATTGGGTGAGGCAATCGATGGATGAACTGGAGTTGTGCTCGATTTGTGGAGACACAGTGGTTTGGAGGAGATTGATGCGTCGAAGTCTGACATTGGTTTTTGGGAAGGGCTCTAGAGGCTATTGCGATTAGTACGAACTGAAGTAATATTTTGAGTGTGATAGTGGGAAGATTGGGGGAGGATTAATCTGCGTTTTTTAATGGTGAAAAAGGCTATGAACCTGAAGTACTAGTGCTCTTGGAAGCGAGGCAAGTCAGTGGAGTATTTGGGTGAGTATGGTGTGACAGGGAGTATGAATCCGCATTTATTTTGTAGACGTGATGCTCAAGGCACCGGTGCACGATCTGTCCAGTGGAAGGGGGTGTTTGGACAGGGAGAAGTTGATGGGTTTTTAGGCTTTGCTGCGGTTTTTAGAGCATTGTTCTGGTAGTGACTGGAATTAGGAATTTTCAGTGAAGTTGATATCAATTTAAATGGTGCACAAATGGTTGTAAGTAATGGGAAGAGAGGGTAGTTGTCTGCGTTGTGTTCAATAAAGTGTCAAAGAAGGTTTGATACAGCTTTGGGCTGATGCAGTTTTGGAAATGTTCGAGAATAGGCTTTGTAGTTGATCGAGTTTGCAATAGAATAAGGTACACATTTTACTAAATTTAAATTGACTTAGAATAATGCATTTATTTATTTTAGTAGTTAATTTAAATAAATAATAGAGTTTAATCAATTAATAAAATTTAATAATCATAGGTGCAAATAAATTCATTTGAGTAGATTCGAAGCCGAGGCGTTTTGGAATTTAAACAGGATTAACTAGATATTTCACCAAATAAAAATCAAGGTGAGTAAACTCACTCTCTGATTCAATTATAATTTATTATAATTGAACTTTTATTTAGTACAAGTATTTATATGTTGTTTGTTGGTTGATTGGTTGTATTGATGTTTATTGATAAATTGTGGTTATTATATATATTAGTTATTTAGGCTTGGTGGTTGTGGTTATTATATATATATATATATATATATATATATATATATATATTGGAATTTTCCCGTAGTACCATTAGTAGATACCCGTAATATCATTAGCGGATGACCCTATGTGCCCCCCAATATATTATAGTGTATGACCTTCTATACCGCGATATTCTGACTTGAAGAAGGATTGGTATTATTTATGTTGCCTGACATCTGTGGATGCAGGAAAACAGGTTGTAGGGATCCAACTGGTTTCCTCAAAGTTATTTATTTTTGTTTACCTATTTATATTTGTGTAATGTGTTGAATTGTATTGATGGTTTGTTTATTTGGATGATTAAATATCACTAGCGCTAGATATTGATATTTAAAATATCATAAAAAGAGATTTTGGGTTTTCAAAAAGGGAAATTTATTTTTTCTAAATAGAATTGAATTCCGGATTTGGCTAGAAAAATATTAGCTTGTCTTTAATAATAAAAACAAGTAGTTGTACTTATAAACGATGTCTACAAATTATCATCGGATAATTTTGAATGCAAATTCAAGTACGATTTTAAAAAGAGAAACTTTATTTTTCGAAATGGAAATTGGATTTTATATGGAATTTGAAATCGAAAACTTGTTTAATATTTAAACCAAGGACCGAAATTAATAAACAATATTTTTAAAGTAGAGAAAAAAAATATTATTGTTGGATAATTTGAAATTTTAATTCAAGTATGAATTTAAAAAGTGATTTTGAAATCGTTTCAAGAATAAAACGATGGAATTTATTCCGATGTTCGGAATGTAAATTAAATTGAAATAAATCCGTATGGATTTATGATTTGAATTCGGCGATGTCGAAATTGTAGAAATAAAATTATTATTTTCATAAAAGAAATTGATATTATATTAAATTAAATTTAATATGAAATGGATAATAGGTTTATATATATATACAAATTATAATAATAAATAAAATGAGAATCGAATTCAAGTGGATTATTAAAGTGGAAGTTGTTTTAATATATAAAATAAGGGAGTTTATTTATAAACAAAGTTTACAAATGTGATGAAGAAATTTTCATCAGATAATTTGGAAATGGATTTTTCCAAAGTGAACATGGCTTATAAAACCATATTTTTAATAGGCTGGAAGCTGAGATTTAATAAAGTTTTGTATTACTAGATTTTATCTATCTCAAGATAAGTCAAGGTCTGAGAGGTAAATAAAATACCCCAACTTGAACGATTTCACTATTATCAAGGGATG
Organism: Allium sativum; assembly: GCA_030737875.1. Classification (NCBI taxonomy): domain Eukaryota; kingdom Viridiplantae; phylum Streptophyta; class Magnoliopsida; order Asparagales; family Amaryllidaceae; genus Allium; species Allium sativum. The sequence continues at coordinate 45,582,013 of CM060919.1, read as the reverse complement.
ATATTAGTCTGTAACTGTGACACCCCACGTTCGTTAATGTCACTCAGTAAGGGAATGCATTAAGTTTCGTGAAGCGTTATATGTAAACAGAACAGAAACATTACAAGACAGATATAAAACAGTAGTGGAACTAAAAACTTTTATTAATCATAAAGCATGGTTATACCATGTGTCTGAAAATACATAAACTTAGTACATCATTAAAACTTCTGTCTTGTACTTTAAATATCAGAGTACAATAAAAAAGAAAGCATAATCCCCAAATCATAAGCTATAGTAGCAAAGATAGAAGCTTGAGCAATACATCTAGGAGCTCCAAGCAAGACGATAGCAGAATCCTGACTAAGCATGAGAATTCCCTCCCTTGAGAACCTGGGGGGAACGGAAGAAAGAAGAGGAAACAAAAAGGGTCAGACATAAAGTCTGGCGAGTCTAGTAACTTTTAGCCAGTAAATAAATAGAAGTAACAAGATAGGCATATAAAGTTGATAAGAGAGATCATTACATAAATGGCAGGTGTGATAAGGTAGACAGGATAAGGTGTATATGCTTCTAATGATTACTCTGCACTGTTACTAGTATATCTAGAAAGAGATGATCCCTTCAACCATAAGGTGGTAGACTTAGGTATACGTCCTAATGTATCCTAACTACTACCCTGATCGATCGGCTCCTTAACCCTCGTAGATACCTTGTGCTGGCCGTATAGTGAGAGGTATCACTTCCTAAAGTGGCAACCCTTTGTCGTAATAATGTGCACAACCATATCTACAGGTGTCACGGTCGTTTTATCCCATTCTGCTCGGCTTATGCACACACATGGCCCGGTCGGTTTTCGCCGCCCACACCATCCTCTACGTTTGGATCTCCTATAATCAGTCAGTAAGCGTGTCCCTTCTCCACTTAGTACGGAGTACTTTGTTTGATACCTACTCCCGGTTACTGACAGAAATGGGTCCCATAAAATATGATACAAGCACTCTCCTTGTCTTGTATCCCCCATTAGGTTTTCACTGACTATGTATACCATTAGGTGTCTTTAATTACATAGCCTTATTTATTTCTACCAGTTATGCTTACCCTAAAGGGTGTCTTTAATTACATAAATCCAATCTTTCTACCGGTTATGCTTACATATATGTGTGTTCAATACATAACACCCAATCTTCCAACCGGTTGTGCTTACCTATAGGTGTCTTTGATAGATAGCCCTATAATTTCTACAAGTTATGTTTACCCTAAAAGGTGTCTTTAATTACGTAACTTTATTTTTTTTCCCCGGTTATGTATACCACTAGGTTTCCTCATCGGGTTAAGTTTGTGGGCCTATACATACTAATACTACCCATCTACCCCAGATTTACTTAATCCTCCCACTGATCCAAGCATGTTTATTTAATAGTTAAGTTTATGGGCCTATATATACTAATATTATCCACCTACCCAAGATTTACTTAACCCTCTCAATGATCCAAGCATGTTTATTTAATGGTTTAAGTTTGTAGGCCTATATATACTAATATTACCACCTACCCAAGATTTACTTAACCCTCCCACTGATCCAATCAATTTTACTTAACCCTAACTTCAGTTCTTATTCATACAATCCCTTATGGATTAGTTTAGGTTATGTAGTACAATTTATTACCTTGTCCATTTATGGTTTATAATGGGCTAGACCTCCCACATTAGGCCTACAACGTGTGGATGCTGGATATGTCGGTCGGGTCCGGACAGCCTTATTCCACAGTTGGGCCTAACCTCGTGTCTTAGGCCGATTCTTATTTACGTACTTAGACCTCCCACATTAGGTTCAACATTATTGGCTGCTGGATATGCCGGTCAGGTCCAGGCAGACTTCCACCACTAATGCAACCTAATCTCGTGTCATAAGTACAATTACAATTCCTAATTTTAATTACTAAACATTCCATTTTTAATTAATTACAAAATCAATTAATCCTTTCCTTTTATTGGTGTCAATACCTATTTTACCCAATAATTTGAATTACATGTCCAAAAATGTTCATATTTGAAATCATGACATTTTTAACCCTTTTTCCCCCGTTCCTTAACTAGTGCCCTCACAAAATTGGCAACATGCCTAGGCTAGACAATAGCCTAGTCATAAACGATAATAGGGAAAATAATGGGAATATGACTAAAATGATCATCTTGGCATAAAAATAAACTAGCATAATAATAAGGTGAACATACATACTGGCATGGACATGAAATTGTCATCATAACAAGGTGGACATAAAACTGATGAACGGTTGGCAGTCAATTGATTCTAACATAACTATGATGTCATAATAAGCATAGTAAGATCTAAATTAGCAATTTAGATGTACAATCGGTTTAGATCTAACATGATAACACAAGATAATAAATTAGATCACATAATTCAGATCTAGAGGCTAAAATAGATCTAATATGATAACACAAGGTGATAAATTAGATCACATAAAATAGATCTAACATGATAATGCAAGACGATAAATTAGATCACATAAAATAGATCTAACATGGTAATGCGAGGTGATAAATTAGATCACATAAAATAGATCTAACATGATAACGCAAGGTGATAAATTAGATCACATAAAATAGATCTAACATGATAACACAAGGTGATAATATAGATCTGACTAATAGTTTCAATGTCCACATAAATTAGATCTACTAGTTTAGAAATAGATCTACACAAATCCACATCGTAGCATGTCATAGAAGTTATAATTAAGACAAAGATTTAGATCCAATCCTAACCAAATTGAAGGTGACTTATGTTCATGATTTACATACATGATTAGATCTATCCAATGATATAACTATCGAAATTAACAGATTTATATTAACCACAATATAGTTACAAACCAAGATCCACAATAATAACATAGTAGAATAATCATAATTGAATTGGATCTAGAGAAATAGATCTATCATGACATAGCATAAGATACGATAATAGCATGGATTCATGGTTTAAACATGTCCAAATCACAGTCTTTCATAATTTACTTTTATTTATCTAAACCTAAAAGCAAATAGAACTCACAGTGATTGGATTGCTATGATGATAGGAAAGAAGTTAGTGTTGAGTCTATGCTTGAATCTCAAAATTTGATTTGCTTTAGTTGATAGAAGAAGATGAGAGACTCTAGTTCAGTTCAGACTCTAGCAGAGTTTAGCCGCCATTGTTTCTTTGTGAAGAAACAAAGGAATTGAGGTACATTTATAACTGCTAGGTTACATAATTCGGATGCCACCTCAGCCGTAGAGTGAATTGTGCCACGGGCCGACACCCAATTGGGTCTGGATGCCCAAAAACATACATTGGCATACTTTACAGGTGCACCAATGTAAAAATACATGGGCGCACTTGTCAAGTGCGCCGGGAATTTCTGTTTTTCTGCCAAACTTCTATCGTCCATATCTTCTTCATACGTTATCTGTTTTACGCAAACCAAGTGTCTATCTTGACCATAATTTCGAGACAGACTCAGTGGTGCAGTCTGTTTCCCTTAATTCTAAATATTAAATTAATTATTATTTAATTTATCCACTTTAATGTTGTTAAAATTTTGGGGTGTTACAACAATCGTAAAGGTTATTGAATTAATTGATTATTCCCATAAAAGAAGCTTAAAATTTAGAGTTAGATTATATCGAATTTTACAAAATAATTTATTAACATAGGATATGGGAATTTAATATTGTAATTGAGTTGTAGATATATATTACAACTAATTTGTGAGTTTAAGTAAAATAATCAACAATTCTGAATAATCGGAGTTTTTAAGTTAAATTTGGAAGAACAGTTTAATTTATATTAAACTGTCAAAGAATGGAGTTTATTTAGTACATTGAGTTTTTAAAAGTTTATATTTAATTTAATTAAAACGAACTCGCCGCAGCGCGGTAGTTCGTAATTTGGCATTTCGAACTTCAACTGAGTATATAGAACTCAATATAAGCCGGATTCGATGAAACAAGAAACGCTCGGTCCTATTAAATGATAGTTTTTGTAACAACCCAAAATTTCTGAATCAATTTAATTTTTTTATTTTAGCTATTTTATTGGGTTTTGATTATTTAAAATGATTTATTTTAAATAATAACGACTAAAAAATTATTTAAATCGAAGTTAGAACGTATAAATTTATTTTAATTATAAAAACGAACTTGAAATGGTGCGGTAGTTTGAAAATTCGATTTTAAATTTCAAATGAATGTGCAGAATTCAAAATAAATCGGATTTCAGTAAAACAAGAAAAGTTGGAATCTGTTTAATTATATCTTTCTAATGAATGTGGAAAATTCAGATTTCATAATATAAATTGAAAGTTTGGTCAAGTTTAAAATTTAGAATAGTCACTATGGAATTTATATATATTCTAATCAGGAAAATGGGCTGGAGGAAGTTTTGATTTAGTTTTTTAGGCCTACGGACGTGGCTCTTTTTTTTCGTTTGAAGGACGCAGTGTTTAAAATTTTGTTCAAAGGAAAAATAGCCAGCAAGATTTAAATTTTTATTACTTTCTTCTACAGTCATTGCTGATCATCTTCAACCTCCTTTCTCAATTCAAGACGACTGTGCACTTTTTTATTTTTGATTCGATTTCTCCATTGTCACTCGATCTTTGTCTTCTTTTTTACTGTAGATCTTCATTGGTGATTTCAATCTTCATCAAACAATCTTGCTAACTTCAGGTATGTTGTTTTTATTTCTTTCGATTATTTTTAATTTTCGTTTCATATAATTATTTGTCGATAAATAGTCACATCTTTTTTCATCTAGTATACGGCAATTTCTTCTTCCAGTTATAAATCTCGACTTTGTATTTATATAAATGGAAAAGTAAGATTTGTACGCCTATCTTTATATTTCTTCACATATGTTTGTTGTTTTATAGTTTTATTGCGTTCGATCGTTCCTGTGGATATTGTTTGTGGTTTCTTAATTTATGCTATGTTTATATAGCATTCTTTACTGTAGTATTCATGTTATGTTTTAATCTTGTCGTGATATGTTCATTTATCATATGTTTTCCAAATTAATGTATTCTTGTTTAATTCAACAGTAAAATTGATTTTATTTGTTATTGTATGTTAATTTAGCATTTGTTATTCATTATAGTATTTTAATTGGATTTTTTTTCCAGTTTTGATGCGATCAATAATGAAGCAAACAGTGTGCTGGTTATTTTTGAACATAATGAGAACTGTTATTCAACTCGACTTACCATAGGCTCTTCTTTATTTGTTGTTAAGAGTGAAATTTGTGATGTTTGACCACACCTTAATCGGTTTTCCATTGAGCTATCTTACATTCTTGAGAATAAGAATATAATTATGGGAACTGATTCAGACTTGCTTAGCATTTTGTGTTTTTTCATTTTTAAGAAGAGTCAATATTTTAAGTTTACGGTTAAGGAGAATGTTGGTGCTATTGGAGCTGATATTGGTGGTTGTGGTTTGGGTTCTACCAGTGTAAAAAGCACTTCAATTAGCAGTAATTCTGGAACAAATTGTGAGTCACATGCTAATTCACCATATTATTTGAAAGATATGCTAAAGAAAGGTTCTCAGAAAAATATTGTGGATTTTATTGGTTTTTGTTTTAACAGGGCTGAGGAGGGAGTTTTTAATGGCGTATCAAATAAAGAATGGTTATGATTTGATTTTTGTTAGAAACTCTCCCGATAGAATTTCTATAAATTGCTCTTGGATTAAGGATGGCTGTAAGTTTTATATTAATGCTTCTTCGGATCCAGGCATACTCTCTCGGTTTTTTATTAGAACCTATAATTTTGATCATTCGTGTGGAGCAGGTCTTAGATATGTCAATAAAGTTACTATTTCAAGTAGATTTGTTAAATCTTTAATTGTGTATCAAATTCATGATGCTCCTATGAAGAAGCCGAAGGATATCACAAAGGAATTTAGAAGAGAGTATAATTTCAATCTTTCATACTATTATGCGTATAGCGGAAAATAGTTAGCATTGAAAGAGATATATGGGGATGATGCAATGTCCTATAATGATTTAGGTTGGTATATGGAGGCATTGCAAAAGTATAATCCTGGTAGTTATGTGTCTATAGATGTTGATTCGTCAACCAATCATTTGAGAGAATTTGTATTTCTTTTGGTGCTTGCTTGCTTGGTTTTAAACACTGTTGACCTTTAATATTCTTGGATGCTGCTCATTTAAATGGTAGACTTGGAGTTTTGTTAGCTGTTACTTCTAAAAATGCTAACCAAGGTATGTGTTTCATTTTACTATTGTTTTCTTTTTCTTGGTTATTTTTGTAGTTATAATATATGAAACTGTCATTGTTCTACACATCACTTAATTTTAATGCAACAATGCTTACAATAGATTTGTTCGCTTTATTTATTACTGCTTCTATTGGAAGTGTTTGTAGTATTAATGTTTGGACAGTAAGGTGCTAAAAGACTGATATATAATATATGATATGTTCATATATCATTTTGAGTCTAATTCAATTATGTTTGTCATACATTACTATCATTTAATTCAAGTTTGATGTTTACTATGGTTCATGTATCTTTGTATTGAGAAGTCAATAATTATTTATTTTGCAGGTTTCTTTCCTCTTGCTATGGGTATTATTTCGCATGAAAATGAATCTAAATGGTCTTGGTTTTTGTCCCATTTGAAAGAAATGCTAAATGAAGACTGGTCTCTAGTTTTTGTGTCTGATCGTCATTGGGGTTTCATTTTAGGTGTTCCTAAAATATTTCCTTCTTCGTATCATAGCTATTGTTTGCTTCACATGGAATAAAATATTGGTAGTGTTGTGAAGGCAGCTAAAGGTTATTCTTCTATTGTAGAGTTATTCAAACTTTGTGCTAGAGCTTCTAATATGTATGATTTTGAGTGGTATCTTTCTAAATTTAAGGAAATTGGGGGTACGGCTGTAGAAATTTTTCTACAAGATAAACCATTTGATCATTGGGTATATTTGTTTTTTCAAGGAAAGCGGTATGGTGAAAATTCTTAAAATGTTGCAGAAAGCTTTAACTCTTGGATTTTGGAAGATAGAGTAATGCCTATAACTTATTGTTTGGACAATATTCGAGTGAAAGTTATGGAATAAATGGCTAGGCGAAGGGAGGAATGTCGTTTGTGGACGACGACTCTTTGTCCTGTTATGGAAGAAAGCTTGCCTAAGTTAGTAGATAATGACTTCGGTTGGGATGTTTTCAAGTCTTCAGACTTTGTGTTTGAAGTAAAATCCCCTAAGTCTCATATTGTCGACCTCAAAAATCATTTATGTAGCTGTAATCAATGGAGAGTTACTGGTTTTCCATGTGCACATGCAATCAAGTGTATTAATAAGTCTAGGTTATCAGTTTATGACTTTGCGGAGGAATATTTTACTGTTAGTGCTTCCACTTCTTCATATGCTTATGCTATCAATCCAATTCCAGATTTTGATAAGCCAATGGTTGTTGAAAATGATGTTTTGATTAAGCCTCCTAAACAAGTTCGTGGTGCAGGAAGACCATCTACAAAGAGGCGTGGTGGATTTGGATATTCTCAAAATAAAATAAACAGATGCATTCATTGTAACGAAGTTGGCCACAATAAAAGGAACTGTCTTGCTTCTTCTAAAATAATATAAAAAAATCATGTTATTTATTAGTGTAACGGATTTTTTTTTATTGTAAAGCTGCTACAGCTTATAGTAAATTTAAGTCAGTATTTGTGAATTGTTTGCAAAATGAAAAATGAAGTGTTATGTTGTCTGTTTTGTTTAATTTTTAATGTCTGGTATTGTCTAATGTCTTTTGCTTTAAAGTAAGGTTTTTTTTTAAATTTAGGTCATTTTATCAATGCTAACTGTACTTTAGTTCAGTGCATGAGTTCAACATTTCATTTTTACCAATTCTTTTTAATGCTACATGTACTTATCATTTCAGTTGAATGCTAGTTGTAACCAGCATTCCTTTATCATTAGTATGCATCTTGTATGAAATACTTTTAATAGATCAGCCAATAAGACTAATACTACAAGCTGTTATATCTCATATGCTCTTTTATTAGGAAAACTCTTTTAATTTATTTGAGATTAAGTTGTGATGTGCTGATATGATGGACATCATGGGAAGCCTACTATAAAAATGAATTAAATGTTTACATTATTTGGTGAATTTAAGGTTTTTTTGTTCAATTATAATTGTAATTTAGATGAATTCATGAGTTTAATGTACAAGCCTACCTGTAATTAGCATTTCAGTTGAATGCTAATGTAACAACCCGTATTTTAATAACATGTTATAACCATAAATCTAGGCAGAATTAAATTTTAAAATAAGAACCAAGGGAAATGGGTTGCGCCATTGCGTTCGTCTCGGAATTCTGCATGAAATTGGGTCTGAGTTTTCGAAAATCGGAGTCCGTATGACCAAGTTATAACTCCCCAAAGTTTCAGAAATATTCAGAGTTCAAAACAGCTCGAATTCGAATTCAAAATTCGAATTTCAAATGCAGAACAGACTGGGCGGGAAATTTCCTGCCCAGACCCAGGTCGATTGGGGAGTCGACTGGGCAGTCAACACCCCCAGGACTAGGTCGACTGCGCAGTCGACTTGGTAGTCGACCTGGTCACCTAGCCTGTTTTTGAGCCAGATGTATCTGGTCCCGTTGCTTGTCCAGATTCACTCTCTAAACACTATATAAACAGCCCCTGACCCTAGACTTTCTGTCACATTCTTGTCCGACCATATGCGGCTGAAGTTCTGACTGGAAAATAGAGAATAAGGAGGCTATTTAGGACTTTGTTAGTGCTACGTTGGTTTGGGGATTTGCTAGAGATTCAGCTTCTACTCTTTTTGCTTTCTCATTCTCTAGACTACGATCTGTAAGCCCTTTGTCACTCTTAGATTTAAACTGTAAAGTTAACCTGAACACGATGTAAACTGAAATTATGCCTAAAAATGATAACTAAGTTGGATCTACTCTTGTATATCTTGGATCTATGACTATCACTTTTAAATCTGTTATTTTGAATCTAGTTTTGTACACCCCAAATCTATTCATCTTCAATGTTGACTTGTGGAATATCAGTATGAACTTGATTTGGATATATTCATGTTTAATCTAAAACCCCTTTTACGATCTTTATCTTGCCATGCTTGTGATGTTGAATTTATTATTGGGGTTACTATCTTATCTCAATCCTTTACCATGTCTATCACCATATTTTGCCAAGTTGATGTTGAGACCCTATTTCATATGCCTGTAATGTTATAATCATCGTGCTTAACTTGTGAACCCCTTTTTCCATCCTATGACTATCCTTTTGGTGTTACATCCCTATTTTGACATGTTGTATTAATGCGAATTCACGTACGTTGGGGATACGTTTTGGGGTAGATTAGACAAACTTGAAATTGGCTATGGAATTGACATGATATGACATGAAAATATGACATGAAAACTTGACATGAGAATAAGCTTGAAAACATGAATTTGGGACATGACAATTAGATAACTTGAAAATGGCCAACTCGAGGTTGGGTTGAATTTGCAACGTAAATCTGCCCGGAACCGCCCGGCAAATCCAGTAGTTGCAAATAATAGGACCCAATGTGGGTAGTTGGTCATATAGCACTTTAAACCCGAGGTTAGACTAGGTTATGGTGTAAATCTGCCCGGAACCGCTCGACACATTCAATAATCGTAACCAAGTCTAATGTGAGAGGTTGGGGTGCGTTAAGTGAATTAATGCCACATGGTAAGGTTAAGTCATAGACCCCTTGAATATACTTAACCTATTTGACACGTCGATTTGATAGGGTTAAGTCTTGAACTGCTTGTATATATACTTAACCAACTAGATACATGTTTGGGTAGGGTTAAGTCATGACCTTTTTAATGACAATACTTAACCCATTAGAAATCCTAGCCACGTGGTCCCTTTCAGCAGTAACCCACTTAGAAGTATCACGATACCCTGGGGACTAGGCAGGGTGGGGCATGATTACTCGGCTGATTGTAAGCGACCAAGAATAACGGCTGAGTAAGGTGCGCCAGTGTAGGTTCAGGCGGACTAGGGTCGTGCACTTAGTCCAGAATTGAAAAAGTAGGCATGGGCACCCATAGTACTACATTGTGCGTGCTTGAATTGTGTCAGTGGTTGACACCCTAGGACCTGATACACCCTAGAGTGGACCTAGCACATGTGACTACATTCCGCGATTGGGTCGTATGACACCGATACACGACGAGTAAAGCCGATCAATTAGGATGGACTGTTGGACCCCGTATTGGGTCATTTCATATTATTGGGTTTAGGGATCAATTCTGGATTTATACTTGACATGGATTTGGACACTAGTACAGTTAGTGCAGTAAACCTTGTACACGCGATGCCACTCTTATCCTGTCACCTTTTATTATCATGCCAGTCCAGTTATTATCTTTATGTTTAATCTCAGTTTCTCATGTCCAGTTAACTTTATTAATTTTTATGCTGATAGTCACAAGGACTTACCAGTCTTTTTGACTGACCCGTTTTCTTCCACCTCTTTTACTTCCGTTTCCCCCCCTAGGTTCTCAGGGAGGAAACTCTAGCTCTTAGCTTGGACTTTGCTTGCTTTCTGACAACTCATGTACGGTTTGGTCTTGAGCTATGCTATGGCTGCACTCATGCTCTTTTTTGGGGAATAATATTGGACTTATGTTGTTTTAAGTACTTTGCTTCTTTATAACTTGATGTAATGAAATAATGACTTGGTATTTTGATGTAAGAGGTTTTGACTCTATTTTCCACGTAATGAGATTTGATTAAATTTATATCCGCTGCTTTATATACTCTGTTTAATTTATGTTCTGTCTTGTGTTATCTCTGTGCCTGTTTACTAGATAATACCCCTCCAAAACTAGTGCATTCCCTTTGTGAGTGACCCTAGCGGAGGTGGGGTGTTACATTTGGTATCAGAGCAGAAGGTTACCAGACTAGGCAAAAGTTTTAAAAAACTTTCTGAAAATTGTTTTCAAAACCATTTATAAAGGAGCATTTTTCAAAGAAAAGTTCTATTTTTATGAAAAGGCTATTCCCCAAAAGCCATTAGCACTTTCCTTGTTTCCTCGTTTGAATCTTTTTCTTTTCATTTTTCAGCATGGCCGATCTTAACCTTCCCGTGGGAGTACCCATACCCGGATGGTTCCGAAGGTACTTGGAAGCTAGGGCCAACGATGCGGGCCCGGCAGACATCCCTCCTCCTCCTCCTCCTCCAGTAGCCTCGGTTCCTCCTCCTCCTCCCGGCACCGCCTTCGCCAAAATATGCAAAGACTTTATAGGAATGGGCGGCAAAAGCTTCCTTGGAACTGAGACCTTCACTGAGGCACGAAACTGGTTAAAGGAGACTGAAGACCTGTTCGTTATCTTCGATATGGAGGATCATAGGAAAGTTCAGTTGGCAGCATGGTTGTTAAAAGAGGAAGCTGCATTTTGGTGGGAAGTCACCAATGCTACCAGACCAATTGAGACTTGGGTAGACTTCAGAGAGAGATTTGGGCTTAAATTCTTATCGTCAGCAGAAGCGAACCTTCAGATGGAGAGGTTCCTGACACTCAAGCAAGGGGACATGTCTGTTAGGGAGTACGTGAATAAGTTTAATCAGCTTGCTCGGTTTGGTTTGGACTTAGTCAACACGGCTGAGAAGAAGGCTCTACGATTTGCTTGAGGATTGAGCGAGCCACTCCACACTATGGCCACGACTCATGTGCCCATGGGGGCGACCTTTGAAAGCTTGGTGAATATGGCCCTACTTCATGAGGAAGACAAGGGTGACAAAAAGGAGGTTAAGTCTAATGAGACTCAGAACAAGAAGGTTGACTTCAAGAAGGGAGGCAACAAGAATAACAAGAATAACAAGGGCAACAACAACAATGCTAACAAGCCACGTGAGACGAGGAGGTGCAACTTTTGTGGTATCACGGGACATATAGCTAAAGACTGTAGGAGGAAGAAAAGAAAGATGGGTGAATGCTTTTACTGCGGGGATACTGGACACATCAGTAAGGATTGCCCTAAGAAGCAAGGACAGGGGCTAGGGTAGACACAGCGAGCAGGACCTTCTGGAGGGCAGTTGCAGGCTCTTAACACCACTCCAGCTCTTGACCGAGGTAGTAATATTTATGTAGAAAGCCTTGTTTACATTTCTGAATTTCCTGTTCGAACCTTATTTGAATCTGGCGCATCGCATACTTTTATCTCTTCTGATATTGTTGAAAATCTGCACTTAAGTACTAGTCTAGTTGATGATCCCGTTAGTGTTTCAAATCCGATTGGGGGCTACGGCCATTTATCTATGATTTGTGTTGATTTGAGGATTTCCATCTTAAGCGTGGAACTCACGTGTAATGCTTATGTTCTCGGATTCATGGGATATGGTTTAATTCTGGGCATGGATTGGTTGTCCAATTATGGAGCTATCCTTGATTGTGAACGAAGGGTAGTGAGGCTCATGACACGCCTTGGTAATACCCTTGAACTTTATTGTAACCCGAAGGGTCCGGTCATGTTATCTTGAATCTCTCGACTCGTCCGTCGGCAATCTTCAATCTGTGAGGGTGGTCCGAGAATATCCTGATGTCTTTGATGAGGTGAAGGGGTTACCTCCTAAACGCGAGATAGACTTCCGTATTTATCTTGTTGATAATGCCAAACTAGTCTCATTGCCCGTTAGGCATATGGCCCCGCGAGAAAGAAGAAAGCTCAGTAAACAAATCAAGGAGTTGCTCGAGAAAAATTTCATAAGGCAAAGCATTTCTGAATGGGGTGCTCCGGTGGTATTCGCTACTAAGGCGGATGGTTCGCTTCGCCTATGTGTTGATTATCGTGAGTTAAACAAGCTGACGAAGAAGAATAGGCACCCACTATCAAGAATCGATGATCTTTTTGACCAGCTTGTGGGAGCATCTGTTTTCTCTCAACTCGATCTAGCCACAGGATTCCATCAACTTAGAGTGGCTGAGGATAGCATTGACAAAACTGCGTTTAGGACTCCAGATGGGTTCTTCGAATGGCTCATCATGCCGTTTGGGTTAACGAATGCACCCGCGTACTTTGTAGACCTGATGAGTAGGGTGTTTCGGGAGTTCCTTAACAAGTTCGTGGTGGTTTTTGTGGACGATATTCTAATCTTCTCAAAGGATGAAGAAGAGCATGCTAGACACCTCAGGGAAGTCATGGATACGCTTAGAGCACACTAGTTAAAGGCTAAGTTCTCCAAATGCCATTTTTGGAGGGAGGAAGTTCAGTTTCTTGGGCACGTAGTTTCTAAGCAAGGTTTAGCCGTGGACCCCGCAAAGGTAGTTGTGGTGCAAGACTGGAAAACTCCTAAGAACGCAACAGAGGTGAGAAGCTTCCTCGGTTTGGCGGGCTTTTATAGGAAGTTCATTAAGGACTTCGCTAAGATTTCAGCCCCACTTACTAAGTTAACGAAGAAAAACCTAGCATTTGCATGGGACATAGAATGTGAGATTGCTTTTCAGAGACTCAGGAGAGCCCTCACCACAGCCCCAGTTTTAGCATTACCCGATGGAGGAAAAATGTTTACGGTGTACACAGATGCGTGCGGCACGGGATTAGGCGCTGTCCTAATGCAAGAAGGAAGAGTGATATGCTATGGGGGTAGACAACTTAAAGTTCATGAGAAGAACTATCCCACACATGACTTGGAGTTAGCCGTGATTGTTTTTGCACTTAAAGCTTGGCACCATTATCTCCTAGGGGAGAAATTCGAGCTGTATACCGACCACAAATCGCTTAAGTATCTGTTTTCACAAAAAGATTTGAATCTGAGGCAGCAGCGGTGGATGGAATTCTTGGCCTCATATTACTTCGATATAACTTATACCCCTGGCAAGGGTAACGTGGTGGCGGATGCGCTAAGTAGAAAAAGGTTGACTTTGAGCCCCTTATTTGTTGAAAGAAAAAGTCTAGAGTTTATAGCGACCTTTGATTTTACGCATGCTGTTGAGTCATTGACTGGTACGTTTGCATCCCTTGAGCTGAGACCTACGCTTCTAGATCAAGTAGGGACTTCGCAGAAAGAAGACCCACAGATAGTCGAAATCATGAACAAGTTAATCAGTGGTGAGACGTCAAGTCACCTTGGTAGGTATGCCATTGATGACAAAGGATGGCAAAGGCGCGATGGAAGGCTGTGTGTTCCACTAGTGGGAGACTTAGTAAATAAAGTTCTCGAAGAGGCGCATCAATCGAAGATGACTATACATCCCGGAGGGGATAAGATGTACAGAGATATGAAACGCATTTTCTTTTGGGCCGGAATGAAAAAGGACGTGGAAGAATTCGTCTTAAAGTGCATGGTGTGCCAACAAGTCAAGGCTGAATCTAAGAAGCCCGGTGGGCTACTACATCCTTTGGAGGTCCAGCAATGGAAGTGGGAAAGTATCTCGATGGATTTCGTGGATGGATTGCCTAGGTCGAGGAAGGGGAATACTAGCATATGGGTCATTGTTGATAGACTCACGAAGAGTGCCCACTTCATCCGAGTGAAAAGCAAAAGGACTGCGTCAGGGCTAGCGTCTATTTACCTTCGAGGGATAGTACGGTTGCACGGGATTCCTTCTAGCATAGTCAGTGACCGTGACCCAATTTTCACTAGCCAGTTTTGGAATAGTCTGCAAGAAGCAATGGGTACGCAACTTAATTTAAGTACAGCCTATCACCCTCAGACGGATGGGAAGACCGAAAGGGTAAATAGAGTACTAGAGGATCTTTTGAGGTTATGCATTCTTGATTTTGGTGGTACTTGGGAAGACCATCTCCCTCTCGTGGAGTTTGCTTATAATAATAGCTACCAAGCTAGCATAGGGATGGCACCGTTCGAAGCCCTGTATGGAAGACCGTGCAAGTCACCAACTTGTTGGTGGGAGACGACTGACAGACTTATACTTGGGCTCGACATGATACGAGACACTTCTGAGAAAATGGAGTTGATACGAAGACGAATGAAAGAGGCCCAAGATAGACAGAAATCTTATGCAGACAAGAGAAGGACAAACCTAGAGTTCGAAGTCGGAGATATGGTTTTCATGAAAGTCTCTCCTTTGCGCAATGTGGTTCGTTTTGGAGCAATTGGAAAGCTAGCACCGAGATTCGTAGGACCGTTCCCTATCACTGAGAGGATTGGGTAGATGGCCTATAAGGTAGAGCTACCTAAGAGGCTGGCCGGAGTACACAATGTCTTTCACGTCTCGCATCTCCGAAAGTGCCTACATGAATCAGCTGAGGTGGTTGAGCCAAGCATCCTCGAAGGCGTAGAAGTGGAGAAAGAAGCAACGCTGAGGCGAGTCCGATTCGTATCTTAGGGACGGAGATCAAGAAGCTAAGGAATCGCGAAGTCAAGTTTGTCAAAGTACAGTGGAGTGAAGCCCAAGAAGACGCAACTTGGGAAACCGAGGAGAAGATACGCGCGCTTTACCCATTTCTTTTGGAGGGTACTTTCTCAATCTCTTTTCCTTTGAGCTTGTAAACCCTTCGTATCATGCTACCTATGTTTGTCTTGAGAACCTTAGAACCCTCTTTGGATGTAAACATGTATTTGAAACATGTTATGGTTGATGTTTGCAAATGGTTGCAAGAGTTTGCAAGTGATTTCTAGTGGATGCATGACACATATTAGGCACTAGATCGGCTCAGACACATTTTCATGTTACATTTGCATGGGTGCTTATACTTGTACGTGGATGAACTTGTTATGCTATCACGTGGATGTTGCATATGGATGATGTTTGTGCACTCATGTAGAAATTTTAAGTTATGTTAGGAATTTGCATACATGTTGGACTCATTACACTAACATATCTTGCATTAAGGAGGTTTACTGAATCAGTAACCGCCTGATCTTTTGCATTAGATAAGTACATATACACACACATGCTGCATATGTTCATACAGCATTAGAGACCTTTTTAAGGACAATGGTTGCTCGTGAATGATGTTGTGAGTAGATGGATGTGGATGGTAGGATGCGTTCTTCCTAACTTAGAGATTTCGGGGACGAAATCCTTTAAGGAGGGGAGAATGTAACAACCCGTATTTTAATAACGTGTTATAACCATAAATCTAGGCGGAATTAAATTTTAAAATAAGAACCAAGGGAAAAGGGTTGCGCCATTGCGTTCGCCTCAGAATTCTGCATGAAATCGAATCCGAGTTATCGAAAATCGGAGTCCGTATGACCAAGTTATAGCTCCCCAAAGTTTCAGAAATATTCAGAGTTCAAAACAGCTCAAATTCGAATTCAAAATTCGAATTTCAAACGCAGAACAGACTGAGGGGAAATTTCCCGCCCAAACCCAGGTCGATTAGGGAGTCGACTGGGCAGTCGACACCCCCAGGACCAGGTCGACTGCGCAGTCGACTTGGTAGTCGACCTGGTCACCTAGCCTGTTTTTGAGCCAGATGTATCTGGTCTCGTTGCTTGTCCAGATTCACTCTCTAAACACAATATAAACAGCCCCTGACCCTAGACTTTCTATCACATTCTTGTCCGACCATATGCTGCAGGAGTTCTGACTGGAAAATAGAGAATAAGGAGGCTATTCAGGACTTTGTTAGTGCTACGTTGGTTTGGGGATTTGCTAGAGATTCTGCTTCTACTCTTTTTGCTTTCTCATTCTCTAGACTACGATCTGTAAGCCCTTTGTCACTCTTAGATTTAAACTGTAAAGTTAACCTGAACACGATGTAAACTGAAATTATGCCTAAAAATGATAACTAAGTTGGATCTACTCTTGTATATCTTGGATCTATGACTATCACTTTTAAATCTGTTATTTTGAATCTAGTTTTGTACACCCCAGATCTATTCATCTTAAATGTTTACTTGTGGAATATCAGCATGAACTTGATTTGGATATATTCATGTTTAATCTAAAACCCCTTTTACGATCTTTATCTTGCCATGCTTGTGATGTTGAATTTATTATTGGGGTTACTATCTTAACTCAATCCTTTACCATGTCTATCACCAAATTTTGCCAAGTTGATGTTGAGACCCTATTTCATATGCCTGTAATGTTATAATCATCATGCTTAACTTGTGAAAATCTTTTGCCATCCTATGACTATCCTTTTGGTGTTACATCCCTATTTTGACATGTTGTATTAATGCGAATTCACGTACGTTGGGGATACGTTTTGGGGTAGATTAGACAAACTTGAAATTGGCTATGGAATTGACATGATATGACATGAAAATATGACATGAAAACTTGACATGAGAATAAGCTTGAAAACATGAATTTGGGACATGACAATTAGATAACTTGAAAATGGCCAACTCGAGGTTGGGTTGAATTTGCAACGTAAATCTGCCCGGAACCGCCCGGTAAATCCAGTAGTTGCAAATAATAGGACCCAATGTGGGTAGTTGGTCATATAGCACTTTAAACCCGAGGTTAGACTAGGTTATGGTGTAAATCTGCCTCGAACCGCCCGGCACATCCAGTAACCGTAACCAAGTCTAATGTGAGAGGTTGGGGTGCGTTAAGTGAATTAATGCCACATGGTAAGGTTAAGTCATGGACCCCTTGAATATACTTAACCAATTTGACATGTCGATTTGATAGGGTTAAGTCTTGAACTGCTTGTATATATACTTAACCAACTAGATACAAGTTTGGGTAGGGTTAAGTCATGACCTTTTTAATGACAATACTTAACCCATTAGAAATCCTAGCCACGTGGTCCCTTTCAGCAGTAACCCACTTAGAAGTATCACGATACCCTGGGGACTAGGTAGGGTGGGGCACGATTACTGGGCTGATTGTAAGCGACCAAGAATAACGGCTGAGTAAGGTGCGCCAGTGTAGGTTCAGGCGGACTAGGGTCGTGCACTTAGTCCGGAGTTGAAAAAGTAGGCATGGGCACCCATAGTACTACATTGTGCGTGCTTGAATTGTGTCAGTGGTTGACACCCTAGGACCTGATACACCATAGGGTGGACCTAGCACATGTGACTACATTCCGCGATTGGGCCGTATGACACCGATACACGACGAGTAAAGCCGATCGATTAGGATGGACTGTTAGACCCCGTATTGGGTCATTTCATGTTATTGGGTTTAGGGATCAATTCTGGATTTATACTTGACATGGATTTGGACACTAGTATAGTTAGTGCAGTAAACCTTGTATATGCGATGCCACTCTTATCCTGTCACCATTTATTATCATGTCAGTCTAGTTATTATCTTTATGTTTAATCTCAGTTTTTCATGTCCAGTTAACTTTATTAGTTTTTATGCTGATAGTCACTAGGGCTTACCAGTCTTTTTGACTGACCCGTTTTCTTCCACCTCGTTTTCTTCCGTCCCCCCCCCCCCCCCAAGGTTCTCAGGGAGGAAACTCATGCTCTTAGCTTAGACTTTGCTTGCTTTCTGACAGCTCCTGTACGGTTTGGTCTTGAGCTATGCTATGGCTGCACTCATGCTCTTTTTTGGGGAATAATATTGGACTTGTGTTGTTTTAAGTACTTTGCTTCTTTAGAACTTGATGTAATGAAATAATGACTTGGTATTTTGATGTAAGAGGTTTTGACTCTATTTTCCACGTAATGAGATTTGGTTAAATTTATATCCGCTGCTTTATATACTGTGTTTAATTTATGTTCTGTCTTGTGTTATCTCTGTGCCTGTTTACTAGATAATACCCCTCCAAAACTAGTGCATTCCCTTTGTGAGAGACCCTAGCAGAGGTGGGGTGTTACAGCTAAATTTAACGAGCATTCCATTATAAGTAGTATGCATTTTACGTAACATATACTTTCAGCATTGAAAACCCTAATCAGAGTTTCTATTTGCCGTAATGCTACTGAACTGTCACAACAGAATTTTATTTTCACATAACGCTAGTTTTACATAGCATTTCAATATAAACTATTGTCACCACATCAAAAATACAGAAAATGCATTTAAATTAACATTACAATTACATTTGCATATACTCCCAGTAGTTCGTACAACAAAGTACAACAAAAAAAGACAATTAAAACTTCAATCCATTAATTACAATCCTATTTGAGCAGTGCATACAGGCAAATTAAAATCAATAGAATATTTGTAAGAATATCTATCATTAGTTGTTATCAGCAACAACTTTACTCATCATCATGCTTAATGTTTGTCTGGTGACCAACTATATTTCCTGTTGTTCGGTACATCAAAAGCAACTGCAGCTCTTAGCATTCTTATGGTCTCTTTTGTGTAACTCGACGACAATTCTTCCTTGTTCAATTTTTTTATGTTTGCCATCACAATGAAACCATAATCAAGTCTGTATCAAATGTAGAGATAGTAGTTAATATTACAGTATAAACTTATGCTAAATTAAGTTATCATTCTTTGCTTCAGAACTATCATTTTGCACATTTATTAATTCCAGTAAAACTAAAAAATACAAATGATATTTTGGATATCAGTTTGAATTTTTAGTTAAGTAATGTATGCTAGTGTAAACAATCATTTGGATTTTGATAAATGTATATGCACTAAAAAAATTAGGTGATAGTTTGAACTGTCATTACCGATTTAATGCTCATTGTATTTTTCAGTTGAATGTTTTGTTATGATTTTGATCATCACGATTTGTCGGCTGTATTTTTCAAAACAAAAACAATAATTGAATAAACATACACTATGATCTCATATGATGCATGTAAATCAAACGATATATTGAATTATCATTCAATTACTGTACATATAATTATTGTCTATTGTTTATTAAATATTGATATTCTACTTTCATGTATTATTTATCAATGCATCCTAACACATACATTTAATAAATTGAGAATAAAATAAGTTACTTACGAATCAGAATCTTGTGGTGGACTTTTAGGCTGCTGCACTGTTGGTTTGTTGAATTTCTTGTTCATTATAACTTCTTTTACCCACGCATCCTTGAACAACAACTCAATCAAATTTTTCTGCAAAAAATATAAATATATTAGTGTTGACTTTTACTTGTAGAGTTTAAAAAAATAAGAATTCTTTTACAGTGATGATGGCTTGGTTGTAGCTGGGGTTTGATGTCCTTGTTAATCTGGTTTTAGGTTTTGTTGAGTCGTAATGACTCCACTGCATTATTTCATAATTTAGTACCATCACGGTTCAATGGTTTCCGAAATGCAGAGGGAAGAAAATTTTATCGCACAACTCATCTTTGACAATCTTTTGTATTGTTGGCATGACTATGTCATTGATCACTTTTTTCTGATCATTTGTTATAGCATTCTGTATATTCATATGTATTAGAACAGAGTTTTTTTAAAGCATTTATAATTGAATGCATATACTTACCATCATGATTATAGTGAAGTAATAACTATGTGGGTACATTTCTTGATTGTAGTAAAATCAGTCAATCAGCTGTTTAACCAAAGAAAGGAAGTTTTAAGTTTTATCGAATAATTAAATTTTCTACATTCTTAAACCAGGGCTTTTAATTTTTGTTTTCACTGTCATTTACTTGTCTACTACACTGAATAATGCAAATGATAGTTTATACTAGCGTCTTGGATATTCAATATACTTACATGCACTCAATAAATAATAGTGCTACTTTTAACTCTCTTTCTGTTATTCAATACATTTACATTCAATTTGGAAGTCTGAATGCAAGTTCTAACTATCATTCTATCATCCTATACACATATGCATTAAACTGTTAATGATAGTTTTAATTATCATTCTCCCATCCTATACATTCATAGGTATTTAACATATAGTGATGCTACTTCTAGCTTTCATTCCCCCATTCAATTCACATATATACTAAGAATACTGCTCAAAATATATGAAAAGATGAATGATATGTTTACCAATCATTATCTAATCTTGTACACCCTATTACTCTCTTTTTTACTGTCAAAATTCTAGTTTGATATATACCTGACTGTCGGTAAGCCTATCATAAAGAACATCCTCTAGCATTGATTCCCCTATAGTTATTCCTCCTTGGTTTCCTTCGTCTTTGTGGTATGCTATAGTGCTGCAACTGATTATCAACATTTTATAAGTCATTTTTTTCCAATGTTACAAATATAAAGAAAGAAAACAAGTGACATATCTTACTTCTCATCTTCCTTGAATTTGAAGAAAGTGATAATCTTTTGTTGCTGTGCTCTAGTCAATAATTTCAGGATATGACTTTTTGTGATATCTTTTTTGCTTTTGTAACCTTTTCTTGTTAGCGAATATCTATCAATATCGATCATCTCTTCATTTTCATGTGTTTCAGATTCAGTTTTAGTTTCCTATTGATAATTAGACTGTTCATTTTTTCTTTTTTCTTTTTTCAGTTTGGTCACTTTCTTCACTTTCTTCAACTCCTTCAACGTCTTTAGCTTCTTCAACCTCTTCAGCTTCTTCACGATCTTCACCTTCTTTATTTTCACCTACGTCATCTTCACCTTCTTTATTTTCTTCAACTTTTGTTTTCTTCTTGTTATATTTTTTTCCTTTGAATTAATTTGTACTGGGATTCCGAATCAAATGTACTCGTTTATTTGCGGCTTTTTCATTGTTTTTGCATTCTTTTTCAGGATTTCCTTTTTTTCCTTTGAACTTTTGTGTTTATCCTCTTGTTTTTTCCTAGTTTCAAGGACTTCACTAGTTGTGTCTTGTTTTTTTTCCTTGTTGCAGCATTAGCATTTGCTGTGTTACATCAAGATTAAATCTTGGTGGTTCTACTTCTTGTTTTTTTTATACCAACATTGTTACTTTCTTTCTTAGCTCTACCACAAGGGCTTCAGCATCCCTTCTTTTCTGCTGCTCAATTTCAAATTCTTCTTCATTCTTATTTAATTTCTATTCCAAATCCTTGTTATACTGTTGGAAAGACTCTACTTGTTTGCTCAATGTCTCTATCAGACTATTTGTTGGTTGCATATCCATATGTTCTTTGGTGTCAATATGAAGATATTGATGTTGGGGCCTTTTTTCAAGAAGAGCCTTTACATCTTCTGATATGTTTCTCAATTCAACAAAAATCTGTATAATAATATATATATATATATATAATTGACTGAGTAACACCCAATAAATTAACTGATGCTATGTGTAATTATCATTCTCCATTTGATGTTATATATAACTTTCATTCTTCAGTATTATGTACATTGAATTCTATTTCTACATTAATGATAAATGTAACTATCATTTAGACTATGAATGCATTATAATAGCACGACTACTATCACTATATTCCAAGTTAACATTTATTGTATGTATGTATTTTGTTTGAGTGTTAAAATATACCTTTTCATAATCCATGTTTGCCAAAATATTTCATGATACAAGCTTCTTTAAGCTAGAAATATTCCATCTTCCAAATCTTGGCAATGTTGAAGAGTAGTTTGGCAATGGGGATATCAAACTAACATGCTCGCATAGAAAAAGCTAAGAATAAAATTTTATTTGTTAAAATAAAGAATATGCATAATTTAATTTACAGAAATAAATGCATGAATATAAAGTTAAAATGGTGTACATACCATTGGAAGCATGGAACAACCCGGCATGTTTCTTGGCTTTGTTTTAAAAGCCGTCAAAGATCTAATCAAAGAATTGGATTGAAACTAGCCAAGATATTGAGCTCATTTTCCTTATATCAATGATATAAGGAATGTATCCCCATGGAAAATATCTTTGATTATCAGGAAAAAAGAAGGTGATCATTGTAAGAATTACGATTATTTTCGGAAAATCAGTTTCATTTTTAGTTTTTTTTGTCTCCAGCACATTGTTTATTTTAGAAATTGTAAGATCTTTAGAGATATGCTCTACGACACCAAAATTTCTTAAAACAAAGTCTTTAAAATTTTCAGGAAAAACTTGCAAACTCATTTTAGGTACTGGAAACAAGTTAATTCCACACATAGGTAATCCGAAAAGAATTGAAATATCCTTTGGTTTCAATTTTAGAAAAGCATTCCCAATTTTGAAAGCTTGTTCCTCAATAGAAAATGTTTCTACTATATCATCTAAGGTTGAAGATGATTTAGTAAATTTAATGTTGTTTACATCTATCATTAGTAAACAAGTATATGATATGTGAAACTATCCTTTCCAATGTCATGTATATATTATTAGTAAACAATAATATGATATATGAAACCATCATTCCAAATGTCATTTGCATGTCTACCATTAACACCCAGTATATGATATATGATAGTTACGAATGTCAATTTCATTTATTATTAGAACCCTATATGATAAGTGAAACTTTCATTCACATCTATCAATAGCACCACTACGCCATAGATGGCCTATTGCAACGAAAACCCATGGTGTTGCTAGCTACAATGTTGCCATTGCTATGATGTTTTTTGTCTATTGCAACGCACTCTTCAATGTGTTAGCATAGATATCAACATGTGTTGCAGTAGCCGCGTGAATAAAATTAGTAATCCGTGTCAACATGATCCAACGGTCCAGATTAGTGATCCGCATCAATCTGATTTCCTTCAACACTGCAACGATCTTTTACCCAAATTTTCATTTTTTCGCTGAAAAATAACTCTCGTTGTTTTCACTTGAGAAAATTATGACTGTAATGACCCGGATATTTGACGGTGTAATAATTAACTTATTTAATTATTTAAATAACGAATATATTATTTAATCGTCGACGTTAGAAGGTGGAATTATAATATAATTATAATTCGAGCTCGAAATGGCACTGCAGTTCGTTATTTGGCGATTTCAAACTTCAACTAAGTGTACAGGACTCGTTCTAAATCGGATTTCAGTGAAACAAGAAACGTGTGGAGCTGGTGGAGTATATTTTTCTAGTGAAAGAGAAAAATCGTGATTTCGTCGTGTAGATTGTGAGTTGTGTCCAAATCAAATATTCAGAAAAACAGCGGTATATTCGTTTGTGGCCATAACGGTTATTTAGAAATATTTGAATATCGGGTTTGAATTTAGACAAGGTTCTTTTGGGAAGTAGTGATAATTTAATTTTTAGAATTTTACTGTAAATTTTAATTAATTTAATAAGCAACTTTTTATTTGGAGTATTTGGCACCCTGTATCGACATTTCGGTGTTTCACAATATGAGTCCATCTACCGGTATTATTATATTTTTGGGATCGCGGCACCTCACTGAACACGACTGTATTTTTATTTCAGTCTGTACCGCTCGAACATGGATGAAAAAAATTACGCCGTGTTGAATTTTAAACTTATAAATCTTAAGACAAATATCGTGGTATTCATACAAGCTACCCTATATCGGCACACTCTTACTATATTTAAAACAAGACTACTTTGTGGCGAAGCAATTGTAAACGTATACACTATCGTGGAGTACTCTTAGCCACTAAATTAAATAAATATTGTACAGAAGGCTTGCGACATTCTCAACCACACCCTAAATATCTAAAACTACCCTATATAATACCCCAATTCCCTTAAGACTTAAAATGGGTTCTTCAGCAACAAAATGCGCCGCCACTTCAAATATTCACCGAAGCTGTAGAAAATCAAACAAATCCAAATTAAAATCTCTAAATCAAAATATGTGTATATATGAAATCATTGAGTTAAGAGCTTCAGGTGTACATTAGTTTAAAGGGTGTGATACTACTTGTTGTTCGAACTCGTGAAGCAGCGATCGGGATTGGCGGCCAATATCAGGTAGTGGAGAGGGTTATAGGTGGCTGACCCTAAAGGTCGGAGGAAGGGGATGGTATGGCGAAGGTCTGGGTGGTGGTGAGGCCATCCAGTATGGCCGGAGGCGAGTGTTTTCTGGCGAAGTAGGTTTTCTATTCGAAATGGAATTCGAACTTCAGGAGATGGTTTCGGGTTTGATTTAATGGCGTGGGGGTTGATGACAATTCGGAGGAGAACGGTTGGGGTTGTTTTGTGGAGTCTTTGCTGTGTAAAGGAGTGGAATGGAGTTTGAGATTTCACACGTGAAATGGAGGGATTTGAAATGGTATGGACAGGTGTGAATTTACTGTGAAAACCGAAAAGAACTGCTTTTATTTAATGTTAAGTTGTGTTGATATAGGACAACTAAATGATGAACACTTGTTTGGGTTTTTAATGAAGGAAGAGGATGAGCAGATGTTGAAAGGTTTAAACGTGGATTAGGGGATAGATTATTATGTGATGTTGATTTATGTAGAATGGTAAGGGCACGGTGGGATGACCAACGAGGTGACCTTGATTTCTGCGCAGTGAAGAAGGATACTAAAGCAACAGGAAATTGTCAAAGGGAGAAAATATGTTGTGCAACTATTTTGGGGTTTTCCTTGTGGACTTGGGTCACGTACAGGTTCATTAAAGGATCGGAGAAAATGGTTTTCATTCTGCTGTGTTCGATAATGAAGGAGGATGCCGCAGTTTTCATTTAAGGGCTTTTTGAATTGAAGTGGGCTGAGATGAAAACGTGTGAGGGCTTTCGAATGAGAGTGGGCCGAACATTGGTAGCGAAACTGGATCCGACAGGATCGTATGGACGGTGGTTATACAGTGGAGCTGACTGGAAGTGGATTCGAGCTCGTATGAATTTATGGCGAAATAAATTGTTTGATTCAAATCAAATAACAGTTTATCGTTCTTTAACGATGAACTGCCAATGTGAGTAAAACTCACTAACTCTCCTCAATTTATATTTTAATATAAATTGTACTTTATTTATTGACTGCTGTATATTGATTGTTAAACTGGACTATTAAATAGATTTGATTGAAAACGTAGTTATAGTTAATCTATGTACTGTTAATCAAATATGGTTCTGTACAGCAGGATATTTCATTTCAAAATGAAATATGATATATTGTGTAACATCTGTGGATGCAGGGAAACAGGTTGGAGGAATCCGACTGGATTCCTCAACAATTATTTTACTGTTTTCATATATAGTGTTATATGATGTGTTATATAATCTGTTATTGATTATGGATGTTAGAACGATATTTATCATCGTTGTTTGATATTTTACATATCATAAGAAACCCTGAGTTGTGAAATGGAATATTTCAATGTATATTGAAATAAAGGAATTTTATAAAATCATAGGATTTTATAAAAGGAAATTATTTATAAAACGAACACGGTTTTATAAAAGGAAGTATTTATAAAACAAATAGAGTTTTATAAAAAGGAAATATTTATTTAGAAAATAAATAGAATAAAGGAATATTTATTAGAAAATAAATAGAATCGATTTAAAATGTTAAATAGGATAGGGTATGGGTCATGAATAATTGGAACTTGTTATACGTTGACTGAGTTGAGTAAATTTCAAAGTGTTGATCTGATGTTGGTTTCGGCCTTCGGGATTAACACTGAGAAGTTTATTCACTTATCAATTTATAATGAGGATCTAATGAATAGAAGTGAAGTGATAAAGGAAATATTTATTTAGAAAATAAATAGAATAAAGAAATATTTATTTAGAAGATAAATAGAAGTTAAAAACAAGAAATATTTATTTAGAAGATAAATAGAAGTTGTAAATAGGAAACATTTGTAACGGTAAATAGAAGTTATAAATAGGAAACATTTGTAACGGTAAATAGAAGTTATAAATAGGAAACATTTGTAACGGTAAATAGAAGTTATAAATAGGAAACATTTGTAACGGTAAATAGAAGTTGTAAATAGGAAACATTTGTAACGGTAAATAGAAGTTATAAATAGGAAACATTTGTAACGGTAAATAGAAGTTATAAATAGGAAACATTTGTAACGGTAAATAGAAGTTGTAAATAGGAAATATTTGTAACGGTAATTAGTAGTTATAATTAAGAGAATATTTGTAACGGTAAGTAAACGTTATAAAAAGGAAATAGTTGTAACGGAAAACGTAGTTTATCAAAAGGAGTTAATCAAACGTAGTTTATCAAAAGGGGTTAATCGAATATAGAAATTAAGAAGTGAAGTTAAACAAAAATTAGAAACTGACTAGAGATTAGTAAGTTGAATAGTTTTCTGAGTGTTGATCTGATGTTGGTTTCGGCCTTCGGGGTTTATACTTAGAGAATTGTTCTCTTACTAGTTTACAGTTAGGGACTAATAGTTGTGGAATGATAGTGATGCGTAAATGAGGATTGGAAATGTTTTCCAATGTTGAAAATGTATATTTTCTAGTTTTAGAAAATAAGGAAATATGAATATATATATATATATATATGATTGATGATTGGATCGATAATTCCATTTGGAATTAAGATCGTTGTTTGTACACCGACATATTTTCATTTGATAGTTAAATCACAGACTATCGAAGTTTTGACCATTTTACGTTGTTAATATGGAGAGACCGGTTGGATTATTATCCGAAGAACCACTCCGTATCGACATAAGCGTTGTGATCAAATACGATGAAGAAATTGAAGACGGAGTAAAGTGCAAGGGCTGTCCTGTTTACAGAATAGTGCCTTCGGTTTCGTTCAGTCCCAGAACGAACGTAAATGGACGAATGTCTGACAGAGTATTTCTAATGATCGAATGGGTTGGACTGTACAAATATATATGGTGGCCAACGGATTTATTCCCTTCGCATAATATCCAGAATCTATTTGTGCAGATCCAACTAAATGATTAACGGATCTGATAATGTGGCATTCAAAGTGATCGTGTTATAAATGAATGGAAAGTAAGCGTAGCTTCTAGCCTCACATCCGGTAAATGACAGAAATCGGGCAGGCAGCATGGCTATGTAGGTCGCACCTATTAGGGTGTATAATCACCTATCTAGAGAATATTCATTTGCTTCTTAAATCTATCAATGCTGTCCCATATATATATATATACGGGAACGGTTGCTGATCCCAACCGTTGGTGATGTACATTCGATACACTCAAGCGAAATGAGTGGTCGGTCATGTGTGGCTGAGTTACAAGATGTTCTTGTTGAACTCCAGTGTATCGCTCCTAGAGTACACTGATCGGAAGGTGGTTCCATACCTTGTCATAGTTGGAAACCCAATCATCCAATACGCACCTGCGGTTTTGATTGTATACTATATATGTAGAACGTGAGATGCAAGCGTTTCTACTAGACTGATATCTATTTGTATTTAGACATTATCATAATATCAGAATGATATTGCTTTTCAAAGATGTTTGGATTCTCATAAGGGAAAAACCCGTTCCGTATTCACGGCGTGGTCTTATGAGATATCATATACCTGTTAAAATGATTTGAGTTTACTCACACCAGTCCATGACTGACCCGGAGTTTATTTGTTTTGTTTCCCTAAACTCTTGGGTGCCTAAATTTGTACGGGCAGTCAAGTAGTCGGGATTTACAGATATACTGGAAGAGCTTGGAGCAGGAGGCTTCAGGATCATATAGCTATAGTTATTTCCGCTGTTGTTGTAAGTGCTGTACTCTGATAAGTGCTATTGTATATATAACTGTTTGTATTTCAAAAGTTATGTTATATTTTATTCGTTCCGCTGTGAGATTCGTGTTTACTCTGATGAGGATGTTCTTCTTATTCTTCTATTCTACTAGTTCTATCTTATCTATCCTCACCCTCTATCTTCTTTCTATTAATTTCTTGAATTTTCAGTGCAATTTGGGGTTGGACTTGTGTTATTTAGTCAGCTCAAATTGGACCGGAAATCCGGGTCATTACAATGACCGACTTTCTTTTCCCTAAATTTTCATTTTACCACTGAAAAATAATAAAATAATTCTCGTTATCGTTCGAATCCTAAACTAATATCCCAATTCTTATCGTAGGGAATCCCAATTCTTGTTGCCCTTCTTCTTCCCTAAATTCTCCTTCCTCTCAAAAAAAACCTCTTCTTCCTTCTCCTATCATTTTACTTCTCACTGCAGCAAAATTCGATGAGGCAACCACTAATTACGTTGCTCGCTACCAAATAAAGATCTGATTTTACATGAAATTGTTTTGCTGCTGATCTGCTTTCATTACCCTAAGGTACTGTAAATGAATTTTTCGATCTCAAATTACCCTTTTTCGATGATCCATAGTGTTGTACTTCGTCAGTCTGTACATTCATTTTTTAGGCTAATCTGTTTTAGGCTTAACATGAAGGTATTCCCTAGCCATTTAGGTCTTTTTTTCCTCAAACCTACATCGTTAAATATGTTGTTTCACAAAAGTACTTCTTTGGGTTGTGCCTGTCATTCCAGCTTGTGAGCACAAGTAGAAATCGTAATTCTTTGGGTGGTAGATTTTGTTGTCCACCATAGTGCCTGGTGGGACATTATCCGGAGAATGGAGGTAGAATGTGGCAATGCTTGTGAGTACAAAAGTTCTCTAGATAATGTTCCACTAGGCAGTATGTGACAATGCCAAATTCAGAGAGGCACTTTCGCTTCCAAGGCCCATATACAAGTAATTTTTTTCGCTCGGGCAGGATGCAAAGCAAAATTTAGGTGATCCAGGAAGCCTTGTTTTGATCGGATCAGAATCATAATCATTGCTCTTTAAAGCCGAGCTTAACGCCCTTATTCTTTTCTAGGGTTACTACCTTTAGTTCTCAACCAGTGAAAACTCCTTCGATGCAGTAAGTGTGCTTTTATTTAGCCTTGTTAGATGTCATATAGTACACACTGCATTTATCATATCCACATTTATGCAAATTTCAGGAATGTAATTGATGTTTCATCCTATAGTTTATGTTTATTCGATATAAATATTATGGAATCTTTGTTGGTACTTATAAGAGTACACATTGTCACAAATTTGTTTTATGTTGATTTTTTGAGATAAAAACTCATGAAGAATGTCCGCTAATAGATTTTGGGAGGAAAACCATGACTTAAGTCTCGGACTGCGGACATCACTGAATATTGCATGATGCGGACATCAATTTCTACTTCAAATTCGTCAACAGCGACTGCGGGAAAGAACTGCCACCACAATATCCCAGCGAAGATAAGGACTATGAAGGTAGGGTCGAATGCCGGGAAAAAGTTTTTTGGTTGCTCCGTGTGACCGGTAAGTATAAATTAGGTTTTTTTTGGTTGCTCCATGTCGATTATCATATCTTTCATTGATGTTTTACTCGTGAATTTAATATATGTGCAGATTGGCGATTGCGGGTATTTTATGTGGCATGACGAAGTGTATGAAATCAACAACAATTCTGAATAGGATAATACTACTGTTAAATTGATGGAAAAAGAAAAGACTATATTGCAATTGCTTGTGGAAAAGAAGACAATTAAAGAAAAGCTGCTGAAGCAAAAGCAAAAGAGGGCAAAAGCCGATGAATTTGTGGCAGATTTGAAGGAAGAGTTGGCCCTAATGCGCATTGAATGTGGAAAACACAAGACAGGAGAATATTCTTTGCAAAAACTTTAGCTATGTCTTGGATCATATTTGGAGTTCTTTTGTGTGTTGTTATGGCAATATAGAGCAGTGAAGTAATATGAAATAGCATGCATGGGCAGTTTTTCAGGTATAATTTTAAGTTTTGTCACATTGTAGATTAGTGATATTTTTTGCCACATTGCAGATCAGTATACACTTGTATACACATTGTTTAGATCAGTATACATTTGTATACACATTGTTTAGATCAGTTATGTAACTCAGTTATGTTTTGATCAGTACACTTGTATGTACATTGTGCCTCTGTTATGTAACCCAGTTATGTAAATGAAACGCAAATGCAAATGAAACTCGGTTATGTTTAGATCAGTATACACTTGTATACACATTGTTTAGATCAGTTATGTAACTCACACATTGTTTAGATTAGTACACTTTTATACACATTGTTTAGATCAGTATACTATGTTATACTGATGCAAATGGAATTCAGTTATGAAACTCAATTTTGTGATGAAAGGAAACTCAGTTATACTATGACCATAGTTTGTGCTGAAATGCAATTGAGGCATGCATACCTCTTATTTTGTGTTAAAATGCAACTGACGTATGCAGGTGAAGGAGGCAGTGATGAGGATTTTCAAGAACTTGTTAATGAAGGTACTAGAGGTACACGATGCAGTAGAGGCATTGAATGCATTGAAGGCTTGCGCTATATTTTGAAACTGTTTTAGTTTTATGTAAACATGAATTCAGGACTTGCTGTGTTTGTTTTTGAAATGTTTGTAAAATTGAATTTAGTGGCTACATTTTGTTATTTTGTAGTTGACTAAGTACTGCTTGTGTTTGCTGGTTAATTTGAAATAAAAAGTTCTTTGTTAATTTCAGTTTGATGTTATGTAATGTAATGTTGCCATATATATGATATAATGTTGCAGTAGGGGATGTTAAATATTGCCTAATTATGATATAGTGTTGCCATTGGATGGTAAAATTGTTGCCATAGATTTATGCATGTGGGCCCCACAACCGGACTCCGTGAACCCAGGCTACAGATTTTAGTGACGATTCCGTAAACTCGCGTTACAGATTATAGTGGGTCCCACATTTTTGTAAATTTAGTACATGTGGCAACACTTGTGCTGATGTTGCCTAAGGATCGAAAATGTGTTGCCTTTGACTCTAAGGCAACGCGGCAAAAGGCAACCCCAAAAAAGTGTTGACACAGATCATTTTTTGCCTGCAGCAACACTATTTGGCACCTACTGCGTCATTTCTCTGGGGTTGGCGTAGGCCATCTATGGCGCAGTGCACCTAAGTATAAGAAAAGTGAAAGTTACATCTATCATTATTACACAAGTGATAATGTGTAAAAAAGAGAGTAATATAGTGTACAAGATTAGATAACGATTGGTGAACATATCATTCATATTTTCATATATTTTGGGCAGTATTCTTAGTATATATATGAATTGAATGAGGGAATGAAAGTTAGAAGTAGCATCTCTATATGTTAAATACCTATGAATGTATAGGATGGGAGAATGATAATTAAAACGGTCATTAACAGTTTTTAGTGCATATGTGTATAGGATGATAGAATGATAGTTAGAACTTGCATTCAGACTTCCAAATTGAATGTAAATATATTAAATAACAGAACAAGAGTTAAAAGTAGCATTAGTATTTATTGAGTGCATGTAAGTATATTGATATCCAAGACGCTAGTTTAAACTATCATTTGCATTATTCAGTGCAGTAGACAAGTAAATGATAGTGAAAACAAGAATTAAAAGCTCTGGTTTAAGAAAATAGAAAATTTAATTATTCGATAAAACTTCAAACTTCCTTTCTTTGGCTAAACAGCTGATTGACTGGTTTTACTACAATCAAGAAATGCACTAGCATAGTTATTACTTCAATACAATCATGATGGTAAGTATAAGCATTCAATTATAAATGCTTAAAAAACTCTGTTCTAATACATATGAATATGCAGAATGTTATAACAAATGATCAAAAAACAGTGATCAATGACATAGTCATGCCAACAATACAAAAGATTGTCAAAGATGAGTTGTACGATAAAATTTTCTTCCCTCTGCATTTCGGAAACCATTTGACCTTGATGGTACTAAATTAAGATATAATGCAGTGGTGTCATTACGACTCAACAAAACCTAAAACCAGATCAACAAGGAAATCAAACCCCAGCTACAACCAAGCCATCATCACTGTAAGAGAATTCTTATCTTTTTTTAAGCTCTACAAGTAAAAGTTAACACTAATATATATATTTTTTGGCAGAAAAATTTGATTGAGTCACTGTTCAAGGATGCGTGGGTAAAAGAAGGTATAATGAACAAGAAATTCAACAAACCAACAGGGGACAATGACATGGTTTGATGAGGTGTACGGAACTGTGTAGGTTGTGATGTAGTGAGATATGGGGGAGGTTTGTGTAAAGAAGGTATAAAGAAGGTAAGAGCATTTCTAACAAAATAAAAGATTCATGGGTAAGAAAATATGGGACAAGAGATAAAATGAACATTAGTAAACAGAATAGCACAAAGGTTTGTTGGCATCATTTAAGATCATATTGTGGTTATGGGGGAGGTTTGTGTAGGGTATGCAGTAAGCGGGAGAAGTACTGGTGATTGTGCATGCAGTGGGATGACGGTTGGAGTTTGGTGTATGTAGTATGTTGGAGGTTGATGGAGTAGGTGTAGGAAGAAGTTGTGATAGTGCAAAGTCAATCAAAATCCGTGAAATTCAGACAGAGGAACACATGTTAATTCTTCATATTCAACAAAAAAATAGCGTAGGTAATTTGAGAGTCACCACGAGAAGGATTGTAGCTATCGAGAATGAGCTTGGTTAGAGACGAGGCGAAAGATAAGTGGAAAATAAGGTTGTGCGAATCTAAGGTTAGGAAAAAGACTGTCAAATAGTTCACAAAAACGAAAGCTAACAACAAGTCTGGAGAAACGGAGAGAAGATTAGCGTGAGGGAAGATTTGAGGGAGAGTGGAATAATGATTAAGACGTAGAGGGAACGAAGAAGGGTGAAGTATCGTCAGTAACTAGATGAGAAATATTAAGTTTATGGCTTTGGATGCAAATACATAAGGCTATTAAATCAATAATTTTAGGATTGTTGCCTTTATTTAATTCATTATGGAGGATGAACTTACATAGTGCATGTGTTTACATGCGCATATGTGAATATAAAGGACAGTAGAAGATCAACACGGAAAAAAACAATAAGTTAATAGCAAATGTACCTTATCCCGTTTTCCTTTCTCCAATTCAGTTGTCTTTTTTCCCTTTGAAGTTTCTAGTCACAACTTTGTCGAAACAACCTAATTTTCCATCATTAATCATTACACAATAAAAAACATCAAACAATGTGACATATTCAACTATAAGTACGTAATGCTATATTTGTCTACCATTTTTTTTCAAAGCTGAATTCACTTATCAATCCATAACTATCCATCTAACTTTTATAGTTCATTTTCCAAACATTGAATGATATGTTTGTATATCATTTCTCATACCCCATAGAGCACACAGCAAAACAATTTGACATATTCAACTAACCTTTTTCCATGATATATTTGTATATCATTTTCTTAATGCTATGTTTACATATCATTTTACCACTATGCATATAACATTTCTGTATAATGCTTGCAACTAATAATATGATATAATGAACTATCATTTTAATAATATGTATTATGCTTCCAAACATTGAATGATATGTTTGTATATCATTATCATTCCCCATAGAGCACACAGCAAAACAATTTGGCATATTCAACTAAACTTTTTCCATGATATATTTGTATATCATTTATTTAATGCTATGTTTACAAATCATTTTACAACTATGCATATAACATTTCTGCATAATGCTTGCAACTAATAATATGATATATTGAACTATCATTTTAACATGATATATTTCTGCAAAAAATATAGATCTAATGGTATACCTTTGATTTCCTTTTCCTACTTATTATTTCATCGCACAACTCTGATTGCTTTAGTTAGTCTTGTTTCTCGGTCTCGGCTTTGAATAATCTTCTCGATTTTCTTCTTTTCCCCTGAATATTACTCGAATCGACTGGTTTTGATGTTCGTGGAGAAGACCTAGTTCTTGGAGAAACTGGTTTTGACGTTCGGGGAGAAGACCTAGTTCTTGGAGAAACCCTAGTTTTGGAGAGATTTGAATCTTCGGGTTTTTGTGCAAAATCAAAGTAAGTCGACGAATTCTCTTCCATAGCTAGAGTCAATTGCGTGAGAAATCTAGTTTATGTTAAGAGAAGAAGTTTAGAGCGAGACTAGGACTGCCATTTTTGTTGAAGATTGAAAAGTAGTTTTGTAGAAGTAAATAAAACTAATTAACACGATGGAGAATTTGCCGCCTGTCCTTCAGACGGAAGTTAAAACTTAACGTTCGTTAAATTTAAATATTATTAAGTTTTTCCTTTAAACTAATTTTCTCTATTCTAATATAATATATAGCTCCTAAAAATAGCCATTTTGCAAACGACCTTCGTTTTCGATGATACCACTTTTGTTGGATCCAAAATGTCAAATTATTGTTAGGTTTCAAATTTCATAATTTTTGGAACTAATATGTGAGCGTGGTAAATTTAAACGCATTTGGTAAATTCAATTTGAATTTAATCGACTATAAAATGACCATTTTTCAAATGATCTCCAAATTGGACGAAATTAGTTTTGTTAGCACCCTGTCGTCAAATTAAAACTTGATTTATTTTTCAGTAATTTTTGGAGTCAATATGTGGTCTTGGTAAATTAAAATGTACGTTTAAATTCAATATATATGGACTTATATTTTAATTTCGATAAAAACTGATCGAAACAGATGAATTGGCTTATGAAACATATCCCATTGTGTCCGGAGTGAGGGTATTTGGTTAGGGGCGACAGTTGTTGGGTTTGATTTGGAGTTCGAATGAAAATCCTCATTTAGACGAAATAAAATATTATTGAAATATTTAAATACATATATAAACACGTTGAAATCCCTTCTCTCTCTCTCATTTCTTCAGTACGCCGCCAGCCGAAATAAATGGCCATAACCGCTCAATTCTATTTTCCTAAAATTATCCAGAAATACAATAAATTAGATGATGGTTATTAAACCCTAGGAGGCGAGCAGGAAAATGATGGTGAACCTAGAGCTTATGGGGGAGAAGAGGGTAAAGATGGAAGGAGAATTTAATTAAATTAAAAGTGTTTTATTATATTAATTTATGTACTTAACGTATATAAAATCATATCTTTTTCGTACGAGATCCAAATAAGACGATTTCAATTGCATTGAGATCGTGTCAAAGAGCTCTACAACATGGAACTGACTAGATTAGAAATAGAGCAATTGGAATTTGGAGCAAATTCGAATCCAAACTGTTCAGAAATTCAAAAATAAAAACTGGCGGATTGGAAATTAACGTGAGAACTCTTTCTCACTCAACTATTTTTGTTATGTAATTATATCATAGATTGCAGACGGGTCTTAGTAGCTCCTGACACTATTTTTTTGTTAAACCATGGATGATTCGTGTGATATGATTGTGTTTTAGTAAAATTGTTGGATTGAAATCGACGATGTATGAAATTATATATGCGTTGAATAAAAATATATATGCTATATATAAAATAGTCATGATTTGGAAATATCATTAGTTCGATAAGAATATAATTTTTATGCATATATTCAGAATATTTTAAAATAAAAAATATTTTAAAATAATATTCAATGAAGAATCAAAATGTGATTTTGATGTCCGATTTTGGTTGGACACGAAAATATTGAAATGTGAAGCCGAGTTAAGTAATAAATGCCATTTTAACTCGATCGGGTTCATTAATCGATTTTATTCATTTTATAATGAATACGAAAAGGAAATGGATTTTAAAATCAGATATTTTGAAAATATTATCATTTTAAATTTTATAATGATAAGGAATATTCAATTTTGATTAAAAATTGAAAATGAAATTGAAATCATTTTAAAATGAATTTATAAACAATCTATAATATACATTTTGAATGGAAATCGGCGATATATATATTATATATATTTAATGGCCTGAATAGAACGCGCCGCGCAGCGACCGTTCGCGAATTTCGACCATTAACTTCAAATGGACGTAACGGGAGATTCGTCCATCGGATTCTCCTAAAGCCGGAACCGTCGAGTTCGTGTCGAAAAGAGATTTCCAATGATAATAAGAGATTTGAAATCTAATGGTTGGATTTGGAAATATGTCCAAATCAATTTCAGAAAATGTCACTATGAATGCAGTTCAGTGACCATTGTTGGAAACCGACTGTACGGGCCTTAATAAAACTATGAAAAATGTGGAAAAATTATGTAAAATCATAATAAATGATTTAGAAAGATTTCGGATGAAAAATTCCAAGTTTGAAAAGATAAAAATATATTTTTATCGAAATGAACTAGCTTATAACTAGAATAATAATCTAACTATTTTTAGAAATCATAAATTGGATTGAAAATGGGTTTTAAAATAACCAGAATTTTTCCAACATATAAATTGGAATGGTTTTTAATGGAAATAATCTTCGGAGTATTTCGGTATTGGATTCCGTGATTATACAGATATTATGAGGAATTTGGAAGATATATATCGTTATTCCCAATACGATATTTGTTGGTTTCAAAATTTGATAGTGAATATAGACCGATATAATTTCTATTCAGAGCCTTGTATTTAATATTAAATTGGATTTGGTTTTGTCATGAATGGTGTCTTTAATAACAATGTTCTTAAACCCCCGTTGAGAAAAGAATAAATCTTTTAAATAAGATTTAGATAAATTACCAATTAATTAATATTTAATTGGAATTAAATTGAAATTAGATTTCTGGGTTTATCGTGAACCGTGTTTTAAATAACACTTGTTTTTTAACTCAATTAACAACGAAGAGATTTTTGGAATTTATGAATCTTTTACTTAATATTTAATGGAAATTTTCCAAAGTAAAGTTTTCCAATTTAATATATTAAATTGGAATTGAATGGAATTCGATTTGGTAATAATCGAGATGAGCTTCTGTGAATGAAGACCGTTACTATATATGGAATTTAGAAGGCTCTGCCACTATTCCATTTATATTATTAGTCTGATACGGGAATTTATATCGATTATACACTGTTATGATTTCCGTGTAGATTCCATTTTGATGGAAGATGATTTGGGTTTATTGTAAACTGTGTTTTTAATAACATCGGTTCTTTAACCTAGTTAAAGACAAGATTAATTTCTTAAAGTGAATAATCATAAAGTGATGATTTTTGGTATTAAAACCAAGGTGGAGTTTTAATGAATCTTTAATTATTTTGGAATGAGAATAGAATAATTGAATTTATTGAATTCAGGAAATGATCGGGAATGGAGTGCCACCATTTTTACTCCAGGCAATAGTTAAATCTTCTATTAGATTTAAAACGAGAAATGATA
Organism: Allium sativum; assembly: GCA_030737875.1. NCBI lineage: Eukaryota > Viridiplantae > Streptophyta > Magnoliopsida > Asparagales > Amaryllidaceae > Allium > Allium sativum. The sequence continues at coordinate 45,544,131 of CM060919.1, read as the reverse complement.
AATAATTTTACCAATAACACAATGGGTGTTAGATATGGAGTACTACCAGTTTTGCTCCATGGGATAAATAGGTCGGAATTTGAAAAATAAAATAAATGATTACTTCAGTAAGGCTCGATAATCACGACTAGTTTGATAAACCTTAATTTGGTTTAAATTGTGAAAAGAAACTTGAAAAAAATAATATTCTGAATTGGAATGAGGCGTATGATGTGTTTTTATAGCACTTGATTATAAGGTACGTGAATTATTCAGAAAGATAGGGTTTAATCCATTGAATAATTGATACGACGATTAAAAGACGACGATGAAGACGGTGGTTGAAGACCGGACATCTTCACGTCGTTTAGATGATTACTGATGTCTTGATTGGGATGTACACCCAAGACAAGGTAATAAGTGGTGATCATCCAGACGTACTTGGAGATCGACCAGATATGCGAGGGCCTCTCTCCTGTATTGGACATATGGGACGAGGAATAAGGTGTCTCTGGTTTCGTTCAGAACCAGAACGGACTTGCAAATGGATAGTGTGTCTGACATTGTATTCCTTTATACCTTATTCCTTGATCTCTGCTAAATATATATTTGTTTGGTAGCGGATAATTTATTCTCTTGCTTAACACCCTTGTGACGATCAAGGGATTTCGCTCAATCCGAATCAGTCGTTAAACCGACCCAGACCGTTCGAAACGCCCTATCGTTTGAGAACATGACAAAACAGAACGCATACAAAAGAACATTTCACTGTATATCACAACAATGCATCAGATTACAAGAATATACAGAGTATAAACAAATAAATATTACACAGAAATATCAGAGATTTAAATTACATTTAAATACATAGCAGCGGAAAATAATACAATACACATCTAGAAGGAGATATACGGATACAAAGCTTTCCGGATATCGTTCCAGCTGTAAACCAGGATCCTGTGAATATAAATCTGCAAAACCAAAACTACTAGCTGCCCGTGTGGAAAATAGGGGCACCCAGAGTTTAGGTTAAAACAATAAACTCCAGGTCAGTCATGTGACTGGTGTGAGAACTAAAACAGTTATTGATCTTTATTTTTAAAGTTAGGTAAATCAAGGGACCACGCCGCATAACACGGAACGGGTTTCCTCCCAAGAACACCAGTGCATAAAACAACAGCGCAATGCTAAATAAAGAAGAATGAAGCTATTATAAGACCCAGGTCCCATCACACAATGCAACGCAAGCCGGAGGATAGGGTTTTTACCTTATAATAGCCAAGAATGCTTGATACGTTTAAAACAAATCATTTGATACTATAGTAAGTGCATATTGTATAAAATATCTTCAAATCATAAGTATCAATCATAGACGGCATAAGTGCCCCATCCCACTATGTCGCCATACTAGGCTCTACAAATAAAACCGAAATACACGTATCGGAAATTGGATTTCCATCATGGTGGCTCCTGATTCGAAAGATCGATCGCGTAATGCAATTCACCACGGCTTACGTCCCAACAAGAGAAAACACCGTCTGCATCCGCACATTTGGGACCAGAGTACCACCGTGGCTTACGTCCCAGCGAGAGAAAACACCGCTTACTCTATATATCCCTGAGCACTAGGCTCATCTCGGTCGACCGAATCCACGACACCACTAAGGTGCCCATCCACGAAAAAGCATACTGATCAAACCATCAGTTTACCACCATACCGGGGTGTGAGGCTCGCGGATCAACGCTATACACAAAGCCATGCTATATCAGCTGCGCTTTGATCATCAACCACCAAACTTTGCTTTTCAACAAAAGTCTGGATCACTGCATCTCAGCATGCCACACTATCAATCCATATCGTACCACTGATTTCTGCCAATATATAACCTCTGAGCTCATATGTCTCAGAGAAGGGCGTTAAGCAAGAGAATAAATTCTCCGCCGCCAAACAGATATATATTTAGCAGAGATCAACAAATACAATATAAAGGAATACAATGTCAGACACACCATCCATTTACAAGTCTGTTCTGGGTCTGAACGAAACCGGAGGCACTTTCCTCGCATATCCATCCATCTCCAAGTACGTCTGGACGACCACCAACTATTTCCATCCTCTTGGGTGTACAGCCCAATCAGGATCGTCAGTAATTATCCGAACGATGTGAAGACTTCCGGTCTTTAACCACCGTCTTCATCTTCGACATATCGTCGAATCGGTTATTCAGAATGGGTATAAACCCGACCTTCCCGAACAACCCGCGTATATTAAAAACGAATGTTACACAAACACAGCATACGCCTCATTCCAATTCAGTAGCTACTAACCGTAAATCAACAAGAGAACAATTTCCCAAATATTAACCCCGAAGGCCGAAACCAACATCAGATCAATACCCAGGAAACCATTCTTCTTAGCTAACCTACAGCTAGTTTCTAAATTTCAATTCTTAGGGAAAGGTTCCCATTAATTTTATCCAAGATAAATTCTTTAAAATTTATCCTTTGATCTTCCTTTGGATGTCATTTCAAACCAAATTATGGTTTTCCAAACTAGTCGAGATTAGCGAACCACACCGAAGTAATTATTTATTTTATTTCCCAATCCCAACCTATTCATCCCATGAAGCAAAACTGGTAATACTCCATATCAAACACCACGGTGTTATCGGTAAAATTAATTACCATTTCACGTTCAAATCTACTTAAAGATTTAACTATCGCTTTGGAGCAAAACTGGTGATACTCCATTCTCGCTCATTTTCTAAAGTTGATAATTTAAATTATCAATTCCCCATTTCAATCTAATTGCAGATTCATTAAAACTCCTTTTACTGGGTTAAAGAACTAGGTGTTATTTAAAACACAGTTCACGACAAACCCAAATCACATTCTATTTATTATCGGGTTAAAGAACTAGTGTTATTTAAAACACAGTTCACGATAAACCCATGAATCAATTCTGGTTTAATTTAATTCAACTATATTAGGAATTCCGATTATTTAAAACCCCTTTTTAAATCTAATTTATTTATTTAAAAACAAATCGGGTTTTAAATTTAGTTCCAACTAGTTCATTTCGATAAAAATCTATTTTTATCTTTTCAAATATGGAGTTTTTCATCCCAAATTTTCCCAAATCATTTCTAATGATTTTACACAAATTATTGATATTTTTAATAATTTTATCAAGGCCCGTACAGTCGATTTCCATCAATGGCCATCGAACTGCACTTACAGCGACCTTTTTTAAATTTGATTTGGACGTATCTCCAAATCCAACCGTTAGATTTCAAATTTCTAATATTCGTTAGAAAGCTCTTTTCGATACGAACCCAACGGTTCCGGTTTTAGGAGAGTCCGACGGTCGGATCTCCCGTAATGTCCGTTTGAAATAAATGGTTGAAATTCACGAACTGCCGCGGCGCGTTCTATTCAGACCATTATATATATAATATATATATATTATATATATCGTCGATTACCTTTTTAAAACGAATTTTATAAGTCATTTCAAATTTGTTTTAAAGACAATTTCAACCTTTAATTCAAATTAAAATTAAAATTGAATTTTCCCTTATAAATTCTTTCTACATTCACTTCTATTTGATTTCAATTCAAATCGATTTCAATTCTATTTCAATTCGTTTTCAATTGAATTCAGTTCAATTCAAATCCGTTTTCTATTTAATTCAATTCGAATTCGTTTTCTATTCAATCCAATTCAAATTGGTTTTCTAATCGATTCAAATCAAATTCGTTTTATATTCAATTCATTTCGAAATCGTTTTCAATTCATTTCATTTCGAAATCGTTTTCAATTCATTTTATTTCGAAATCGTTTTCAATTCATTTCATTTCGAAATCGTTTTCAATTCATTTTATTTCGAAATCGTTTTCAATTCATTTCATTTCGAAATCGTTTTCAATTCATTTTATTTCGAAATCGTTTTCAATTCATTTCATTTCGAAATCGTTTTCAATTCATTTTATTTCGAAATCGTTTTCAATTCATTTCATTTCGAAATCGTTTAAAATCGATATAAAAATCGTTCACGTCAAAATGGCGTCAATCTAATCAACGCGGCTTCATATGTTTCTATTTTCAAATATTTCTATTTCAAAATATTTCTTTTTCAAATATTTCTATTATTAAAATATTTCGTTCAACACATGACTAATCTCAACGGATGAGTACAATCAACACATGAACCTTTACTTTATAGTGATAAAGATATAAATTTATTGTTAAAATATTTCGTTCAACACATGACTAATCTCAACGGATGAGGACAGTCAACACATGAACCTTTACTTTATAATATAAAGATATAAATTTATTGTTAAAATATTTCGTTCAACACATGACTAATCTCAACGGATGAGGACAGTCAACACATGAAACTTTACTTTATAGTGATAAAGATATAAATTTATTGTTAAAATATTTCGTTCAACACATGACTAATCTCAACGGATGAGGACAGTCAACACATGAACCTTTACTTTATAATATAAAGATATAAATTTATTGTTAAAATATTTCGTTCAACACATGACTAATCTCAACGGATGAGGACAGTCAACACATGAACCTTTACTTTATAATATAAAGATATAAATTTATTGTTAAAATATTTCGTTTAACACATGACTAATCTCAACGGATGAGGACAGTCAACACATGAACCTTTACTTTATAATATAAAGATATAAATTTATTGTTAAAATATTTCGTTCAACACATGACTAATCTCAACGGATGAGGACAGTCAACACATGAACCTTTACTTTATAATATTCTTTATCTTCTAAATTGGAATGAGGCCCAATCAATTACCATATAGCATTAACTATATGGATTTCCATACAACACATGTATATAATAGCATTGAAAATAATCAACCATCAACCAAAGTGCACTACACTGTATAAGAATCAAATATAGATGTCTAACGCTTATAACAGCCTGTCAATCAATCGATCGACAAATTTAATCAATCAGGATGAGTGAATTTCAAATTTCATCCCAACACCCGTGTGGGGTTTCAAACAATCAAACACAGATTTTATTCGTGCAGTTGGGCGATGTGTAAAATTTATCGACCCAATCAATGTCCTTCAAATAGGTGTACATAAACAAACCGTCCGGTTTGTAAATGAATAATTTATTTTATTCACTTCACGTTAAAAATTATATTTTTAACGATAAAACATTTTATTTTAGCATATGAATTTCTATTCAGTTCATTTACACAATAAAAATGATATTTTTATTTTTCTAACATATTTTAGAAAATTTCGACGGCATAACGGCACGATACTAGAAACGGGACGAGGCCTAGCCTTATCCCCGGTCTAGTGAAGGCCCACGCCATTCACACATCAATCGAATTCATCAAACAATTCAATCCAAGCAAATAATCTAACTAATTTTTGCAATCAAACAAACAAGTCCATGGTCTGTGGACGATTGTGTCGGGTGCTACTTAGCACCGTCTGCATCCTAGTATATATATATATATATAACTAGAAAAGAAATTGAAAGGTGAGAAATTCTCACAGAAAGCTATCCAATCATCTCGACTCTTCTTCTGCAGAAGTCTTCGTTGCTATCGCATTTTTGTCATCTTCGTTGCTGAGGCCACTACATATGTAAAAATCGAATTTTTACTTTACTATTCAATATATAAAAATCGAATTTTTACTATGCTATTCAATATATAAAAATTGAATTTTTACTTTGCTATTCAATATATAAAAATTGAATTTTTACTATGCTATTCAATATATAAAAATCACATTTTTACTTCGATGTTCAATATATAAAAATCACATTTTTACTAATATATACTTAAAGATGATATTTTTATATCCAAATCATACATGTAAAAATCGTGTTTTCAATCCACTCTTCTTATAATAAAAATTATATTTTTATTATGTTATTCATATAAATATATAAAAATAATATTTTTAATACTCTACCTAAATAAAAATCATATATTTAATACCCTATTCATATAAAAAATCCGGTCTTTCTATCCTTATTTACATATAAAAAAAAATCCGGTCTTTATACACTAACCACCTATGTAGAAACTTATTTTTTTTATTAAACTAATTTACATCGTATGAATAAAATAATAAATAAAAATAAAACTTACAGTCGAAAAAGAATTTAGGGTTTTGGTCTTTGGGAACGCCGGGAGCAAGGGTGCTGCTGGCGCCGGCTCGAGGTGGTGGAGTTTTCTTGGAGGTGCGGTGGTTTACTTCAGGCTGGGGGGGTTAGGATGATGCGCGTTCGACTGAGGGAGGCGGGTTCGCGCATCTGGAGGGGGAGCAGCGTTGTCCTTCGGCGGCGGGGGCTGTAGAGCGGAGGGCGACGCGGTCTCGGGTTAGGGTTTCAGGAGGAGGCAGCAGTTTAGGTCTTCGTCGATGGGGCTGCAGGTGGGGAGGTCGCGAAGGAGGGAGATCGGGAAGAGGGGGAGGACACGGCGTTGGGTGGAGCGCCACTGGTGGCAGAGCGGAGACATCGACGTTCTTTTTTTTTTTCAGATCGAATAGGAAACTGAACGGGGGGGGGGGGGGGGCAGAGTATAACAGGGAGAGGAAGAGATATTTTTTTTATTATTATTTAATTCAAAAAGTTGACTTTTACATACGACCTCGAAACGAGGCCCACCGCCTGTCGTCCATAGCGTTTCACCCCTATTCCGAACACAATGGGATATGTATCGTAAGCTGATTCGGCTGTTACAATCAGTTTCCGTTGAATTTACATTTAAATCATTATATTGAATTTTAAACGTACCTTTCAAATTATCGGAGTCACATACTAACTAGAAAAATTCTCGAAAAATATTTTCTAGCTTCGTATTGACGATACGGTCCTAACAAAACTAGTTTCGACGAATTCTGAGACCGTTTGAAAAATGGCCAATTTCCAGTCGATTAAAATCAACTAAAACTGGTCAAACGCGTTTTCTTTTGCCACGCTCACATATTGATTCGAAAAATTATGAAATTTGAAATCTAGCAATAACTTTACATCACGGATCCAACAAAAGTGGTTTCGTCGAAATCCGAGGTCGTTTGCAAAATGGCTATTTTTAAGGGCCTGAATTCCATAGCGACTATTCAGAATTTTCAACTGGACATATCTTTTGATTCCCGCTATGAAATTTGGGTTTTTCGGATTCATTGGAAAGATATTCACAATTAGATCCTAATGTTTTTGGTTTCACTAAAACCCGGATTGTTTTGCACCCGGTACATTCAATTGAAGTTTGAAATCGAATTATCGAACTACCGCGCCATTTCCAATTCTATTTATAATTATATATAAATATTTATATTCTAACGACGACGAGTATAATATATACGTTCGAATTATATTCAAAATAAATTTCTCGTCGATAATCAAAATTCGCTAAAATTGTCAAAATAAAAATTTTAAACTGGCCCAGATTTTCGGGTTGTTACAATCTCCCCCACTTAAAACTTTTCGTCCCCGAAAAGGAACAAAGTCGAAAGTGGTTTGATTAATCAGCTCTACGTTCGATCTGGCTTGCATTCTCCAACTTTTCAATTTCTGAGAATTTTGAAAAATTCAAAAAATTTGGCTAACACCCTAAATTTTCGAAAAATTTCGCCATAACCTCCCCTGCACCGGGAGCATCGGGGAATTTCAAATAGCTTCCCCGGTCCTTCTAATCTCAAAAAGAAAAAGAAAAAGCCAAGCGGCTAGCCAATAGGCTCATAAAATCATCATCACCCAAACAAAACAGTAAATTATGTAGTAAACATGTACCTATTTATCGGGCAAACATATTTTATTCTTCGGCTCTAGCCTCCTTGCTATGACCTGTTCAATGTAAGTATATGTATATGCAAGCAATTGCGACCAATTTTCAATATAATTCAATATTTGATTCAATTAGGCTAAATGGTTCAAAATTATCAAACAAATGAACAAACAACACAAACATCAATCAATTAGTGGATTAGAGTTTCAAATTCATAAATTTGATACATATACAGAAAATCTTGTTTTGATGCCAAATCACAACAATGTATTCTAGCTATATTAGTTTTGGTTCTCACACCAGTCTAATGGAAATATATAGAAAATCACACCTTCGTCACTCGAAAATAAATACTGGTAACGCTGCAGCATTATCAGAATCATCCCCGGGCAACTAGAATGTGATTCTATATCTACCCAATATATTAAAACTTCGACTATATGTTCATGACGCGCATATGCGAAATCTTTATATACTCGATTGTCCAAATTCAAAATAAATAAATATTCAAATACGTTTAAAGCGATTTAAATTTTCAAAACAAAATTGTTTTCATTTGAAAAATATACTCTTCACACTCGTTCTAGGATACTACTGATCCCATCTCTAACGAGTCATTCTAATTGGATATTACTAATCCAATATCTGATGAATTCTTTCGTATGGTTCTAATGTGTCTTATTCTCTAAGCTTTGTAAACCAAAGCTCTGATACCACGTGTGACGATCAAGGGATTTCGCTCAATCCGAATCAGTCGTTAAACCGACCCAGACCGTTCGAAACGCCCTATCGTTTGAGAACATGACAAAACAGAACGCATACAAAAGAACATTTCACTGTATATCACAACAATGCATCAGATTACAAGAATATACAGAGTATAAACAAATAAATATTACACAGAAATATCAGAGATTTAAATTACATTTAAATACATAGCAGCGGAAAATAATACAATACACATCTAGAAGGAGATATACGGATACAAAGCTTTCCGGATATCGTTCCAGCTGTAAACCAGGATCCTGTGAATATAAATCTGCAAAACCAAAACTACTAGCTGCCCGTGTGGAAAATAGGGGCACCCAGAGTTTAGGTTAAAACAATAAACTCCAGGTCAGTCATGTGACTGGTGTGAGAACTAAAACAGTTATTGATCTTTATTTTTAAAGTTAGGTAAATCAAGGGACCACGCCGCATAACACGGAACGGGTTTCCTCCCAAGAACACCAGTGCATAAAACAACAGCGCAATGCTAAATAAAGAAGAATGAAGCTATTATAAGACCCAGGTCCCATCACACAATGCAACGCAAGCCGGAGGATAGGGTTTTTACCTTATAATAGCCAAGAATGCTTGATACGTTTAAAACAAATCATTTGATACTATAGTAAGTGCATATTGTATAAAATATCTTCAAATCATAAGTATCAATCATAGACGGCATAAGTGCCCCATCCCACTATGTCGCCATACTAGGCTCTACAAATAAAACCGAAATACACGTATCGGAAATTGGATTTCCATCATGGTGGCTCCTGATTCGAAAGATCGATCGCGTAATGCAATTCACCACGGCTTACGTCCCAACAAGAGAAAACACCGTCTGCATCCGCACATTTGGGACCAGAGTACCACCGCGGCTTACGTCCCAGCGAGAGAAAACACCGCTTACTCTATATATCCCTGAGCACTAGGCTCATCTCGGTCGACCGAATCCACGACACTACTAAGGTTCCCATCCACGAAAAAGCATACTGATCAAACCATCAGTTTACCACCATACCGGGGTGTGAGGCTCGCGGATCAACGCTATACACAAAGCCATGCTATATCAGCTGCGCTTTGATCATCAACCACCAAACTTTGCTTTTCAACAAAAGTCTGGATCACTGCATCTCAGCATGTCACACTATCAATCCATATCGTACCACTGATTTCTGCCAATATATAACCTCTGAGCTCATATGTCTCAGAGAAGGGCGTTAAGCAAGAGAATAAATTCTCCGCCGCCAAACAGATATATATTTAGCAGAGATCAACAAATACAATATAAAGGAATACAATGTCAGACACACCATCCATTTACAAGTCCGTTCTGGGTCTGAACGAAACCGGAGGCACTTTCCTCGCATATCCATCCATCTCCAAGTACGTCTGGACGACCACCAACTATTTCCATCCTCTTGGGTGTACATCCCAATCAGGATCGTCAGTAATTATCCGAATGATGTGAAGACTTCCGGTCTTTAACCACCGTCTTCATCTTCGACATATCGTCGAATCGGTTATTCAGAATGGGTATAAACCCGGCCTTCCCGAACAACCCGCGTATATTAAAAACGAATGTTACACAAACACAGCATACGCCTCATTCCAATTCAGTAGCTACTAACCGTAAATCAACAAGAGAACAATTTCCCAAATATTAACCCCGAAGGCCGAAACCAACATCAGATCAATACCCAGGAAACCATTCTTCTTAGCTAACCTACAGCTAGTTTCTAAATTTCAATTCTTAGGGAAAGGTTCCCATTAATTTTATCCAAGATAAATTCTTTAAAATTTATCCTTTGATCTTCCTTTGGATGTCATTTCAAACCAAATTATGGTTTTCCAAACTAGTCGAGATTAGCGAACCACACCGAAGTAATTATTTATTTTATTTCCCAATCCCAACCTATTCATCCCATGAAGCAAAACTGGTAATACTCCATATCTAACACCACGGTGTTATCGGTAAAATTAATTACCATTTCACGTTCAAATCTACTTAAAGATTTAACTATCGCTTTGGAGCAAAACTGGTGATACTCCATTCTCGCTCATTTTCTAAAGTTGATAATTTAAATTATCAATTCCCCATTTCAATCTAATTGCAGATTCATTAAAACTCCTTTTACTGGGTTAAAGAACTAGGTGTTGTTTAAAACACAGTTCACGACAAACCCAAATCACATTCTATCTATTATCGGGTTAAAGAACTAGTGTTATTTAAAACACAGTTCACGATAAACCCATGAATCAATTCTGGTTTAATTAAATTCAACTATATTAGGAATTCCGATTATTTAAAACCCCTTTTTAAATCTAATTTATTTATTTAAAAACAAATCGGGTTTTAAATTTAGTTCCAACTAGTTCATTTCGATAAAAATCTATTTTTATCTTTTCAAATATGGAGTTTTTCATCCCAAATTTTCCCAAATCATTTCTAATGATTTTACACAAATTATTGATATTTTTAATAATTTTATCAAGGCCCGTACAGTCGATTTCAATCAATGGCCATCGAACTGCACTTACAAGGACCTTTTTTAAATTTGATTTGGACGTATCTCCAAATCCAACCGTTAGATTTCAAATTTCTAATATTCGTTAGAAAGCTCTTTTCGATACGAACCCAACGGTTCCGGTTTTAGGAGAGTCCGACGGTCGGATCTCCCGTAATGTCCGTTTGAAATAAATGGTCGAAATTCACGAACTGCCGCGGCGCGGCGCGTTCTATTCAGGCCATTATATATATAATATATATATATTATATATATATCGTCGATTACCTTTTTAAAACGAATTTTATAAGTCATTTCAAATTTGTTTTAAAGACAATTTCAACCTTTAATTCAAATTCAAATTAAAATTGAATTTTCCCTTATAAATTCTTTCTACATTCACTTCTATTTGATTTCAATTCAAATCGATTTCAATTCTATTTCAATTCGTTTTCAATTGAATTCAGTTCAATTCAAATCCGTTTTCTATTTAATTCAATTCGAATTCGTTTTCTATTCAATCCAATTCAAATTGGTTTTCTAATCGATTCAAATCAAATTCGTTTTATATTCAATTCATTTCGAAATCGTTTTCAATTCATTTCATTTCGAAATCGTTTTCAATTCATTTTATTTCGAAATCGTTTTCAATTCATTTCATTTCGAAATCGTTTTCAATTCATTTTATTTCGAAATCGTTTTCAATTCATTTCATTTCGAAATCGTTTTCAATTCATTTTATTTCGAAATCGTTTTCAATTCATTTCATTTCGAAATCGTTTTCAATTCATTTTATTTCGAAATCGTTTTCAATTCATTTCATTTCGAAATCGTTTAAAATCGATATAAAAATCGTTCACGTCAAAATGGCGTCAATCTAATCAACGCGGCTTCATATGTTTCTATTTTCAAATATTTCTATTTCAAAATATTTCTTTTTCAAATATTTCTATTATTAAAATATTTCTTTCAACACATGACTAATCTCAACGGATGAGTACAGTCAACACATGAACCTTTACTTTATAGTGATAAAGATATAAATTTATTGTTAAAATATTTCGTTCAACACATGACTAATCTCAACGGATGAGGACAGTCAACACATGAACCTTTACTTTATAATATAAAGATATAAATTTATTGTTAAAATATTTCGTTCAACACATGACTAATCTCAACGGATGAGGACAGTCAACACATGAACCTTTACTTTATAGTGATAAAGATATAAATTTATTGTTAAAATATTTCGTTCAACACATGACTAATCTCAACGGATGAGGACAGTCAACACATGAACCTTTACTTTATAATATAAAGATATAAATTTATTGTTAAAATATTTCGTTCAACACATGACTAATCTCAACGGATGAGGACAGTCAACACATGAACCTTTACTTTATAATATAAAGATATAAATTTATTGTTAAAATATTTCGTTCAACACATGACTAATCTCAACGGATGAGGACAGTCAACACATGAACCTTTACTTTATAATATAAAGATATAAATTTATTGTTAAAATATTTCGTTCAACACATGACTAATCTCAACGGATGAGGACAGTCAACACATGAACCTTTACTTTATAATATTCTTTATCTTCTAAATTGGAATGAGGCCCAATCAATTACCATATAGCATTAACTATATGGATTTCCATACAACACATGTATATAATAGCATTGAAAATAATCAACCATCAACCAAAGTGCACTACACTGTATAAGCATCAAATATAGATGTCTAACGCTTATAACAGCCTGTCAATCAATCGATCGACAAATTTAATCAATCAGGATGAGTGAATTTCAAATTTCATCCCAACACCCGTGTGGGGTTTCAAACAATCAAACACAGATTTTATTCGTGCAGTTGGGCGATGTGTAAAATTTATCGACCCAATCAATGTCCTTCAAATAGGTGTACATAAACAAACCGTCCGGTTTGTAAATGAATAATTTATTTTATTCACTTCACGTTAAAAATTATATTTTTAACGATAAAACATTTTATTTTAACATATGAATTTCTATTCAGTTCATTTACACAATAAAATTGATATTTTTATTTTTCTAACATATTTTAGAAAATTTCGACGGCATAACGGCACGATACTAGAAACGGGACGAGGCCTAGCCTTATCCCCGGTCTAGTGAAGGCCCACGCCATTCACACATCAATCAAATTCATCAAACAATTCAATCCAAGCAAATAATCTAACTAATTTTTGCAATCAAACAAACAAGTCCATGGTCTGTGGACGATTGTGTCGGGTGCTACTAAGCACCGTCTGCATCCTAGTATATATATATATATATATAACTAGAAAAGAAATTGAAAGGTGAGAAATTCTCACAGAAAGCTATCCAATCATCTCGACTCTTCTTCTGCAAAAGTCTTCGTTGCTATCGCATTTTTGTCATCTTCGTTGCTGAGGCCACTACATATGTAAAAATCGAATTTTTACTTTACTATTCAATATATAAAAATCGAATTTTTACTATGCTATTCAATATATAAAAATTGAATTTTTACTTTGCTATTCAATATATAAAAATTGAATTTTTACTATGCTATTCAATATATAAAAATCACATTTTTACTTCGATGTTCAATATATAAAAATCACATTTTTACTAATATATACTTAAAGATGATATTTTTATATCCAAATCATACATGTAAAAATCGTGTTTTCAATCCACTCTTCTTATAATAAAAATTATATTTTTATTATGTTATTCATATAAATATATAAAAATAATATTTTTAATAGTCTACCTAAATAAAAATCATATATTTAATACCCTATTCATATAAAAAATCCGGTCTTTCTACCCTTATTTACATATAAAAAAAAATCCGGTCTTTATACACTAACCACCTATGTAGAAACTGATTTTTTTATTAAACTAATTTACATCGTATGAATAAAATAATAAATAAAAATAAAACTTACAGTCGAAAAAGAATTTAGGGTTTTGGTCTTTGGGAACGCCGGGAGCAAGGGTGCTGCTGGCGCCGGCTCGAGGTGGTGGAGTTTTCTTGGAGGTGCGGAGGTTTACTTCAGGCTGGGGGGGTTAGGATGATGCGCATTCGACTGAGGGAGGCGGGTTCGCGCATCTGGAGGGGGAGCAGCGTTGTCCTTCGGCGGCGGGGGCTGTAGAGCGGAGGGCGACGCGGTCTCGGGTTTCAGGAGGAGGCAGCGGTTTAGGTCTTCGTCGATGGGGCTGCAGGTGGGGAGTTCGCGAAGGAGGGAGATCGGGAAGAGGGGGAGGACACGGCGTTGGGTGGAGCGCCACTGGTGGCAGAGCGGAGACATCGACGTTCTTTTTTTTTTTCAGATCGAATAGGAAACTGAACCGGGGGGGCAGAGTATAACAGGGAGAGGAAGAGATATTTTTTTTATTATTATTTAATTCAAAAAGTTGACTTTTACATACGACCTCGAAACGAGGCCCACCGCCTGTCGTCCATAGCGTTTCACCCCTATTCCGAACACAATGGGATATGTATCGTAAGCTGATTCGGCTGTTACAATCAGTTTCCGTTGAATTTACATTTAAATCATTATATTGAATTTTAAACGTACCTTTCAAATTATCGGAGTCACATACTAACTAGAAAAATTCTCGAAAAATATTTTCTAGCTTCGTATTGACGATACGGCCCTAACAAAACTAGTTTCGACGAATTCTGAGACCGTTTGAAAAATGGCCAATTTCCAGTCGATTAAAATCAACTAAAACTGGTCAAACGCGTTTTCTTTTTCCACGCTCACATATTGATTCGAAAAATTATGAAATTTGAAATCTAGCAATAACTTTACATCACGGATCCAACAAAAGTGGTTTCGTCGAAATCCGAGGTCGTTTGCAAAATGGCTATTTTTAAGGGCCTGAATTCCATAGCGACTATTCAGAATTTTCAACTGGACATATCTTTTGATTCCCGCTATGAAATTTGGGTTTTTCGGATTCATTGGAAAGATATTCACAATTAGATCCTAATGTTTTTGGTTTCACTAAAACCCGGATTGTTTTGCACCCGGTACATTCAATTGAAGTTTGAAATCGAATTATCGAACTACCGCGCCATTTCCAATTCTATTTATAATTATATATAAATATTTATATTCTAACGACGACGAGTATAATATATACGTTCGAATTATATTCAAAATAAATTTCTCGTCGATAATCAAAATTCGCTAAAATTGTCAAAATAAAAATTTTAAACTGGCCCAGATTTTCGGGTTGTTACAATCTCCCCCACTTAAAACTTTTCGTCCCCGAAAAGGAACAAAGTCGAAAGTGGTTTGATTAATCAGCTCTACGTTCGATCTGGCTTGCATTCTCCAACTTTTCAATTTCTGAGAATTTTGAAAAATTCAAAAAATTTGGCTAACACCCTAAATTTTCGAAAAATTTCGCCATAACCTCCCCTGCACCGGGAGCATCGGGGAATTTCAAATAGCTTCCCCGGTCCTTCTAATCTCAAAAAGAAAAAGAAAAAGCCAAGCGGCTAGCCAATAGGCTCATAAAATCTTCATCACCCAAACAAAACAGTAAATTATGTAGTAAACATGTACCTATTTGTCGGGCAAACATATTTTATTCTTCGGCTCTAGCCTCCTTGCTATGACCTGTTCAATGTAAGTATATGTATATGCAAGCAATTGCGACCAATTTTCAATATAATTCAATATTTGATTCAATTAGGCTAAATGGTTCAAAATTATCAAACAAATGAACAAACAACACAAACATCAATCAATTAGTGGATTAGAGTTTCAAATTCATAAATTTGATACATATACAGAAAATCTTGTTTTGATGCCAAATCACAACAATGTATTCTAGCTATATTAGTTTTGGTTCTCACACTAGTCTAATGGAAATATATAGAAAATCACACCTTCGTCACTCGAAAATAAATACTGGTAACGCTGCAGCATTATCAGAATCATCCCCGGGCAACTAGAATGTGATTCTATATCTACCCAATATATTAAAACTTCGACTATATGTTCATGACGCGCATATGCGAAATCTTTATATACTCGATTGTCCAAATTCAAAATAAATAAATATTCAAATACGTTTAAAGCGATTTAAATTTTCAAAACAAAATTGTTTTCATTTGAAAAATATACTCTTCACACTCGTTCTAGGATACTACTGATCCCATCTCTAACGAGTCATTCTAATTGGATATTACTAATCCAATATCTGATGAATTCTTTCGTATGGTTCTAATGTGTCTTGTTCTCTAAGCTTTGTAAACCAAAGCTCTGATACCACGTGTGACGATCAAGGGATTTCGCTCAATCCGAATCAGTCGTTAAACCGACCCAGACCGTTCGAAACGCCCTATCATTTGAGAACATGACAAAACAGAACGCATACAAAAGAACATTTCACTGTATATCACAACAATGCATCAGATTACAAGAATATACAGAGTATAAACAAATAAATATTACACATAAATATCAGAGATTTAAATTACATTTAAATACATAGCAGCGGAAAATAATACAATACATATCTAGAAGGAGATATACGGATACAAAGCTTTCCGGATATCGTTCCAGCTATAAACCAGGATCCTGTGAATATAAATCTGCAAAACCAAAACTACTAGCTGCCCGTGTGGAAAATAGGGGCACCCAGAGTTTAGGTTAAAACAATAAACTCCAGGTTAGTCATGTGACTGGTGTGAGAACTAAAACAGTTATTGATCTTTATTTTTAAAGTTAGGTAAATCAAGGGACCACGCCGCATAACACGGAACGGGTTTCCTCCCAAGAACACCAGTGCATAAAACAACAGCGCAATGCTAAATAAAGAAGAATGAAGCTATTATAAGACCCAGGTCCCATCACACAATGCAACGCAAGCCGGAGGATAGGGTTTTTACCTTATAATAGCCAAGAATGCTTGATACGTTTAAAACAAATCATTTGATACTATAGTAAGTGCATATTGTATAAAATATCTTCAAATCATAAGTATCAATCATAGACGGCATAAGTGCCCCATCCCACTATGTCGCCATACTAGGCTCTACAAATAAAACCGAAATACACGTATCGGAAATTGGATTTCCATCATGGTGGCTCCTGATTCGAAAGATCGATCGCGTAATGCAATTCACCACGGCTTACGTCCCAACAAGAGAAAACACCGTCTGCATCCGCACATTTGGGACCAGAGTACCACCGCGGCTTACGTCCCAGCGAGAGAAAACACCGCTTACTCTATATATCCCTGAGCACTAGGCTCATCTCGGTCGACCGAATCCACGACACCACTAAGGTGCCCATCCACGAAAAAGCATACTGATCAAACCATCAGTTTACCACCATACCGGGGTGTGAGGCTCGCGGATCAACGCTATACACAAAGCCATGCTATATCAGCTGTGCTTTGATCATCAACCACCAAACTTTGCTTTTCAACAAAAGTCTGGATCACTGCATCTCAGCATGCCACACTATCAATCCATATCGTACCACTGATTTCTGCCAATATATAACCTCTGAGCTCATATGTCTCAGAGAAGGGCGTTAAGCAAGAGAATAAATTCTCCGCCGCCAAACAGATATATATTTAGCAGAGATCAACAAATACAATATAAAGGAATACAATGTCAGACACACCATCCATTTACAAGTCCGTTCTGGGTCTGAACGAAACCGGAGGCACTTTCCTCGCATATCCATCCATCTCCAAGTACGTCTGGACGACCACCAACTATTTCCATCCTCTTGGGTGTACAGCCCAATCAGGATCGTCAGTAATTATCCGAACGATGTGAAGACTTCCGGTCTTTAACCACCGTCTTCATCTTCGACATATCGTCGAATCGGTTATTCAGAATGGGTATAAACCCGGCCTTCCCGAACAACCCGCGTATATTAAAAACGAATGTTACACAAACACAGCATACGCCTCATTCCAATTCAGTAGCTACTAACCGTAAATCAACAAGAGAACAATTTCCCAAATATTAACCCCGAAGGCCGAAACCAACATCAGATCAATACCCAGGAAACCATTCTTCTTAGCTAACCTACAGCTAGTTTCTAAATTTCAATTCTTAGGGAAAGGTTCCCATTAATTTTATCCAAGATAAATTCTTTAAAATTTATCCTTTGATCTTCCTTTGGATGTCATTTCAAACCAAATTATGGTTTTCCAAACTAGTCGAGATTAGCGAACCACACCGAAGTAATTATTTATTTTATTTCCCAATCCCAACCTATTCATCCCATGAAGCAAAACTGGTAATACTCCATATCTAACACCACGGTGTTATCGGTAAAATTAATTACCATTTCACGTTCAAATCTACTTAAAGATTTAACTATCGCTTTGGAGCAAAACTGGTGATACTCCATTCTCGCTCATTTTCTAAAGTTGATAATTTAAATTATCAATTCCCCATTTCAATCTAATTGCAGATTCATTAAAACTCCTTTTACTGGGTTAAAGAACTAGGTGTTATTTAAAACACAGTTCACGACAAACCCAAATCACATTCTATTTATTATCGGGTTAAAGAACTAGTGTTATTTAAAACACAGTTCACGATAAACCCATGAATCAATTCTGGTTTAATTTAATTCAACTATATTAGGAATTCCGATTATTAAAACCACTTTTAAAATCTAATTTATTTATTTAAAAACAAATCGGGTTTTAAATTTAGTTCCAACTAGTTCATTTCGATAAAATCTATTTTTATCTTTTCAAATATGGAGTTTTTCATCCCAAATTTTCCCAAATCATTTCTAATGATTTTACACAAATTATTGATATTTTTAATAATTTTATCAAGGCCCGTACAGTCGATTTTCATCAATGGCCATCGAACTGCACTTACAGCGACCTTTTTTAAATTTGATTTGGACGTATCTCCAAATCCAACCGTTAGATTTCAAATTTCTAATATTCGTTAGAAAGATCTTTTCGATACGAACCCAACGGTTCTGGTTTTAGGAGAGTCCGACGGTCGGATCTCCCGTAATGTCCGTTTGAAATAAATGGTCGAAATTCACGAACTGCCGCGGCGCGGCGCGTTCTATTCAGGCCATTATATATATAATATATATATATATTATATATATCGTCGATTACCCTTTTAAAACGAATTTTATAAGTCATTTCAAATTTGTTTTAAAGACAATTTCAACCTTTAATTCAAATTCAAATTAAAATTGAATTTTCCCTTATAAATTCTTTCTACATTCACTTCTATTTTATTTCAATTCAAATCGATTTCAATTCTATTTCAATTCGTTTTCAATTGAATTCAGTTCAATTCAAATCCGTTTTCTATTTAATTCAATTCGAATTCGTTTTCTATTCAATCCAATTCAAATTGGTTTTCTAATCGATTCAAATCAAATTCGTTTTATATTCAATTCATTTCGAAATCGTTTTCAATTCATTTCATTTCGAAATCGTTTTCAATTCATTTTATTTCGAAATCGTTTTCAATTCATTTCATTTCGAAATCGTTTTCAATTCATTTTATTTCGAAATCGTTTTCAATTCATTTCATTTCGAAATCGTTTTCAATTCATTTTATTTCGAAATCGTTTTCAATTCATTTCATTTCGAAATCGTTTTCAATTCATTTTATTTCGAAATCGTTTTCAATTCATTTCATTTCAAAATCGTTTAAAATCGATATAAAAATCGTTCACGTCAAAATGGCGTCAATCTAATCAACGCGGCTTCATATGTTTCTATTTTCAAATATTTCTATTTCAAAATATTTCTTTTTCAAATATTTCTATTATTAAAATATTTCGTTCAACACATGACTAATCTCAACGGATGAGTACAGTCAACACATGAACCTTTACTTTATAGTGATAAAGATATAAATTTATTGTTAAAATATTTCGTTCAACACATGACTAATCTCAACGGATGAGGACAGTCAACACATGAACCTTTACTTTATAATATAAAGATATAAATTTATTGTTAAAATATTTCGTTCAACACATGACTAATCTCAACGGATGAGGACAGTCAACACATGAACCTTTACTTTATAGTGATAAAGATATAAATTTATTGTTAAAATATTTCGTTCAACACATGACTAATCTCAACGGATGAGGACAGTCAACACATGAACCTTTACTTTATAATATAAAGATATAAATTTATTGTTAAAATATTTCGTTCAACACATGACTAATCTCAACGGATGAGGACAGTCAACACATGAACCTTTACTTTATAATATAAAGATATAAATTTATTGTTAAAATATTTCGTTCAACACATGACTAATCTCAACGGATGAGGACAGTCAACACATGAACCTTTACTTTATAATATAAAGATATAAATTTATTGTTAAAATATTTCGTTCAACACATGACTAATCTCAACGGATGAGGACAGTCAACACATGAACCTTTACTTTATAATATTCTTTATCTTCTAAATTGGAATGAGGCCCAATCAATTACCATATAACATTAACTATATGGATTTCCATACAACACATGTATATAATAGCATTGAAAATAATCAACCATCAACCAAAGTGCACTACACTGTATAAGCATCAAATATAGATGTCTAACGCTTATAACAGCCTGTCAATCAATCGATCGACAAATTTAATCAATCAGGATGAGTGAATTTCAAATTTCATCCCAACACCCGTGTGGGGTTTCAAACAATCAAACACAGATTTTATTCGTGCAGTTGGGCGATGTGTAAAATTTATCGACCCAATCAATGTCCTTCAAATAGGTGTACATAAACAAACCGTCCGGTTTGTAAATGAATAATTTATTTTATTCACTTCACGTTAAAAATTATATTTTTAACGATAAAACATTTTATTTTAACATATGAATTTCTATTCAGTTCATTTACACAATAAAAATGATATTTTTATTTTTCTAACATATTTTAGAAAATTTCGACGGCATAACGGCACGATACTAGAAACGGGACGAGGCCTAGCCTTATCCCCGGTCTAGTGAAGGCCCACGCCATTCACACATCAATCAAATTCATCAAACAATTCAATCCAAGCAAATAATCTAACTAATTTTTGCAATCAAACAAACAAGTCCATGGTCTGTGGACGATTGTGTCGGGTGCTACTAAGCACCGTCTGCATCCTAGTATATATATATATATATATATAACTAGAAAAGAAATTGAAAGGTGAGAAATTCTCACAGAAAGCTATCCAATCATCTCGACTCTTCTTCTGCAGAAGTCTTCGTTGCTATCGCATTTTTGTCATCTTCGTTGCTGAGGCCACTACATATGTAAAAATCGAATTTTTACTTTACTATTCAATATATAAAAATCGAATTTTTACTATGCTATTCAATATATAAAAATTGAATTTTTACTTTGCTATTCAATATATAAAAATTGAATTTTTACTATGCTATTCAATATATAAAAATCACATTTTTACTTCGATGTTCAATATATAAAAATCACATTTTTACTAATATATACTTAAAGATGATATTTTTATATCCAAATCATACATGTAAAAATCGTGTTTTCAATCCACTCTTCTTATAATAAAAATTATATTTTTATTATGTTATTCATATAAATATATAAAAATAATATTTTTAATACTCTACCTAAATAAAAATCTTATATTTAATACCTATTCATATAAAAAATCCGGTTTTTCTACCCTTATTTACATATAAAAAAAAATCCGGTCTTTATACACTAACCACCTATGTAGAAACTTATTTTTTTTATTAAACTAATTTACATCGTATGAATAAAATAATAAATAAAAATAAAACTTACAGTCGAAAAAGAATTTAGGGTTTTGGTCTTTGGGAACGCCGGGAGCAAGGGTGCTGCTGGCGCCGGCTCGAGGTGGTGGAGTTTTCTTGGAGGTGCGGTGGTTTACTTCAGGCTGGGGGGGTTAGGATGATGCGCGTTCGACTGAGGGAGGCGGGTTCGCGCATCTGGAGGGGAAGCAGCGTTGTCCTTCGGCGGCGGGGGCTGTAGAGCGGAGGGCGACGCGGTCTCGGGTTAGGGTTTCAGGAGGAGGCAGCGGTTTAGGTCTTCGTCGATGGGGCTGCAGGTGGGGAGGTCGCGAAGGAGGGAGATCGGGAAGAGGGGGAGGACACGGCGTTGGGTGGAGCGCCACTGGTGGCAGAGCGGAGACATCGACGTTCTTTTTTTTTCAGATCGAATAGGAAACTGAACGGGGGGGGGGGGGGGGGCAGAGTATAACAGGGAGAGGAAGAGATATTTTTTTTATTATTATTTAATTCAAAAAGTTGACTTTTACATACGACCTCGAAACGAGGCCCACCGCCTGTCGTCCATAGCGTTTCACCCCTATTCCGAACACAATGGGATATGTATCGTAAGCTGATTCGGCTGTTACAATCAGTTTCCGTTGAATTTACATTTAAATCATTATATTGAATTTTAAACGTACCTTTCAAATTATCGGAGTCACATACTAACTAGAAAAATTCTCGAAAAATATTTTCTAGCTTCGTATTGACGATACGGTCCTAACAAAACTAGTTTCGACGAATTCTGAGACTGTTTGAAAAATGGCCAATTTCTAGTCGATTAAAATCAACTAAAACTGGTCAAACGCGTTTTCTTTTGCCACGCTCACATATTGATTCGAAAAATTATGAAATTTGAAATCTAGCAATAACTTTACATCACGGATCCAACAAAAGTGGTTTTGTCGAAATCCGAGGTCGTTTGCAAAATGGCTATTTTTAAGGGCCTGAATTCCATAGCGACTATTCAGAATTTTCAACTGGACATATCTTTTGATTCCCGCTATGAAATTTGGGTTTTTCGGATTCATTGGAAAGATATTCACAATTAGATCCTAATGTTTTTGGTTTCACTAAAACCCGGATTGTTTTGCACCCGGTACATTCAATTGAAGTTTGAAATCGAATTATCGAACTACCGCGCCATTTCCAATTCTATTTATAATTATATATAAATATTTATATTCTAACGACGACGAGTATAATATATACGTTCGAATTATATTCAAAATAAATTTCTCGTCGATAATCAAAATTCGCTAAAATTGTCAAAATAAAAATTTTAAACTGGCCCAGATTTTCGGGTTGTTACAATCTCCCCCACTTAAAACTTTTCGTCCCCGAAAAGGAACAAAGTCGAAAGTGGTTTGATTAATCAGCTCTACGTTCGATCTGGCTTGCATTCTCCAACTTTTCAATTTCTGAGAATTTTGAAAAATTCAAAAAATTTGGCTAACACCCTAAATTTTCGAAAAATTTCGCCATAACCTCCCCTGCACCGGGAGCATCGGGGAATTTCAAATAGCTTCCCCGGTCCTTCTAATCTCAAAAAGAAAAAGAAAAAGCCAAGCGGCTAGCCAATAGGCTCATAAAATCATCATCACCCAAACAAAACAGTAAATTATGTAGTAAACATGTACCTATTTGTCGGGCAAACATATTTTATTCTTCGGCTCTAGCCTCCTTGCTAAGACCTGTTCAATGTAAGTATATGTATATGCAAGCAATTGCGACCAATTTTCAATATAATTCAATATTTGATTCAATTAGGCTAAATGGTTCAAAATTATCAAACAAATGAACAAACAACACAAACATCAATCAATTAGTGGATTAGAGTTTCAAATTCATAAATTTGATACATATACAGAAAATCTTGTTTTGATGCCAAATCACAACAATGTATTCTAGCTATATTAGTTTTGGTTCTCACACTAGTCTAATGGAAATATATAGAAAATCACACCTTCGTCACTCGAAAATAAATACTGGTAACGCTGCAGCATTATCAGAATCATCCCCGGGCAACTAGAATGTGATTCTATATCTACCCAATATATTAAAACTTCGACTATATGTTCATGACGCGCATATGCGGAATCTTTATATACTTGATTGTCCAAATTCAAAATAAATAAATATTCAAATACGTTTAAAGCGATTTAAATTTTCAAAACAAAATTGTTTTCATTTGAAAAATATACTCTTCACACTCGTTCTAGGATACTACTGATCCCATCTCTAACGAGTCATTCTAATTGGATATTACTAATCCAATATCTGATGAATTCTTTCGTATGGTTCTAATGTGTCTTGTTCTCTAAGCTTTGTAAACCAAAGCTCTGATACCACGTGTGACGATCAAGGGATTTCGCTCAATCCGAATCAGTCGTTAAACCGACCCAGACCGTTCGAAACGCCCTATCATTTGAGAACATGACAAAACAGAACGCATACAAAAGAACATTTCACTGTATATCACAACAATGCATCAGATTACAAGAATATACAGAGTATAAACAAATAAATATTACATAGAAATATCAGAGATTTAAATTACATTTAAATACATAGCAGCGGAAAATAATACAATACACATCTAGAAGGAGATATACGGATACAAAGCTTTCCGGATATCGTTCCAGCTATAAACCAGGATCCTGTGAATATAAATCTGCAAAACCAAAACTACTAGCTGCCCGTGTGGAAAATAGGGGCACCCAGAGTTTAGGTTAAAACAATAAACTCCAGGTCAGTCATGTGACTGGTGTGAGAACTAAAACAGTTATTGATCTTTATTTTTAAAGTTAGGTAAATCAAGGGACCACGCCGCATAACACGGAACGGGTTTCCTCCCAAGAACACCAGTGCATAAAACAACAGCGCAATGCTAAATAAAGAAGAATGAAGCTATTATAAGACCCAGGTCCCATCACACAATGCAACGCAAGCCGGAGGATAGGGTTTTTACCTTATAATAGCCAAGAATGCTTGATACGTTTAAAACAAATCATTTGATACTATAGTAAGTGCATATTGTATAAAATATCTTCAAATCATAAGTATCAATCATAGACGGCATAAGTGCCCCATCCCACTATGTCGCCATACTAGGCTCTACAAATAAAACCGAAATACACGTATCGGAAATTGGATTTCCATCATGGTGGCTCCTGATTCGAAAGATCGATCGCGTAATGCAATTCACCACGGCTTACGTCCCAACAAGAGAAAACACCGTCTGCATCCGCACATTTGGGACCAGAGTACCACCGCGGCTTACGTCCCAGCGAGAGAAAACACCGCTTACTCTATATATCCCTGAGCACTAGGCTCATCTCGGTCGACCGAATCCACGACACCACTAAGGTGCCCATCCATGAAAAAGCATACTGATCAAACCATCAGTTTACCACCATACCGGGGTGTGAGGCTCGCGGATCAACGCTATACACAAAGCCATGCTATATCAGCTGCGCTTTGATCATCAACCACCAAACTTTGCTTTTCAACAAAAGTCTGGATCACTGCATCTCAGCATGCCACACTATCAATCCATATCGTACCACTGATTTCTGCCAATATATAACCTCTGAGCTCATATGTCTCAGAGAAGGGCGTTAAGCAAGAGAATAAATTCTCCGCTGCCAAACAGATATATATTTAGCAGAGATCAACAAATACAATATAAAGGAATACAATGTCAGACACACCATCCATTTACAAGTCCGTTCTGGGTCTGAACGAAACCGGAGGCACTTTCCTCGCATATCCATCCATCTCCAAGTACGTCTGGACGACCACCAACTATTTCCATCCTCTTGGGTGTACAGCCCAATCAGGATCGTCAGTAATTATCCGAACGATGTGAAGACTTCCGGTCTTTAACCACCGTCGTCATCTTCGACATATCGTCGAATCGGTTATTCAGAATGGGTATAAACCCGGCCTTCCCGAACAACCCGCGTATATTAAAAACGAATGTTACACAAACACAGCATACGCCTCATTCCAATTCAGTAGCTACTAACCGTAAATCAACAAGAGAACAATTTCCCAAATATTAACCCCGAAGGCCGAAACCAACATCAGATCAATACCCAGGAAACCATTCTTCTTAGCTAACCTACAGCTAGTTTCTAAATTTCAATTCTTAGGGAAAGGTTCCCATTAATTTTATCCAAGATAAATTCTTTAAAATTTATCCTTTGATCTTCCTTTGGATGTCATTTCAAACCAAATTATGGTTTTCCAAACTAGTCGAGATTAGCGAACCACACCGAAGTAATTATTTATTTTATTTCCCAATCCCAACCTATTCATCCCATGAAGCAAAACTGGTAATACTCCATATCTAACACCACGGTGTTATCGGTAAAATTAATTACCATTTCACGTTCAAATCTACTTAAAGATTTAACTATCGCTTTGGAGCAAAACTGGTGATACTCCATTCTCGCTCATTTTCTAAAGTTGATAATTTAAATTATCAATTCCCCATTTCAATCTAATTGCAGATTCATTAAAACTCCTTTTACTGGGTTAAAGAACTAGGTGTTATTTAAAACACAGTTCATGACAAACCCAAATCACATTCTATTTATTATCGGGTTAAAGAACTAGTGTTATTTAAAACACAGTTCACGATAAACCCATGAATCAATTCTGGTTTAATTTAATTCAACTATATTAGGAATTCCGATTATTTAAAACCCCTTTTTAAATCTAATTTATTTATTTAAAAACAAATCGGGTTTTAAATTTAGTTCCAACTAGTTCATTTCGATAAAAATCTATTTTTATCTTTTCAAATATGGAGTTTTTCATCCCAAATTTTCCCAAATCATTTCTAATGATTTTACACAAATTATTGATATTTTTAATAATTTTATCAAGGCCCGTACAGTCGATTTCCATCAATGGCCATCGAACTGCACTTACAGCGACCTTTTTTAAATTTGATTTGGACGTATCTCCAAATCCAACCGTTAGATTTCAAATTTCTAATATTCGTTAGAAAGCTCTTTTCGATACGACCCCAACGGTTCTGGTTTTAGGAGAGTCCGACGGTCGGATCTCCCGTAATGTCCGTTTGAAATAAATGGTCGAAATTCACGAACTGCCGCGGCGCGTTCTATTCAGGCCATTATATATATAATATATATATATATATATTATATATATATCGTCGATTACCTTTTTAAAACGAATTTTATAAGTCATTTCAAATTTGTTTTAAAGACAATTTCAACCTTTAATTCAAATTCAAATTAAAATTGAATTTTCCCTTATAAATTCTTTCTACATTCACTTCTATTTTATTTCAATTCAAATCGATTTCAATTCTATTTCAATTCGTTTTCAATTGAATTCAGTTCAATTCAAATCCGTTTTCTATTTAAGTCAATTCGAATTCGTTTTCTATTCAATCCAATTCAAATTGGTTTTCTAATCGATTCAAATCAAATTCGTTTTATATTCAATTCATTTCGAAATCGTTTTCAATTCATTTCATTTCGAAATCGTTTTCAATTCATTTTATTTCGAAATCGTTTTCAATTCATTTCATTTCGAAATCGTTTTCAATTCATTTTATTTCGAAATCGTTTTCAATTCATTTCATTTCGAAATCGTTTTCAATTCATTTTATTTCGAAATCGTTTTCAATTCATTTCATTTCGAAATCGTTTTCAATTCATTTTATTTCGAAATCGTTTTCAATTCATTTCATTTCGAAATCATTTAAAATCGATATAAAAATCGTTCACGTCAAAATGGCGTCAATCTAATCAACGCGGCTTCATATGTTTCTATTTTCAAATATTTCTATTTCAAAATATTTCTTTTTCAAATATTTCTATTGTTAAAATATTTCGTTCAACACATGACTAATCTCAACGGATGAGTACAGTCAACACATGAACCTTTACTTTATAGTGATAAAGATATAAATTTATTGTTAAAATATTTCGTTCAACACATGACTAATCTCAACGGATGAGGACAGTCAACACATGAACCTTTACTTTATAATATAAAGATATAAATTTATTGTTAAAATATTTCGTTCAACACATGACTAATCTCAACGGATGAGGACAGTCAACACATGAACCTTTACTTTATAGTGATAAAGATATAAATTTATTGTTAAAATATTTCGTTCAACACATGACTAATCTCAACGGATGAGGACAGTCAACACATGAACCTTTACTTTATAATATAAAGATATAAATTTATTGTTAAAATATTTCGTTCAACACATGACTAATCTCAACGGATGAGGACAGTCAACACATGAACCTTTACTTTATAATATAAAGATATAAATTTATTGTTAAAATATTTCGTTCAACACATGACTAATCTCAACGGATGAGGACAGTCAACACATGAACCTTTACTTTATAATATAAAGATATAAATTTATTGTTAAAATATTTCGTTCAACACATGACTAATCTCAACGGATGAGGACAGTCAACACATGAACCTTTACTTTATAATATTCTTTATCTTCTAAATTGGAATGAGGCCCAATCAATTACCATATAGCATTAACTATATGGATTTCCATACAACACATGTATATAATAGCATTGAAAATAATCAACCATCAACCAAAGTGCACTACACTGTATAAGCATCAAATATAGATGTCTAACGCTTATAACAGCCTGTCAATCAATCGATCGACAAATTTAATCAATCAGGATGAGTGAATTTCAAATTTCATCCCAACACCCGTGTGGGGTTTCAAACAATCAAACACAGATTTTATTTGTGCAGTTGGGCGATGTGTAAAATTTATCGACCCAATCAATGTCCTTCAAATAGGTGTACATAAACAAACCGTCCGGTTTGTAAATGAATAATTTATTTTATTCACTTCACGTTAAAAATTATATTTTTAACGATAAAACATTTTATTTTAACATATGAATTTCTATTCAGTTCATTTACACAATAAAAATGATATTTTTATTTTTCTAACATATTTTAGAAAATTTCGACGGCATAACGGCACGATACTAGAAACGGGACGAGGCCTAGCCTTATCCCCGGTCTAGTGAAGGCCCACGCCATTCACACATCAATCAAATTCATCAAACAATTCAATCCAAGCAAATAATCTAACTAATTTTTGCAATCAAACAAACAAGTCCATGGTCTGTGGACGATTGTGTCGGGTGCTACTAAGCACCGTCTGCATCCTAGTATATATATATATAACTAGAAAAGAAATTGAAAGGTGAGAAATTCTCACAGAATGCTATCCAACATCTCGACTCTTCTTCTACAGAAGTCTTCGTTGCTATCGCATTTTTGTCATCTTCGTTGCTGAGGCCACTACATATGTAAAAATCGAATTTTTACTTTACTATTCAATATATAAAAATCGAATTTTTACTATGCTATTCAATATATAAAAATTGAATTTTTACTTTGCTATTCAATATATAAAAATTGAATTTTTACTATGCTATTCAATATATAAAAATCACATTTTTACTTCGATGTTCAATATATAAAAATCACATTTTTACTAATATATACTTAAAGATGATATTTTTATATCCAAATCATACATGTAAAAATCGTGTTTTCAATCCACTCTTCTTATAATAAAAATTATATTTTTATTATGTTATTCATATAAATATATAAAAATAATATTTTTAATACTCTACCTAAATAAAAATCATATATTTAATACACAATTCATATAAAAAATCCGGTCTTTCTACCCTTATTTACATATAAAAAAAATCCGGTCTTTATACACTAACCACCTATGTAGAAACTTATTTTTTTTATTAAAATAATTTACATCGTATGAATAAAATAATAAATAAAAATAAAACTTACAGTCGAAAAAGAATTTAGGGTTTTGGTCTTTGGGAACGCCGGGAGCAAGGGTGCTGCTGGCGCCGGCTCGAGGTGGTGGAGTTTTCTTGGAGGTGCGGTGGTTTACTTCAGGCTGGGGGGGTTAGGATGATGCGCGTTCGACTGAGGGAGGCGGGTTCGCGCATCTGGAGGGGGAGCAGCGTTGTCCTTCGCCGGCGGGGGTTGTAGAGCGGAGGGCGACGCGGTCTCGGGTTAGGGTTTCAGGAGGAGGCAGCGGTTTAGGTCTTCGTCGATGGGGCTGCAGGTGGGGAGGTCGCGAAGGAGGGAGATCGGGAAGAGGGGGAGGACACGGCGTTGGGTGGAGCGCCACTGGTGGCAGAGCGGAGACATCGACGTTCTTTTTTTTTCTTCTTTTTTTTCTTTTTATTTTCAGATCGAATAGGAAACTGAACGGGGGGGGGGGGGGGGGGGGGCAGAGTATAACAGGGAGAGGAAGAGATATTTTTTTTATTATTATTTAATTCAAAAAGTTGACTTTTACATACGACCTCGAAACGAGGCCCACCGCCTGTCGTCCATAGCGTTTCACCCCCATTCCGAACACAATGGGATATGTATCGTAAGCTGATTCGGCTGTTACAATCAGTTTCCGTTGAATTTACATTTAAATCATTATATTGAATTTTAAACGTACCTTTCAAATTACCGGAGTCACATACTAACTAGAAAAATTCTCGAAAAATATTTTCTAGCTTCGTATTGACGATACGGTCCTAACAAAACTAGTTTCGACGAATTTTGAGACCGTTTGAAAAATGGCCAATTTCCAGTCGATTAAAATCAACTAAAACTGGTCAAACGCGTTTTCTTTTGCCACGCTCACATATTGATTCGAAAAATTATGAAATTTGAAATCTAGCAATAACTTTACATCACGGATCCAACAAAAGTGGTTTCGTCGAAATCCGAGGTCGTTTGCAAAATGGCTATTTTTAAGGGCCTGAATTCCATAGCGACTATTCAGAATTTTCAACTGGACATATCTTTTGATTCCCGCTATGAAATTTGGGTTTTTCGGATTCATTGGAAAGATATTCACAATTAGATCCTAATGTTTTTGGTTTCACTAAAACCCGGATTGATTTGCACCCGGTACATTCAATTGAAGTTTGAAATCGAATTATCGAACTACCGCGCCATTTCCAATTCTATTTATAATTATATATAAATATTTATATTCTAACGACGACGAGTATAATATATACGTTCGAATTATATTCAAAATAAATTTCTCGTCAATATTATTTAAAATAATTCATTTTAAATAATCAAAATTCGCTAAAATTGCCAAAATAAAAATTTTAAACTGGCCCAGATTTTCGGGTTGTTACAACCCTTTTCTAAGATGTACGAGCTTATACGTTATATATTGGTGGAAATCAGTTGTACTATATGGAATGACAGTATGGCATGCTAAGATGCAAATAATCAAGGCTTTTGTTGAAAAGCAGAGTCTTGTGGTTGATGATCAAAGCACATCTTTAATTAGCATATCTTTGTGTAATGTTAATTCGCGAGCTTCACACCCAGGTATGAACCAAAAACGGGATCGTGACTACATGGAAATGGACACATGTTAGTTCAAGCTACGAGCAATGTCATGGTATGGAGCCCAGACTGTTTACTTATGTGGATGTTGGAAAACTTTATTGATGGAAAGCGAGGTACCTCGGATTTGAGTCCCTAGTGGCTCTTGTACTAGAACTAACTAAAATGTTCTAGATGGTCGACTGGACTGACCATTTTGGAGGTTCGATAGAATTGGCTGACATATAGTTTATGGTATAATTAATCATCGACGGATGACCGACCATGAAGATTCAATGGGTTCACTATGAGAGATCCTGAGGCACTTGCTAGAGTGTCTCGAAATCGGTGAGAATGATCCCTTACCTCGGTTCATAGATGGAAACCCAATTTTCAATATGTGATTTTACGGTTTTAGTGGTAAATATTTATATATAGCGGCGTAATATAATGGTACCTACGCCGCCTATGATTGATACATTTATATTTGAAGTTGATTTCTTCAATTATAGTAATAATAAAAGACGAAATTTCGCGTATCAAGCATATTTGGCTATTGTAAGGGAAAACCCTATCCTTGACTGCGTTCATTGTGTGATGGGTCTTGAGTCTTATAATAGCTTCATTTTTCTCTTTAGCATTGCACTGTTATTTTTATGCACTAGTATTCATGGGGGAAAAACCTTTTCCGTGTTATACAGCGTGATCCCATGATTTGCCCATCTTTAAAATAAAAGCTAATAACTGTTTTAGTTCTCACACCAGTCTCATGACTGGCTCGGAGTTTATTGTTTTAACCTAAACACTAGATGCCCATATTTTCCACATGGGAAGCTAGTAGTTTTGGTTTTCGCAGATATTTCTTTTACAGGATCCTGGTTTACAGCTGGAGCTCTATTCAGAAAGTTTTGTATCTGTGCATCCCTTTCAGTTGTGTCAGTTGTTATTTTCCGCTACGCATTGTACTTATGTATTATTTTCCGCTGCTATGTAAATTCTTAATCTCTAATATTGTCTTTCCAATGTGTAATATTTATCCATACTCTAAAATATTCTTGTTCTCTGATGTAAATTGTTGTAATAGCAATGAAATGATCTTGTGTTTGTGTTCTGATGAGTCATGTTCTCAAAGCAATCTGGCTAATTCGTCTCTTCCAGGATCGAGAAGTCTAGGTTGTTTCAGTTTTCATATAAAAGAGAAAAATCTGGATTTCGTTTTATAGATTTTGAGTTATATCAAAATCAAATTTTTACAAAAACCGCGCCATAATCATTTTAAACCATAACGGTTTATTAAATAAAATAAAAGGATTTTGAGTGAATAAAAATCCGTACTTCCATTAGAAAAATCCAGATTTGAGTTGTCAAATATAAAAAATCTAATTTTTGGACTATGGAATGATATTAACTAAATTACCAAATGATATTAACTTAATAATAAAAGAAATTAGTTAATGGAATTTGAATGGAACTTTACGTAGGTTAATTAAATTGGATTTGTAAATTAGAATTTGAAATCAAATATGAGGCGTGAGTTATAAATGAAATTCGATTTGTTTATAACTAAATTAAAATATGTTTGAACACTATTGATTCAAACTACAAGTGAATGAAGTGATTGAATTAGTTAAAGAATTTATTAGTAGGATTGAATGTGGTGAAATAAAAGTAGTTGTATGGATGTGAAATAAATGGAAATGCATGTGTACATATATATCAGACAGGTATGGGATGAAGCGAATGAAGAATATTGTTAGTGCCCGACAAAAAGATACATATTTCAATTCCATATGAAGTTTTATGAGCCTATTGGGCAAGCTTCTTGGCTTTTTGATTTTCTTTTTGAATGGAAAGGAACTAGAGAGGCGTCTTGTAGTTGTATCGATTGAGGCATACAAAGGAGGTGCTAGTGAATTTTTCTGGAAATTTAAGGAGTTAGAATATTTTTAAGAAGTTTTTGATAACTAGAAATCAATATATCAATACATATATAGAATATCGAAAGGATTTTGGGAAATGGTTTAATTAACGAAATATTAAAAGGGCCAGTGATTATTTGATGGATGTTGTTTTCCTTTGATAGTTAAATCATCAGCTATCAAGGATTTTTTGATCGTCGTTGTCAATAGGGGAGACCGGTTGGATTTATTATCCGAAAACCACTCTGTATAGGCATAGGCGTTGCGAATTAGATATGCTGAAAATAATTGGAGACAGAGTGAAGTGCAAGAGATTTTTCTGTTAATCCTAGGTAGAAATTGCCTAAGATGGATTAATGGAAATTATGCCTTTGGTTTTGTTCAGTCCTAGAACGAACATATATGGATGGATGTCTAACAGAGTATTACTAACAAATCACATAAGACGATCTTTTAAATGTATTACGTTTGTTGGCGTAGGAATTTGTTTCTCTTAGATTTTATACCCATAATATTTTTGGAAAGATCAACTAGTGATTTGACAGGTTTGACGATGTGGCATTCAAAGTGAATGGTGGCCAGATGTTCTAAAAGATAAACGTAGCCTCAAGCCTCACAACCGGTAAATGATAAAAAATCGGCCAGCCAGCATGGCTAGTTGGGTCATACCTAAGAAGGGTGTATTATCACCGATTTAGAGAAAAATTCATTTATTCTTCTTTCGTTTCTGTATCTTACGGATTACGGTTGAATGGCCAACAACTGTAGGGGATAATACATTCGGTACACTAAAGCTGAATGAGTGGCTGGTCATGTGTGGTTGGGTTGCAAGATGTTCTTGCTGAACCCCAGTGCATTCCCTCTAGAGTACTGTAATGACCCGGATTTTTAGAGTCAGAATATTTAATTTATTTAAATATGAACGTGATTAAAATTAGAGTTTAATAACGTGAATTCAGAAAATACGAGTTATTTTAATATAACTGAATGGAATCTGTAATTTAAAATGGAATTTAATTAATTTCGAAGCTTATGAAAATTCTAATTAAAATATGAACAATATTATAAAATTATTATCGAAGTTTGAAGCGTTTTGAAATCGAATAAATATTAACTCGATTAAATTAACAGGGAAAATACTGGTTTTGCAAACGATCTCTGAAATCTACGAAAGTAGTTTTATTGAGTCCGGAACAGTGTTATATAACAGATACGTTAAACATATTTAACTCAAACCGTATTAAATATTTATATACGTTAAACTTTGCCTGAAGTAACCGTATTAAAAACTATACTAAAAAGAAGACTACAACGTCGAGAACTTGATGAATGACAAAAGGATACATGCGATTCATCTGTTGTATAGTGTACCCTTATTTACTTTGCAATCAAGCAAATAGAACCTTGCCTACAAACCACGTACAGCACGAAGTGGTACAACTCTCATACTTCACCACTGAGGAAAGTGACACTATAAATACCCTCCTACTTACCCTAAAACCTAATTCCTCAGTCAACTTCTTATTTTCCGCCGCTCTCAATTTCTTTTCTTCAACAGTGAAAATGAGAGGAATAAAATCAAAACAAATAGAAATAAAATTCCTTAAATCACCAAATGAAGCTCGTTACAATCCCAAAATCGAGATATAAACACCCATGGTTTCAGAATTTGGTGCGACTCCATCACTGGAGCTTCGTATCGAGACAGCGACGCTAGGGTTACTCACATACAAGCAGGTATAAGCGGTTTTGAGGGAAAACAAGTCCGGATTCAAAGTCGTTTTGGAGTTGGGAGAGTCGAGCAGAAGGTGCTGCAATATTTTGTCATGGGTTTTGGTTCGTTTTGAAGTGGGAATCTGTACGGGTGCAAAAGACTGGAGCTGACGCCGCAAGGCTTTTTGGTGAGTGCGTGTTTGCTGAAATCGATACAGGAAAGGAGGATGGTGATAACGTGTGATGCAGAGTACAGAAGCTAACCGTGGGGAGGATGTCTTGGTTGGTAGCTGGAGTTTTGTTTGCGGAGAGAAGTGTAAAGTTGGGGATGAAAAACGTGATGAGGCTGAGGCGTTTTGTGTTGATGGAGTTCAGGTTTCTTTGTATGGATTTGAAGGGAGGCTGTTCATTTCTGGAGTGCGAAAGGCGTGTGGGAAAAACACGATGAGGTCGGAGAAAATCATGGAAGGGGAGGAGGCTGTCGGGTAGGCAGAAATGGGTGAGGATTTTGTTCGTTTTGTGCACTGTGTGGTGAAAAGGTTCGAACAAAAAGGGAGTCTTATTTCCCCTGTACAGTTCGAATTGTTTTGTGGAGTTGAAGGAGCAGTTTGAATGGGAAGTGTGGGAGGTAACTGTGTGTATTCGGTGGTGTGGAGTTTGGGTACAGGAATGCTGTTAAGCAATTTTAAACTGGACGAGGAGGAGGAAAATGGATGGTACCCGATGGTGGTTATGGCCATGTTTTCTGGCGTATACTGGAGTGGTGTTTTTGAACGTGGGATGATGTCGAGCATGTCATGGAGGGGGTGGTTGTGATGAGCATTGGATGAGAGGAATGATTGATTTCTTTTCATTAAATAAGTGAGGTGCGATGGAAGTTGGAAGGTAATGCATGGTCTATGCAACTAGGGGTGTCTTACTGTTGATGAAAAGGGGTACTGTGTGATACAAAGTTGGGAGAGTAGCAGTGTGAGGAGGGGCACGTGTTATATATTGTCGTGGTGGGAACGTAGTAGTA
Source organism: Allium sativum (assembly GCA_030737875.1). Taxonomy (NCBI): domain Eukaryota; kingdom Viridiplantae; phylum Streptophyta; class Magnoliopsida; order Asparagales; family Amaryllidaceae; genus Allium; species Allium sativum. The sequence goes on along the minus strand of CM060919.1, from coordinate 45,508,138 downwards.
AGTAGTGTGCAAGGACAAATCGAAACTAATAATGTGAAGAGTATTACAGCATTAGATTGGGTGAAGTCGGGCATTTTGGGCAAAATGGTTGGGAACAAAAACAGTGTAGAAGACGTGAACGCGCGTGAAGTGGAAAGCAGTTTAATTCAAGCCGTTATTTTGGGGAATCAGAAGGAAGAACTCGACATTTAAGTTAAGTATTCGGTCAATTAAATTAAATATATCCGACCGATGAAGTTAACGTTAATATTTAATTAAGAAATTTATTATAATATAATTAAATCATATGAACTCAAATATGTTATAAATTGTTCCTAGGTTAACCGACGAACCGAGTTATACTGGAATCGCGGTAACGGATAGAACAGTCTGGAACTGATTGGGACAGTGACGGAGGCAGCTGAGAATTTACTGTTAAATTAAACACTGTTTAATTTAACCGTAATTGAACCGCTACAACGAACGAACGGAATCAAAGTGAGTAAAATTCACTAACTCTCCTCAATTTATATTTTGATATAAAATGTACTTTATTTTGTTGACTGTTGTATATTGATTGTTAAACTGGACTGTCAAATAGATTTGATTGAAAACGTAGATATAGTCATATATTATATCGTTAATCAAATATTGATTATGTCCAGTAGAATATTTCATATTGAAATGAAATTGATGTATATTATACTGTATAACATCTGTGGATGCAGGGAAACAGGTTGGAGGAATCCGACTGGGTTCCTCAACAATTATTTTACTGTTTTCATATATTGTGATATATGTTGTGATTTATAATCTGTTATTGATTATGGATGTTAGAACGATATTGATCATCGTTGTTTGATATTTTGAATATCATAAGAAACCCTGAGTTGTAAAAAGGAATATTTCAATATATATTGAAATAAAGGAATTTTATAAAATCACAGGATTTTATAAAAGGAAATTATTTATAAAACAAATAGAGTTTTATAAAAGGGATATTTATTTAGAAGATAAATAGAATTGAAAAGGGAAATATTTATTTAGAAAATAAATAGAATAAAGGAATATTTATTTAGAAGATAAATAAAACGTTATAAATAGGAAATATTTGTAACGGTAAATAGAAGTTATAAATAGGAAATATTTGTAACGGTAAATAGAAGTTATAAATAGGAAATATTTGTAACGGTAAATAGAAGTTATAAATAGGAAATATTTGTAACGGTAAATAGAAGTTATAAATAGGAAATATTTGTAACGGTAAATAGAAGTTATAAATAGGAAATATTCGTAACGGTAAATAAAACGTTATAAATAGGAAATATTTGTAACGGTAATTAGAAGTTATAAAAAAGGGGATAGTTGTAACGGAAAATAAACGTTATAAAAAGGAAATTGACGAGATATAAAAGAGATAATCGAATAGAGTTAAATCGAATTTAGTATTCGAAGGAGCTAAGCGAATTTAGTTATTTGAAAAGAGTTAATTGAATGTTAGTTATTCAATTTGAGATAATCAAATAAAGTTAATCGATTAAAGATAATCAAATAAAAGTTAATCGAATTAGTCGAAGTAAGTTAATCGACTATTAGTTAGTCGAATGTTAGTTAAGCAAATAAGAGTTAATCGACTATTAGTTAGTCGAAGATTAGTTAATCGAATATGGTATTCGATGTTAGTAAATCGAATATGGTATTCGAAGGAGTTAATCGAATATGGTATTCGATGTTAGTTAATCGAATATGGTATTCAAAGTTAGTAAATCGAATATGGTATTTGAAGTTAGTAAATCAAATATAGTATTCGAAGTTAGTTAATCGAATATGTTATTCGAAAGGGGTTAGTCGAGTCGAGTTAGTCAAATAGAGTTAATCGATTTGAGTTAACTAGTTAGAGTAATCAGTTAGGGTTAACCAATTAGAATAAATCAGTTAGAGTTAAACCAATAGAGTTAATCAGTTAGAGTTAATCCAAATAATATGCCATTTAGCACGATTGCTAGCGTAATTCGCAGGGCTGCAGATAGCCTAAGGCGGTCGGATGTTTCCTGAGGGAATCAGGCGTAACCATTGTGATCGCTGCGATCTAGAGTCAAGCGAATGGAGTTAATCGAATATTAGTTATTCGATAGGAGTTAAGTTATCGAGTTAAGAAAATGGAGTTAAGATAATCGAGTTAAGTTATCGAGTTGAGTTAATTAAGTTAAGTTAGTCAAGATGAGTTAATCCAAAGGAGTTAGTCGAACATTAGTTATTCGAATAGAGTTGAATGGAGTTAAATAGAGTTATCGAATATTAGTTATTCGAACGGAGTTAAATATAGTTAGTCGAATATAGTTTATTCGAATAGAGTTAAAGGGAAGGAGTTCTCGATTTTAGTTTAATCGAAGGGAGTTATCGATTATAGTTTAATCGAAAGGAGATTATCGAATATATAGTATTCGAAAGAAAGAGATCGAATATAGTTTATTCGAAAGAAAGAGATTTCGAATATAAGTTATTCGAAGAGAGATAATCGAATATGGGATATTCGAAGAAGAGTTAATCAAATAGAGATTACTCGAAAGAGAATTGTACGTCGAATTCAATTATATCGAATACGGGAAAGTAATATTTACTTTCCGGTTTTTAAATCAAAAGTATACACTAATAAATTAGGGTTAGGTTTAATTATTCGAATTAAAGAATAAAGGTTATAATTGAAGTTAGATATTGTGAAAGTAGGGATTATAACGTTATCGTTATAATCAAATGTTTCAATAAAGAAGTGGATTCGTAAATTGAATCCGAGAGTTACGTGAAGAAGTTGTTAAAGGTTTAAAAGATAAACTGTTACTATTTCGAAGTTATAACGTTGTTCAGTTAAGGTCTGAGAGGTAATCATACCCCAACTTGATTGACTTCCTTCTTAACCAAGGAATGGTAAGGTTTGATAGTGATTGATGGTTAAGTGAATTCAGTAAATGGTTTGAGTTGGCATAGCGATGTTTATTTAAAACATCAGTTTAAATCCAATAAAGGAACTTTGGAAATGCTTTCCAAATAAGAAATCAGAAATGTTTTCTAATATAGAAAACAAGGAAATGGAAATGTTTTCCGTTGTTAATAAAGTATATTTTCTAAAATTTGAAAATAAGAAATTTAGAATATAGGGAAACAGGAGATAAGTAAATTAATGAACTAAAGAGATAAATGTTAAATGATGATTGTTTGATATAATTTCCGTCTGGAAATAATATCGTTGTTTGCACACGAGTTTTTCTTTGATAGTTAAATCACAGACTATCAATGTTTTGACCATTTTAACGTTGTTGATATGGAGAGACCGGTTGGATTATTATCCAAAGAACCACTCTGTATTGGCGTAAGCGTTGCGAATCATATATGCTGAATATATTGAAGACGGAGTAAAGTGCAAGGGCTGTTGTATGAATCTTAGATAACAATGGACTAAGATGGATGTACTGAATAGTGCCTTCGGTTTCGTTCAGTCCCAGAACGAACGTAAATGGACGAATGTCTGACAAAGTATTTCCAATGATGGAATGGGTTGGTCTGTATAAATATATATGGTTGCAACGGATTTATCCCTTAGCATAACATCCAGGATATTTGTATAAACCAACTAATGATTTATGGATCTGATAATGTGGCATTCAAAGTGATCGTGTTATAAATGAATGGAAAGTAAGCGTAGCTTCTAGCCTCACATCCGGTAAATGACAAAAATCGGGCAGGCAGCATGGCTAAGTCGGTCGCACCGAAGTAGGGTGTATAATCACCTATCTAGAGAATATTCATTTGCTTCTTTAATCTATCAATGCTGTCCCATATATATACGGGGAACGGTTGTTGATCCCAACCGTTGGTGATGTACATTCGATACACTCAAGCGAAATGAGTGGTCGGTCATGTGTGGCTGAGTTGCAAGATGTTCTTGTTGAACTCCAGTGTATCGTTCCTAGAGTACACTGATCGGAAGGTGGTTCCATACCTTGTCATAGTTGGAAATCCATTACCCAATATGTGCTTGCGGTTTTGATTGTATACTATATTTGTAGAACGTGAGATGAAAGCGTTTCTGCTAGATTGTTATCTAATTGTAGTTAGACATTATTATAATATCAGAATGATATTGTTTACAAAGTTGTTGGATTCTCATAAGGGTAAAACCCGTTCCGTTATGCGGCGTGGTCTTATGAGATATCGTTTACTTGTTCAAACCGTTTTAAAACTATTTTACTCATACCAGTCCCATGACTGACCCGGAGTTTACTTTGTTGTTTTCCCTAAACTCTTGGGTGCCTAAATTTGTACGGGCAGTCAAGTAGTCGGGATTTGCAGATACATTGAAGAGCAGGAGGCTTCAGGATTTTATAGCTATTATTATTTCCGCTGTTGTTGTAAGTGTTGTACTCTGATAAGTGCTATTGTATATATAACTGTTTGTATTTCAAAAGTTATGTTATATTTTATTCGTTCCGCTGTGAGATTCGTGTTTACTCTGATGATGATGTTCTTCTTCTTCTTTTATTCTATAAGTTCTACCTTATCTATCCTCACCCTCTATCTTCTTTCTATTAGTTTCTTGAATTTCAAGTGCAATTTGGGGTTGGACTTGTGTTATTTAGTCAGCTCAAATTGGACCAGATTTTCGGGTCACTACAAGTACACTAATTGGGAGGTGGTCCCATACCTTGGCATAGCTGGAATTCAATCTCGAATAAGCGCCATGCAGTTTTTGATTTCATACTATATATGTAGAGCGTGAGATGCAAGCATTCTACTAGATGGTTATTTATTTGATTTGACATTATTATGATATCACTGGATTTTGATATCAAATATGTTTTGGTTATAGTAAGCTAAAACAAGTTTATGTTTATGTGTGGGTTGGTCTTTTTATTACCCTTTCTTTCAAAAGGATTTTCAAAGTTAAGCAATATGGTTGGAGTTTACTCACACTAGTCCCATGACTGACCCAGAGTCTAATTTGTTTGTTTTAGCTAAACTCTTGGGTGCCCAAATTTGTATGGGCAGTCAAGTGTTTCAGGATTTTACAAATACACTTGGAGGAGTTTGAAGCAAGAGGCTTCACCGTTAGTTATTTAGAGTTATTTCTGTTGTGATGTATATGTGTTGTACTCTGATATGGTATGTATACAAAATACAGAATTGTATTTCAAAGATATGATATTATAATTTGTTCAGTTCCGCTATGAGATTCTGATATTTCTTTAGATTTTCTATTTTTATTCTTTAACCAATGACTCATATTTTTATGTTATTTGAGTTGGACGAGTGTTGTATTAGTCAACTCAAATAGTACGAATTTCCGGGCTATCATAGAAAATTTTCCTTTCAGTTTTCCAAATTAACTTGGAAGAATTCATTTTCTTTTAGGGATTTTTAGGCGCAAGGACAAACTTAACAAAAAAATTATCCATAAGGACAACAGGCTAAAATTTTAACCATAAGGATACCTTTTAGTGTAAAAGGAGAAATTCAGGGTTCCACTATCACTTCATATTTTGCACTAAAGTTTGTCTTTATCGTTAAAATTTTAGCCTCTAGTCCGTATGGACAATTTTTTTTGTTAATTTTGTCCTTCACAATATTTTCCTGTTTCTTTTATTATTCCCAGTTTTTTTCCAGTTGTTGTCTTTGTTTGTTTTTATTTTTGTTGTTCTTTTTTACCTGCATTTTCATTTTATTCACAATATCTTACATTTTTGTTCTTTCCTAGCAATCACCACAAACACCTAGGAAGGACATATCCCACTAACTATTCTATTTTTCTAAAATAGAACACTACATAGGAATACAAACCTATACTAAATGAAACTTTTCTATTTCTTCAAGGGTGCTAAAAAGGATCTCAATTAATTACTAACCTTGTCATAAATTTACGTATAAAAATCTCAACCTGCCTTTTCCTATTCATTTCCTCTTTGTCCTCTCCCCTTGAACCATGCAAGTTTTCAATTTACTTTTTTTCTTCTTTCTACTAAACAGTAACTTCTTGAAACATCTTTTTAAAATTTCCTCAAACATTTACAAATTGTTCATGCACACTAATGGAACCCTTCTCACTAAATTATTTTTTAGGATTAAGTTTCTATGAACCTTCTGGTTTTTTCTTTGTTGAAATAGGTAGCATAAAATATGATGCTTTACATATATTTTGTACACCTCTTTCACTACACATATTCTTTCCACCTTAACAAAACATGTTTATTTACAAATTTATTGATTCATAAAAACTCTTACTACAACAAGTTAAAGTGTGTCACAATCTGTCCTTTAAGGAAACATTTATATTTTATTTCACTCTAGGTCACCAATGCACACCATATTACCAATTCATTTATTCGTGTTTTCTCTTAACCACTTATATTCCATAACTCCACGACTTGATTATGCATCCAATACTATTTGAAAATAAATTTGCACAATTTTCTTTGAAATCATTTTAGCGCAACTCTTAATATTACAAACCAGTAAATTTCTAAAATTGTAAACTTTTAAGTTTTTGAAACTTGAAAACTTTTCTAGAAATCTTTGTCTACATCTACATTTTTTTTATGTTCTTTTTGAAAGTTCTAACTATATGGCTAAATATAAAGTGGTTTCTAACTTTTGCATTTTCCAAACTCTTTGCTCTAAATTATATTTCTTTGTCCTAAATTTCTTCTTCGCATAAATTCCTCCTAAGCTATGTCTAAGCTAAAGAATAAGACTTGCGCCACTTTTGCGTCAAATATATATATATATATATATATATATATATATATATATATTCCTAATTCATTTTTCTCTTTTTTTAATCTTTTCTCAATTTACAAGTCCCTACTGCCTAATCCATTAATCTGAAATACCAAAATTTCAGATATCAACACATCGAATCTTCTCACTTTGTTGTCAAATCTTTAGTACACTTTCCACCCCAGCGACTCATGGGTCTATAATCTTCAAACTTTCATAACCATTTCCTTAGTGTATAAAACCAATGCCCTAACTTCCTTTATGTATTATTCACTTAATTAGTGGGTTCCTCAATGGATATAAGTATATATATATATATATATATTATTTATATTTAAAAATACAAATACGCCCACTCCCTATATATGTAGGAATTCTAAACCCCGCTCCGATATGAAATGTAACAACTCAAATTTCGATAGGCCGAATCTTTTTCAAAAATCCAAATCTACCGAAGCTCAAGTTGGTTTGCCTGATATCCTGTAGGTTGTCAAAAATAAATATGTCAGAACTCATAAAAGAAATCTCACAGCGGAAGGTAATAAAATATAATAGTCGGTAAACAGTTACTAATATAATGACACTATCTAATAACTGTCTCTAAGATGTATAATCTCAACCACCTGTCTAACCTGCAGGTTTTTATAAGGAGGGGGTCAGAACAAAAGTTTTGGTGAATGGATAAATTATACTTTCTACTAATAACTCTACATATACCGCAATATCACTAGTTCATATTTATTAAGTTATTTGGGTTTATCTTACAGTACACATTTGATTTTTCCGCATAAATCCTAGCTATCTACTCCCCAGTAGATTAACCTAATAAATAATATATATATATATATATATATATATTGTATACCTGGTATATATCGAGGTACTTCCCACGGTACCCTCTTCGAGGGGTCCCCATCGTCGTACTTTGGAAACGCACCCGACCTCCATCTCAACGCTACGAAAGCGTACTAGGCTATGCTACGAAAGTGAATAAACCCTTACCGCTGCACCACAAGAACGCCCTAATTCCTGAGTTCCTCCCCAGAATTCAGTCAGGGGCTTTACACATATCTGTAAAGGACAATCTCGTTAGGCTTACCATACAGATGTCCAAAGATATGTTTGTCTCTTTCGATGGCTCTCCAAGGCCCTACTCGGCCTACCCCTACTAATAGAAGACTATTCGAAGAGATAAATTGTCATCTTACCATCCAATCTAAACAAACACGTGGTCACTCATCCATTGACCCGGTAGTAAAAGCTTGTTGGCCTTTTGGCTTAGCTAGTGTTTCCCACACATGTTCCGACTAACGATGATAGATATCCGACGACTTACTATCCTTTGTTGGGTCCCGACCACGAATCCTCCTCCCTTGAGGCGTTCGTCGAACCATCCTAAGATCATCTACATCATCCTTTAGGATGCCCTCCATCAAAGATGCATCCAAGGCATACTCACTAGATAGAACTGTACAAACCATGCCTTCGTGCATACAACTTCATTAGGCCAACCATAGATGGTCGTCATGGAGTATCCTCATGTTTCGTAGAAGCCCTGCACTTCCTTTTCGTCCCATCGAATAATAAGTTGGACGTGCTCCTCTCGTGTCGCCATACACCCTCGATGATCTTCCACATTGAGCACTTCATCCCTAATACGCATGAACTTGTCCAAGTGCATCTCATCATTACGTTATTAGACTCTATTTATAATCATCAACTATGCGCTCGTTTTACCTACTACATTGCTAATAAACTTAAACATTAAATTATTTATTCTATATTCAAGTTATTTGTTTATTAGCATTAGTTCGCCGCTTATTTTCCCTAATAGTTCTCACTGCGGGAAATGACCAATACTTATTATTATATTCATTGTAACTTAATTTCTCAATTATAAGTTTATTAAAAATAAGCCCACTCTACTCTTTCCCATTTATTTATAACCTCGTGTTAGAATATTATCACAACTATAATTGTGAGTTTTCTTATTAAACTTAATTCCTATAATTTAAGTTCATCTCTAATAAGCCTTTTTTTTCATTCAATCTTTCAATTATAACATTTATGCTACAATCCTACTTGTCTCTATGACAAGTCCACCTATTATATTACATTCTCGTCTTATACAGTTTATTATAATAGGTTACATTCCCCATTCGTTATATACTTCACAGTTTTCTTGTTCCTTTTCTCAACATAATACTTTTCACTAATGTTTCCCCTTTTTATTTCCGCCTTTACAATTTACTCTTTAGAGAATTAGACTTATTCCTAATTGATTGGTTATTAAAACTATACAAAATCTATTTTCACAGCACAATATGGAAATATCCTTATTTCGCACTGATACATGTCTTTATTTATTTTTAAACTTGCAATTTTGTTTTCCATTTCATTTAAAAACTAAACCATGAAAATGTATCCCTTTTTTTCTAACCAATCAATCTAGGCCACTACTAACTTCCAAATTTAATTGATATACATTAATTATTGTCTCTTGTTTTTTCCTTTTGTTATGCATAATTACAGTAAAATTTAACATAATTGGGTTTGCACCTCTTTTCTTTCAATCCCTACAATTTTCTGCATTAATTTCATTTTAAATATGAAAAGTGAATTCATATAAATAATATGAAATTCTCAAACTTACCATTTTTGCTACACTTTTACTATACATAACTTTGTTTATGTCATATAAATCTTTGTCACATTAATTTAGTAAGCCTTACCAAGTTTGCCTACTTTCAAAATTTTCCTTTTGTTACACTTTTGGCATAATACATTGTGAAGTTTTAGCAGTTATATAGCGGTGGAGGGCAAAAAAGTGTAGCGGGGATAAAGTGGGGTAATTGTGGGATATAGCGGGGGCACAAAAAGGTTCATTAAATGTAAAACTAAATATTTGAAAATTAGTTAATCATCTTTCTCACATTATATGTGTACAAGAAACTACTATTAATTAATCTTATATAACAAAATCAAGAAATACCATAGTTACGCATGTTAAATTTGATGAGTGTAATTGATTATTAGCATGTATTAGGCACTTATGCCTCAAAATTTAGCACTTTACACTAAATTTGCTGATATTTTTTTAAAAGAGAACTAATCAAATCAAGCTCCATGTATTAATAATGCCAAAGCATGTGCTACAAAGCCTTGATTTAGCGGATACAACGGAAAATAGCGAGGCTAAAAACGGAGCTATTGTTCTTAGCGCTAAATTGAAATTGCTTAGCGGTTGAAGAGAGCTATGGGCTACAGCAAGAATATTGCAGGGCTTTAACTGTATAGAATTAATACGTTAATTTAACACCAAACCATCAAGTTTTCCCCTTTTTTATTATAATTGCCATTAATTTGCATAGAACCATAATTAACTTAATTTGCACCTAACACAATTCAATTACTTTGCGCATAACCATAATTCAAATAAGTTTGCGCCTAATCACAATAAATTATTTTACAAATAACCACAATTTTATTCATTTGCATGTAACTAAAATTTTATTTATTTGCACAAAACCATAATTTTATTCATTTGCGCATAATAAAATTTAACATTAATTGTATATTCTGACGTAGAAGAGGGAAATAGAAGAAGAAGAACATATTATAAATTCCAAAAAAAATCGAATGATACAATTATTGAAAAATATAATTTAAATCCACTAACCTGATTACTCTTTAATTCTTGAATTTGATTCAGATCTGTCATATGTGGCCTTCCTAATTGAATTGACATGTAAATACCACAGATTTACAAATCTGATTCTAAAAGAAATTTAAAGTATATATCTTAATTCACATTCACAAAACTTACCTTGTACAGAAGAGGATTCTAAGCTCCTGCAAGACAAATCTAGTATTTTCATTTCCAAACCTCAAATCTGAAGCACTGAACTATATTTTACAATTTAGAAGAGTTCGGAAGAGAAAAGGAATGTAAGAGGTCTGGCTTCTTCTTAGAATAGATGAGTTGGAGACTAGGCCATATTGATTTATTTATAGGCATTCAGAGAAAGCACATCCATTGGATTCATGAAGAACAAATCAGAATCATCAAACGAAACAATACACGTCACTTGGCTCTTTTGCTTGTTTAACGTTATATATGGCCATATTTGTATGTGATTTATTCTTCATTTATTGCTTGTTTAACATTATTATTTCTTAATGTTTTAAGTTTATTTCTTTCCCTTTTTTCCAACCAATCTATTTCAAATTTTAAACGTTGTTATGATATTGCATATTTTCATTCATTCTACATTTATTACCTTCTGTTTTGAGTTTACACTTTAAATTTCAATTATAAATCTATGTAGTACGTATTTACGCATAACCCCATAAAATTTCAAACATTAATAAATGCGTAATTCTTGCCTTTTAAACGTTATTATTCCCTAACCATTTCATAGACTCTTTCTGTTTTTAACATACGTTCAAACTTCAAATGGAGTTAATCTTGAAATTATTGCATGCATATATTTAACTACAACTGGATCCTTTTCAAAATTCAAACAGCGCTATCCTAAAATTTGTTTCTTACTTATTTTGTTTAATTGCATATTACTTTTGAATTTCATGTAAATATACCTACACTTACGTACATATGTATAAACACACACACACATACATACACACACACACACACACACACACACACACACATATATATATATATATATATATATATATATATACATACACACACATATTATATATATATACATACATACTCATCTATATATAATCTTTATTTTTATGTACATACACATATATTTTTCTCTTACGAACATGCACGTTTTTGGTTGTCTATCTTAATGTTTTAAAACATGATGTAGGTGGGATTCGAACTCGCACTACAATTTGGGAGGAAAGTGCTCAACCTCTTGTACCACACTACTTTTTGTTCACAAAATTAGAACAATAGAAACTCTTAGTTTTATTTTTGTTCCTTTTATTTCTTATTTTTTGTGTTTGTTCTGAAACTTTTTTTAATAATATCTTCTTCGTTTTAGGTCTGTTTTCTGGAGACCATTAGTCTCTATTGATCAAAAAATTGCCACGGACGCAATGACACTAGTTCTATGACCAAATTCAGAAAATTTAAGAATTTTATTTTATTATTTAATTAAAAATGCAGGTTGTTATCTAGACTATCATCTATTTATCTTCCTACTGGTAATAAATTTAGGGTTCCATGCTATTTGAGATCTAGGAGTCTAATTTAAATTTGTAGAACAGTGAGAGCTAAGAAATAGGCGGATTTAATATGGACATAAAGTTGTGGGATATTATGTGATAACTTGAGTTTGAATTTTGAACAGAAATGTGCTTAAGTACAATTGGACCATTACCTTCTTATACATTTGTGCTTTTGTTTCATTTAATGATCAGAATGACATCATTTTATGCTTCAAAATATATAGTCGTTCTTCTTCAAAAGCATGTTTGAAAGAAACCGGTATTTTAAGATTTGATATTTGCCGAGTGCTGTGCAAATATTTGATGAGAAATCCTCAAATACTTTAAGTTTTCATATTGTTAATATTTGCATGGAAATAAAAATAAAAAATAAATGTTTAATCATAGAAACATACGGTTATTACTCATACTTAGTTTTCAATAAAAAAGGAATTTGGTTACTAATGTTGAAATAAGGTGTATTTTAAAACATACTTTTAGGAATTATGTTTGAGCTATCAATTCTAAAAATAATAGGCGAAACAAAATTTACAATTTTTAAGTGGAGCGCATGGGAAAAGCTAGTTTGAACATGGATCGCGGTCATTCTATCTCAAAAACACCTTTTAAGTTTCAAAAGATACAGCCATCACTCATCAACACAAAGTTTCAGAAAACCATTTTTTTAACCTTCAGCATATATGTAGAACTCTGCAAGATTTTTTGTAGAGAAATCTGCAAACATCTGCAATTTGTCAAGAAAAGGCTTTTCTTATAATTTTGAATAGGAAGCAGAGACTAAAGTTTATATTCAATTTTGAAGAAATTTTTTTTTATTTCCATCCGAACTCAAAAATAAAATGTAGCTTAAAACATTTTTTTGAAAAGATTTTTTCAAGTACTAAACTTGAAAATTAAGGCAGATCCCAATTTTCTACTTCTTAAAGAAAAATGCATGTAAATTGCTAGTTTGAATCATGGCATCCATAGGAAAGTTAATGAAAAATATGAGTTTTGCGCTATGAAAGGGGAATACTGGTTTGCTTCAATTTGTGTTTTTATTTATTTTAAATATTTCTAAATAAATACTAGCAATTGATATTAGGTCATAAGATACATATTACTTCATTTAATGAAAAGGACATATATGATAATGGAAATAAATTACAAGGAAAAATATATTTGAATTGCTAGATCATTTACGTCAGCATAATTTAATTTTCATTCTCTTTGTGCAACAAAAAACAAACTAGCTTGATAGAAATTATGATCGTTACCGAATATATAATGAAGCCACGATGACAACCGAATTTGTTACATTATTCAATAGCTTGTTGAACATATTTGAATTTGGATCACTGTCTCTTAGATTACAAAAGCTTCTTTATCTAGCTTAAAATGAAGAATCAACATCGAGTGTCTGATGAGCAGGAGCCAGATCATTCAAAATCTTGCAAAGAATACCATGTTATATCCAGGTGTCACAGTGTGTTAGGGGCAAGGTTGTTAAAATTGCTAAGCGATGATCATAGATTAACAAATGATTATTGAGGCAAGGTGTGATGTACCGGATTTCAATACTCTTTGAGTCGACCAATAACACCACACGTCTAACCCAAATTGCACATAAATACGAATCATTATCAGAAAGAAGTTAGAGGATGAGAAATATAAAGAAAGAGAAATTAGAAAAGAAGAAAACGAAGAACACAAATCTCACAGCGGAACGAATAAAATATATTATATTACATAACTTTTGAAATACAAATCCTTTTTGCATATACATAACATTATCAGAGTACAGCAACAATTTCTGGAACAGTAATAAACAACTGTTTTCAGATACGGACATAATACACAGCAGAACAATATGATAGGCTATAGCTACTGGTGAAGCCTCCTGCTTCAAACTCCTCCAAATGAATCTGTAAAATCCCGACTACTTGACTACCGTACAAATTTGGGCACCCAAGAGTTTAGGGAGAACAAACAAAATAAACTCTGGGTCAGTCATGGGACTGGGGTGAGTAAACTCCAACCATCGGTTTAACTTTCAAAGACCTTTTGAAAGAAAGAATAATAGTAAAATCAGCCCACACATAAACATGGACGGTTTTTACCTTACTATAACCCAAAACACTTTGATACGAAAATCCAATGGTATTATAATAATGTCTAATCAAATAAATAACCAAATAGCAGAACGCTTGCATCCCACACTCCACACACATAGTATAAAATCAAAAACCGTAGGGCGCTTATTGGAGACTGGATTTCCAACATGACAAGCTATGGAACCACCTTCCAATAGTGTATCTCTAAAGGGGAATACATTGGGTTCAACAAGAACGTCTTGCAACCCGGCCCACACACGGCTGACCACTCATTTAACTTGAGTGTATCGAGCATATTATCACCAACGGTTGTGATCAGCAACCATTACCGAAAACATACAACAGCTAATAGAATAAGAAACAAATGAAATTTCTCTAGATTAGGTGATAATACCCCTAATGGGAATGACCCACATGGCCATGCTGCATGCCTGATTTCTGTCATTTCCCGGTTGATGAGGCTTGAGGTCACGATTTTTTTCCAGCACTTCTTGCCATCATTTACTTTGAATGTCATGTCGTTAGACATTCGTCCATATACGTTGTCCTGGGATGTTGTCCTGGGATTGGACAAACTGAAGGCACCATTCGATTAATCCGTCTTAGGTAATTTCTACCTAGGATTAACAAAACAGCCCTTGCACTTTACTCCGTCTTCAATTATTCTCAGCATGACTTGATTCTAATGCTTATTCCAATACAGAGTGGTTTTCAGATATTAAATCTGATCCCGGTCTCTCCGTATTGACAACGGAGGTATAAAATAAATCAAACTTTGATAGTCGGTGATTTAACTATCAAAGTAACATCCATACAATCAATGGTCCTATTTCCAACTGGAAATTCTATCGATCAACCATCAATAACACTGGCCCCTTTTTATATTAATTCCTTATTATATTATCGATTCAAAATCCATTTCCATTCTTCCATATCCTTTCAAATCTCAATCTCGATTCTTGGAAGACATTCCCAACGTTATCATTTCTTTATTCGAGAAGATATCTCTTATTCTAATTTGAAATCATTTCTAGATATTCATATATTTTATTTCTATATTTTAGAAAATATACTTTACTAATATTGGAAAAAAAACATTTCCAATTATAATTCCTTACTTCTAATTATCCCAAATCATTTCATTTTCTATACTTAGAAACCACTTCTGATTTACTTCGGAAAATGTTTCCTAGACCTTTCATTTAATTAAACCGATGTTACTAATAAACATCGTTGCTATAACTCAACTCATTAATTATTCATTAACTAATCGGATCCCTAAACAATCTTCACTACCGAACCTTAACCATCCCTTAGTTAATTATGAAGTCAGTCAAGTTAGGTATAATTACCTCTCAGACCTTAACTGAACAACATTCTCAACTTTGAAACGGTCAAAGCTCACAACTTCAAACAAAACATCACTTACGCAACTCTCGGATTCAACCTAAGAATCCACTTTCTTTACGGAAAAACAATGATTATAACGGTAGCGTTATAATTGTTGTTTCCGAGTATTGGATTTATAAGACATTTGTTATAACGGCAGCGTAAAATTGCTGTTTAGATTGACAAAACATTTATTATAATGACAGCGCTAAAATCGCTGTTTTGATATTACAAAACATTTTTTGTCATGACAGCGCTAAAATCGATGTTTAGATTTATCAACATTTATGATAACAGTAGCATTATAATCGTTGTTTAGATTTATAACAGTAGCGTTATAATCGTTGTTCCCAAATAATTGGTATATAAAAATATAACTTGTACTTATTAATTCAATTAATAAGTAAATAAATAAACAAATAGATTTGATTCAAAATGGAAATTAAAAATAACTACTTTCCTAAATTCGATAAAATAGAACTCCAATAGATAACTTTCTCTCGAATAATATATATTCGATTTATATTCCGAATATCGGTATTTATCTACCATTTCAGGTTAGTTCAAATTCCAAATTCACTTTTGAATTTATCCTTTCCGAATCCTTAACAAATTCCTTTATAACCATTCCAGTCTACAAAATGTTATTCCTATTTATTTTTATTCAAATTTTGAACTAAAACGATAAACCATTTCCCTTTACATTTAGTTTCCTCATATTTTAAAACTAAATTCCTTTAGAGATAGTTCATTTGCAAAATATTTCCTTTAAACCCTTATTCACTTTAGTCGTGAATATATTTCTTTTACATACAATCAAATCAGTTTGATTTCGTACTTACAAATAATATCTTAAACCCAAATTATATTTATAACTTCTAGTCATATTTTTTTCATACCAATCTCATTGTTTTTCCAATCATTTAAAACCGCTTTTATAATTTGCTCTATAATTTGCTAGGTTCAAATCTATTTTCAAATATTGGTTCAAAATCGATTTCCACCTTTCATAAAAATTCAAATTTGAATTTATATCTCAATTTATCCAATGATAAATTATTCACTTAATTTATACTATCGTTTATAAACCACTTCTTTTTTATTTTTCCATTAACATGTTTTTATTTTCAAATCTATTCGAAATTACATTTCTAATTTTGGAAAATAAATTCCCTTTTTAAAACTCAAATTTCATTTTCTATATTCGAAAATAATTTACAGTATTTAAATACCAAAATTCTAGGGCCAGGGTAATTCAAACACAATATATCCAACCACAGATTATATAACACATCATATATCACAATCAAATAAAACTGTAATTTGAATGTTGAGAAATCCAGTTGGATTCCTCCGACCTGTTGCCTTGCATCCACAAATGTTAATCACATCAATATGAAATATCATAGTAAAAAGAACTAATAATCGGTCAATGACATAACTATATCAACCATTTCAACCATTTTTATCAACCACTCATCCAAACAACCATCACACAGTATAAAATGACTAAATATAAATTTTAAAACTTGTTTATATAAAAATATAAATAAGGCAGAATTAATGAGTTTACTCACCTTGTTTCGCAGTTGATGATTCCGCTTTTGTTTCGTTTAAAATCAAACAAACGTTTGATTTTACAAGAAGTTCCAATAGCTCTATTTTCGGCCACATTGGTTCAACAACGCAGACCTCCTCGCTTTGATTTCAACGGATCTGATCGCATATAATTCTGATAATATACGGAATATATTTTAGCATTACATGTTTATATGAAATAAAAAGGTCATTAACTAACTTGATAATTAATTAATTATTAGCTATCTTAATTACCTTTAATTAACGTTAGCATTTCTTTAGTCCTTTTCCTATGTATGAAATCAAATCTTAGGGCAATGCATCATCATGACAATTACCTTAAAACATGGTCACTGCTAGTTAACGGCATGTAATCCTTCTTCCTCTCCAGTAACGTAAGAAGAAAGTGTTGCTTCCACAAAATCGTGCTTTTCAAACACGCCTAACACTTCAAATTGCTAAACACCTTCACTCCAACTTAACTCACCAACTCACTATCTTTTATAATTAACCAAACGTTCCCTTTTCTCTTTTGTTTTCAATTCACAAATTATTATTTTTCTTCACTGCCCCTTGTACATCAACTCCACTGTATAGACGCTCTTTGTTTTCGACATACACAGCTTCTTGTTCCAAAAACAACTCTACAGTTTCCTTCCATTTTTTAATTAATGTTAATACTTCTTCTCACTTTAAAACCGTCACTTCTGCTCCCTCACCGTCTCCTATTTGCAAATCACAACTCATGACTGTAACTTCACCTGTCCTTGCCGCTACTCAACTTCCATCCTTGTTCACTTCCACTCATCCACACAACCCTTCCTACCAACAACGCATCGATCCATTCCCTTGCACTGCGTTTCCAACACTAGTAGCGACCATCTCTCCACAAAAAGTTCACTTCGGTTCTTCTTGTTGAACCCAATACAACCGCAGTACAAACCCACTCCTGTATCCTTCTCACAATGTTGTGACTTACTCCATTCCCGTATGATGTTCAATCTTCTCCTCTTTTTGTTTCTTATATATGTATTTTTTTATTCTCTTCTTATTATATGTATATATATTTATTGCCTTCTTCCTCTGTAAAAAGAAACTCTGCTCCTCCTATTTACATATAGGAAACACCATTCCTTCACATTATTTCGATCCTTACATGCATGTTTCTTCACGGTTTCAAGTAGTAAGACCACCATGCCATTTTTCTTTAAACCATTATTCCCTCCAACTTTGACATTACAGCTAAGTTTCAAGTCAAACATCAGTAATCCACCAACTCCCACTTGCGTTTCCCCCCTTAAAGTCACGTCTTCAAGCAACATAAAGAAGAGAGAAACCGCACCCTAAAATCCACACAAGAATGGTCCCTCCGTTCAACTCCTCGCCACGGCCTCTACCATGGATCGAAGTTCACCCAACACCCATCGTGAGGACCAACAACCTCCTGGCTTTAAACTCCAACAGGCGCCATCCCTTTCGATGGACTGTACTCCCTAAACAAATACAAAAAAAAACGAACTCCTCCAAGTTCCGGTCAAGTTCACCAATCACTGTCCACGCGCCACCTGGAGTCACATCATCACCACCCATCGATGCACTGTGCTACCCCCACCTTATGCCTGAAGTGGCGGCCCTCAACTCTACCTCAGTCCGCCAGAATCGACCAAGGACTACCTCGAATTCGAGCTCCAAGATCTATCCCCTCCGACCATTTCAATGAGCGGCACCACCACTAAAGTTTCTGCCTCGTCGCTCTCTTCGATGTCCCAGTTGACCACCAGGCCCGAATCTTTAGGGTTTAGAAGGAAAAGCAACTTCTTGCGTTGAATGCTTCTTTTGTTCCGAGAAATAAGAGGACCAGAAAATGGAAAAAGTTGCTAATATAAATATAAACGGAAGGAAGTGAGAAGGGTGGTTTTCAAGAGGTATTTTTCGTGGGGAGCACGTTTACATGGAGAATATGTTTCTGTGGAAAGCACGGTTTTGGTGCATTTCTTTTGATTTATTCAAAAAGACTTTTGCACTATATTCAAGGTAATTATCTAAGTAATGTGCTGATAGTAAGGGCATTTGAAATGTACTGCATACCTTCAGTTTACACGTTAGAGCATCCCCAACGCGGGGTCGGTTGAAAAACAACCGACCCCAACGCAGGGATCAAAGGGGGGGCCAGGGTTGCTTTGGCAACCCTGGAGGTTGTTGGAGCAACCAAATGGTTGCTCCAGCAACCGGCCATAGCCGGCTTGGGGAAAGCCGGCTATGGCATGGCCGGCTTCAAAGAAGCCGGCCATGGTGGGGGAGTTAATTTATCTCCCCCCATAGCCGGCTTCATAGAAGCCGGTTTAATTTTTTTTTTTACTTGTTTTTTGACCGTTGTTTTATGTTACCGTTGTTTCATCTTACCGTTTGATTTTAATCTATATATACAGCATTTCTTTGTACATTATAACACACAACAATTCTACAACAAACCACACCTCTATTCTTTATTCAATTTCTATTCAACTTATTTGCAATGTCAAACATTGGTAAAGGAAAGAAGGGTGTCTCCAATTTTGCACAGAAGCAACACCCTAATCAATCCAACAACAACCAGTTTCCTATCCATCCGTCGTTCCAACAGAATCAACACTCCAGTTATGGTAACTTCCCGAATATTCCGAACTCTAATTATCCTCAACAGAGCCCGAATTTCTATCAATCCCAGCAAAAATCCAATCATTATCATAGTACTCAAAATTCTGGATCCGGTCAAAACGCGTATTTTCAGCAAAACTGTAGTGAGCATCACTACGCTTCTCCAAGCAGCCAACAACGGTTAGTCCCACCTGAAACTTCTCCAAATCTGTCAAGAAATTTGAATTATATGTTTGGAGATAACAGTGGCTTGAATGAAGAAACAGAAGTCGACGAGACTGAAAATCCAGATGTTTTCCCCAACAAACCAATGAGAAGATCAAACAAAATAGTGAAATGGTCTCCAGAAGAACAAGCAGAACTTGCGTTTTGTTGGGTGGAGTGCTCCAAAGACAATCTTAAAGGGACTAGTCAGTCCGATAATTCATTTTGGAGTTCTGTTTCAAGACTGCTTAACAGCCGTAGTCCCGAAAACCCATCGAGAACAATCGACTCTTTGAAATAGTCGTGGAAGAGAATCAACGCTAACTGTCAAAGTTGGAATCAGATTATGGCTGGACTACTAAGTAGACAGCAAAGCGGTGCCAACGAGACGGACTTGGTAATTTTTGATTACTTAAATAATGGTTAATATGGTTTACTGTATAATATTACCACCTTTCGTTTCGTCAACACATACAGCTAAAAAGTGCGAATGAAGTTTATATGGCAGAGCACAAAAATCAACCATTCAATTTGCATAATTGCTACGCCATCTTATCTAGAGAGGAAAAATGGAGCACTATACGCCAAGAACATTCCGCATCGCGATTTATGCCAAGAAGGTCAATGGCGGAATCAAGCCCGGGGAGTCCAGATCCTCAAGAAAACAACCCTTTTTCTACAAGTTCTGGTGGTAGGCCTCCTGGTAAATACAAAGGTAAGAAAAAAAACAGTTG
This sequence comes from Allium sativum, assembly GCA_030737875.1. Taxonomy (NCBI): domain Eukaryota; kingdom Viridiplantae; phylum Streptophyta; class Magnoliopsida; order Asparagales; family Amaryllidaceae; genus Allium; species Allium sativum. Next base: position 45,487,545 of record CM060919.1, on the reverse strand, counting down.
CAGATTACAGTTCGTACTACGAAAAAATACACAGTCAAATGGTAGCTTCAGAAGAATCAAACCGACTTTTGGCGGAAGCGAGGGAAGCTAAGAGAGATGAGAGATCCAAGGAGAAGCAGCGTAGACACGAAGAACTTCAAATATCAAGAGAGCGTGACCTGGATGTTAGGGAGCGTGAATTAACTCGCCTAGAACGAATTGATGACAGGGCACTAATGACTGTCAATATGGATACATTAAATCCGATGCAACGATTGTTACTGGAGCAAGAACTAGAAGCGTGCCGCAGAAGACGCATGGGATAGGACGTATTTATGTTTTGATCGTTTCCTTGTAGTTGTTTGTTGCTTTGTCGTTATGTAGTTTTTAATTACTAAGTACCAAAGTTGTAGGAGTAAAAGATTATTAAATGTGTGTGAAATTCCTTTTTTAATTGTCACTAGCAATCTTACAAGCATGAACTTGTAATACTAGAACATTAACGTAATATTTCATCACTGTAGCAAGCAAAGGTACATTAAAGCATTAAGGAAAACATATAACTAAACAATGAACGTAATTTAACTTAAACATCCAGATAGAGTTCACCACTTCCTAATGATTGCCGGCATGCTCCCAATAGTGTTCGACTAATTCGTCCCTTAATTGTAGATGTGCTTGGGGATCTCTAACGTCCTGGATACGCTGCAAGTACTCGGCAAAAGTATTCGGGTCCTTGTACGGCTTACTTCTAAACGCCACTGCTATATCCGGGTAGTTTTTAAGTTGTAGTTCGAATCCCCCCTTTCTTCTTCAACTATCATATTATGTAGTATAAAACAACAGTACATGATATCTGATATAACTGCTTGTTCATGATAGTGCACCTCATTTCTTAAAATATGAAACCGTCCCTGTAGAACTCCAAATGCTCGTTCTACGTCCTTTCTTAGACTCTCTTGTTGTTGCGTAAATTTCGCCTCTTTGGCATTGTTCGGCTTTTTAAATGCCTACACCAGTGTTTCCCATTTCGGGTAAATACCATCAACCAAATAATAACCCACTGAATGGTCTGTATCACCAATTTTATAGTTGCACGGCGGTGAAAGATCGTTGTACAAATCATTAAACAAGTATGATTGACGAAGAACATTAATATCGTTTAATGATCTAGGAACACCAAAAAATGCGTGCCATGTGTACAAATCGAAAGAAGCGACCGCTTCTAACACCAATGTTGCCTTTTTTGTGTGGCCTCTGTATTGGCCTTGTAGTGCAACTGGACAGTTTTTCCACGTCCAATGCATACAATCTAAGCTGCCCAGCATACCCGGGAAACCACGTTGATCTCCCTTTTTAACAATCGTTCGACGTCGCGTGTAGTGGGGGATCGTAGATGCTCTTCACCGAATACACGAACAACTGTTTTGCAGAACTCTTTCAAGCATAGAATTGTCGTTGATTCACCAATTCGTAACTTATCATCTAACGAATCAGCTGAACTTCCATATGAAATCATACGCAGTGCCGCTGTTACTTTTTGTAGAGGGGAAATTCCTAGTTCTTTGATAGCATTTCTTCGGTGAGTAAAAAACACATTGGACTCAGAAACCTTGTTGAGGACTCTATCAAACACTGTCCGCGACATACGAAATCTACGACGAAAGTAAACGTCGCCATATACTGGATTTGGCACAAAGTAGTCCTTCATCAACTGATTGTGCCCCCCTGGATAGTCACGTCCATATCGTATATCTCTTCTACCCACTTGGCTGCCTCCTTGGGATGATTTGGAGCTCTTTGCTATATCACGTTGCATCGCGTTTAAAGTTTCTCGTTAGTACGTTAGCCGTTGTTTGTTGTACTGTTCTTCGACTTCATCTGAACCAGAAGAGGAAGATGATGAGGAATTTGTGAAGCACCATAATCGCTTTAAACCATTCACGGTGTGAACGATGCTTTCTAAGCAATGATAATTGGATGAGTTGGAAGAACAGCACTACGGTTATTATAAAGCAAACCCAGGGTCCCAACACATGACATAATTAAGTTGTTAAAAGTGAAGAAATTTTGGCTAATATGTTTATGTTTGAACAAGTCACGGGTGAAGAAGAAGTGTTGAATGAAGGGGGGCCTACGAAGGATGGTGGATAAAGTAAAAATGTTAACTAGGAGACGAAACATTGATTTGTTTTATATGCCATTGTATAGTGTATGGTGTGGATTCCTATAGCATAAATGATGGCGTTACTTTATCTTTTAGTCACTGTACTGCAAAGTTATGTTGTTTCACTGTCATAGTGGGTGTATAGTGTATAGTGTGGATTCACATCTCCTTTATGTCACTTTATCACGTTTCTCCACAGCTTAGACCAGTCTTTATTGGAATTTGACATAACAAGGATTACATATAAATAGAAATGGAAATTAGTTAAATAGAAATGCAAAATAGTTAAATATCATGTTGACATAACAAGGATTACATATAACTGCTGATTCTACGTACACACATCAAATTAAACATACATTCAAACATCATTAAAATCATAATACCATAAGACTACTCCGTTCCATAGCGAGTCAACCAACTGTTGCGGAGTTTATACGCTTTGTAGCCAACAAATTCCTCACCGCACACGAAAAGGTAACGAGAATCATATGTTGCTTGGTTTGTTTTAAAAATATTTTCGTATTCAATAGTTTCGATAATCTTTGTGTACCGATCACAAGCGTCTGCAAAACGACGATTACCTGTTTGGAGTTCAACTGATGTTCGTCTAGTCGGCTGGGAACGATGGTTGTTGTACAGCCGCGTGATCAGTGCCCATCTTTCTTCATATGTTAAACCCCCTCCACCTTGCATTAGTAGCTCATCTCTTTTTTCAACGTCAATTTTGACTTTTACGAGGGCAAGCAAATCCTTGGAAGAAAATTCACGAGTTGCAGAATTCGTTGTTTGAACACTATCACTAGGTCGTTGATTTAGTGGAGATGGACGCGGAGCTGTAACCGCTCGATGCTGATTCGGTCCAGGCACCTCTTCGATTTGTGTATCTTGAACTACTCCAACTCCATTATCGGTGAGTAGGTTTCGTTCGTACTCATCAAAAATCCTTCCCATATGTTCATCACTTATTTCGGAATCGTCCATGTAACCTATGCATCAGTAAAATAACTGGATTAACTAGAAGTATGAAGTATTGCTGATAACAAATATTACCTTCCTGATAACGAATATTACCTTTCAAATTGTAATTTTGTGGTAATTTACTTATGAGTTAATACAGCATACAACTGGGACATATAAATAGATCTTCAAAGCTTATAGTGTCTAGTTACATCAATAATTATATCACTGCCGACATAAGCTTTGATGTGTAGTGAATAGTGTACAGTGTATAGTGTTCTGTGGATAGGGTGGATTCCTTCTACTTGGAATTTGGCGTTACTTTATCTTTATATCACTTTATTACAAAGTTTGTTTCTATCACTTTCACCTTTCTGTCACTTTATCACGTTTGTCCAGCGAATGGACCAGTCAGTATTGGAATTTTAAACGATAAAGTTTACAAATTTAACACTACAATGTTGAATGGTAAACGGATTCCCATAGTAGACAAGTCCGTATTAGGAATTGCAACATTTCATATTTACTCCCCATGTTGGCCCTGTAAATATATACGGTTACTACGTTGTTGTTAGCTGGAACCAAACTTTTCATCAAAATAAAAAAATGTCTTCATGGTCATGGCCATCGTCAATGGATTCGAACTATGATCAAAACTTTCCAGAGCGTCCTCCTTCAAGTCCAAGAACAAATATTGATTGGAATATCGAGTACCAAGAGCGGCACTATGAGGAATTGCGTCAAGTCTACCCGGAGTTCACCCACATGACGATTCGTCCACCAGTTGCACCTGTTTCAGAGGTAGGCCATCAAGTAGTCCAAACTGTAACTGAAGAACGCTTACAAGCGTCTACAGTCCCTCGTACTACGACTGCACCAGATGTAGGTCATCAAGAGGTAAGACGAGTTTCAGTTAACCAGGCTCTCCTATCCCGTTTGTTGCCACTGTGGTTACGCGGTAGAGGTGGTAGTCCGAGCGGATGGAGAGAATATAGGTCATAGGATCCATTTATGCTCGCTATGGCCTAACGGATGCAATTATTTTGAGTGGATAGACGAGCGTTTCCCTCAAAGGGCAATTTCTTACGCCAACGAGTTAGAGCAAGAGAATAGGTGACTTAAAACCACTTTGAATGAGCGTAACAATTAATGTGTTTGCGTATTGAATCCACTACCGTTACCTGTTGTGTCTTTACAATCTTTTGTATCTTTACGCTTATTGTTGAATGTATCGGTGTTCTATCCTTAAGTTTATTGTTTGATCTATTTGTGTTATTATTAAAAATAAACAATACGAGTAATCTTAATAACAGGATACGTTACCAAGTACAATAGAAAGAGACATGAAGATAACGATACCATACAACCACTAAACCCAAACTAGATGCTTTTTACACACATACAACTACAATACAACCGTCACAGTCTAACAAATAAGATAACAACCAGATCGCACATACTACATAAAATTACAACTACAACACACTAAAGGATAACGTACGAGTACATATAGCAATACTAACATATCACGTAAACTGAATCTAAGGTATATCACCAAATATCCATGAATCATCCGCAAGAGGTGCTGCTTCTCCACTATAGCCATGGTCATCGTCATCATCATCATCGTCATCTACTCGTCGTACAGGATGATATCGCTCGTCATCCGCAGCAGTTAGCTCGGTAATGCGAGCCATCAACTCATCAACTGCGTGCTTATGCTCTCTATACATCGTATCTCGAAGACCAACATGCATACGATATAGTTCCTCGTAGGGAAGAACAGCGGGATCTGGAAACTGTGTGACAGTAGGCCGTGAAATATCAACATACGTGTCTGGACCAGATGTCCCAGGAATGCCCACGGTCCAACCATAACTCATCGGCGTAGTCGAGTAAGGTGGCTGATGAGGGCGTTGACGAGGAGGCTGAGGGGGCTGAGGAGGCTGATGACGAGGAGCTTGAGGGGGTTGAGGAGGCCTATACATAGTAAGGGTACTCTGAGACATGTCGCGTAAAACACCTGGATCACCAAAAGGAGTGTACGCGGAAGGACAAACAAAATCAACTCCAGCGGCATGTACAAACGTTGCCATATTAGTAGGCTCATAAACAGATCCCCAAAAAGTAATGTAATCTGTACCGGTAATGATAAATCTATCAGCTGGCCACCAGTCACCGGCATACTGCTGTAAATCAGCACTGGAATAAACCCGTAAATGACCTGTATCAGGGTGGGGATCATCGGGAACAACGTCGACATCGCGTAACTGTCACCAACAGCGCTCACCCAAGTACCCGTAACATCCTAAACCAGGTGGGGCCGATACCAGAGGAAATCTTCTACCAGACAGAAATAGAGCGTGCTACTGCGCTGGACCTAGCAAGAACGGGGAATCGACAAAAGGACGCCACATAACTAACTCTCGTGTGGTCCTCATCTCTATCTGAGTACGAGCCACTGCAAATACATGACGGCAATCACCTCCTGGTACAACCCGCCGGTTATCGGGCGACCAAGCTTTCACACGAGGGTAGAAAAGTGATAGTGTAGTATCCAATATCGGAAATGTCATGTTATGAAAGTACTCAAAATACCAATACTGCAGAACCTCCCAAAAACCTGTAATCGACGACCCACGAGTCCTAATAGTGCAGTGCTGGTCCAAACCCCTATACAAATGAGCTAAAAATCGGCGTACCCCAGTCATATGAAATAGGAGTACTGTCGATCGACATGCCGGCAACAACAGCTACATATCCACATGGCAATGTGTTTGATGAATTCGTGAAGAATAAATTACCCATCATATATAATACAAACAATCTAAGAATCTCTAAGTGGTGATCTGCAGGCTGACGTTCCACTAAGTCCATTACGGCTTGCTTCATGAAAGAGGTTCTGATATGATGATTGTTTGTTAAGCCTCCCCCTCGTAAGTTCAAATGTGGAAATATACTAGCCAATAAATCATACTGTTGATATAGCTCATCATATGGTAAAGTGGCACCCTGACCAATTGGTATGCCAGTAAGCATGGTAAAATCCAGTGGCGTAATAGCCATCTCTCCAAAACTAAAGTGAAATGTATGTGTCGTTTTCCACCAACACATGGCTAAAGCACCACATAATTGAACATCGTTATTGTACAGGTTTTCAATACCTAAGGATGCAAATTAAAAATATTTAAATCAAGAAAATATATTTCATTTTCTAACATACGTAATATGTAAGTAGGTTCATCAAAAATACGTACTCAAGAAATCTCCAAAACCAATACTTCTAAGATATCCTGCAATAATTCTGTCTGTGTCGTACGCACGAATCGTCTTATACAAACGGACGATACTAACCCACGATCCTCGTGTACGATCATTACGAGCCTAAAACAAACAAAAAAATAACTAATGTTTGTACGACACACTTCTTGATCAAATACCGACTAATACACTAACCAGTTTAAGAAGTTATACCTCAAAATACGACTTCAAGTTATCGGTAAGGTGTCTTTCCCCTTCAGGCAGTTCCCGAAAATCAGCCAACTTTTCTCTACAGACAAATTAACATCGATGTGTGGATCCAATGCAGCATAAACACCGGCTTTAGCAACCCATCTTCTCCGAACAGGTTTTGAACGACGAGTGTCGGATGGACTAGAGTCTTCAACCGGTTCATTCTCCCCTTGTGCATTGTTGTTGGAGGCATTACGACTTCCAGAACCAAATATAGCTTTACCCAATCTTCTCATTGTTTTTTCTAGAGGATTGGAGCTTTTGGCGGAGGAAGAAGGAAGGAGTGGCGGCTGCGAAGGGTTTTGAAGGCAATTGAATACGGGTGCGGAATAGGGGAGAGGGGACCCGACACGCGGTTAAGGGGTAAAACCCTTAACCGGTGTTGAGAAAGCCGGTTAACATTAACCGGCTTTCTCAACGCCGGCCAAGGGTTTTACCCCCTTGGTCGCGTTTGGGGGGGGGGGGGGGGGGTTGCTCGTGTCAACCCCCTCGAATGACCACGAGCAACCCCCCTGTTGGGGATGCTCTTAGCAGACAATGCTATGGGAATGGCATTAATTTATCTATTTATTTACTTTATTTTAAAATGCTTCATGGAACAAAATCCTAGTTTTCATTGTTCTGTTTGGTGCCAAATGTGTGTGAATTGCTTTGTAACCAGATGTTGTATAGTTATAGTTTGTGATCACAAAATATGTATTATTTGAGAATTTCATGTTTAAGATTTTGTTTATGTGCGAACTGCTACAGACAAAAATAAAATTACGATCATGTTAAGCGATGTGCGACGATCCCAAAAATATAATAATATAGACAAGTTAACATATATTGTGATATCCCAAAATGCTAATATAGGGTGTAAAATACTTCAAACAAAAAGTTGCTTATTTCTCAAAATAAAAATTATAGAAAAATTCTATAAATTAAATTATAACTACGCCTCAAAAATCTTGCAATAACAATCTATTTTGGATTTTATAAAATTAATCTCATTATAATCACATATCGTTTTGAAATTAAATCGATTCAATTTCAAAATAAACAAATAAAATACATATCTAATCTGAATATATACGTATAGCTATAAAGTAATCTAATTTGAATTTCAAACTCGATATTTCTATTTTTAAGTTAAAATGATATTCAATATATTTTAAAATCCATTTATTTTATTAAATAAATTCCTTAAAACTTTCTATATATAATTCAAATAAAATATTTAAAACAAATTTAAATATTCATAATTCAACTGCTAAAAATCCGGGTCGTTACATAAGGATCAGTCCGGGAAGAATCAAAACTAGACTTTTGATAAACTCATGCATTTGAATGAAATTTCTGTATTTTGTTTAGTACTAACCAATCCGTGTTGAGTGTAATGATCCGTATTATACATACGAGAGAAATTTAAAATAAATATATTTAATTCATATGGTCATGTGATTATCATATGTTGGTAAGTGGTTTATGGGGATATTTTATATATTACGATTTTTAACGATTTTTTTAGTGACCATTTTACAACTAAGAATCTTGCTCCGACTATAACTTCTGATAAGAGCCGATGTTATAAATGGTCTCATTGCTTTAGTGGTCACATTAAAAAATGGCTTAACAATTTGAGAGAAATTGCAGTTTAAAGTTTCTAATATTGTTGGACATAATTAGAGTATTGCTAATGGACTAAGATTAGCAATCCCATTAGTCTAATCACTTTCAATTATAAACAGGGGCTGAAGGGAGAGGATAAAAGTTGTTTTCCTCATTCTCAAATTATGTTTGGGCTATTATCTATTCTAGTTCATTCTAATTCTCTAATATTTACTCTAAGTTTTGCATCAAATCATCTAAAAGCTAGATCTACATAGGGAAGATTACATCTAAATGATTCAACATTGATTTATTCATTTTCCTTGTTGTTCAAGTTAGATTACATATTTTCATAGACTGAAGGTTTTGCTGAGTGATAGTGACATTATATGTTGTAAATAGGTATTTTAATCACCACATATGTTAACATAATCTTAAAATATGATAATACATGTTAATTTCAGATCCAGAAACCTTTAGGATAACCTAATTATAAAATATATTAACTAATTTATTAGATCCAACATAGTAGTGAGAGACTAGCCATAAATTGTGTCAGACTATGATTGTTATCGATTGATTCATGTTTTTGGGTGATTTTATGTTTGCAAATGAATGAATTTAGTTATAGTTGATGTTTGAATGATTGAAGTGCATGCTATGATTAATTTGCTTGTTATTGCATGCTTGAGTTAGGATTTAGGAAAAAGACGAGAGCATATCAGAATCAAAAATCATCAGATTCACATTTCAGTGGCATCATTGTAAGTTGAATGTAATACCAAGATGATGAAATAAAATGGTTGACGAATGATTAATGACATCACATTTCAGTGTTATTGTTCTAACATGATACCCTTCTATATAGCGACATAGTTGAACACCTTATCGCTAAGGTCAACAAGTGATTGTCGCCTATTACTGTAAACACCTTAACAATCTTAGCTACTCCTATTCATCGGACCTTACAAGCTCTTTCATCCAATAAGCTTCATAAGTTTCCCCACCTGATTCTTACCAATTCATCCTTCTAACCTTTGTTGACCTAGCCGACAACCTTTTTGGTCTTTATCAACCTATCTGAACTTTGTTAACTAGAATAGTAACACCTTTCAGAGAAGGTCGATAGCCAATCCACTGGATACATCTAATGGACTGAACGACAAGGCTCCATATATACAATAAAGCCTCTTAAACTAACCTAAATTCCCCCTTTCTTATAGTCAACCCTATTGATGGGCTTACCACTACTTTTGAGGGGTTAAGATTAGCACTCAAGAAGAATGTCAATCTCGATCTCAACCTCAATTTTTCCGTGTTTGAAAGCCAGCCCGATTTGGAATTCAGCCTTCGAAGTTACTTACTTATGATTCGACTTCATTATTCAATGGAGATATCAAGACTGTAAATAAACATGCCTCATGGTTGGCAGCTCTTCACATCTTGGAAAATAAAGAAAAGAAAGTATTAAAATATAATCTAGAAAAAGGGAGTTTCGATCCTTTCCACCTAGGTCCCATTCCTCTATTCGCTTTAAAAAAAATATTTTATAAAGATGATTCAATTTTTGCAATTGCAAAAGGAGATTCAGCTAGATTCCAAGGGGACTACATTCGAGCTGGAAATTGAAAAGAAGTTCATTGATCTTGCTAATGAAAAGAGAAATCAACTTAATCAATCCCCTAAAGCGTTCACTTTGCTCAAAAGGATATTGGGTCAAAAAGGAACTGACACTCACTCTAAGAAAAATAAACACTTATATCATAAAAGCTACGCTAAGAAATCTCAAGCTTCGAATGGCCTAACCTAACCAACTCATATGGAAATATCTACAAAATGAAATAACATCGGCTCCGGATATAAGATAATATATATTGTTTATTTGTTCTGGGCTACGTATCTGGGCTTTAGACCAAGCCGCAATAATATACATTTTAAATAAGTGGTTTGTAATGTAAACCGATACGTTACTTCATTTTCATTTTACATTTCTAAAAGTGTTACAAGAGCTACCTTTCCACCATTATTCTTGTTCTCTGTTTCACCTTTTTTTCTAACTTGGTATCAGAGCCGAATCAGAGTGTAGATCATCAAAAGTGGTGTCAATAGTTGATCCATCAGAGAAGCTTCATCACTTGGATCTCATTTCATCAAAGTTTAAACTTCTCATTTGAAGGTTGTTGCTTTATTCAATAACCAAGTGCCTTGCCTACATTTTCTTGTGGTTGCAACTTGATTACAGAATAAAGGTAGTGTTGGATGTGATCAAAAACTCAAGAAATCGATCAGGACAAATCAAGAAACCATCATTATTGTATTAATGCCGTCAAAGATAGCCTATCAGTATTATTTTTCTGTTCTTGTCAGATTACACTACAAGAAATTGTGCTTATAGTTACACTATACAGTGGCGTTTAAATAGTATATGCAGCTGTTTTGTTGATCAAAATAAAATGGTTGCGTTTCAGTTTTAGAAAGGAGTAAGCGGGAATTATTTCTCCATTCCCGCTAACCCTGCCATCAACTTTTCTTTGTCTTTCTCTCACTACTCTCGTTCTCAACACCTAGCCCAAAATTTTCATCTTGCTCCAAAGTCCAAACCAAGCATACCTATCCTATTGATGATTGTCAAAGCATGAATCTTCATCAAACTCAATCTTGCCGATCTGCCTTGAACTCAAAGCCGGTAGTGTCTCCATCGCAAACTATCCACTGATGCTTCCACGAAGAGTCAGAGCCGCAATTCTCGTGACCTAATTTATTTTCCGTTGGACCATGTGAGGTGACCAATTTTAATATGTTCATTGAGCTATCATTTATAATTTAACTTTCATGTGATTTGCCCTAATTTTATTTCAATTTCCACTTGCTAATTTGTGCATTTTCCTAACTTCAACCGTGAATGTAAACTACTAAAGGTAGTGCACACTTTTTTATTATGAACAAAATCAGTGCTTTGTTAGTTTATTTTTACTACGAAGAGAAATCATGAAACCTTGGATTCTTTCCTCTCGGGTTCTAGAAATCACCACTATTTCTTAACTTTTGTTAATTTTAAATGTATTATCCCCTAAAATGGTTTTATTTTATATCAATTAAGATGTTTGATTTTATAAACTGAGTTCTTTTTATTTATTTGCTTTTAGAACCTACGGCAACTTAGCTAATGGATTGGTTTGTATTTGGTTGGGATATAATTGTTTAATGCTCTATATAAGTACACTGCCATCATGGGAATGTATTGTCTCTCTTGATTATGGGTTCTATTTGTCTGCTACAGATATTAAATCACCTTGGGCTTCTCCAATTTGCAAAAGAACAGAAGTGAACAGATTGGCTACATTTATATTACTAATATTATTAAAAGCTCATATTGTATTTTAGATCTTCAAAGTATGCAATTAAAAGTATTTCAGTATTTTCTAATATATGGTGTTTTTCAGTATTTTACATCGGACAATTCAAGAACATGTGTTGTATAAGTTGATTTACATGCAATTTTTGGAAAAATATTATAGGATTCAATATATACAAATACATACCTCAAATACTATCATATACTTTGGTAAAGTTTCACTACCACATTGGTTTCCAAATAACAATTTTTTTACTTCTTTTTATAATGATTTCCTTAATGTATATGAATGTATGATAACAGAAATAGATATGTGAAAACTAAACATTTGTGAAGTCATTCAAATTGAGAAATCAAGTAATAAACGAGAAAACGTGAGTCCCAGCTCAAGTTTATAATCGGGGTCTGGCTACGAGTAATAATTCTAATTCTGCTTCTGACTAGTTCACACACTAGTTGTGTGAATACTAATTTACTGTTTGGCTATAGGTTAAATAGATAGGGTGTAAGTTTCAGTAGATAAGAAAATTAACTTGGATATATCTAAGGAACAGTCAGGTTAGTAGAAGGCATTCGACTCTATGACTTCAAGTAACTCCAGTTGAGGACCACCTTCTAACATGGATATAACTGAACAAATTTCTGAGACTTGCTTTGATATATGCTAGTGTTTGTAGAAAATTATTAAGAAATTTTCACCAATTTGCATTCTTGAACCAGTTTCAGTTTCCTTCTATATTCCAAATCTTCATCAAATATGTATATCGTATATTTTTTCCCTCTGTATCATATTATTTGAAAGTTGCAAATTTTCTTGAGCCTTTTTAGGTCAAGAATTTAAAGAATTATCTCAAACAAGAGGACTGTTTGAGCAAAATACTTCAAAATTTCAAAATAATCAGTAGTTGTTCCAATGTTGATAAATTTCTTATATCATGCATTGAATTGCATGGATATCTGACTTTTGCAATATTATTCGTAGGGGTTCAGCCAGAATGAGACTTGGGATTAGAGGATTCTCTCATATTTTTATACATGTAAGCCACGTTGATAAACGATGGTTTATGATTGTGGAAAAATGAGCAAGGCAGTCACTGGCAGGATGGTTGTTATTTTGCAATGATGATGAAAGAAGGAGAAGGCGGTTTTGATGAAGTGCATGGCTGGTGGAAGCAGGGGTCAGTGATGGATTGATGTCTATATTTATTGAAGTGATGGAGTGGTTGATCTGGTTGTTATTGTGATAGTGGTGGAGATGCAGGTTTGCCATAGTATAGGAGTTTGGTGGAAATAAAGGGAATTGACATATAGGTATTTAATGAATGGTGATTGTTTTGGATTTAATCTGGTGTTTGGGATTCGGTTTGGTCGTAGTTGGGGGTAATTTGTGGTGTTGCGAAGAGAGTGTGTATGTATTGTTTGGGGAAATTTCCGTAGATTCGGTTTTAGCACATTTGAACGAAATTGACTAGCATCTTAAGCTCGTTTTAGACATCTGCACCTAATATTCAACCCAAAGAAACTAAGAAGGGAAGGTTGGCAAGCATCATAACTTGACATTTTGGCGTTAGTCTACCGGGTGGCAACGACATGGCTACACGTCAGCCTTGCCATATGAACCTACAAAAGTCAGCAATTTTAGGCAGTAAAACCTGCATGTAGCAGACTTATGCTCTATAAAACAGCTAAGATTAAGCCTTATTGTGGCCAGTCTGCTGTTTGTATGGTTAAATAAGCGCACAACAATTTATCCATCATGGCTTCCTAGCAGGAAACAGCCTCAGCGAAATAAATCTCATCGGCTTTCTATTTGTTCTTTATCAGCCTCGTGACCAGGTATATTTCACCAATTTTCATACTTAAAAATCTTAATCATCCATCCCCCATTTCGGCCATTATAAGTGCTTAAGTTTTATACCATTAAACCTGAAATCAACAGTCCATATGTTTATAAAATTAGCAAGCCTTTGTTCTGTTTACTTTGGAAATCAGCAATGGATACTTTTGAGTTAGGTTGTGATCGTTTGAGAACAAAAGTCAAGGATACTTTTCAAGTATAGGTTGGTTTTAGGTTGTACTCAATATCACAATGTTCTTTTCACAAGATCGTACATCTCCGCATTTACTAATATGTTAGAACACGACAAATTAGCTTATCTCCAATTAACTAGCATTTTAACTATAATAGTTGATAATAATCTCCAGTCAAGTTGCAATTAAATAAATCAAGAAAAAGAAGAAAGTAATCTGTAAATAATTGATCGACTCTGATATGCAAATTCATGTGAGTATCATTGTTGTCAATATCGTAGCAGCAGGTTTCGTCGTCATTTTAAAAGCACCATTCGTTGTTGCGGTTGATTTAGGGTTGAAGGGAAGATGTCAATTTAAGGTTGAAGTGGAAATGTCGATTTAAGGTTGAAGGGAGGGAAACTAATGAAGAGTTGATGGAACGGGAAGAGGTCGACAAGTGAAAGGAAAGACTTGAATTGAGAAGGTTATGTTAATTAGGGATGAAGGGAAACATGGCTGATTGAAACAGATTGAGCTTGGGTTTTGAAATGAATTAAACTAAATACCACTTAATGTTATTCAGTTAGAGCTGAATGTAACGAAACATATTGGGTTGATCAATTTTATTTGATTTAATTTATAGAGTAAGCAATTCTTATTCCAATTTAAATTTATTTAATTTAGTATAAATATATTGGGCTAAACTCTATTTACATCTCCTACATTTTCATTAACTAACAATTGAAAACTGAAATCGAGGCCGAAACCGAAACTTTCAAAATTTGTGAAGTTGTCCGGAACTAGGAAAATTTCATATGAACGAAAATGATTTCTCAAACTTCAGTTGTAACATTTTCTTTTTCCTTTTCCGGATCAATTTAGTCGTGTGATGGCCTTTTATATAGTTTGATGCTAGAATACAGTTATATTCCTGGAAGTAGCAAAATTATGTTCACTGCTCTTTTATTTATACGTACATACTTGTGTGTATGTGGGTAACTGTTTTCATATTTTACAGTAAAGTATGGACACTATTCAGAATCCAGAGGAGGCTCGTGAGGTATACATATTGCATTTCACCACGAGTATCTTAAAGCACAAAGAAATCGTAGTATGGAATATCATATTTTATTATATGTTGGTTTCTTCAGAACGCAAGCGAAAATGAAAGAAGAAAACATGAGGAGTATTTAAAATGAGTCGAGGTATGATTCATCTGGAGATTCTATATCTATTTCCTTTTATTTTTCATGCAAATCTGTAGTAGAGATGTTGGTTACCAATATCAATGATTGATCGCACTGTTAGAACTGAAAATTTCATTCTTAACCCTGAACATATTGGTTATTGCCTGAAAAATTCAATAAGTAGCAAATTAATGCATTTTATACTGTATTAGCATTATTTTTCAAGATCTTTTTTTCTTGGTGTCAGAGTTTTGTAAAATTAAATAAATAGGACAATGCTTCTTATTAAATCATGTATGATTATCACCAGATGTCCTTTGTGCATAATTTAGCTTTTATATGTTATTTCGTTCTTCATTCATGTATAATATATTTCATTTCTGTCCCTGACTTATTTATTATGATATTATTCTTGTACTAATCACCATGTCGATTGAATGTATTACTATTGCACATTCTAGCACCATCATTTATATTTACTATCTCATTTCATCATCATTTATATTTACTGTCTCATTTCACCTTTAAATGTTTTTTTAAATTGATTTTGTTCATCTCCAGCAGACTCCAATTTGTTTGGGAATAACGACTTAGTGATTGTTATGAAACATCGGTGCTACTATTTCAAAAACAACAATAGTTGGAATTTTCCACTTGCCTGCCCATTTTGAATCCATGGATACTTGTATAATATGTTGTACTGCAGACGTTTAGAATCAAGTAAATGGTCATATTTTGGTTCACTAGTTCGGTTTAGATGACCGAAATAATTTATTTTCTTGCTCGCCAATGTATTTCATTCAATGATATGATGAAACGTCATTGGAGTGTAAAAACATATCAAGTTGTATATTTTTTGGACAAGAATTTAAAAAGACAATAAGTTACTTGTATTTGATATATCTACAAATCGGTAGTAAGCGGTTTTAGCTTGCTAGTAAAAAGCAGTATGGTGCCGGTGTTTGCATAACAGCGAGAGTGATCATTACCATAACATGTGTAAGCTATTGTTAACAAATTTTATAAGATGACGTTGAATTGTTTAAACCGTATATGCTGGCCTGCAAATACTATAAAATTTTAAGGGTATAAGTCACTGCATGTCATGTTACAAACCCATTTAAATGTTAAATCTTACAATGAGCCGGTGATATTAAGGATAATTTGTTGGAACGACAGTAATATAAATGCATGCATTTTCTTTCCATTAACTAATATCTGCGAGTTTTGAACATATGATGTATTCATCCATAAGAAAATTTGGGTGCACTGTATGATGAATAACAATCGTCAATATGTTAATATGCTCACGCTACAGCATAAATACTGTTGTATGCATATAAGAAAATAAACCAACATCTTTGCACCAATGATATTATTATCCAGTATACAGTCTCTTGGAAACTGGATTCTATTATCCAATATAGTCTTTTGCATCTATGATATTTTCCGCTTTAATCTCGCTTCATTTCCGCTATATAGTTTTTTGCATCTACGCCGACATAGAACAGTTGACTGTTTCAACTTCATTTGGTTAATTGTTGCTACACATAATCAAATGGATTCTTGGGTAGTCAAAAACAAGGTCATGTCTCCTTTGAAGTGTCAGTAGCACTACAGAGCATTACACTCTTATGGCCTTAATATTGGTAGATATGATCTTAATAGGTTATGTAGAGGTAGACTGAGGCTTATCACTGGATTGGTTTTTTTTTTTATAGAAAATTGAAAAAAAAATCAAATGTTTTCATTACGAGATTTCGAACTATAATCCCCTATTAATAATTAAAATAGGCAAAATATTCCCATCTAAACTTGCCATGCCCAACAGATTTTCCATCAGTTTATCTTTCATTAAGATTTTCAAATATTCAGTATTGTTTAGCAGTATAATCTAAAGACAATTGATGCAATATACCTTATATACATATAATACGAATACATACAAGGAGCAAAGCTAAACTGGTCCGGGATCCCCATGACGGCACCAGTACTAACAAGCATCGTCCTTGACGTTATTATTTTTGAGTTTGGGCAATTATGATCAGCTAGCGAGAAAGCAATAATTGCAGTTTTCCTTGCTCTCTGCCATGTAGTTGGTCCTGATGTTGGCATTGAATTTTGGTAAGCTGGCGTTGGCGAGAAAGCAGTAATGTCTAGAGAGATTGGATGGAAGCTAAAAATGAACTATAGGAAGAGAGAGACCATGTTCGTAGTTTGGCACTTGAAAAAGATAAAGCAATGGAAATATGTTGGTTTTGTGAGTGATTATCGGAACACGTAAATATGTTGGTGCAAGAACAAGAAAATATGAAGAAGGTGCAATTTGCTGACAAGTATATGAGTGTTGCTGCTCTTGGAGAGGCTGATGAAGATGTAATTAAGTCTGGACATTTCTTTGGTTAGTTACCGAAAACTTAAGCTCCCACTGTGGAAAATCAATATTATATTAATATATGTATGATGAGAGAAAATGTTGCTTGCATATCCATAATATGCTAAAAAATTAGTACACGCACACATATGATCATGTTTTGGGGAGATTATATGTATTTTGGGAGATGAAGTACGATGGCTGATAGGATTTTTAACTCTGTATTGCATTGCAGGAAAAGATCCAACAAAGTGATGATCATTATTCTCAAAGTTTGTACATATCTATCAGCAAAGAGGCATGATTCAAAAAACAAGGACATATGACACAAAATTCTATTATCTGGTTTTGGTTTGTTTTTTCCAGTTTTATGTTGATGGGAAAGGTTTTGGTACGTTTTTTCTAGTTTTGTTATTAGCCTTCTCTGTTTGTTTTCACTATTGTTCCACTATTCAATTTCCGTTCTCTGATTCAACCTCCATTTTGGTTCCATTGCAATCTCAATAATATTGTATGAACTCTGCTCAATTCCCAATGGCAGTGCTTCTTGTGCATGCTAAGTGTGTATCACTTTCCTATGGTGCATCCATCCCATCTGTTTCATCATGATCATCTCCTGTCACGCTGAGTGCTTCAGCGAATACCCAAACCACTTGCATGGCTGTTCTTCCAGTGCATGCTAAGTCTATTAGAAATTCTTGCGATACGAATGCTGCATCAGTTTCAGCAGTTTCAGATACTGTCTTGCCTATTGTTCATTTTCCTTCATAGATCAAACTCCTCTAAGTTGTCCTCAGTGGCAGTTCCACGTGTGTGCGTGTAACGTTGTTTCAAATACTTGTGGTGCCATTGCTCACTCAATTGTAGCAAACTCGTCTTTCGTAACACGAAATGTGTCTGTGACTACTCAGACCTCATACACCTCTCCAATCAATCCTATTGCAGTTGTTTCTACCATGCAGGTTCATAATGGTTCATATAATTGTGGTGTTTATGCTTTGCTCGTTTCTGCTGGCTCATCCACAGCCACTAAGTCGACCTTTGATCGCACTTTGGCCTCGGGCCTGTTCTTCCGGACTGCAAATAACTTTGCAACCTCACTGTTCCAGCCGCTACTGATTGTTTGTAATACCCTATCTTTGTTGTTTTGCCTGGCGCATATTTTCATGCACAACATCATCTCCTCATTCAACAAGCCTACTTTCTTATGCAAGTACAACCACTTGCAGTTTATCTCCCTATGTCGCAAATGATTTCTAGTTCCAACGGATGGGAGTGTAGTCAACCTCCTATCCTTGTTCCGCCTTCTAATATCAATCAGTTTAGCCTCACCTCGATCCCAGTGCATAATGTTGCTGATCCATTTGACTACGAATCATCATCACCTACTCGGTCTGTGTATCTAGTCGGTGATTTATAGTTGTTTCCGTTGTCTGGCTTGACATTTTCCTCAGTTGTGCTAGGCGCTCCCTCACTTGGCGCTTCTCAGAATGCTATGGTGCAGGTTAGGCTTGTCAGTTCTTGGGGGATCACAAATTGTGCAGTAGTTCCAGGCCTTCATCTTTGGACTTGCTTCCCCATGTAAGATTGATTCAGTCGGGTCTGCGCCTGCCAAACACGAACGTGGTCACCTACGTAAGCACTCTGATAGCCAAGCCAGTCGGCTTGCCTCGCCGACTGTTTAAGCTACCATTGCTTGTTTCCTACAGAATTCGGTTCCAATGCGGGCGAGGATGATTTGCTTTATGATAAAGAACAGTGCTCCGAGCTGGGTGATTCGCTGCCTCATCTTCGATCTTCCATATCTTTCAATAATTTGATAGGAAAAGATTCTGGTTTAGGAGTGGACCAACAATCTCTTTCTAATTGTGAAGATCCTTTAGGTATGAGTCTCTCTGAAATTCTTTTAGTTGATCCTGTCAGTTTCTCTGTTGGCACAACGTTTCCACAAACACACATGCAACTGTTTAGATCTCCTCCATGTCAAACCCGGCCTGCAATTAATAATGATCATCTCACTTATGAATTGTCTAAGTCCATTCCATAATCTTCTGTTGGGTTGGTATCTATTCTTGTCATCGCACATTCAGCCCCATCTGTGTCGAGCTCCTCGTCCGTCTTGCTTAAGGGCTCTCAATCTCACACTAAAGGCGAGAAACTCCACTTTCCATCTCTCGAAACCAAAACAAGGGAGGCTCTCACCAAATAATCAAAGACGCCCACTATTGGATTTGGTTAAGCCTGCAGTGGAAGAAACAAATGAATTTTATATAAAAAAAATTGGATCTTTAATGGGCCTATGAAGTCTAAACTCATTTACAAATTTTTTTAAGTTTCTTTTAAATGAAATCATTATTTTATTTTATTTCATGAATAAATTTTGCTTAATTTAATGTATATGTAAACTAGAGTATATCAAATATACCTTTTGCGTACATATTTATATATGCTAGTAACTATGCCTTTCTGTTTTAACATGAAAGTTTCTTTTTCAGCTTGGCATGCATGTTTCTATTTATGTTTTGCACTGAATTATTATACCTATTGAGTAGTTTCTGGAGTGTTAGTTGCTGACGGAATACAAAGTATCCTAGGGAAAATCTGGAAGAGCTTCCTAGGCCAAAATTATTTTGATCCATATGGTCCCTTCATCTATGTTCTTTGGTTTGTTCTCTTTTATGCATTCCCATGGTACTTGTGGTGAGTGACTACTACTCTTGAATCTTTTTGAGTAGTGTGCGAGCTAATCCTATATATAATTGAAAAAGGTTATCAGAGGCAGTCTATTTTGTTTATCATTCTGCATACAATTTTGATATAGATGTGTATGTTTCACAAGTAGATTAGCTACATATTTTTTGTTTTTCGGATATTCTAGTCTCTAAAACAGCTAAGGGAAGAAAGGAAACGTATTTCCTTGAAAGACAACATTTGTGTTGGTTGTTACCCTTGGCTAAGCCTAGAAATTTTATTGGCTATTTCTTGCAACTTGTTCGTAGTAGGTAGCTATCCTTATAGAAGCAACATATGTAGCCCTAGGAATTGTGTTTGCAATAAGGGTGAGGGTTTGGTTTGGAAGAGTTATGTGCAATTGTATTCAGAGATGGTTGTGGTTGCTAATATCAGGAGAAGCGGTGAAGAGTTGGTAAGGTAGAGTTGTTTTTGTTTGTGTTTTTTGATGTGAAATGTTGGGTGCAGAGGAAGTTAAGGGAGGAAGGAGATAGTGTTACTAGCTGTGAAGTAGCAGGTGGTGTGAATGGTGGAGCGTACAGTATTGAATGATGGAAGTTGAATTGGTGGTCTAGTGACGTTTTATTGTGTGTTGGTTAATGTGCTATGGTTTTCATGTTGTAGGGAGAGAAAGCAGCAGACACAACTGTTAAAAGACTGGGACATAAAAGGTTTGTTTTTTACTCAAAAGTCATATTACTCATCAAATAATTTTATCATTAAAATGATTTTATCCCTTCTGTATTATGTGCATCTACTTATTCAAGACCTACTCCTAGGCTACTTAATTTATAATAATAATAAATTAAATTTGACTATTGAATATATCAACTACAATTTGACTATTGAACTTATAATATTGAAACAGGGCCTGACCATATATTTTTGTTAGAACATGCAAGATACTCGTGTGTACTGTGTTATGTATCACGTTAGAATACCTAGGATTTCTTTTTAACTAGTCAAAATAAAATCAACATAAATATTTAGGTATGATATTTTGACAGCATGATTTCATAATAAGCATGCTTTTATTCAGAATATCTTTAACTTTGACTTGCTTGAAAATTTCTGAAATCGTTTCCATTCAGAATATTGTTTATGTACAGATCCGAATTATAAAGTGGAATAAATTATTCATGGTCGAGAACTATTGATATTTAATATTGTTTATGTGATTGTTTTAATAATAACCAATTAATATTTTCTACAGGTAATTAGCTTTTCTAGAGTGAAGACCAACAACAATGGATAGGACTTTAATTGTTCCGTGTATTATGGTATTTGTTGGTACTTATTGTGTAAATTTGTTTATGAATGCTTATGGTATGTGAATTTGCTGAATTTGTCAAATAACCGTTATCTAAATGGTTATGGAAAATACTTATGTGACTAATTTTCTTTTAGTTAATTGAATATGATTGATTGATTGTTGTTTTAAATAAGACATATGATCGTTGATAACTTTAATGACTATTACATAATTAGTTGTTCGATATAATATAAGCCATTAACAGTATATAGTAGCATTTAAATTATGCTACAAAGCAATCAATACCTTTTAGTAGCGTTTTAGAAACGCTACAGAAACAAATGTAGTATACCATTTGAATTTTTAGTGGCACAAAATAAACGCTGCAGAATAACAAAAAATGATCTACGTATAGACTTTTAGTAGCATTTGAAAAACGCTACAGAAGAACAAAAATTAACCCACGTACAGATCTTTAGTAGAGCTTCGAAAACGCAACTATGTTAATCATATGGTAGCGTTTATGAACACGCAACCAAAAAATTCAAACTTTTAGTTGCGGGACCTGTAGTAGTGTTCATTAAAACGCTACCAAAAGTTTTAGTAGCGTTTTTCAAACGCTACCAAAGGTCTTTTCTGGTGTAGTGTTACAAGGTTTTTCATCGTTTAGACTATATAGTTGCAACAGCTACAATAGTGGTTTCTCCTGTTCTATCTCAATTCAAAGTTTCAAGTGTTTAGATCATACCTCTGCATTCTGAAATTCTTTCATAGTGATTTCAGCATGACTAATACCAGAGATGGAGATAATTCTAGTCCTCAAGTGTCCAGCAATAGAGTCCATCAAGCTCAGAGTTCATTAAGTGATCCTATGTAAGATTTGATGAAGTCCATCATAAAACCCCAAAGCCAATTAATTTCGATTCAACTCAATGAAACCAATTACCTGTTATGGAAATTATAGGTAGAAACGACTGTTAGAGCATATGGCTTAGATGATTACATTCTTTGAACAAAAATTGTTCCCCCCAAAATTCATCAGAGATCATGAAGAAAAATTAGTGAATAATCCTGAATTTACCATGCATCAGAGACAAGATGGCTTAGTTTGTGCATGGTTGATGTCTTCTATTGGTCCAAGTATCTTACCTCAATTAATAGGTGCTAGAACTGCCCAAGAAGTTTGGGAAACAGTTGCAAGAAAATTTTCTAATCAATCTTCTGCAAGAGTTATGCATCACAGAAGACAAATGCATAGTATAAGAAAAGGAGAATCATCAGTGAATAAATACTTGCTCAAAGTTAAGAACATATGTGATCAGTTAACTTCTACAGGGCAATGAATCCCAGAACAAGTTATAGCCATAGTAAGTGATTTAGATGATGAGTATGAAGCAGTTACTGCAATTATTCTATCAATAGATCCAGCTCCCTCCTTACAATATGTTTATTCTACACTTCTGTCTCATGAAGGTAGAATAGAACATAAAAAAACAGTAATTCAGACCTGACTGTCAATTATACTTATTATGGCAGAGGAAGAAATCAAGATAAAGGAACTGCCTCAAGAAATCAGATTAACAATAAGAGAGGGGTCAGGTCTGGTAGAGGTAGAAGAGGTGATAGAAGTAACAATAATAATAGAATCAGGTGTCAAATTTGTGAGAAAGTGGGGCATAATGCAAGCAAGTGCTATTTCAGGTTTAATACCAATTATACTCCTCCACATCAAAATAATAGTGCTAGTGCAAATATGGTTAATACTGCTAAAAAAACAGTAAAGCACAAGCAGAAGTACTCAATATACAAGCTACAACAAATGATGATGTGTCAAATGATTGCTCGTATCCAGATTCCGGTGCAAAAAACCATGTCACAAACAATTTGAACAACCTTAATCTGGGGACAAGGAGTATAAAGGTACACAAAATCTTCCTGTAGGTAATGGTAAAAATGCGCTTATCACACATTCTGGAAATGCAAGCATTGATGCAAGTATTAATGGAACTAAACAACTATTATTAAAAAAAATATTATGAGTTCCATCAATTAAGAAAAACTAAATGAGTGTTTCCCAATTTGCAAAGGATAATAAAGTTTACTTTGAGTTTTATCCTAATGCATGCATAATTAAAGGCATACTGACACAAGAAATTCTCTTGCAGGGTAAAGAGAATAGGGGATTATACAGATTTGATATAAGTAATTCTAAGAATTCTGTGATTAAGAATGATAAATGTATAATGTCTGTAGTTAATACTTTTAGTTGCATTAAGGAATTTGAAGGCATTGTAAACTGGGTCACCCCGGTATGAAAATTACTAAGCAGATCATGGTGAATAATAATATTCCTGTTAGTCAAATTCCTGAAACACAGATTTGTCCTGCTTGTCAATTGGGAAAGAGTCATAAACTTGCATTTCCAGACTCACAAATTAAATACACTAAATCACTTGAACTAATTGCAACAGATTTGTGGGGTCCTGCTCACATTAGCTCAAGCTATGGTTTTATATATTATATCTCATTCATTGATATTTACTCTAGATTTGTGTGGATCTACATGCTTAAATTAAAATTTGAAACCAGTAATGTGGTAATACAGTTTTTTAATAAGGTTGGAAACTTTACTGGTAATAAGGTAAATGTTTTTCAAACTGATGGTGGTAGAGAATTTTTACCTTTAAAATATTTCTTTAAAAAGAAAGGTATTACTCATAGATTTACATGCCCTTATACTTCTGAACAAAATGGAACCTTAAAAAGAAAACACAAGCATATTGTTGAAACTGGTTTAACTCTGTTAGCACAGGCCTCTATGCCTTATAAATATTAGGAAGATGCATCTAGTATAGCTATACATTTAATTAATGTATTAGGAAGATGCATCTAGTATAGCTATACATTTAATTAATATAATGCCAAGAAAAGTGTTAGACTTCAAATGTCCTCAAGAGAAGCTAACAAAAATTAAACCAAATTATAAGCATCTAAATTTTTTTGGATGTCGCTGTTTTCCTTATATAAGACCTTTTAACAGTCATAAACTATAATTCAGGTCAACTGGATGCACTTTTTTGGGGTATTGTAATAAGCAAAAAAGGATATAAATGTTTAGAAAGAAATGGAAAATTCTATATTTCAAGACATGTGAAGTTCAACGAACAAGTGTATCCTTTTAGAAAACCAAGTATTAGAAGTGCAAATAAAACTATTAGCACTAGACAGGTTGTTATGACATACCTGATGAAGTTGAAGTAATGGTGCCTGTTCATTATAAAGAACATGACACCGATACTAGCTCTCAACACACCATACCCTCAAGTGCGACAGGTCAAGAGCATCTCTCCTCCAGTAGTGGTGATGTTGCAGAACAACAAGAATAAGATATAAGTGACTCTCATGATGATCAAACAGTAAATGATAATGTATCAAGTAACAATCAAGCATCAGATATCAGAGATGATGTAAATCAACATCCAATGCTTACTAGAGCAAAGTGTGGTATTTATAAGCCAAAGTTTTACAACACTGCAATTGTTTTAGAAGAACCATCTACCTATGATGAAGAAGCTAAAAGTGATAAGTGGAACTCAGCAATGCATGAAGAATACAATGCACTAATCAATAAAAGGACATGGATTTTGGTTGAAAAACCAATAAACAAAAACATTATTGGTTGCAGATGGATTTTTAAATTGAAAAGAAATGCTGGTTGTTCAATTTCAAAGTACAAAGCAAGACTTGTTGCAAAGGAGTATTCACAACAGTGTGGATTTGTTTTTCAGAAACATTTTCACCTGTTGTGAAACCACCTTCAATCAGAATTATCTTAACAATTGCTTTGCATAGAAATTGGAACATCAAACAATTAGATGTTAATAATGCTTTTCTTAATGGTGAATTGCAGGAAGAAGTTTACCTGGAGCAGTCTCAAGGTTCATTCAGCATGCAAACAAAAATTTGGTGTGCAAGCTTAAAAATACTATCTATGGATTGAAACAAGCACCTTGGGTTTGGTCTGGAAAGTTGAAAGCAACACTTGTCAAACTTGGCTACAAATCATCAGTATCTGATAACTCAATTTTTATTAAAATGACTAGTACTGCTACAACATATATTCTTATTTATCTTGATTATTTTATCATTACAGGAAGCAGTGAAGCTGAAATCAAAGCCATTACAAATGCTGAATTTTGAATTTTCTGTTAAAGACCTGGGTAACTTAAATTATTTCCTAGGTGTTGAAGTTAAAAGAACAACAAATTCAGAGTTGCATCTTAATCAGAAAAAATATATTTTAGAAATCCTTGTTAAAGCTAAAATGGATAAAGCAAATCCTCTGCCAACACCAATGATCACTAATGCACAACTATCAAAATACAAGGGAGAAACATTTCAAAATGGAAAACTATATAGAAGCATTGTTGGTGCTCTACAATATGCAACAATGACAAGACTTGACATAGCATTTAGTGTGTCAACAAGGCCAGTCAATTCATGCAAAATCCTTTAGATAATCATTGGAAGGCAGTTAAAAGAATTCTCAGATATTTGGAGGGAACTATTGATCATGGACTTATCCTAGAAACTAGCAATACATTAAATATCAATGCATATGTTGATGCTGATTAGGGAACAGATTATGATGACAAGAAATATACATCAGGTTATTGCATATTTCTGGGTAAAAATCTAGTATCTTGGTGTGAAAAAAAAACAGAATATTGTATCGAGATCCAGCATTGAAGCTGAATTTTGAAGTGTTGCTAGTTGTACTGCAGAAGTCATGTGGATAGAATCATTGCTATGTGAACTTCAAATTGCAACATCAAAACAAGCAACAATATGGTGTGACAATATCGGGGCAATATCTTTATCATCTAATCTAGTGTTGCATTCAAAGACTAAATCTGTTGAGTTAGATCTCTATTTTATTAGAGAACAAGTAATCAAGGAGAAACATAAGATTGGATATATACCTTCCGCTGACCAAAAGGGTGACAAACTTACGAAGCCCCTATCTAAGCCTTGCTTTTGGAAGCTCAAAGAAGAGTTGAATATTGATGTTGCAGACACTGGACAGAGCTCAAAGAGATTAATCCTCATTCGAGATTGCTAAAGTTGAGAGCTTTGAGGGTAATTCAGCTAATTGATGTCAGATCTACATCTCCTAGCTAGGACTTCAACCGAAATGACCGAGGTTAGATCCTTTTCGTTATCCAATTTAACCTCTCTCAGTAAATCGAGCCATCACAAGCCATTCAGCTCATAAATCATTTGATTTGCATGTCTTGGAGGCCTATAGAAAGAAGATCTTTTCATCGATCAGTGGTTTTATCCGAAGGAGTCGCCATTATTTTATTTTTGAAGCTCAAACCTTAACCCAAATCGGTTTGAGGGGGAAAGGAAATAACATTGGCTCCGCATATAAGATAATGATCGTTTATTTGTTCTGGGCTATGTATTTGGGCTTTAGCCCAAGCCGCAATAATGTACATTTGAAATAAGTGGTTTGTAATGTAAACCGCTACGTTACTTCATTTTTAGTTTGCATTTCTGAAAGTAATACAAGAGATATCTTTCCACCATTATTCTTGTTCTCTGTTTAACCTTGTTTTCTAACTCTATATCTTAACAAAGATAAGTTATATCAGTTACTGGAATTCGAAGAAGAAATGCCCTAAAGAACAAAGGAATCCTTATGTCCTCTACGACTTATATCACTTATCTGACAGATATGAGACCAATCAATGTCACGCTCTTCAAAGAGTCATCATGCATTATGCTAGGTACGTCCAACTTAATCAGTTTGTATGAAGGAAGTAATCTTGCACAATAAAATAAAACTCTTTTGTTCAATATTAATGAATTCTTAATGGATTAAAGTGATCCCAAATCCAAAAATTCCTTGGTACTTATGAGGCAAAAGTACAAGTAAATCTAGGCTCGGCACATCTAATTTGATCTAATGGCAGAGTCATACTTGGGCACAACCAAGTCTAAGTCCTTGAACATCAAATCCCACTTGGATACCCACCAAGTTTAAGTCCTGACATATCAATGCTCGACACACCCAGTTGCTCCTAGCATGAGTTAGTATAAGGAACATCCCTAAAAGTGAAGCTTTAGCGCCATCCACGTACCCCCCTTAAAGAATCTCTATCGAAAGGAAATCTTTGACTTGTTTCCAGATGTTAAGCCTTCAGTGCTTGTTATACGCCTTACTAGGGTACATTTTAAAGGAAGGAAACCCTGGACTTGTTTCTGCTAGTACAATGGATGTTAGTTTTGATGATAACAACTCCAGGTAATAAATTTTAAATATATACCTATTTACTGATTATTATTATAACAACCCGGAAAATCAGAACCAATTTAAAAAATTTATTTTCGCTATTTTAATGAATTTTGAATATTTAAAATGAATTATTTTAAATAATAATGACGGAAAATTTATTTTTGACGAAGTTAGAACGAATAAATTTATTTTAATTATAAAACGAGTCTGAAATGGCGCGGCAGTTTGGAAATTCGATTTCAAATTTCAAATGAATATGCAGAATTCAATGTAAGTCAGAATTGGACGAAACAAGAAATAATTGAATCTGATTAACTATGTCTTTCCAATGAATGTAAGAAACTGAAATTTCGTTTTATAAGTTGAAAGATATGCCCTGTTTAAAATTCAGAAAAGTCGCTGTGGAATTTATATATATTTTAATATATATAAAGGCCTTAAAAATAGCCATTTTGCAAATGACCTCCGTTTTCGACGAAACCACTTTTGTTGGAACCGGAATGTCAAATTATTGCTGGATTCCAATTCTCCATAATTTTTGGGATGAATATGTGAGCATGGCAAAAGAAAACGTGTTTTATCAGTTTCAGTCAATTTGGATCGACCAAAAAATTGCCATTTTTCAAACGGACTCAGAATTCGACGAAATTAGTTTTGATAGGACCGTATCGTCAAAACAAAGCTAGATTTATTTTATGGAATTTTTAGAGTCAGTATGTGATCCCGATAAATTAAAATGTACGTTTAAATTCAATATATAAAGATTTATATTTTAATTTAAAGAAAAACTAAACAAAACAGTCGAATTGGCTTACGGGACATATTCCATTGTGTTCAGAATGGGCGTATTTAGTTAGGGGCGATAGTCGCTGGGTCTCGTTTGGAGTTCGGAGTTTAAACTTCACATTCATAAATATAATTGAATTAAATATTATTATTAAAAGGGTATATATTAATAAAATCGTAACCCTAATCACTTTAATCATCAGCCGCCTCTAATAGGAAACGAACGGTTAAAACCCTTCAAACAATTCCTCCCACTAATCACGTAATCCGCGCCTGATTCTTGATCCCCCCAACAACAAAGTTATTCCCCTCAACAAGAGCTTGGATCCTACCGGTGGTGATCAGAAACCTCAAACGGAAATGGCCGGATTTTGCTAAGAAACTGGCTTCGTTCGTGGGTTTTATGAGGCTAGAAGAGAGCCTCGAATTGCGGGCCTTCACAGGCATGGGAAGAGGAGTCTCGTGCCTCCGTCATGGCGAACTCCGATCATAGCCATGACTTTCGTGGAAGAGGCGCGCTAGAGCCCTAGGATGGGGCTGATATCGCGATATGTAGATGGTTGAGTTACAGAAGAAAGGCAGAGAGAAGGATTAAAATGGTTAAGAGAATACTTAATTAATTAATTATATAATTATTCTATCAAGTAATCAAACGTTTAAAGAATCGTATCTTGCTCATACGATTGCAGAATTCAGCAAAAATGAGGCCGTTGGAACCGTGAATTCAAGATCTACACCATGGAACTGACCGGGACAAATTCAGAAGTAGTCAAGAATTTTGATTGAATTAAATGCATAGTTTAATTCAGTTCAAAACAATCGTTATCAACGAATCCAATCAATGTGAGAACTTCTCTCACTATAAATTTTTGTACAGTTATTTAAATTATTTTGTTACTGCACATATGAACCGCTCCCCGTCGTCCACAGACCATGGACGACTTGTTTAATTGTATTCTGCTGTGAAAATTGATTGTGATGTGAAATGGAAAATAAAAATATATATACACGATATGGAAAATATATATGTGATGTGAAATGAAGAATAACATATATATGAAAAGAAAATAATATATATATATATATGAAATGTAAAATATATATATGAAGTGGAAAATAATAATGTGAAAATAATAATATAGATATATGATGTGTAAAAATATATATATATGATGTGTGAAAAATATATATTTAAAATGAAAAATATATATGTGAATTGAGAATAATATATATACGATGTGAAATAATATATATATATACATATATACGATGTGAAATAAAATGTATATACGATGTGAAATACAATATATATATATATATATATATATATATATATATATGATGTGAAATAAAATGTATATACGATATGAAAAATGTATATTTGAAATGAAAAAAAAATGGAATGCAAATAAATTATATATATAAGAGGTGAAAATTATATATATATAAGAAATGAAAATAAATATATATATGGAATGTGAATAATATATATATGAAAAGAAAAATATATATAAGAAGTGAAAAATATATATATGAAATGAATTATATATATAAATATATATATATAGGAAGTGAAAAATATATATATATATATATATGAAATTAATTATATATATAAGAAGTGAAATATATATATGTAAGAAATGAAAATAATATATACATGTGAAATGGAAATAATACATGTATGAAATGGAAATGATATATATATATATGAAAGGTGGAATATATATATATATATGAAGCGTGAATGAAATAAATACTGGTTTGTTAAAAATATTATTTTTAACATATATATGAGATGTATAAAATTTCAATGTAATGGAATATTCGATTTTGACTAAAAATTGAAATGAAAGTTGAAATCATTTTTGAAACGAATTTAAAATGATTTATAAAATTCGTGTTTTGAATGGAAATCGATGAAATATATAATATATATATATTAATGGACTAAATAGAACGCGCCGCGCTGCGACCTTTCGTGAATTTCGACCATTGACTTTGAATTGACGTTACGGGAGATCCGACTGTCGGATTCCCCAAAAACCGGAACCGTTGGGTTCGTATCGAAAAGAGCTTTCTAAAGAATATTAGAGATTTGAAATCTAACGGTTGGATTTGGAATTATGTCCAAATTAAATTTGGAAAAGGCCACTGTAAGTGCAGTTCGATGACCGTTTATGGAAATCGACTATACGGGCCTTGATAAAATTATAAAAATATCAATAATTTGTGTAAAATCATAATAAATGATTTGGAAAGAATTGGGATGAAAAAATTCCATATTTTTTGTAAAGATAAAAATATATTTTTATCGAAATGAACTAGTTATTAACTAGAAATATAATCCAATGTTTATAAATAAATAAATTGGATTTGAAATGGTTTTAAAAATAAGCAGAATTTCCAATATATGAATTGGAATGGATTTGAATTGAAATTATCTTCGGAATATTTCGATTTTGGATCCCGTGATTATATGGATATTGTGTAGGAATTTGGAAATATATATATATATATATATATATCGTTATTCCAATACGATATTTGTTGGTTTCGGAATTTGGTTTTGAATATAAGCCAATATTATTTTCTATTCAGTGCCTTGTATTTAATATCAAATTGGATTTTGGGTTTGTCGTGAATGGTGTCTTCGTTAACCCCGTTCTTAAATCTCGATGCGAAAAGAATAAAACTTTTAATTAAAATTTAATGATGTTTACCAATTAATTAATATTTAATTGGAATCGAATTGAAATTGGATTTTGGGTTTGTCGTGAACTTTGTTTAAATGACATTAGTTCTTGAACCCGAGTAAAAGCAGGATTAATTTCCAAAAAAGAGAACAATCAATAAGTGATTTTAGAGACGAAACTAATTGGAGTTTGAATAAATTTTTAATTAGATTGGAATGAATGAATGGTAATAAATAAAATACCAAAACGAGATTAAACCAAATATACTTGGTTGTTGATATTGATTCGGATTGATTGTTTGGATTGTGCTCAACCAGTATATGAGCAAAATATGCTTTTACATTTAGCATTAGGTTTGGTAGAAATACTGGTATGCTAACGCCTTGTGAAACATTTCACGATTTGACTATGAGGTGTTAGCGAAGTGTTGAGTTCATTTCAAATTTAATGAATGATTTTGAAATGATATTTTTCTTAAGTGAAAAGAAATGTATTCCCGATTTTGGACAGGGAATGTTTTATAAAACAGAAAGGATTTTGAGGGCTAAAACCCGATGATTTCGAAATGATTTGAAAATGTATTATGGTTTTACATTGTAATCCATTACATATTCGATTAGTTGCTATTAATGATGTATCTGTTTGGTGGCGGAGAATTTATTCTCTTGCTTAACACCCTTCTTCGAGACATACGAGCTTAAAGGTTATGTGATTAATAGTGACTGATCATATGTGTGAATTGCTGATGTGAAGTACTATAGATTCGATTATACTTGTGATTATGTTGTGAAATGATTTTCCCTACTTCGGGATATGAAATGATTTGGTATGTGGCTAAAGATTTGGTAACCCACCTTAGGGTGAGTGGTCAGTGTGTAGCCTGCTCCATGTGTGGGAGGTGCATATATATATATATATATATATATATATATATATATATATATATATATATCGAGTTGCTTAGGTACGTGCCCTTTGCCTTGTCTAAGGGGAGCCCGATATTTGGTTGCATACTTTTTTGTATGCATTGTTATGTTTTGGAATTCATATTTCCAACGATTTGGTTTGAAATCCCGAAGTGAAATCTATTTTGGTATAAAAGTTAGATATGTATTTCAAATGATTTGAAATAGAAATCGGGAAATAAAGTCCAAAGGAGTAATTTCTGTAAATTGAATTGAATTTGGGAAATCTAAGTGTGGTGATTAATCTAAATGGGTAGATTGGGACATTGCATGTTTATTGATGCATATTAGGTCCATGTATCTATACTGATTGTTGTTTATACACTGACATTCATGGGGGTAAACCCGTTACGCGTTAGCGGCATGGTCCTGTGATTTGCCTTATCATTTGTATAAGTTAATTTTAAATGTTGAGTTTCTCACACCAGTCCCATGATTGACCTGTAGTTGGTTTTTCCCTTGCAAACTCGGGTGCCTCTATTTTCCACACGGGCAGTCGAGTAGTTTATTTTGCAGATATATTGAGCAGGATGTTGGATCGAAGCTTTAAGCTGTGTCCAGATCATTGATAGTCTTCCGCTGTGTTAGTTTATTTGTTTTTCGTCGTGCATTGTATTACATTTATTGTAAATAAGTCTTCCGCTGTATTATATTTCGATATACTCTGAAAAGTTCTATACTCTGATGTAACATTATTATGATGTTTATAAAAGTCTTCCGTTATTTGTTCTGATACGTTGTATGCCCAGAGTTAGCTTATCTGGATTTTGAACGGTCTTGGTCGATTTAGCGATTGATTAGGTCCGGGCGAAATCCGTATCGTTGCAGATGGTATCAGAGCTTTGGTTAACTCAAATCTTTGGGGTGCAACTCGTTAGAATAGAATAAAAGACTCATCAAAGGTAGGATTAGTAATATCCTATTGAAGAAAACTCATTAGAGACAGGATCAGTAGTATCCTAGAATGAGAAACTCGTTAAAGATGGGGTTAGAAATACCCTAGAATGAGTTGAGAGTGACAAGTTTATAAATAACGTATTTGTGATTGTATATATAATCCGATTTTAGAAAATATATTTTTGAATATATAAAAGTTATATATTTGAAAATTTTAATCAACAAATTGATTGCTGGTTGTGTTGTGTGATTATTAGTTCAGCTAACTAAAATATTGGAATAATAAAAACCCATATGAGAATGAAAGGTCCAATTAGCCAAATTGTGCCAAATATTTAACCGAGTTGAAAATTGTTTGAAATAACATACATGTACATATATATGTGTGGACAGGTCATAGCATGGAAGCTAAAAAGAGGAATAAAATTGTATGCCCGACAAATAGGGACATATTTACTGTTTTGTTTGGGTTGGATGATTTTATGAGCCGATTGGCTTTTTCTTTTTCTTTTTGTGATGAGAGGCCTGTGTGGCGGTTTGGGGATTTTCCCAATGCTCCCGGTACAAAGGAGGTTATGGCGAAATTTTTCGAAATTTTAGGGTGTTAGCCAAATTTTTAAAAAAATTGAAAATTCCTATAAACTGAAAAGTTGAAGAATGAAAGCTAAAATGAAAGTTGAGTTGGTTGGTTAAACAACTTTCAGCTTTGTTCCTTTTTTAGGACGAAATGATTTTAAGTGGGGGAGATTGTAACAAACCGGAAAATCAGAACCAATTTAAAAAATTTATTTTCGCGATTTTAATGAATTTTGAATATTTAAAATGAATTATTTTAAATAATAATGACGGAAAATTTATTTTCGACGAAGTTAGAACGAATAAATTTATTTTAGTTATAAAATGAGCCTAAAATGGCGCGATAGTTTGGAAATTCGATTTCAAATTTCAAATGAATATACATAATTCAATATAAGTCAGAATTGGACGAAACAAGAAATATTTGAATCTGATTAACTATATCTTTCTAATGAATGTAAGAAACTGAAATTTCAGTTTATAAGTTGAATGACATGTCCGGTTTCAAATTCAGAAAAGTCGCTGTGGAATTTATATATTTTTTAATATATATAAAGGCCTTAAAAATAGCCATTTTGCAAACGACCTCCGTTTTCGACGAAACCACTTTTGTTGGAATCGGAATGTCAAATTATTGCTGGATTCCAATTTTCCATAATTTTTGGGATCAATATGTGAGCGTGGCAAAAGAAAACGTGTTTTTTCCATTTTAGTCAATTTGGATCGACTAGAAAATGGCCATTTTTCAAACGGACTCAGAATTCGATGAAATTAGTTTTTTTAGGACCATATCGTAAAACATAGCTAGATTTATTTTTATGGAATTTTTAGAGTTAGTATGTGATCCCGGTAAATTAAAATGTATGTTTAAACTCAATATATAAAGATTCATATTTTAATTTAAAGAAAAACTAAACAAAACAGTCGAATTGGCTTATAGGAGATATTCCATTGTGTTCGGAATGGGGGTATTTAGCTAGGGGCGACAGTCGCTGGGTCTCGTTTGGAGTTCGGAGGTTAAACTTCACATTTATAAATATAATTGAATTAAATATTATTATTAAAAGGGTATATATATTAATAAAATCGTAACCCTAATCACTTTAATCATCAGCCGCCTCTAACAGGAAACGAACGGTGGAAATGCTTCAAACAATTCCTCCCACTAATCTCGTATTCTATGCCTGATTCTTGATCTCCCGAACAACAAAGTTATTCCCCTCAACAAGAGCTTGGCTCCTACCGGTGGTGATCAGAAACCTCGAACGAAAATGGTCGGATTTTGCCAAGAAACTGGCTTCGTTCGTGGGTTTTATGCGGCTAGAAGAGAGCCTTGAATTGTAGGCCTTCACAGGCATGGGAAGAGGAGTCTCACACCTCCGTCATGGCGAACTCCGATCATGGCCACGACGTTCGTGGAAGAGGCGCGCTGGAGCCCTTGGATGGGGCTGATGTCGCGATATGTAGATGGTCGAGTTACAGAAGAAAGGCAGAGAGAAGGATTAAAATGGTTATGAGAATAATTAATTTATTAATTAATTATATAATTATTCTATTATGTAATCGAATGTTTAAAAAATTGTATCTTGCTCATACGATTGCAGAATTCAGTAAAACTGAGCCCGTTGGAACTGTAAATTCAAGATCTAAACCATGGAACTGACCGGGACAAATTCAAAAGCAGTCAAGAATTTAGATTGAATTAAACGCAGAGTTTAACTCAGTTAAAAACAATCGTTATCAACGATTTCGAATCCAATCAATGTGAGAACTTCTCTCACTATAAATTTTTGTACAGTTATTTAAATTATTTTGTTACTGCACATATGAATTGCTCCCCGTCGTCCACAGACGATGGACGACCTGTTTGACTGTATTCTGCTATGAAAATTGATTGCGATGTGAAATGGAAAATTTAAATATATATATATATATATACGATATGGAAAATATATATGTGATGTGAAATGAAGAATAACATATATATGAAAAGAAAATAATATATATATGAAATGTAATGTATATATATGAAGTGGAAAATAATAATGCGAAAAAAAATATAGATATACGATGTGTAAAAATATATATATGGTGTGTGAAAAATATATGTTTAAAATGAAAAATATATATGTGAAATGTGAATAATATATATATATATATACACACGATGTGAAATAATATATATATACACGATGTGAAATAAAATGTATATACGATGTGAAATATAATATATATATATATAATGTGAAATAAAATGTATATACGATATGAAAAATGTATATTTGAAATGAAAAAAAATATGGAATGAAAATGAATTATATATATATATATATAAGAGGTGAAAATTATATATATATATATAAGAAATGAAAATAAATATATATATGGAATGTGAATAATATATATATGAAAAGAAAAATATATATAAGAAGTGAAAAATATATATATGAAATGAATTATATATATATGAAGTAAAAAAAATATGTGAAATTAATTATATATAAATAAGAAGTGAAAATTATATATATATAAGAAATGAAAATAATATATATATATATATATATATGAAATGGAAATAATATATATATGAAAGGTGGAATATATATATATATATATATATATATATATGAAGTGTGAACGAATTAAATATTGGTTTGTTAAAAATATTATTTTTAACATATAAATGAGATGTATAAAATTTCCATGTAATGGAATATTCGATTTTTATTAAAAATTGAAATGAAAGTTGAAATCATTTTTGAAACGAATTTAAAACGATTTATAAAATTCGTGTTTTGAATGGAAATCGATGAAATATATAATACATATATATATTAATGGCCTGAATAGAACGCGCCGCGCTGCGACCTTTTGTGAATTTCGACCATTGACTTTGAATTGACGTTACGGGAGATCCGACTGTCGGATTCCCCTAAAACCGGAACGTTGGGTTCGTATCGAAAAGAGCTTTCTAAAGAATATTAGAGATTTGAAATCTAATGGTTGGATTTGGAATTATGTCCAAATCAAATTTGGAAAAGGTCGTTGTAAGTGCAGTTCGATGACCGTTTATGGAAATCGAATGTACGGGCCTTGATAAAATTATTAAAAATATCAATAACTTTTGTAAAATCATAATAAATGATTTGGAAAGAATTGGGATGAAAAAATTCCATATTTGAAAAGATAAAAATATATTTTTATAGGATTGAACTAGTTATTAACTAGAAAAATAATCCAATGTTTATAAATAAATAAATTGGATTTGAAATGGTTTTAAAAATAACTAGAATTTCCAATATATGAATTGGAATGGATTTGAATCGAAATTATCTTCGGAATATTTCAATTTTGTATTCCGCGATTATACGGACATTGTGGAGGAATTTGGAAGATATATATATATATATATATATATATATATATATCGTTATTCCAATACGATATTTGTTGGTTTCAGAATTTGGTATTGAATATAAGCCGATATTATTTTCTATTCAGAGCCTTGTATAGTATCAAATTGGTTTTTGGGTTTGTCGTGAATGGTGTCTTTGTTAACCCCGTTCTTAAACCCCGATGAGAAAAGAATAAATCTTTTAATTAAGATTTAATGAAGTTTACCAGTTAATTAATATTTAATTGGAATTGAATTGAAATTGGATTTTGGGTTTGTCGTGAACTGTGTTTAAATGACATTAGTTCTTGAACCCAAGTAAAAGCAGGATTAATTTCCAAAAAATAGAACAATCAATATGAAGTGATTTTAGAGATGAAACCAATTGGAGTTTGAATAAATCTTTAACTAGATTTGAATGAATGAATGGTAACAAATAAATTACCAAAACGTGATTAAACCAAATATACTTGGTTGTTGATATTGATGAGGATTGATTGTTTGGATTGTGCTCGACCTGTTTATGAGCAAAATATGCTTTTTCATTTAGCATTAGGTTAGATAGAAATACTTGTATGCCAACGCCTTGTGAAACACTTCACGATTTGACTATGAGGTGTTAGCGAAGTGCTGACTTCATTTCAAATTTAATGAATGATTTTGAAATGATATTTTTCTTAAGTGAAAAGAAATGTATTCCCGATTTTGGACAGGGAATGTTTTATAAAAAAAATTTATAAAAATGTTTTATAAAACAGAAAGGATTTCGAGGGCTAAAACCCAATGATTTCGAAATGATTTGGAAATGTATTATGGTTTTACATTGCAGTCCATCACATATTCGATTAGTTGCTATTAATGATGTATCTGTTTGGTGGCGGAGAATTTATTCTCTTGCTTAACACCCTTCTTCGAGACGTACGAGCTTAAAGGTAATGTGATTAAAAGTGATTGATCATATTTGTGAATTGCTGATGTGAAGTAATATAGATTCGATTATACTTGTGAGTATGCTGTGAAATGATTTTCCCTACTTCGGGATATGAAATGATTTGGTATGTGGCTAAAGATTTGGTAACCCGGTCTACTAAAAGTATGGGTGGGATCCAGTGCCTTAGGGTGAGTGGTCAGTGTGTAGCCTGCTCCATGTGTGGGAGGTGCATATATATATATATATATATATATATATATATCGAGTTGCTTAGGTACGTGCCCTTTGCCTTGTCTGAGGGGAGCCCAATATTTGGTTGCATACTTGTTTGTATGCATTGTTATGTTTTGGAATTCACATTTCCAAGGATTTGGTTTGAAATCCCGAAGTGAAATTTACTTTGATATAAAAGTTAGATATGTATTTCAAATGATTTGAAATAGAAATCGGGAAATAAAGTCCAAAGGAATAATTTTTGTAAATTGAATTGGATTTGGGAAATCTAAGTGTGGTGATTAATCTAAATGGGTAGATTGGGATACTGCATGTTGATTGATGAATATTAAATCCATGTATTTATATTGATTATTGTTTATACACTGACATTCATGGGGGTAAACCCATTCCGCGTTAGCGGCGTGGTCCTGTGATTTGCCTTATCATTTGTATAAGTTAATTTTAAATGTAATGTTTCTCACACCAGTCCCATGACTGACCTGTAATTTGTTTTTCCCTTGCAAACTCGGGTGCCCCTATTTTCCACACGGGCAGTTGAGTAGTTTATTTTGCAGATATATTGAGCAGAATGCTGGATCGAAGCTTTAAGCTGTGTCCAGATCATTGACAGTCTTCCGCTGTGTTAGTTTATTTGTTTTTCTCCGTGCATTGTATTACATTTATTGTAAATAAATCTTCCGCTGTATTATATTTTGATATACTATGATATGTTCTGTACTCTGATGTAACATTATTATGAGGTTTATAAAAGTCTTCTGTTATTTGTTCTGATGTGTTGTATGCCCAGAGTTAATGTATCCGGGTTTTGAACGGTCTTGGTCGTTAGCGATCGATTAGGTCAGGGAGAAATCAATATCGTTGCAATTATCTAGATGAATGTTGTATGTATTGTGGGATTTTGATAATTGTAGGCTATACGGTATCAAGATTGAATATCCAATTTGATGATTTATGAGTTACGGAATGAGTGTTAGTTTTAAAGAGTTCAAGATAGTGTCAAGTTTTATATTTATGTTAAAACTTGGTTTCACTTATCTTATCTCTATCCATTTTACAAAATTATTTTATTCCTACTTTCAAAATCTATTTTTCGAAACATTTCCAAAGAACATCTATCTCTTTACAAAATGTTTTGACATATCCTTTTCTTTTAATTTTTTTTACCTTTACTATGAAATATTTTTATAAAATTATTATTATATTTTAATACTTTTGTTTTTACATACACTTTAAATTCAACTACTTTGATATTGTACTTTAATTTTAATACTCATACTAACGTTGGTTTTTATATTTTGGTTTTATGTTTTGGCCTTTTTACTATAATTATTATATAAATACATTGATTTCAAAATATTTACTTTGTTTTTTATATTGTGCTGCGATTTTTATATTTATACTTTGATTTTGATATTATACTTTACTCTTTGATTTTAATTAAACTTTATATTTTGGCTTGATAAAAATGATTTAAATATTATTTATAAATTTACATAGTTACTACGTTTAGATAGTTTTGCAAAGTTTCAAATCATTATATGTATGTTTATATAATCTAAACAATACATCGAACTAATATTCATTTTGAACTAGGGAATGTCGATATATCATCCCAAGTATATCGATATGGACGAGTAATTTTCAAATTTCAAATTTGAATAGAAGTATCTATTAGCCATAACCATTCACCAGCTGTCATTTCTCTTCACCACCATATATCCTTCTTCCAAATAGGAAATTTTAACTTCTATCTCGATTCTTTACTCCTTTGTTACCTCTCTTAAATTCTAAAAAATCTATCATATACTCAATCGGTTTTTAAAACAAATCAAGTCAATTCTTTTATGATATATTCTACATTAAACTTTCTCCTTTTACCTAGAATAAAGTGAGATTCGGAATTATAGGAGTAATCATAATCAAGATCGAAAGATCCAAGTCTGTATTCTTTGTACAAACGAACCAAAAATCCTTATGGGTGTGACTAGGTAGCCTTGAATCTATTTGGAATTGATTATGTCTGGTAGAAAGCAATTGAGAGTGACTCGTTTGCCTGAAAATCAAGTATGATGCAACTTATAGCTCGTGATTAAGTTTGATTGCCTAGAGGTCTGAGAATCTAGAGGGTTTCTCCTGATGGCCTTGAACTTAAGAAGTGTAATTTTTTGTAGTGATTAAAGACCATACGCGGTACAAAACTGGGTGAAGGGTAACTCACCACGAGGATGAAAATCCAGTGTGTTCTTTCATTTGCTGCATTTACTACTTGCTTCTTATTTATTTGTTTGATTCTATGATCATTATACAAATACTCATAATCATATTGCAAGAAAATTTCAAAAGGTTCATTAATTTAAGTAAAAAAATTCACCCCTTCTCTACTATTAATCTAGCCTTAAGACCCTTTATCTGCATCACTTTCATTTGGAAGACCGTTGGTTTTAAAATATTCCATAATCTAATTTTCAAAATAGTTTTTAAGTGGCTACCAACACTGATAAATTCAACATTATCACTAGTTCATTTGCAAAAGAACAATCTACTATCAAACCATCACTTTTTAGTGATAGTTATTGCATTTGTTAGGCATATAGGATGATTTTTTATTTATTTATAGTCAACGGGAATAGATATTTGGATTGTTACACAACTGAGTACACTGGAACGGAGACTAATTATGCATAATGGACTCAGGAACAAAAGGCATTTGCATAAAGTAACTTTTAGGCAATGAATATATTATTTTGTTCATTAGGTAGAAATGAATTAAATATAGCCTCGATATGTAAGCATGTATATGAAATTTGGAGAACTTTGCAAGTTGCACATGAAGGCACTAATAAAGCTAAATAAACCAAGATTTCTATGTTAACTAATCAATTTCGGTTATTTAAAATGAATTCAAAGGAATTGGTATCTGATAGGTATAGTATATTTCAAGATACTGTACATTCTCTTATTGCGTTAGGCAAAAAAATTTCTAAAAAAGGACAAGTTAAAAAATATATTAAATTCGCTTACTCCTAATGGGGATTATAAGATATTAGTAACTAAATAGGCTAGTGATATTAGTGCTCTTACAATTGAAGAGTTAATTGGAAATTTAATGTCTCTCGAAACTAAAATGTCGGGCATGAGAGAAAGCAAAGAAGTGGAAAAGATGTCAACATCATTCAATGCTAATATAGGTCGTTATGACTTTGATAACAATGACGAAGAGATAACACTGATGACAAGGAACTTCAAAAATATTCTATAATATAGAAAGATGAATAGCTGTAATGACCCATATTTTCTACCATTTAAATTATTGAATATAATATGATTTTTGATTTTTTTTTTTGCTATGATTAGAACTAAATTTTGGCAATTTACTTATATAAATTATATAATGAAAATCTAATTATATTAGTTAAGTACTGAATTTTAGCTGATTATAATAACAATAACTTATGTTGATTATAAATGAAATTATGATTTAGTTTGTGTTGATAAATACTTGAAATAGGAAAGTTAAGATGAAGTATTTGAATGAAATTGATTTAATTAATTTGTAACCGAAATTCAAATTGAATTTGATAAATAATCAAAATTGAAAGTTAAAATAAGTGAAATTGATTTCTAAAGTTTTTTTAATCTCTATTTGGACTTGAATGAAGTTAATGAACTGAAACTGAATTTAAAAGTGAATAAAGTAATAACTGAAAATATTATTTGTTAATTAACCTGTTAAAATAACAATTTTTCAAATGATATCTAAATTCGATAAAACCAGTTTTATTGGGTTTGGAATATGAAATTATTGTAAGATTTCAAATTTCGTAGTACTCGGAATTATCATTTGATCGTGATAGCTCGAAACATGTAGAAATCGATTTATATAATATAAAACTAAAATAATCTGATTTTGGAAGCTAACTTCTAGATACAATGGAATTAGGACTTAAGACTTGTTTTATTGTCTTCAGAAATATTGAACACCTCACTATTGATATATAGATGTTATAGTTTAGTTCGGAGTTGGAAATGAATTTTTTTGGACTTATACAGTCATTAGGGCCAAACAATATATATAACCAAACCTACATACCTATTTTTGTACATTGATACTACAAACCCTAGCACCAACCACAAATTCATTTTCGTTGTTTTACTCTCGAAATTTAATTATAACTTATGTCTAATGACGATTAACAGATTAAACTGGTGATTAAAAATCAAACTTCTCAAAACATGTCATATAGTATATCGTTAGGAAGCTCTCGATGATACAAATCGACGGGAAGTGTTTTTTTTTTGAAAGAATGCCCGAATCAATGGGAAATCATAGTCAAAGGCTAAAAAAATGGATTTAGGGTTTAACTGGGAATTTTTTTATTCATGCGACGATTGGTGAAGGCGTATGAAGAGAAATTGTAATGCTCGATCATTCAATCTAACGGTAGGTTTGATTTGATCTAGAGTAGTCTAGATTGGTCGAAATCTTCAAATATAGGGCTAAAACAATAGGAATGGTGAACCGCGGTGCGGGGTCTATAGGGAGTCAAAGGTATCGAGGTTCACGGTGGCGGTGCTGCTCGTCTAGGGCTTCGCGATACAAGGGGTCTCGGGTCAAATGGTCGTCGGAGAGGAGAGATACGGGCGGTCAAAGTTATGGTTTTTATGGTGGACTATTGGGTCCATACGTGCTTAGTACTATAGCTTGCATGAAGTAGGCAGGATGGTTAGAAATTATGCTGACATGGCATATGTAAATTATTTTTATGCCATTTCTTTTGTTTTTGTTTATAAAATTTCAAATACGTTAATGCTAATATCTTTTGCATATGTCCCAGATTTGGAAGTGGTTTTCTCCAATGGATTTGTATCGAAATTTTGGACTACAAGAAGCTGATTTGAATGAATTCTACGACTATCAAATTTTGGGCCTTTATTTGAATTTCCAATGGGTTCAAAATCAAATGTGAGTGATTAAACCAACTCACACAAAACTAAAATATTTGATTATTAGTTAAATAAAAATCGTGTTATGATTTGATTGTAT
The DNA here is from genome assembly GCA_030737875.1 of Allium sativum. Classification (NCBI taxonomy): domain Eukaryota; kingdom Viridiplantae; phylum Streptophyta; class Magnoliopsida; order Asparagales; family Amaryllidaceae; genus Allium; species Allium sativum. The sequence goes on along the minus strand of CM060919.1, from coordinate 45,444,598 downwards.
GGGTTGTTGTTTGGTAGTTTAAAATGCATGTTTGTGGTGATTTGCGTCAATGGTATAGTTGTTAATTTAAATTTTACATTTAAATTAAAGTAGAAATTAAATTGCTAGTTTAAACCGACTAGTGACAACTATCAAAGTGGTGTGATTTGTATATTTTAAATTTTTGATTATAAACTAGACATGAATTGATTATACTAGTATCACTTGGACAAAGGATAAAGAATTATATACAGACATCAATTGGTTAAATAAAATCTATTTTAAAATTTGTATTATAAAATATTATTTTAAAAACAATATAAATGAAGTTTTATGAAATTTATTTTCTCCGAATTTGAACTTTGGATTATGAAGTTTAAAAGTTAAAGGAAATTATTTAATGTTATAGACTGAAGCTAAAAATTTGAAGTTGAATACGAACTGAATCTGTTGAAATAGAATTCTTTTAAAGTTTAAAATAACAATCCATCTTTGAAATTTACTTTAAATTAACTTGATTTGAAGTGATATTTGAATTGTGAACTCGAGATCGTTATATATTGAAATAATTCAAAAAATGAGAATTCTAATTGAAAACTCTAAATATTTGAACCGAATTGTTTGAATTTGAAATGGAAGTTTATTCGAATTGAAATTGAGTCGATTTGATTTGAAGTTAGAATATAACTTGATGTTTAACTAAATTTGAAAGAAAAAAAAATCTATTTCTAAATATAGAATTTAAACCATTATACAAACTGCTTTACTCTATAAACTATTCTATTTTTAACTTATATATAGTAACTATTTTTAATAAACTACTCTAACAATTAACTACGTATTTTATAAACTACTACAATATTTAATTATATATATTTAACTAAATTTAATAAATCCTATTTTAAATCGAAACCATTTATATATATACTTCTAATGTACTTACTATTAAACTTTCCAGCTTGTCTCAAATATATCTAAAATATTTTAATATATAAACAAATTTAACTATCTTAAGTATTCAAATTATTTGGAAATTTGGAATTGTTTCAAGAATCTAAGTTTGGTTTTAAATAGATATTTTAAATATGAAGGCATGTTTTATTTTGGACATGAAATAGTTTTAAAGCAAATTATGATATTTTTGATATGAATTATCAACCATTTAGAAATATAGAAAGAACCGACTGGTGTAAAGTAAGCATTTGATTGTTAAAGAGAATGGGATTAGATATTGTCATACTCTCTGCTAATATCGAAAACCACTTTAACAACTATGCATGTGGTGGAGAATCCAGAATGAAGTAGGTTGACTTTGATATGAGGTACTAACGTAACCCTGACTCCCGTGAGTTAGCTTGATGTGACTAAGATAGAAGCTATGTCGATACCAAGTGAGATCATTCCTTCTATTGAGCACACTTCTTCCATAACATTATATTACTTTTATGATATGATTGGTGTCAACCCTTCATTTTTTATTATGGTAGTGTGTCTCGAGGTAGGCGTAGTAAGTTGCTATACATTACGACCATTCTTGCTCTACAAACGGTGTATCCACCATGGCATTCCCTTATATGCCTTGTTACATGTCATATACGAGATCACTAAGATTTTGGTTTGTACCCTAGTATATGGAGGGCCCTCTGAGTAACCCACCGCTTTGGTAGAGGTTACAGTACTATATAGTTATGGGAATATAGAATGGTGTAAGGACAATAATGGTAACTCCGCTTACGTTATTTTAATATTTTACTAAATATACACTATTATAATAGCGCATTATATTATACTATATATAGTTTAACAGATCCTTAGGAGATGGAAATTCTGTAACATCTTTTAAGTTACTGCACTGACTAACACATTGGATATGAGATATGAATTACCATAAGCTTTCCTGACTCTGTGACACTCATATTATTACATGGTTTTGATTTGATTGATATGATAATCTTTTAGCTCATAACCGAATGTGTTTGTCTTTTCATTTTACTCGCATCATCCTGAGTTTTTTAGTTAGCGAAGACCATGTTATATTGGAGAACGAAGATGGAGTACGGTATGTTATTTATTATATATTCCCACTACATCATTTACGTTCCGCTGCATTATCGTATTATGTCTACGTATGTATAACTCTGATAACTGTGTAAAATATAATAAAATGTATTTTAATAATTTCATGAGCTGTTATTTGTTTATTATATTTTGTCCATCTATCGTGAAATTCTACAATTGTTTTTTTCTTTCTTCCGTTTTTTATATTTACCCCAATAAATATATGTATTTTGGATTTGTTTGGACCGACATGTGTGGATTATCGTGGACTTAAACGGTTAAAAAAGAAATCATGGGAAAAAGTTAACGAGCCTTTCCATGGCTGCCGTGGCTTTCCCACTTCCCCAAATTTCGCTCTTCCAAAATTGCATCCAACCTTTCATCTCAAGCCCTTCCAACGCCACATCTTCCTCCAGATAAAGATCCACCTACCCCAGACCCTCGACCCCTCACTTCTCCTCCCCCTCATCCCGTCTCCTCCTTACTTAATATGAAATGGTCAACGCTCTTCGCGACCAAGCCGAGAATTGGTGGAGTCTTCATGCCTCGTCTAATCTCCTTGAAGCACTCAGGAAAAAGACTCATAGCTACAGAAGACATAGTTCAGGCAACTGTGGAAGTTTGGAAGGAATGTCTTAATGGGTTCTTCCTCGACTCTCCATTGTCTTACATAACCATAGTATCTCATCTCAAGAAGACTTGGAAGCTGCGAGGTCCCATTAAGGTAAAATCAAATGGAAATGTTTTTTCTTTTTACTGACTAATAGTGAAGACAGGAATAGAATTCTTATGGTTGATCCTATAATCATTAGAAATCTTTATAGTTAAGAAATGGGATGTTGACAAAGGTAACAAGGGTTGTGGGTTTAAGCATGTCCCTGTATGGATAAAAATGGTGAATCTCCCTATGGTGCCCTGATCTAGGCTAGGTGCATGTTGGTTCGCATCACAGGTTGGTAAGTTCCTGTGTATGGACTCCTCTACTGAGAGTATGGAAAGACTGGAATTTGCCAAGGGCATGTTGGAGGTCTCTCCGGATAGTGAGCTACCTGGCTCATTCCATGTGCTTCTCGGTGATAGATCGGAGCATTAGGTCATAGTGACATATCTATGGAAACCCGACAGGTGTGATGGATGCAAAGTGTTTGGCCACACAAGTGACACTACAAGAGGAACAGGGGTTTCCAACGGCCAGGGGCCGTTGGCGGCTGTTGGAAACCCCGTTGGAAGTCGTTGGTCAATCCGTTGGTATACGGATCAACGGCTTCCAACGACTTCCAACGCAAACGACGCGTAATTTCCAACGGCTTCCAACTGATAAATAAGGACACGTGTATGATGTTTTGAGCAAATAGGCCGTTGGAAGCCGTTTGTATGGAATGACCTGTAAGCCGTCGCTAGCCGTTGGAAATCTGGGTGTTTTTTTTGGCAGATTTTAGATTTACCACTACAAGCCACACAACAAATATAAAACATTCTGAACTGCTCCATTTCGAGCATATAACTTACAATCTCAACCATATATACACCCAAACACAATACGAAATAAAAAACAAACACAAAACACATAAATTAACCAATATTTACATAACATTACCACCAAATTTCGCCAAAACAACACCAAACCATCACCATGTCCAAAATAACATAACCATCTCCAAACAACATAACCAACACCATGTCCAAACCGTACCATCACCAAACCATCATAACATCATGTCTAAACCATCATAACAAAATATATACAACTACCATGCATGTAGCAAGCCTCACCAACTCTCAAAACACATCAAAACAAGCTAACCTGATCAACTCTCTCCCCCTGAAGATGAAGGTGTCGTACCGTGCTGGGCAATGTACTCCGCCAATCGCTGGTTAAGCAACTCCATCTGCTCTTCACGGCGACGATCACGTTCATGAAGCTCTACAATATGTGCTTTCAACTGTGCGATTTCTTCCTTTTCCTGAGCCTTCTGATACATCTGCTGAGATGCTGTAATCTGTATATAATTTCAGATTTTCAGTATTTCATAATAGTAGTTCGAATACATTTGAGTTTTTATTATAAATTTTAGTATTACCTCTAGATTTCCATAACCATATCGTCTGTTTCGGGTAGCAGGATCCATGACAGCATCAAATATCTTGTCCTCATCTTCCTTGGTCAGCTCAGTCCTCCCTGTAGCTTCCAGTACCTGCGCCCTTTGCTCCTGAAATTTCTCCTGTTAAACAAAAATAAAATAAATTTAGATAACACTATTTTAATTAAATTATAAGTCTACTTAACTATTTTATACTTACATATCTCTCACGCGCCTTATCATCATGGTCCCAAGTGTACGAAACTGAGCCTGTGTCGTCAGTCTGACTCAATGCATGTGTATGCTCGAAAACATCTCAGTACGACACAAGAGTCATACGCGCTCTCTCCTGAAATAAGCATGCACACATGTAAATTAAAACTTAAACTTAAATCAACTATTAATTTTAACTAGTTATGAATTAAAATTTTAAACTATGCAATTACAAAATATACCAGATCCTCACGATGATGCTGAAATGACTTGGACCCACCTCGATGCGTAATCGGATTCTTGCTCCTATTAGCTGCATTTCTCTCAGACGAGGCCTATACATTTAAATTTAAAAAAAAATGTCTTAGCCATAATCACGTACTAGTTGAATAGAATAATTGAAATTAAAAATATGCAGTAAAATTTACCCGAAAGTCCTCATTACTATTCCAATAAGTAAGTAGATCATTCCACATTGACTCGCTCACCCAAGACTGCCTTTTCCCACTTGATTTTAAAGTGTTCATTGTTTGTCTGTAATTTGCTGTCACTTTACTGTTCCAGTGGCGCTTAACGAGATCCAAATCCGTCTCCTGGAGATCCACCGCACCCTGTGTTTTTTTATAAATAGCATACATATAAAGTTATCAAATAAGAGCATGTACTTAATATAAGAAATGTTATATCATACATACGTACCAAAAAATCCTGCCATATGGTCTCCTTAACTAAGTCGGGTATCGAGCTCCAAGTGGGCCAACATGCAGTCATGCGGGCCTGATAAGCACGTTTTGATATCCTCAAAACGGTATTGGACGGCTCCAACTCAAACCACCTGTGTTAAACGGGAAAAAAAAATACATGGTTGCTAGAACAACAATTTAAATAATTTATTGTACTTAAATTAAATTTATACTAAAAACTTAGTTTTTACCCTTTTGATGCTTTTGGCTTAAGCCAGACCACATGACGAGATAACTCCGACGATGGACCACCCTCCTCGCCACCTGACGCCATACCTGTTACAAACAAAAACATAACAAAACATAACATAACATAACTATATGTAAAAACATGGTATTAGATAACATGAGTACTTGATAATAGAAATGTCATAACATGAGTACAAGTTTGTTTCATAAAAGTGTTAAATATAAGTATGATTCATAGATTTGTCTAGTTAACATATGATCGAGTTTGATTCATAGAAGTGTTAAATATAAGTTTGATTCATAGATATGTCTAGTTAACATATGAGTTTGATTCATAGAAATGTCATGAAAATAAATATATGGTTACTTGATAATAGAAATGTCATAACATAAAATTACCTTTTGAAAATGAGGAGTATTAGTTAGTCGTCCTCATCACTTTCAGATTCCGATCGCTCAAACGCTAAGATTGTATTTTATTGACAACATTTCTTTTACATATTAATTATGATGATAAAATTTGCATTGACAATGTGTTAAAACAATTTTAGTGATTAATGCATGTTCTGTCAATTGATCATTTAATGGTGGGTTGTCCTACCTCCCATTACAAATACAATAACGTAATTAAATCGCGTAAATCTTTTCAATTTAAACGATTCAACAAAATTTCGGCAGCACTTCCCTTTATTTCCCTAAATAGTACACAATTGCGTGTACACAGGGAACATAAAGGAAGTGCTTTTGAAATTTTGAGAACCGTTTAAAATGATATACTTTACGAGATTTAATTTCGTTATTGTATTCGTAACTTGTCCAATACAAAGGACAAATCCAATAAAAATTGTATACAATGAATATAAATGTCCGTTCCGTTAATAAAACGAACATCATATCACGATTATATACAATACTTATCAGACGGGGCCAAAAAAACTCTCTAAGGCTTTATGAATATAACATATTATGAATACGTATTTTTTCATGATTGAAGTGTTTTTTGTACGCTTTTGTGCGCCTTAACCCAAAAAACACAAACTTAAATATTTCCAGTTGCACGACACGTTTTCAACAAATTAAATATTGTTTTCAATGAATTGGGGCTCAACCAAACAAACAAATACATAGATTATCAACTATATACATACATACATACATACAACACTATATATATGCATATATACATATTCAACTTTAACTAATTAAACCCTAGATTAGCAACATAATCAAGTAAATCTACAAATACAAAACTCATTAACAACAACTACTTCAACAACAACAACAACAACAACAAAGCCATATATCCCAAACAAGTTGGGGTTGGCTAGATATGGAACCCAAAATTAAGGTAAAATAACTAATAATAATATATAAAAAGAGTTTAAAATAACTAAACAGATTAAAGTAAAAAGGTTCAATAAAAGTGAAATAAAGTCCTAAAAAAAAAATTAAAATTAAAATAATTAAACAGATCTAAAAATAATAATAATTAACATATATATATATATATATATTTAAAAAAAAATCCTAAGGTTCTGGTACATGGATTGCCAACTTCCATGCACTTCTATCTACCACAAGCTCTTCAGATATACTCCAATTTCTTAGATCTCTCTTTATTATCTCTTCCCATGTCATTTTAGGTCGACCTCTACCTCTCTTTGGGCCTTCGGCACGACCTATAACTCCAACGTGCATAGGAGCATCGCGTGGTCTACGTTGGATATGTCCAAACCACCTCAAGCGGTGTTGGACTAACTTCTCTTCAATAGGTGCAACTCCAAGTTTTTCCCGAATATCCTCATTTCTAATCCGATCTCGTCTGGTATGCCCACAGCTCCAACGCAGCATCCGCATCTCTGCTACACTTATCTTCTGCACGTGTTGCCTCTTAGTAGGCCAACATTCTGCACCATATAACATTGCAGGCCTGATTGCTGTCCTATAGAACTTTCCTTTAAGCTTCTGAGGAATCTTCCTATCACAGAGAATGCCAGATGCTAGCCGCCATTTCACCCATCCTGCTTGAATTCTAAAACTAACATCCTTATCAATCTCTCCATCAAACTGCAACATAGATCCTAAGTATCGAAACGATTCCTTCTTCGGTACTACGCTACCAGCCAAGGTGACCTCTCCGTCATTTGACCTAGCACCGCTAAACTCACACTTCATATACTCAGTTTTAGTTCTGCTAAGCCTGAAACCCTTTGATTCCAAGGTCTCCCTCCACAACTCCAGTTGTCTATTGACCCCTATTCTACTTTCATCAATCAGCACAACATCATCGGCAAAGAGCATACACCAAGGGATCTCCTTTTGTATATCTTTCGTGATTTCATCCATCACTAATGCAAAAATATAGGGGCTCAAAGCCGAACCTTGATGTAACCCTATGTTAATTGGGAAGTCTCTGGTCTCACCATCGCATGCCCTTACACTAGCCACAACCCCCTCGTACATATCCTTGATAAGGGTAATATACTTTGATGGCACTCTCTTCCTTTCTAGCGCCCACCACATAACCTTCCTCGGCACTCTGTCATAAGCTTTCTCCAAGTCAATAAAAACCATGTGAAGATCTTTCTTTTGTTCCCTGTATCTCTCCATAAGTTGCCTAACCAAGAAAATCGCCTCGGTGGTTGACCTTCCAGGCATAAAACCAAATTGATTCCTAGATACACTTGTCAACCTCCTCAAACGTTGCTCGCAAACTCTCTCCCAAAGCTTCATTGTATGACTCATAAGCTTAATTCCTCTATAGTTTGTGCAACTTTGAATATCTCCTTTATTCTTGAAGATTGGAACTAAAATGCTTTTCCTCCACTCATCTGGCATTTTGTTTGATTTGAAAATATTATTAAACAACTTAGTTAGCCAGGTTATCCCTGCATCTCCAAAACATCTCCATACCTCAATAGGAATGTCATCAGGACCTACCGACTTGCCTGATTTCATCCGTTTCAACGCCCCCTTTACCTCAGCTTCTAGAAATCTCCGCACAAAATGTCTATTGGTGTTGTCGGCAAAGTCTTCCAAGTCGGTCGAGGAGCTATTACTTTCTTCGTTGAAAAGCTTATCAAAGTATTCTCTCCACCTATTCTTTATCTCATCATCATTCACCAAAAGTCTATCACTCTCGTCCTTAATGCATTTAACCTGATTGAAGTCTCTTGTCCTCCTCTCGCGTAGCCTAGCTATTCTGTATACGTCTTTTTCACCCTCCTTTTTACTTAGCCTTTGATACAAACCCTCGTACGCTCGTCCCCTTGCTTCACTCACTGCTTTCTTTGCAGTCTTCTTTGCCACTTTGTATCTATGCATGTTCTCTTCGCTCCTATGATGGTGCATGCATTTGTAGCATTCCTTCTTCTCTTTGATAGCCTTTTGCACCTCGTCATTCCACCACCACGAATCCTTGGGTTCTCGCTTGCTTCCTCTTGTTATCCCAAATACCTCAGTAGCCACTCTGCGAATGCTAGTTGACATCGCATTCCACATGACATTTGCTTCTCCTTCTACATTCCAAGCCCCTTCTCCCATCATTCTATCTTTAAACTCCCGTGAAGCATCTCCTTTGAGTTTCCACCATTTCGTCCTACTAATCTTCGCTCTCTTATCCTTCACCACCCGAAGACGAAACACGCATACCAAGAGCTGGTGTTGAGAGACAACACATTCTCCAGGTATGACCTTGCAATCAACATAATCTCGTTTACTGTCTCTTCTAGTCAGGACAAAGTCAATCTGACTAGTTTGTTGGCCACTACTGAAGGTGATCAGATGTGATTGCCTCTTTCTAAAGAAGGTATTAGCAATCATAAGATCAAAAGAGAGAGCGAAATTCAATATATCTTCACCCTCTTGGTTCCTACTGCCGAAGACAAAACCACCATGCACTCGCTCAAAACCCCCACTAGATGAGCCAATATGGTCATTGAAGTCTCCTCCTATAAAAAGTTTCTCGTTACTATGCACATTTCTAACCATGACATCCAGGTCTTCCCAGAATTTCCTTTTGGCTTCTTCACTTAGACCTACCTGTGGGGCATATGCACTAAAGACATTCAGAACCGTCTTACCAACTACTAGCTTAACTAGGATGATCCTATCCCCTCGTCTTCTGACGTCGACCACTTTGTTCTGAAGGTCCTTGTCAATCAATATGCCAACCCCGTTCTTGTTACGTACTTCTCCCGTGTACCACAATTTGAAACCAGTGTTCTCCACCTCCATCGCCTTCTGGCCCATCCATTTAGTCTCTTGAACGCACAAGATGTTTAACCGTCTCCTAATCATAGTATCCACTATCTCTCTTAACTTTCCTGTTAAGGACCCTACATTCCAACTACCTAACCGAACCCTACTATCTTCGACTAGATTCCTTACCCCTCGCACCCGCCGAGAAAAATGCGAGGACCCTTGCTCATTTTTCACCACACCGGGGCGTCGGTGTAGCGCGCCACTAAGAGAATGGCGGCCCAGCTCTCGCATATTTAACACCATATCCGAGCCTAGATATAGCGCGTCGCTAAGAGGGTTACGCCCCAACGAAATATCATAAGGTTCCATATCCATAAGAGAGGCTAAGTTTTTACGTTGGCTCGCCACGCCTATCACAACCCTCCTCCTTTATCCTGGCTTGGGACAGGCTGCATAGAAAACTACACAGGCGGAGTTTAACAACAACTAAGTAAACTAATTAAAACTCTAAATCATAACAACTAAGTAATTTATAAATCAAAACCCTAAATTAGCAACTTAAATAATTAAACCCTACATTAGCAACTAATTAACAACATTAGACACTCAAACATACTCTAATTATGCTTAAATTACTAAACGGGGTATTAAACAAAATTTAGGTTAAACACATACCTTGAAATCGGAGAGAATCAGAGTTTAAAGAGGATGAGAGAGTGCCTTGATTGATTTGGAGAGTTCCTAGATGGATGATGGCGTGGGATTGGTGATTTCAGAATTGAAGGAGGGAAATATTGGGGGTTTTGGGAGAAAATTCGTGGGTTTGGAGAGAATGAGGAAGAAGGAGCAGCTCTCGGCTGATTTGTGCTGAATCCTGTGTAACGGGGGGCAACGGCTTCCAACGGATTAAAAACCAACGACCGCAAACGGTTTCCAACAACGTATATTTTGTATACGTAAGAAACATACGTATTTTGGCTTCCGTTGGAAGCCGTTGGTCAACGACCGTTGGAGGCCGTTGGAAGTGTCCGTTGCAATACTGTTCAATTCTTGTAGTTTGAAAACTATCCAATTTCTGTTAGGTAAGGAAATACAGTAGAGAATACAACTAGTAAGGATGGTGTGATCAAAGACAAATTAGATAATGAAAAAATGGAGAAAAGGAGACAAAAGAGATAGAGCTACCGCAACAACAGGTAAACTGCCCTAGTTACAAAAATACTAGAAAATGCAAAAAGGATTAGGGTGTTTCCAATGAGAAATTATAGAAAAGGAAAGAAAACGTGGAAGAGGTGTATTCTGTTAAGTCAAAAAAAGTAGTAGGTACGGATGTTGTTGTTAATCATGTAGTTAAGATCGGAAACAACTTTGAGGCTCTTAGTGATCACTGTGATGTAAGTGAAAAACAGGCAGTTACACAAGTTCTTGAGGATAGGGAGTTTTGTATCCCTGAAATCCTTATGAATGATGTGTAGATCAACCATAAGGTGATGAATCAGACTAAATCTGTTACTAATGGGGATACATCAGTGACTAGAAGGCCAGCATAGGTTGGAATGGTAAATATAAGCAAGTAATGGTGTCTGATGTTGATTTCAGCAAGAATTTTACGAGTGTAACTGGAAAAGCTTCAAGCAACAAGAAAAGTGAATTGATAGGAGAGAAGGGTTTGTATGGATATGATTTCATGCTGATACTTCTCAATGATGTGAGAGAATTCGAATCTGCAATGCAATCTAGTGGGGAAGTTTCAATTTTAGATAATCTTCCTCTTCTCCTCAGGACAACCAAACCAGTAATTTCAACTTCAAGCAAGGATTTTTGAAAATCTTAACCCTTTCCTCAAACTTTCCAGTGTGAAGCCTGCAAACAAAGTAAGTGTAATTGCATGTTCTAATGATAAGAAGCTTCCTCGTCGAATTCTGTAAAGAAGAAAGGTAAGCCAAAACATGACTTTCTTTATGCCTATCTCCTTCTACTTGCAGCATACAAGCCACCTCTCCCAAATGATATTGAAGAACAAGCTGCTCCACCTCTATCGATAGCGATGAACTCTCCGGTCACTAGAAGCAGGCTTCGTGGTCTTTAGTGATCTGGATGGTCGGTCATTTGAACGAGTCTTCTACGGGCTCATGCTAGTTAATTATGTCATGCAATGTAAGGTGAATGTATTTTTTCAAATGCTGACCTGGTTGAAGTCATCGTACTATTGTGTTGTAATGGTCTTAAGTTGTTTGCAGAATTTATGTCAGCTGCTCCTTGCGTGGAGCTTTATTATGTTGTTGATACACCCGTCGTGTATCATCTGGTCCTCCTGTATTTATTTTTTTAATACAATAAAAGTATCAATGAGCACACTAAAATCGGTAGGCCTTGCCAAAAAAATGCATGTCGTTACGGTCGGTATCAGAGCTTTTGTAATGTCCCGTTTTTTTTTTCTTACCTTGTTTAAATACTAAACATTGGTCATAATGAGTTAATTAAATTAAAATGGAATTAATTTATAATAATAAACAAACTTAAAATTTGTGTAAGCATATTCATGAAGATATATGAATATACAAATGTGTGTATATGAAAATATGAATATACATAGATTTATGATTTAACATGAAATACATAATAGAAGCTTGCAACTAAAACCTTAAATAATAGAAATATGCACTTACACTTATAACATAAGATGTTAATATGACATTTAGTAATTTAGAAAATATAAATGAAATGGGTTTAGTAAACACAAGTTAAACAACTACAAATATACGTGTAAAGATATATATAGATATACAAATGTATTTATATAAATCGATGCATATATTTGGGTTAAGGCTTAACATCTAAAAGATAACAAGATCCTGGAACCAGTGTCGGCCCTGAGCAAGTCCGGGCCCTAGACGAAAAAAAGTTTAAAGGCCCAATTTTTTTTTTACAACGGAGGAAATGCAGGAGCAAAAATAGTAAAATTGCAATCAAAACTGTGCCCAACACAATTTGAACTCAGGTTGCATGCTAAAGAGCCGTATGTCTAACCACCAGACCAATACTATTTTAAAATTTGGTTAAAAAACATGAAGTATTAGTATAGAAAACTCAAGAACTTTGAGGCCCCCTCCTTCCTCTTCCTCCTCCTCCGGGATTCGGGGCCCTAGGTGACCGCCTAGGTCGCCTATGCCTAGGGCCGGCCCTGCCTCGAACTAAAATCCATACACATTTGAGTTATATATACAAGCATGTGTAGCATAATGTATGTATTGATAATGTGGGTTTTAACCATTTAAGAGATGCAGACAAGGAGCCGTGTAGACAATGGAGTTGATAACACATGCAAGAAACCTTACAGCAACATATATCATAAATATTTAAATGATGAACACAAATCATATGACAAAATGCCTCAATAAATAAAACAAAAAGGGATGCTCATATTACATCAAACCAAAAGTCAAAACATTAATGTGATTAAACATTTCAAATGGCCACAAGTCAAAAGGAAAAACACGTTGCACACTTAAGCATAGTAGTATCACACTAACATAATTTAACAATTGAAAGGGACAAATCAAAGAAGTGGTGCGGCTGCACATATATGCAAACTATTTGTTAAGCAAGAAGGACATGATTTTAATGTGATAAAACCATTGATTTACACTAAAGGATTGCGGTAGAAAATGTGTGGGCCTTTGTCAACTTTCTTATGCAAGTGGATGTATACTGCAGCCTTTAAAGAAAACAAAAACTATAAACTATTGTATAATTTCAAAGAGATGAAAAGATTAAACCTTTCCATTTTCAACTCATTCGGCTACAGGTAATATTTTGAAAGGATATTTGCTGTCAAACTTTCCATCTGCTTAGAAAATAATACGCAAGCATTAAATGAAGCCAAATTATTTTAATGTTAAATTTGCCTATAAATACCACCATAAATTTCCATATTCTCACACAAAAACAACTGAATTAAGAGAGCAACAAAGCAGAGAACTATAACCAGATTTGTATGAACAGAGGAGAGCTAAAAATCAGTGACTGAACACTTTCTTTTATTTTATTAAAACCATTACTGATTGCAATACAAATATATGCCACTGATGTATTTATTTAAGTTGTTTTAATCATATTAAAACCTTGAAAAAGATAGATGATAACAAATAAATTCTGAGTTTATTGAACTGGTAAAACAATTAAGTAAGCTTTACTTTCAACCTTGGTAAAATCCTTACATTGGTTGTTATTGAGTATTTTACTAGTAATTGAGTTTGCATACATGTTTGGGTGTGTAGTTCATTAGCTATACCACTTGCGATTGATCTGATACCACTTGCGATTGATCTGTTGATGACATTAACACCACTGTGAAACACTTAACAAGTTCTAGATATAAACAAAAGATAATTTTACACCCTGTTGAAAGTAAAAAAAATCCATAAATTCTATTCAAAACATTTATAGAGGTTTGTTTATGCATCTGTAGCTATGTAAATAAAATAGTTTCGAAGTATGAAAACATATAGTATTGAATATTACATCAACGCGGATCCCGGTAATATACTATATGAACTATTGTTAAAATGAGAGTGCCTTATAAGATAAGAATATGAACTGCATATGTAACTGGAATACAGGCGTGGGATATAATCCAAGCTGACGACATCTACCATAGTCCTCATTAGTGTTTTCAACCTGTTATCATGGTTGCATGACTTACTTGCTGAACAATGGAGAGATAGATTATTGGTGGTTATTGCCAAGTATATGTTTGCACTCCCATTGTAAACCGTCACTAGTTTAATAAAGCTTGAGTGAAATACTTTTTAGCAAAAGTTCCAATACTATTATTTATTTCGAAAATTAAGAAATAGGAAAAGAATCATGCATGGGTAGAAGTGGTCAAAGATGAAAAGTGGAGCAGTAGAGTAAACAAAGGAAAGAAAAAAAATGGTGATAGCAGTAGAGAAGGTGTCGCGGCGGCAACTGAAAACAAGAAGGGGTTTCGAGACGGAGGCAGCATGGGGGTATGGCAGTGGGGCGAGGCTAACCAGGGGAGGTAGCGGTGTTTGTGGGTGGTGGCGTGGTTGCCGGCCATTGGCCGGAACGTTTGTGCATGTGTACAAGCAACTGTTCACAAAAATAATCCAAAGCAGAACATGAGAAAAGAAATGAACTGATAATATTAGGCATAACTTGGCAGTGTAGTATTTGGTATGGTGCATGTGGCGAGTGCATAAGTGCACTGTTGTGCACCATGATTTCCTTGTTCCAGTAAGTGGCGCAAGTAGAAGCAGCACGGGTAGTGACAACTGCAAATCGGTGAGGTAAGTGTGGGTCTAAAAACATTAGCTAGTAATAGTCATGTAGTGTTTAAAACAAGGAGAAGGAATATGGAAAGTTAGACAAAAGAAACAGGAATACAAAAGTGTTTGCAAACAAGAAAAGCATGTGAAAACAGAAGAAGAGGGGACGCTTGAGCTAGGAGTATTTAAGGGGGGGGGGGGGGGGGGGGGGGAAGTAAAAATGGGACTGGAAATGGTTACATAAATAAAAGAAAAATATAATAATAAATAACTAAAAGGGGCGCAGCATGTCATTTAGCAGAGAAGTAAAGGGTAGCAAGGAAAAATGATATGGGAGAGCCCTGCGTTATTGGGCCTTCAAGGGATTCCTCAAGGAAAAAGCAGTAGGGGACGTAAGTATGAAAAACAGGGGAGGGGAGCAAGGTGGGACGTTGGTAGCAGGAAGTGAGAAGAGGAACAGCATGTAGGGGAGAAGTGGGATTTGGCAAGTGAAAAGTGGTACTTGGCAGAAGGTGTATTTGGCAAACAAGAAAAATGGTACCTGGCAAGTGGTATTTGGAAAATAAAAGAAGTGATCTGTCAAGTGAATTTAAGTGATCGGGCAAATAAAATGTGAATCTGGTAAAGGAAAGGGGAAGGGAAATTTGGGCCAAAGGTTGTTGGGCGGGCTTATTTAAAACAAGTTTTAAATAAAATAAGGGAAATAAAATAAAAATAAATAAATAAATAATAAAAAGGAAATAATTCCATATTGTGAATTTTTATTTGACAAGTGATTTATAACTCGGAAATTAAAAATATTTGATCAACTATTCTGATTGATCAGTTTAAATTGATAACTGGGTATTTAGAAATCAGGAAAATACCTTGAAGGACAAAATGAACAATAATTTATTCCATAAGGACAAGAGGCTAAAATTTTGTTCAAAAGGACAAATTTTAGTGTAAAGGGATGAATTATAGTGGGCCCCTGAATTCCACTCTTTACACTAAAATTTGTCCTTATGGATAAAATTTTACCCTCTTGTCCTTATGGAACAACTTTTTGTTCATTTTGTCCTTGAGATTAAAAACCCCTTTAGAAATAAACAATGATGTACAAAGTATGACAAAGGTATAAAATGTCGTATAAACAAGCCGACATTTTAGAGTAAAGCACCATGTGCGACGCACACGCTTAAGTTGTTCATTTATAAAGGATAGCCAAAATCGAATACATTACCGTGTGCGACGCACACGCTTTAGTCGTTCATTTATAAAAGATAGTCAAAATGTCTGGATTTAAACATACCACTCTGTTTAGTTGAAGCTCATGAAATAAAAGGTATATAAAATGAATTATACTTAATCCAGTTCATTTTAAGCTGATAATTATTTCTTTAAAGAAATGATTAAGATAAAATGAATATTAAAAACTGTTTTTAAGTATCAACTGATAGTAAAAGACATTACGATAATCATTTCGAAGAGTCCGGAATTAATATTCCACTTCAATTTGATTTACACGTCACGTGTTAGAGATTATTAAAGATAATTGAAGACGGAGATATGCAACGGCTATTTTGTTTGATAGAATAGTGCCTTCGGTTTGTCCAGTCCCAGGACAACTTGTATGGACGAATGTCTGACAGAGTATTCCTAATAGATCACATAAGACGATCGTTTCAAGGTATTTCGTCTGGTGGTCGATAAATTCGTTTCTCTTAGCTTTTATACCCGTAATATTTTTGGTAAGATCAACTAGTAATTGACGGGTTTGACGATGTGGCATTCAAAGTGAATGGTGACCAGATGTTCTAGAAAATGAACGTAGCCTCAAAGCCTCACAACCTGAAAAGACAAAAATCGGGCAGGCAGCATGGCTAGGTAGGTCATTCCCAAGCAGGGTGTATTACCACTATCTAAAGAAATTCCTTTTTGTCTTCTCATTTATATTTCACTGCTGCAGCATTCGGTAGCGGTTGCTGATCACAACCTTGGGGTAGTAATATATTCGCTATACTCAAGCTAAATGAGTGGAAGGTCATGTGTGGCCGGGTTGCAAGATGTTCTTGTTGAACCCCAGTGTATCCCCTATAGAGTACACTGATCGGCAGGTGGTCCCATACCTTGTTTGTTGGAATCCAATCTCCAATAAGAGCCCACGGTTTTTGATATTATATTATATATATGCGGAGCGTGAGATGCAAGCGTTCCGCTAGATGGTTACTTATTTGATAAACTATTATAATATCAGATGTTTTTGATATCAAAATGTTTTGATTATAGTAAGGTAAAAACCGTCCATGTTTATGTGTGGGCTGGTCTTACTATTATCTTTTCTTTCGAAAGGTTTTCTAAAGTTAAATCAATATGTTCTCATAAGAGAAAAACCTATTCCATATTTATTGCTTTCAAACTATTTTAAAATTTGTTTACTTACAACAACCCCTGACTGACCCAGAGTTTATTTTTCTATGTTTTCCTAAACTCTTGGGTACCCATAACACTTTTTATGAGTAGACAAGTGATCCAGGCAGTCAATGGAAAACTGATGGAGTATTGTGGACTAGAAATCATGGAGTCAGCTTATTAGTTATATCTGTATCTAAATATCAAGTTTGTACGTTGTATTAGGCCCGTAATCATGTATAATGTATTATGATGAACTATTCTATGATGTAATAGACTCTAATATGTAATATATTAAGTGATATTATATTTTCTTAAATTCCGCTGTGAGATTCTGATGTTCTTGTTAGTTCTTTTCTCTTTCTATTACTATTTCTTTATTAATGACACGACTTCCGAGGTCATCAAAAGTCGGGTCGTTACAGCTTTGGTTTAGCGATAACCTTGGCTCTATTTAGGGTTAACTCGTTAGAGACAGGGTAGTAATACCCTAGAATGAGTTTGAGTGTATATGAGAGAATGTACTTCTAATCTCAATATGAAAATGGTTTTGTATCGTGTTAATTTGTTCCACTGAGTATTTATGAATTATGGTTGATACTTAATACACGAAGACATTGATAGGGATTTCTGAATACTCAAATAGGATAGACCAACACAATATTGGTTTGGATTATATTTTTACATAAGGAATTATTTTGGAAATTTATTAATTTTGATTTCATTGGTTATTAAGAGATGATAATATTTGATTATCGCCGTTTATTGTTTGATTAGTCAATATTTCTAAACTATTGACTATTGAATGATTTTAAGAAAAATGAAATATTGTAAGTGATCGTCGCTAATCTATGAATTAGAAAAGCGCGACATTTTTTAAAATTCTGCAAGCGCACATGTGTGTAGCATACAGGTCGAACACAGGGAGGTAAATTAAAATTAAATTATTTATCTAATCTCTTGGGCGAGTTAGACGAAGCCTGGAGATTTTGTTGAATAACAGAACAATTAAAATTGCAACAATTAGGATTATCGTTGAATCTAATCAAACGATTAATCCTAATGAAAGTAAAGAGGAAAACAAGAATAAAATGCAGAAAAAATGCAGAATAACAAAAAGTAAAATTAGGATTGTCGTTGAAACTAATCAAACGACTAATCACTATAAAAAAAGTGTAAAATACAATTGGTGTTCGTCCAAAACTAATTGTGAAGACAACACCGATTGCTAAGAAATAGAAAAATGCAGAAAAAGAAAAATGAGTTTTATTAATGGAGAAGACAATAGAATGAGATATAGGATGGTGGCTACAATGATATTACAAGGGTATATATAGGGTAGATAGCCAAACCCTAACCCTAACCCTAATACAATGATAAATGGGCCTTAGGGACACTACACCAAACCATTGAATTACCAACACATATAATTTTAGTTTGTCAACACTTACTTTGGTTGTGCATTGACAACACTACGTCCCGGTTGGTATCATGAAAATGCGTTGGCAAACGAGGGGAAATTTATCCCAACGCATTGAAAATCGGTTACAACGCTTGTGATCATTGTAAAACTCCAAAAATTGCCGCAGGGAGGGTAGACTTGTAATATTAAATTTCCATTTCCCAAACAACCGAGGACGCTTATCTCTCCCCTCTTTTGCTTTTTCACGCCATCCTAAGAAATCAAAAGAGGGAAGAAAAAAAATCTAGGGCACGACCGCTCATTCCTTAGTTTGAATCCATGGAAAAGGTGTCTCTTTGTTTATATATTAAGTATAATCCATGAAAATTGATTCGAATTTCATTTCAAATTCTTGTTTATGATGCTTGGCTTAATTCAGATGTACCTGTCTTTATTCTTCGAATGCTATAGCTTTTTTATACTATTTATTCATGTTTTCACCCTATTTTATGAAGCAATAGACAGTTTAGATTGTAATTAGTTACAAGCTAACCTTATATCTCAACCGTGTTGATTGTTTTTTACTTGAATATGTTTCTGAAGTCTGCTATTTTATATGTAACTAAAATGATTAGTTTAATAGAATCGAAGTGTGCTAATTAATTAGACAAAGAAGGTCATGGCTAATTCAACTGAATTCTCTGTTGACTTATAACAGGACATGGAATCGATGCTTGGACCGCTACAGCAGGACAGTTCTTCCCATGGAAAGGATCATGAAGATGGTTCCGCTTCATCATCAGAAACGGATTTAGGTATCTTTTGTAACAACTCCTTCACATTTATTTCAACAAATGTAGCATGATTTCATGGTGATTTTAAATTTTTATTTATTAGTTTCTGGTAAGTGGTAATTTTTCATAGCTTAGCCAACATACATTCTGTCCCTTCAATTTCTTGTTGAAATGCCACTGTGTCATATAGCATGATGCTATTTTAACTGTTGCGCTTCAATTTGTAGTGGAAAACATTATAGATTACCCCTATAAGCATGGCTATGCAACTGAACATTTTTAGGTAAACATTAACTGCTTCAGATAAACTATCGTGAAGTATAGCTATATTACAAAAAAAAGATCTTTAACGAAAATCTCAAGCAGTCAAGTGATTACCTAATCATCAGTTTATGTCACCTTTTGCTTTTCTGCGAAACTATGCCTGCATGTATGCATTACCCTAATATCAATTTGTGGTAGAAACCAGTTTGTTCTTGCTATTTGGCAATGCAGTTCGCAATTGGAGCTATACTCACCCTAATTTGTTTGTTTAAGTAACTGCATTAATATTTCAAGCCATGGGACTGTCATGTATCAATGTTAAAGAAGGCCTGCAACACAATGTATATTACCAAATCTCTCTAATGAAAAGTCAAATAATTGTTTTGAAAAAAAAAACTGAGCAATCTATACATCCTTACCGAATCAATACTTATAACATTTTCAGTTAAGTTTAAACTTCACTTGATTTTTAAATTCTAAAATAAATCCTCTGTTGTTGCAGGAATCAATTTTTTTTCTACGTCACTATGTTTTCTGATTCTAAACAAGGAACAAATGGTGCTCATTGTGATGCCTATGCCCAGTCAAGCAGCTTGAAAATCCAACAATGTTCCAAACATTCAGTGCTTTTTTTCTGCTTTAAAAATACCCTTCTTCACTCATTTCTTATTTATGTGCTAGTTGTAACGGTATATTGATCGATATCTTCAAGTGTGTTATATCAATCATTCAGTGTTGTTGAATCAGATATTAGTTGCGTGGCCATATTGTCTATTCATATGACCATTTAATTATGATATACATTTATTATGATCATTTAAACCGAGCCGAAGCTCAGTTTTACTGAGCCATCAGGCTCAGTATAAACAAACCTATCGATATCCGGTGTAATTGTGCTTATTATTATAATACTCATGTTTTTTTTTAAGGAATTGAAAATTTTAATGAATGAATGCAGGCACTTCTAAAGGAAGCGGAAGTAAAGAGGAAATTGGATGGTAGTTCTAATGGTGCAGTAGAAGATCTTGAAAATGATCCGATTGCAGTAGCTTTTGGTTCCGACGTGAAGAAAAATTATTGTCGAACAATTAGTTCTACTTCTTCTATAAAACAAGTAAAGTGGCTCGAGCTATTAATATTTGATTAAACCTTGTCTATTGTTAACTGATATTCTATGTCGTTACTTGATTATGAATGTTGTCTATTGGTGTTCATTGAGTTATACTTTTTAAATTGAGAATAATATTAGTTTTGAATTCATATTAAATATCGTCTATATTATAATCATGTTAGTTATTAACTGACTACTAATGTTAGAATATGGGAATTACTAATATATATTTTTGTTACTTTTAATATTATATTTGTTATGAATGAAAATCTTGCAACATGTATAAGCGTTGCAAACAAAAATATCTCAATGCTTATAAGCGGTGCGAACGAAAATATACCAACGCTTATAAGCGTTGCGAACGAAAATATACCAACGTTTATAAGCGTTGGGAGAGAAAATATACCGACGCTTATATGCGTTGGCAATAATTTGCCACGCCCCCATAGCAACACTAATAAGCGTTGCTGAAATTGTTTGCGACGGTTATACTCGTTGGGAATCACCTGTTTTGGTGTAGTGGGAAATCACAAGAGAGTTTACAATAAGAAACATAAATGGGTCTTAGATAAATAAAGCAAATTTGGGTCTTTTCTCTTTTCCTCTTGCTTCCTTGACACTTTTCATTGATTTGTGATGTGCAAAGCCTTTTTATCAATCCTTTTCTTGTCTAACAGCAACTAAATATGGGATCTTCATCTACAATTCTTCAAAATGTAAATATATAGCAATCTGATCTCCATTTCTCTACTTTTCTGGTTGCATGCGGGCTGGGTTGGAATATCTGTAAAAGTAACGAAACAATACCCAAGTAATATTTATTTATATACAAAAGATAAGATATAAGAGCATAAAATAAACACATTTCTATGTCAATCAAATACCCCCACACTTATCTTTTACTCGTCCTCGAGTAAAACCAGAAATGAAAAACTAAATTAGACAGGTCACACTTTCGTAGGAAACACGATTGCATTGAGCGTATGCAACAAGCCGTTAAACCTCTAGGTGTCCCTAGTAGGACGAGTGGTGTCTCGGGAGGGTTTTCAGCGGATACTACCCACAAAATCCAAATGCAGTATGATATGGTTCTAATGTAACTACATGAATGTAAAGGACTTATGCAATTGAAAACAAAAAATGAAAACACGACCTATTTCAGGAAAGTGGTACAACAAATTAAGTTAACAATTTCTAATTAGTTGATTTTATTTTAAATACCTCAATTTGTCACAAATTTTCAATATAAATCAAGTTTTCAAATGTTAAATCCCAGTTTGGCCAGTTGGTTCGGTCGATAACATAGTGCAGCCATGAAATAAATTCTTAGTTTGCTTGGCACAGTTTGCAAAGTGGTATTCTAATTTTCTCATGTATGGCTAGTCAAATCAATAAGGTCAAGAAGTGTTTGGGCATCATTGCTTATTCTTTATTCTATAAAATTTTAAAATTTATGATTAAGTACATACACGTAACTTAGAAGACCAAGGTTTACCACCCATGCACTGCCTCGCGGACTAACGGAGAGTGGGTAAAGAGCTTGGCGGATTGTGCAGGCCGACTTTGACTTTGTCAACAACGTGTCGGTAATCCTTAGGTGTCCAATCTCATAAAATGAGACCAAGATATTCCAACGCTGACTTTGTCAGCAACGTGTCGGATAGAGCTTGGCGGGTTTGCACACCAACGCTCGATATACAAGCAATGTTGGATACCCTTGGATTACTATTATTATTATTGAATTTCTAAGCACAAAAAGAGAGTTACGCGACTTCAACTTAACACAACTTATTTTTAAAGGTTTGACAAGCCATTATAAGTATTTTAAGTCCTCCACTTATTTAAACAAAGTCTACAATATAGAATAGATTTCATGGCCATCACCTAAGAATCTCCCTATGTACCAGTTACACTATTATCCATCAAAATTAAACTTTTCATTATATTTCTTATTCGATCTAAGTTGAGAGAAAAAAATACTATCAATTGACTAATAATTGTTAACTTATTTTGTTGTATCAAATCTAAAATGAGTCATGTTTTCAAAAAAAAAATGTTAATTTAGTAAGATCTAAATGCATGATGGTCCTACATGAAAAGAAAGAAAGAAAAATTAAAGAAAAATCAAAAGAATGTAATGCAAACTCCCCCCCACACTAGAACTATACAGTGTCCACACTGTAATTTTTTTCTAAATTTGAAAGACAGTACCCAAAGGTGGATGAAATGCAAAACGATATGTAAAATAAAATGCAGTCTAACCATATGTAAGAATGGATCATATGTACAATGGTATATGTGTTTGCGATGTATGCGATGCAAAGAATTCCACCATCTTTTTCCCCCACACTTGGTTCTTGCCCTATGAGTTCCATTCCCACTGTGTCTAGGCATGTTTTCTAATATGCAATGGTTTTTGAAAACCATCTCATCTGTAAACCTAGATTTATAGTCAAGGAGATAAATATCCAGGGTCGTCCTAACATGAAGTTTGTCAACAAAGCTAACATTCCAAATGTGTTCAACAAATTTATCAGTGTAATTGTCCAAAAATTTGTGATCGTATATAAATTCAGTGAAATTTGAATTCTGAATGTTGTTCAAGAGTATGTGATCACATTTCTCATCATTAACTGACAACGTATTTTCGACACTGACAATTTCAAGTTCGTTCGAGATTTTCTCAAAGTTAAAATTTTCGAACTCGTGACGTAAATCTACTTCTTCCTCATTTGGCAACTCATCCTCGCACAATCCAAAGAATTCATGTTCGTTAAAATCCATTTCTACTTCTGAGTTTTTGAAAAATTCAACATCTTTATTTCCCTCAATTTCAAAAATTTCAGGTTTCTCGTAGTTTGAAAGAGAGAGATCAAAATCCAAGCTTAAATCTTTTTTCTGAAAAGAGTTGAAGTCTAAATCGTTTGTTGAATTTTGAAAAACTTCATCAAAATGATTATTCTCAATTTCCAAAGTCGTTATTTGAAAATTTTCAATGTCAGTAGAAATTGGATTATTTTCTGATTCAACGCTCATTTGATTTTGTTGCTCTTGTTGTTCTTTATAAAACGCCATTAAACGAAGAAGTTCATCCATCTTTTTATTTAGCCTTTCCGCCCTCTCATCAAAATTACATTCTTCAGAGTCGTTGATTTGAGAGCTCTCATTTTCGATTTCTTGATTATCAAAATTATAGTCCGCATCAACTTCACAATCAAAATTATTTCCAAAGTTATAGTTGTTTGAATCTTCAGAAAAAGGAGAAGGATATTGGAAATCATTTTGATTGTAAAAATTATGTTCATAGCCAAAATTGTTAAAATTCGAGGGAAAATTGCAATTTTGGTTAGTTTCAAGATGTTGATATGGGCTATAATTTTGAAAATTTTGGTTTACAACCCCATATTGATGTGGATCAAGGCTGTATTGGGATTCAAAGCTATTTTGATGTGGATCTGACCCATAATCGAAATTATTGAAATTTGAATTGAAATCGCAATTTTGATTATATCCATGGTTTTGAAAATGTTGGTCAATTGGAAAATTTTGAAAATTGGCATCGGGCTCACGAAATTTTGGAAAATTCTGCCTCATGAGTTGTATTTCATACTTATACTCTTCAAGAGGACGTCTACTCCGACTATTATCCCACATTTATCTCAAGGATTTTTTTGAATTAGACATTTGAATGAAGTCAGGGTAAGACATAAATTATTCTCACTTCAAAATAGTATAAAAGAACGAGTTGTGCTCTATTAATTAACTGACTCAATTAGAAGGGGGAAGAGGGTCTTATGGTCGTTCACGTATAGTATAAATACTAAGGGATACGACCAATGTTTTACGGGTAGTATGCAACCTCTTTTGCTAGAAGTTCAAAAAAAATTGAACTACTATATATCCGCGATCCAATTATATGAGACAGTCAACTTCACAAAACACCACTTTTCAATTATATTATTTTGAAAATCAAAATTTTATTGTTGAAAAACGATGAGAGTGATTTTTTTAGTTATGGAAATTCGTTCCTCACAAGCAGATTCAGAAATATCAGTCACAGAATAATAACAGAAAATTAAAATATTGTACAAGCATGCCGCTGCCCCTACAGAAGATTTTTTTTACAAGTAATTTCTATATTTTTTCTTTGCAACAGAGCACCTGTAGAGTTCAGAAAATATTACAGTGGGGTGGCAGTCTGTCAAGAGCAGTTGTGCAGCGTTAACAATTTGAACTCCACTGTTTGTAAATCGGCTGTCCTTTGAAATTCTTCATCGTGTGCTTGAATCTGTTCCTCCACTTTGGTCTTTGTTTGAATGATTGAGTCTTATCTTTTTTTTTTCTTTTTTTTTTAAAAATCCAAACAAAAATAAAACGACTGAAAAGGAGAAAAAGAAGGAAGAAATCCCAACAAAAATGATTCGACTAAAAAAAAAACAACAAACAAAATTACTAAACTAAAAGAAATATAAAACTAGCAAGCTAATTTAAGAAAAAAAAATTAAAAACAAAATAAACTCAAAGTGACTCTGAGACAACAAAACTGGACACACGAAATTAAGAATGAAACCTAACAAAGAAAACTATATAAAAAAAACTCAATCTAGACTAAACCGAAATAGGACTTCCCCAAGATAAATAAAAAAAACTCTTTCACCAGGTCAAACCGACCCCACGCGTCTACCAATATCCAATATCCCACACCTCTTTTTTTTTAATTTTGAACACCGATCTTAAAACAACTGCTCGTATAAACCAATGCCCCAAAACGAGTACAAACTGTCAGAGAAATACTACAATCAATCGCAACAGATCAAAGACTTCAAATCCCTTTTTATTTCTGTTATAAAGCACCACAAATATTCCCAAAATTCACGCCCCCTTGTTTGTTTGTCCTTTTCTTTCTTCTTCGAATTGAAATTGGGTACGACTAGGTTTATGGATCCGAATTGATTTCGAATTAGGGATTTCAGCCTTTGGTTTTGTGTCGATGAATTTGTTTTGCGATGGAAACGCGGATGATGACCGATCTCTGATGTGGACTGTGTTAATGAACTGGCAACGCTGGAAAATTGGTTTGGCTGAGGCAAACTTGGTAGCGGATGGAGTTCGAACTGGTTGTGGTGTGGATTTGAGTTCGGAGCTCGGTTTCTAGTTGTGGTTGAGGATGGATCTGGGTTGATGGTGAGGAGCAATGGAGTTGGTCGGCTGAGTGGCGATGGACTGAAGGTGCTTGTCGGAGTGATCAGTGCAGAAGTAGGCAAAGGTGAACGCTGCACTTGGTTTGTGTTATGGGTTTTTGTTGGGATGAAGGAGTTGTGATCTTGGGTTTGATAAAATTCAAGTATGATGTGACTTTCCGGTGTTGATGAAGAGTATGAAGGTGGACTGGCTTTCTGGTGTAGCAGTGACGAAGTATGGTTCTGGTGTATGTGTTGAAAGCGAGGTGGTTTCGGAGTTGAAGCGAGATGTTGTAGTGGATGTAGAGGTTCTTGATGAAGGGTGGTTGTGTAGGTCAGACGATGAAGGGTGGTTTTTTGGTGCTTGGGGCGTATGGTAAAAGTAGGGGATGATGTCGGTGTGGTCTGTAGCGAATTGTTGTAGGTGGCTTTGGTAGGAGGCCTGGAGCGGTGAAGGGTATGTTGAGGAGTTCTGTTGTATTGTTTTTTTTTTTTAAGGAGATGGACGTGGAGGAGATTAAGGGAATGGTTAAAGGATGGGTGCAGAAGTAGGACAATCAGTGGATGTAAACATTTTCTTGCGTGGTGATTATGTTGGCAGAAGGGTTTGGTGGTAGTGGCGTTGTTGATGGGATTTTGGTGAACCGTAGTTTGAAGGTGATGGGAAATTACGTGTAGGTGAATGTTGTTCGAGGTGAACACGTGGTTGAGCTGTGGTGGCGTGATCAGATGGGAGTGATTTTGTGGTGAGAGGCTGAGAAGAAATTAGGGGATGATATAGCAGAAAGAAATTTGTTTTCTGTTTTTGTTTTGGTTTTTTTTTTTGCATAAAAGGAAAGCAATAAAAAAGTATAATGAAGGAATAAAAAGGAAAGGAATCAAGGAAAAATAAGTAAGTTTTTTTTCTTTTGAAAAGATTTGTGAAAGGTAAACAGTTGTAGAAAGGGAAAGAAATTTGAGAAAAGGGAAGAGAATTAAGGCAGAAGAGAGAATTAAGGAAGAGAATAAAATAGCAAGGAAGGAACAAATATATATTTTTTTATTTGGTTAGAGGAAAACAATGAAAAGAAATAGCAAGGAATTCAAAGATGTGAAATATAGAAAACTGATTGAAAAATGGAAGTAAGGTTGAGAAAAATTAGCAATTTTTCTCTCTTGCTTAGTTCATGACAGTACCAAAGTAATTGATACACGATATTGCTAATCAAGATTATATATATATATATATACAAGAAAACAAAAGGAAAATAAAAATAAAAACTAACACGAATCGGAAATTAAATAAATAATAAAATTTAATCGTTACCTCCCCGGCAACGGCGCCAAAAACTTGATCGTCGCTAATCTATGAATTAGAAAAGCGCGACATTTAAATTAAAATTCTGCAAGCGCACAGGTGTGTAGCATGCAGGTCGAACACAGGGAGGTAAATTAAAATTAAATTATTTATCTAATCTCTTGGGCGAGTTAGACGAAGCCTGGAGATTTTGTTGAATAACAGAACAATTAAAATTGCAACAATTAGGATTATTGTTGAATCTAATCAAACGATTAATCCTAATGAAAGTAAAGAGCAAAACAGGTATAAAATGCAGAAAAAATGCAGAATAAGAAGAATAACAAAAAGTAAAATTAGGATTGTTGTTGAAACTAATCAAACGACTAATCACTATAAAAAAAGTGTAAAATACAATTGGTGTTCTTCCAAAACTAATTGTGAAGACAACACCGATTGCTAAGAAATAGAAAAATGCAGAAAAAGAAAAATGAGTTTTATTAATGGAGAAGAGAATAGAATGAGATATAGGATGGTGGCTACAATGATATTACAAGGGTATATATAGGGTAGATAGCCAAACCCTAACCCTAACCCTAATACAATGATAAATGGGCCTTAGGGAAATCACAAGAGAGTTTACAATAAGAAACATAAATGGGCCTTAGATAAATAAAGCAAATTTGGGCCTTTTCTCTTTTCCTCTTGCTTCCTTGACACTTCTTCATTGATTTATGATGTGCAAAGCCTTTTTATCAATCCTTTTCTTGTCCAACAGCAACTAAATGTGGGACCTTCATCTACAATTCTTCAAAATGTAAATATATAGCAATCTGATCTCCATTTCTCTACTTTTCTGGTTGCATGCTGGCTGAGTTGGAATATCTGTAAAAGTAACAAAACAATACCCAAGTAATATTTATTTATATACAAAAGATAAGATATAAGAGCATAAAATAAACACATTTCTATGTCAATCAGTAAGTTAATTGATAATGAAATAAAATGAATTTTTATTATGGTGCTTTTGAAATATTGATTTGCAATGGTTTTGAGGTGATATAAGTATATTATGAAAGTAGTTTCAAATAGAAATTGTTTCCAAATGACTTTTTTTAGAAGTAAGTGTATGTTCCCCTTTTGCCTCTGGGAAATGACTTTGGTGATGAGTGCATGCATCATCGACGTTAATTTTCAAGAGTCTAAGTGGGGGAGGCTACTCAGAACTTCTATACCTTGTTTTAAGAAAACTGAATTTTATTTGAATCTTCTGAACTATGGTCTGATATAAAAGGTATAATATTTATTTCAAAGGTTGATTTGGAAATGAATTCGGAGTTCGAATTCTTAAGTTGTCGAATAATTAATAATTTTCAAATTATTGAAATGAATTAAAATTTGAAATTTTAGAAACCTCTGGATTGTTAAAAAGAAAATTAACGTAAGAGAAATAAATAGAAGTAGAGACTTTTAGAAATTTGAAAATAATTAAAATGAAACAAATTGGAAACTGTTGAACTTGTCTAATACTCAAAAAAATTCTATAGCATAGACATAATTTACCAAATATTTAAGAAGTTAAAAATGTTATATGAATAAGAAAATTAAATAACATACAAGTATAGGAATGAACAATGAAGGTGAGATCAAAATTGATGTTTATAAATATGAATAAAACTTAAACTATAACAATAAACAATATGTACTTAGTCATGTTATAAACTTGAATTCAAATAAGCAAGACAAATAAACTAAATTGATGATATAATCTAATAAAGTGAATTAAATTAAGGAAAATAGTAAAATGAAATAGAAATTGATATAAGATGGAAAATAACTTAAATTATAGGAAAAACAATTATAGTGAACCATAATAATTGAAAACAAGTCAATCAGATTTTGAATATATATATTAATTGAATATGAATTCATCGTGAATGAATAAATGTATGTAAACTTGGTAAATTTGGAATAAATCAAAGTTGAAGAAATTGAATTGAATGGAAATTTATTTAATGATTAATTAAGTGAATGTTAATAGGTAAATAGTAATCAGTTGATTGTAAATAAATTTAATGTGAATTACTTAAATTTGGGAGAAACCCATGTGAATTCATTAAACATGGATAAATGTATGTTAATTAATTGGATGCAAATAAATGGAATACAGATCAATCCTATGTAAATGATACAAATGCGAATGTTTGGACATGAATTAATTGTTTGGGTATTTATTGCTGGATGTTCTTTTGGTACGTTTGTGTATTTATGTATTCTTGCGTATTTTTTGTGGTGTGTAAACAAATTGAATGAGTTGTGTTTGTTTGAACTTGAATCGTCGTGTTTACAAATAAATTCATAACTTTTTTTTGATATAATGATCTAATTATATAGTTGGACTTTTTTCCTATTAACTAACAATCAAATGATAAACAATTTAGATGTTTACAATTTTCCAAAATTTTGAAGTTGGATAGTTTAAACTATAAAATAATAAAAATGACGTTTATTATAAAATCAGAAAATGTCCCACATGAGCTGGAAAAAATTAGTTGTAAATTTTGAATGGTAGGTCGACATTTGACGATTTTGGTATTTCCGGGAAGCTTATAAATTATGTTACAACTTTAATTTAGAGTATTTTGAGAAATTTCCTCGTCTACAATACTAAAAATGTAAATGTTTTTCACAGTTCTGTGCACTAGGAAGGAGGATTTGAAGCACATACCCTTGGGGTTTTTTTTTTTTTTTGTAATTCTACGGGTGGATCATATAATGTATAAGCAAGTGTGTGTGTGTGTGTGTGTATATATATCTGTGTGTGCGTGTGTGTGTTTGTGTTTGTGTTTGTCTGTGTGTTACCAAGTATGATATAACTAGATTGTACAGAATAAAGAAATATGAAAAATGCTCACCAGGATTATATACTAGTTCAAACCACTCGTCCTGTGTCCATCCCAAAGCTCCCGTTCGGCCTTCTTCTACCAAAACATGCCTTGCTTCGCCCGGAGGAATAGGCTTGGTTACAATAAGGTATTCTTGTCAAATGTGTGTTCTAATACAACATGGATATTTTGAATAAGTACAATAGCTTCCAATATATCTTCAAATATAATTTTCAGTGAAGAGAAGGAGTATATGGAAGAATAGTTGTGGATTTAGATTGCTAGAAAAAAGTGAATAGATTCTCATAGTATTAAGTGTGGAGACTGCAGAGTAAATAGATGTTTATTCTCTTGAATCTTGATGCTATATAAATTTGTGGTGAGTTATCTTGAATGGTTATGACAATAAATGATTATTCTAAGGTTGCTTCTTTTGGTGATGAAGAGTTACAGCAAAGAGAAGCAAGATGGTCATTCGAATGTGACAATGCAGTTCAAATCTTTAGGCTGAACTCCAGATCAGTCGTTTGGACTTTATTTTAGAAGTCTGGTGTCTGTTTAAGAATTTTTCCGAGTGTGCTGCAAGACGTCTAGTTTATGTTTCCAAACACTCAGTACTGTGTATCTGCTTTTGTTGACCTTCTTGTGCCTGTCTATTGTTGCTTTAATCGATTCGTAATGTCTTGTATTGCCTTCGCTTGTTCGTGAGCATTGTTATCATTGCTACTTTTGAGTTGATCTTTTTAATAACCTGCATAAACACACACACACACACACACACACACATATATATATATATATATGGGATTTTCACTTAAAGGGCTTATTTATTCAAGGCAATAAGTTTTAAGGGCAGCAGTTCCGAAAAATAATTTTTAAGGACAATTCTGCACGAAAAGAATGAAAGCAGTTATCTTTTTACGTTAAACAGAAATAAAGATAACCGCCTTTATCTTTTTCATGCATAACTTAAAAAGATAACCGCTTTTATCTTTTTCATACAGAATTGTCCTTAAAACTTATTATCCTACAAAATAAGCTCTTTAAACTGATTTCCACTATATATATACATACATATATATGCGATTTGCATTGCATTGCTATTGTCATCGAAGCCGTAGAATGTATTTCCTAATAATCTCCTTTTTTATGATGATGACAACTACAAAATGTACTTAAATATATAATTTATAAAACTCCCCTTAAATGTGTAAACTCCCCATGAATATATGCTTAGAAATTTCTCCGCTTAGTCATTATCGAAAAGAAATATTTAGTGGTGCAGATTTTAGATATTATGTACAAATTAAAAATCAAAGATATTTAACTAGGCATACAATATTTACTGATATGAATCATAAACATTTTTAAATTTAGATAGCATGTACACACCAGAATTCAAGGATATATATAACCGATCATAGCATGATTTGTACGATATTCGCTGATATGAATTCGTAATGATTTTAAACTTTAGATAGCCTGTACTCACCAAAATCCAAAGTTATATAACTGAGCATAGAATAATATGTATGAGCATTGTATGATACTGTCAAAATATTACCATTCCCACAAAATATTCACAAAGTTTCACTGTGCAAACAATAACAAAGATTCAAGTTTCAAACATTCACAAAATATTTATGAATAATAAATTTAAAGGATTTTTAAACGTTGTCGTCTTTGATTTTGCTTTCCACCTCCATTTATTTCTCATTAGTTTTAGATGTTTCTCCTGGGTGTTCATCTTTGTTTGGTGAAGAGAGAGGATATGGGGGAGATAATTAATATGGGTGGATGTGTACGATGTAGAAGCTCCTTAAGTGAAAGTACCACAATACTCATAGATTTTTCGACAGTTGTGAATCTTGTGGCAAGAGTTAGCTTCATATTAGTAATACGATTTCCTAAAGCCACTTGGTTTTGATAAAGAATATGTTGATTTTGAAGCGTTACTTCTCGCAGCAATTCATTTGAAAGTAATTGAGTTTTAGATGGAACTAACCCTTCATTAGATTGATGTTCAAAAGAATGAGGGGGAGGAGGTTCAAGCTGTTGCTATTATTCTTGTCCTTCCTACTAAGCTTGACATGTTTTCTTCCATTCTTTGAGTGTATCAAACGTAGAAGGTTCTTCTGGTAAGTGCATAAGATGAAAGAGCTTTTTCGATGCTTCTTTAACCAGAACCTCTTCGAATGCTGACAAATAAGAACAAACCTTATCTGATTGCAACGACCTCATAATATATGGAGTGTAGATGATAGATTAACGTGATCAATTCCAAAAATTCTTAATTTCATATAATATAAATTGTGTTCAATTGATTCTTATTCTAATAAAGATAGCGTAGAATGCTCTTTGTTCAAGTTTGTGTATTTTTTAATGGCTTCCTAAACGGGGAATAATGGTATTGATAAGCCTTCATGTAAGAAGCCTAGCTTTTGGGCATAAATATTTTGTAGTACAATATGGCATACGATCATCCCAAAATTGATGTGTTATATTATCTCTTGGTTTATAGTGCATATCAAGAATGTCATATAGGTTTTGTCTGGTGTTAGAACATTGTAAAGTACGTCCTATACTTTCATGGGTGTATCGGAACATATTACCATAGACACTTAATGATAGCCATTTATTATGCACCTTAGTATTCCAAACAACAGTACTTCCTAAGTTAGCAAAGAATAGAAATATGAAAGTTGATCGATTTAAACATTATAACGAGAGAAAGAAATAGGAGTATCAAGACCAACATCTTGACATAACCCATTTAATTCATGCAAAGGAAAATCTTGGATAGAATAGAATGGACCTTATGTAGTTTTTTCTTTTGGATTTCTTTATATCGATCAATAGAAAACAGTGCATTATTCATCCATTTATCAATTTGAGTTTGGGAACAGACTTGGGGGTTTCCCTCGGGATTTTCTTGGGGATTTGATGAAGATCCTTCCTATCTCTTCCTCTTTGTATTTTTTTCCCTTTATGTGCCATGAAATTTGACGGAGTGATAAATCTGAATGTTTTAGGTTTTGTAATTTGAAATTTGGGTGGAAAAAAAATGGAGATGGAAGGAGTCGACTGTTCCAGGTTTATATAAAAATTGTTGATTCATATTTCAGAGTCTATCTTTGATTTCTGACGTCTGTTTTGATGTCATTGAAGAACCCGAGAGATTTTTCAAACGTCTAGAAGGTTATTTTGTTGCAGATATAATACCCAAGAATTCTTTCTAATATCCGGATCTGACAGCAAGACATCAGGAAGATGAGTTTTTTGGTAAAATATTACACGAGACTATTTTCATACATTTGCATATTGATTTCAGACGTCTGGTATATTACAAAGATGAATACTTAGCGAAGCCGAGAGTAATTTTAGATGTTTGCAGTGTAAAAAATGTTATAACTAAATTGTATGTCAAATGTCTGAAACTTGAGGCAAATGTCTGAAAATACCATATTTCTATATTTTTGAATGGTTGAACTGATTTTTTGATATTTCAATTATTATATATAAATAAAAGGGGACATTTTATTAAAAGTAATAAAATACAAGTAAATAACCTTAATGCTTTATATTTCTTCCCATTATTTCTTTAGTATAAGTTCATTTTCTGGAGTTTCATAGAAACGAGGAGATTTTTTATGTAGGCGTCTTTTTGTGGGGGAATGTCAACATATTGCATAAAGTGCCTTTTCCAAAAAAAATCAGATGTTTAATGGTGTCTTCTTGTTTGAACTTTTAAGTATATTTCTCTTTGCACAGTCATCATCTCACGTTGATAGTGGGATATTTCATCTAATTTCTCATCGACCGTTTGTGTATTGTCTCTTTTGATTTGTTTGAGTAGTAGAGGTAGTCCCAATTCCTTTTCGGAAAATTTGGTGATGGAAGAAAACGTGGAGGTGAGAGAATTTTGATTAGGCTTGAATCAAACGAAGTGATTTATTGGAGGACATAAGGTATATGAAACAACAATTTTTTTTCTTTTTTTACTTTGATTTTATCTATAGAGAAGAAAGATGTTATGAATAGAATTCGAAAAACTAATTTTTATAAGTTGAATGGATGATACTTGACAAGTCTTGTTTGTAGATAAAATTATGTCTTATTTTTGGGTAATTAGTTAATCAGTTTCATTATGTAAGTTCTGTTAGAGTACATATCCCAAAATCACGTCTTAATTTGACAAACTTTTGTTCGTTTAAGGGTTTGATGAAATATTTGGTATCTGATTTTTAGTATTTACATATTCTAGAATAATAGTTCCTTTATCTACCTTATCACCTAAAAATGATATTGTATATCTATATGTTTTGTTTTACAGTGATTAACTGATTTTTTTGACAAATTTATAGCACTGGTATTATCATAATAAATTGGAGATTTTTTCAATTATTTTGCCATAATCTCTAAGTGTCTGTTGCATGTAATTACTTGTTCATATGTTAGAGCTACTGAGATATATTAGGCTTCGCAAGTTGATAAAGAGACACAGTTTTTTTTTTTTTTTTGCAAAACCATGAGATCAATGGTTGTCCAACAAAATGACAAGTTCCACTGGTGCTTTTACGATATGTTTTGCGTCCTCCGAACTCGGCATTACTATAGGAAACAAGTTCAAATGATGATCCTTTAGGGTAAAACAGACCATATTCTTTAGTATTTGGGAGATATAGTAAAATTTGTTTGATGGATCGTTGATGAGATTCGTTTTGTTTTACTTGAAATCTTGCGCATAGACATACACTCATCATAATGTCAGGTCGACTAGCACTTATGTATAGTAAGGAACCTATCCTACTACAATATAAATTTTCATCAAAATCCTTTCTATTATCTTCTTTATCTAAATGAACACTAGTAGTCATTGGTGTTGGTTTGCTTGAGCTTTTATCCATACCAAAATGTCATAATAAATCATTACAATATTTTTCTTGGTGTATAAAGATAACATTCTTAAGTTGTTTTATTTGTAAAACCTAAGAAAAGTTTAATTATTACATGTGTGAAATTTAAAATTCATTTATCATGATATTTGAAAAATTAACATATAATTTTTCGTTGTTTGAACCAAAAACAATATTGTTAACATAGATTTGTACAACTAAAATATCATCATTTTCTCGTTTAATAAAAAAGTGATGTTTATTTTCCTATTTGAAAATCAGATACGATTAACTGATTTCGAAGTCGTTCATTCCATGCTCGAAGAGCTTGTTTTAAATCATATAAGGCTTTGTTTAACTTAAAAATATGGTCGGGATATTTTCTATGAACAAAAAGTGGTAGTTGTTTTATATATATGTTTTCTTTTATAAAACCATTTAAAAAAGCACTTTTGACATCCATTTGATATAATTTAAGATCATGATGAAAAGTAAAAGTAATGACGTCCGTATAGCTTCTAGCTAGCTACAGGATAAAATGTTTCATTATAGTATATACCCTCTTCTTAGTTGTAACTCTGAGCCAGTAATCGTGCTTTGTTTCTTACTATGTTACCGGTATCATCAGCTTCTTTTTATATAACCATTTTGTTCCAATGATGGATTGATTTGTTGGTCTTAGAAATAATTCTCGTACATTGTTACGTTTGAATTGATTTAATTCTTCTTACATTGCTAAAATCCAAAAATCATCATTAGTGGCTTCTTTATAATTTTTAAGTTCAAAATTTGATACAGATGCTACATGACTTACTTGGTTAAGTCGATTTCTAGTAACTATAGAATTAATATCTCCAATGGCATTGTCGTTTGGATGATTTTTATAAATTCTAGGTGGTGATGTTAAAACATTATTTTGTGCATTTGTCTTATTAGTAGAAGGCTTTGTTGAATTACTTTTTGTTATACATATAATTTCTTCATCATTATTACTTCGATTATTAGGAAAATTTTCATCAAATGAGACATGAAAACTTTCTTCAATAGTATTAGTTCGATTATTTGAAATCCTGTATGCTTTGCTACAATCAAAATATCCAACAAAGGTACCTTCGTCGGCTTTGGGATGGAATTTACCTAGATTGTCTTTTGTATTTAATATAGAACACTTCGATCCGAAGGTTTTAAAATATGAGACTTTAGATTTCTTTCCAAAAAAACATTTGGTAACATGTAATGTTTTTGAGTGTAGTGTTACTCTATTCGAAACATAACAAGCCGTAGCGATAACCTCAGCCAAAAATGTTTTAGTAACTTACTACTATTTATTAATGTTCCTGCACATTCTTATAATGTATGTTCTTTTTCTTTCTACTACGTCATTTTTTGTGGTGTCCGTGGAAATGAAAAATTATAATTAATTCCCTTTTTATAACAGAAATTTGTAAAAAGATCATTTTCAAATTTTCAACCACGATCACTTCGAATATTTTTAATTTTACATACATTTGGTTTTGAATTCTTTTAGCAAAAAATTTAAACATACCAAAAGTGTCACTTTCATGTTTTAAGAATAAAGTCCAAGTATATCTTGAAAAATCATTAACTATTACAAAAAAATATTTGTTGTGAATTATTGACGTACTTGAGTTGGATCAAATAAATCTAGATGTAAAAGTTCTAAGGGCATAGAAATATTATTTTTAGATTTAAACAAGCTTCATTTCCACTTTCCAATTTGACAAGCATCACATAAGTTTTCTACATTATAATTTATCTTAGGTGAACCTTTTACCAATTCGTATTTTGCTAATTTATTGATGTACTTGAAATTAATATGACAAAATTGCTTGTGCTATAACCATGGATCATCATGTTTGGCCGCTAAACATAAATCTGAGTTTTGTTTTATGTACGTATTTAGGACGTATTTTTTTCTAAAACCTACAAATACTAGATTTTCATTATTATCAATAATCTTACATCAATCTTTTTTGAATTTTATTCGAAAACCTTTATTGCATAACTTACTTATACTAACAAGAACGTGTTTTAAATTTTCAACTAACAAAACATTTGTAATAATTGGAGAGTTAGGAATACCAAAATCGATGACTTCTCCAATGCCAATGACGTATCCTTTTGAGTTATGACCAAAGGTCACCGTGCCTCTATCGATATACGTTACATTTGATAACATTTTTGTATTTCTGGTCATGTGTTTGGAGAAGTTTCTATCAAGTATTCATTTCTCCTTATTACTTGTCCTGGGTACCTGCAAGATAAAATAATTTAATTTGTACTCACTTCCTCCATTAGGGTCCTAAATGTTAGGTGCGGAAGGTAGCCATACCCAAGTGGGTTGAGACCTTTAAAAGCATAATTTTTATTATATACCACTTTATTTAGGAATATATCAATATACTTTTGCCTAATTAAATTGTTTTTGTTTTAGGAATCCAAATTTTTATATTTTGGAATTCAACGCATATTAGGCAATGGTGGTTTTTTAGTCTTTTGATAAATAAAACTATAATTTTTACGATTGTTTCTTATTTGGTTAGAGACATTTTTAAATCCTAACCCATTTCGATGACCTAACGGCTTCGAAACTTTTATTAGATTATCCAAATCCTGTTTTACTTTATTAAGTTTGGAAACATTATTAGACATCTTATTTATTTTGTCTTTTAATTCACAATTTTCAATTTTCAAACTTTCTATATTATTCTTTAAATCAATGTTTTCATTTATCAAAAGATTATATTCTTGTTTAATTTGTGCAAAACTTCTAGGCAGAGACTCATTTTCAATCAAATTATTTTTACATTTTTCTTGAGATAATTCTAATTCGTCCTCTAAAATGCTTTTTCATCTTTTAGCATACCAATTTCAAGTTCTAGTTGATTTATCTTAGCTATGAAATCCTTATTTAATTCTTTTAATTACTTGCTTGAATTTATCATCTAATTCTACACTAAGTTCTAATAGTTTATCATAGCTTAGATTGGGACATACCTCATCCTTGTTTGCCATATAGCATACATTACTTTATTCTTCATCGTTGTCTGTTTCACTTTCTGAAGAAGACCAAGAGTCAGAGTTATACCATGTTACCTTAAATGCTTTCTTCTTTCTGACTTTTTCAAATTTCTTCATTTTATTATTGTTGATCATGGGGAGCTTTCTTTATATGCCCGGACTGGTCACACAAAGTATTTCATAGATGTTTGATTTGATGAATTATATTTTCCTCCTTTTTTAAATGTACTCATTTTTTCTAACCTTCTTGAATTTGTTATAATTTTTTGCGATGAACACTATTTCTTATTCGTTTATATCCAAATATTTGTTGTTAGCTTGAAACACTATGTTCTTCTTCCCCATATTTTGTTCTTTTCTAGCCTGTAAATTAATGTAACAACCCATACTTTTTGTCAATTAAAACTTGAATTTTTATCTATTTTAATGGATTTTAAAATGGAAAAGGATGAATTTGGACTTGATAAAATTTGAAAATAATTTTTAAATTTGGTTTTATGTTTTGTTTAACTTAAAACAGGGTTAGTAAACATTTTAAATTAATTTAAAAGTGAAGATTTTGAAAATCAATATTTTAATACTATTTATATGACCTATAAAATGAACATTTTTGAGACAGTCTCGAAATCCAACAAAACCACTTTTGTTGGATCTGTAATGTCAAAATATGATAGGATTTAAAATTTCAAGTCAAACAGAGTTCATATGTAAGTATATAATATATAATCGTAAGTTGAAAATTAGTTGATTTTCGGTTAAAGCTAGAAATAAGGTGATTTTTCAAATGGTCTCCGAATTTGACGAGACTAGGTTCGTTGGAACCATAATTCTGTAATGTAGAGAGATTTCAGGTTTTGAAATTTTTGAAATTAGTATGTGGTTGTATGACTAGAACGAAGTTAACAAGGTATAATTAGTTCAAGAGATAATTAAACCATTTTTCACTAAATCCTATAACTAACCTAAATTAGGCAACACATTGTCCTCGGAGACAAGTGTCATTTTTTTCCATAACATGTCATTCCATAGTACAAAAGGCCATTTTTATTTTCTTTTTACTTTTATTTCCATTTTTTCTTTTAAATCCTCTTCTTCCTTGAAGCTTTAAACTCCATTTCCACTTTCTCCCTCCCCCTTGAGCCACGTCGCCCCAAGACCTCCACCTCCAGCCTTACTAAGCACCCCCTCACCCTCATCTAGCTCTCCTCCAACCGTGGGCCCCTCCTCCAAGACCAAAATTCCTTTTCCCTTTTTAATTTGCAAAAGAACTCACCTTTTTAGCTTAAATTTAACTGCAACCACCTCCAACCTCCTCCCGTGGACCCTTAAAGCCCTAAAAATTCCAACTTTCTACTCGAAGCCCTAAATTAAAGTGTGTGTGCGTGTGCGAGTGTGTACATGAAGTAGTTAGGTGAGTCGAGGTGGAAAAGAATGATCTCGGGTTCGTTGCAAGCTTGAGAGCCTACATAAGAAGTGTTGTGGGTGTGGAATAGCTATTAGCGAGAACTTCTCACTCTAATCATTTCACATGTTTGGTTAAATTATAGTTATACAGCTTAATAGTTGATTGTTGTATAATTGGTTTGGTTGATATGTGATTGAGTTAGTATTGAAACGCTGTACCGATCTAAGAATTTTGACGCTTAAAATTATAAAATTTTAATAAAAGATTTCGTTGAAATAAATATTTTGTTTGAAATTTTGTCTATTTTGTGAAATCTAGTTAAAACAATATTTGTTTGGAAAATCGTTTCGCTGTTAGTTGAATTATTAAAACGATTTGTAATTGAGTTATTATAAACGAGCGAAATTGAAACTTAATTATGAAATTAAATATTCGTTTCAATTTTTTTTGTTCAGTTTCCATTTACGTAGCCTTTAAATGTTTTATATAATTATATTGTAGTTTTTATTTCGGAAAATAAGCAGATATTTTCTGACGTATTTAAGGGTAACTGTGGTCCTTTGACACTTCACAAAATCGATTAACCGGTTTATGATAATACTGCTTTGGGATTTGTGATACATTATTGTACACGAAAATATTATTATTTGATGGAGGTCCGCCGAGAATAGGTAAATGAATAAATAAAGGGTATGCAGATGAAACTAATAGTGTAGACAATACTTTCACTTTTACATGCAATGAACGCAAAACATACTCTATAAAATATTCAAACGAGGTACACGTATAAGCTTTAGTTCGAAGTATGAGATGCTTAATGTAAAAATGAATACACGTGTAGGAAAGCATGGTATGGGGAGAGACACTTGTTCATTTGGCTTTACACGTGCTGCTCCATGTTTCATCTTCCTGCTCCCGGTTTTGGCGTCCTTTTCTTTTACTCTCCACCTGTTTTATCACACGCACCATGTTTCCTTCCACTCACCGTCAATTTCCTCACTCACAAAAGCAGCCTCCACCACTTTGTTGTTGTCCCTCTTTTCCTTAAATTCATCGTTCCTTTATCTCATTCATTTCAAAATCTAGAGACGATACTGTTAACCTGAGCTCGTGACTCATCCTTTCCACAAGATTCCCACTCCAACCACCTGAATCATCCTCACCACACCCAACTCCGGCACTGACCGCCTGAACCGCCACCACCTCAAAGAGCTGTCAGTCCACCCATGCCGTACTCCGACGCCTGCATCGATTGTTGACCCAGGCCTCACCTCTTTTTTTTTCTCCTGCGTGTGCCATATATTTCCTTTTCTGTTGAAGCAGTTCTCCCTTTCTTGTTATAAAAAAAAAACAACCGCTATTCCACTGTTAAACCCTACAGTCCACATGCAAGGTCCCTCACCACCTCTCTTCTCGCTTTCATCTCACGTCAGCAAGACCCAACACCAACCCGACGTCCAACTCCGCTCTTCCAATCACTTCATTCCAGTTGTGAGTCAAGGCAGTTCCTTTTTGTACTGAAAAAAAAACCAAGTGTGTAAGGGTATAATTATATATATACGTTAGTTTGCGGAAAAGCAGCGCACGACAGTAGCATCGTCCGTGAAGAGTCCGAAGTTGTTTATAGCTGATACGCGGTGGATTTAACGGTGAAATTTGGAAAGCATGAAGGTGAGAACCCCAAGTTTAATCATTTCTAATTTGGTAGTTGAAATCATTTAGCATAAATTTATAAATATTTTTTTTTGATAATTATGGCTGATATGAATGGTTGTGAATGGATCTTTATGTGGTTATGATGCACTATACATCGAGCGTTATTCGCAGTAACGCTTGCGCAAAATAAATGATTGTTTGATTTTGTAATGGTTGATGAATGAATGCATGTTTATATGATAGATGTTTGATTGATCATGATTGTCACACACTTACCATAGATATGGAAGTATACGAGTGATCAATTTCAATTCTCCTTCCATTTGAAATGAATATTTTATTATTAAAATAATGGTTGAGAAATTTAGTTTGAATTTAATTTGAAACTGTTTGGAAGCCAGAATTAAGATGAACAATATTCGTATAAAAGGAAACGTTACTTAAGCTTGTATTGGTTTATGAATTTAGATCAGAAAATAATGTAAATTTTGTAGTTAACATTGGAAAGTGAAAAAGGTTTGGTAAAAATAGTTATTGTAAAGGCAACTTGGAAATTTGAAATTAGTTTTAAAATTTAAGTTAAGGAAATTACATTTAGAGTTATAAATAGGAATCGAATGATTTATCAACAATAATATATATCTATGCCAAACCGCTCTAGGATGACAGAGATGATAGTGTCTAGGCTTGAGTTTGGAAATACAGTTTCCTGCTCTCTCTGGCTATCCCTAACTGGTCCGACGGACGGGATGATTAATTCAAAATAAAATTTGAAATTTAAATTCAAAGTTGTTTAAACTTAGAAATAAATTTGATTTCTAAACTAATAATGTCGCATAGTGACATGCATGGATATTAAATTTAAATTTCAAATAAATTGGGTTTTGAAATTCCTATTGTTTACAACTTATTTAAAATTAAATTAAGTTTCGAAAATTTAATCAAGAAGAGATTCAAATATATGTTGATGCAAATAAGTTTAACAATTATTAGTAAACGATGAAACGAGGTTTGATTTTTTTTTGAAAAATCTACTTTATTAATTTAAAGTAATTAGAATTGAATTATTTTAATTTTTGAATGAGTTGGAATATACTTGATTTAAATGGCTATTGCAGCGCTTTTCGTAGTGTTCCAAACATTATTATCACATTTTCAAAGATAAATTGGTTTGGAGATTGAAAATCATGAACCATTATTTTAAATGGTTAAAAAGATTGTAAAATGGTTTGGAAAGATTTTAAGTGATTAAGTGGTTGTATTTAGATTTGATATCAAACATAAGTCGATTTAACCCTATTAAACTTAGGTTGAATAGAGATTGTTTGGAATATCGTGAGTGAATTCGTAATCCAAATAATGATTTGGTAAATTGAAAGACTTGAGGAAAGGAATAAAGAAGTATGTTTGGAATAAGAATCAAAGAGTTAATGTTCGTAGCAAAAAGGTTGGTAAATCGAATATTTGATTTCAAAGAAAGTTAAGACAGTAACAGAATGTATGACAATCCAACTTTGACTTGTAAATGAATTGAAATGATTGGAAGGAGATTGAATTGAAAAGTCCGTATGGCCCATAACTGCTGTTTTAAGAATACGCTTTTTATTTGGAAAGACTGGGATCGGATTTAAATCCGAAAACCATTCCAAGTAATAATACGATGCATAAAGCATATTCAAGACTTGGAATCGACGAAAGAAGACTGAGAACCTTTGAATATATTCGGATTGATTGCCGATGTCTTGAATCGAGCCGTACACCTGATTCGAGATTATGAGTGGCATGAGATCTAAGTATATTTAGAGATTTTTGGATTTTGTTCCGTTCAGACTTAGAATGGACTTGCATGGATTGTGTGCCTGACATTGTAATTGACGGCATAACACTGATTTCCGTTGATATGTTTCTGGTTTGTGATGTACGAGCTCAAAGTGGTTATGTAATGATGGAAATCAGTGGTCATGTTGTGAATGGACAATGTGACATATTTAAGTTATGAAATGAGCTTGTACGATCAAGGCATTGCTTTCTAGGCATGTTTTGTGTATGACGTGACATCGACAAACCTCACACCCGGATGATGAGAAACTAGCAGTTAGGTTGTGTATATATAGATGTGATTGATGATGGAAGCTGCAGCAGTGGGAAACCACTTATGACTTATGGAATAGGGTACGTACGGGGAGCCGTGTCTGGTCGAAAACCGTTGATCTACCTCGTGATTTGTATTAGTGTCCGCGTCTGGATGAAAAACCCGTGATGA
This sequence comes from Allium sativum, assembly GCA_030737875.1. Taxonomy (NCBI): domain Eukaryota; kingdom Viridiplantae; phylum Streptophyta; class Magnoliopsida; order Asparagales; family Amaryllidaceae; genus Allium; species Allium sativum. Next base: position 45,401,277 of record CM060919.1, on the reverse strand, counting down.
CATTTCGTTTGTGTTCCAATTGATCTTTCGTGCCAGGAATCATCAAGTTGGAAACCCAAATCTCCAATACGAGCCATGCGATTTTGGTTTGTGTGTGTATATATATATATATATATATATATATATATATATATATATATATATACGATGACATAATATTATGGGTATTATGCCATCTAGGATTAATACATTTATTTGCGAAATGGTTTTCCACACTATATTATAATAATATTGAAAGAGGATTTTTACATATAAGGCATTTTGGTTATCATAAGATAAAACTCGCCCATCTGGTGTGTTCTTGCATTGTGTGATGTGGGACGAGCTTATGATAGCTTCATTTTCAAAAGTCATTACGTATTTATATGCAAGGGCATTCACATGGAATAAACCCGTTCCGCATTAGCGGCGTGGTCCGGTGAATTTCCCAACTTTAAAATGAATCCTAAAAGCAACTGTTTTATGTTCTCGCACTAGTCCCATAACTGACCTGGAGTTTATTGTTCCTTCCTAAACTCTGGGTGCCCATTAATTTTCACGCGGGCAGCTAGTAGTTTAGTTTTGCTGTTATAAATTGTTGGAGCGCAGTTCGAAGCGTTTTCTGAGTTGGAGTCCACCCAAAGTTGAAGCTTCTGTTGTTTCTTTTGTTCTTCCGATAAGAGTTTATTTATATCTTTTCTTCCACTGTATGTATTTGTAACTCTGATATTCTATGTAAATCTGATGTAATTATCAGATTATTCAATGAAAAGTTCTATTATTTTGTTTAAATTATGTATATACCCATAACACTTCGTCTTTATGAATGGTTTAAGTTGGTTTAATTTTCGGCGAAAACCAGACAAAAAGGCGGGTCGTTACAATTGGTATCAGAGCTTTGGTTATACAAAGCTATAGGGTACGACATATTTGAACAAAAGATTGGACTCATCAGAAATATATTATCACATTAGAGATAGGGTTAGAAATGCCCTAGAATGAGGTTCCAGAATATTATAATCAAGAGAGCTTACTCTGAAAATATATTATTTTGAAACAAAAAGTAAATTGTTTTAAAGAATGTATCATTTTGAAATATAGCTTTTAATAAGAGTTTCCGAGTATTTTCATTCGACGTTGTGATTGGACTACTGGTACATGTGAAGATTTCGAATATACGCAAGGCCGACGTATGTACGAAGCCTTATATGTACGTAATAGATATAGAGTCACACTCTAGTCGCTTGGGGATGATTCTGGTGATTGATGCATCATTATCATTCTTATTTTTGAGTCTCGAAAGTGGGATGACTATATGATTCCCGTTAAGACGTCGAGGAATACTTAAGCTATTTCAATATGTTAGGAAAATTAAAAGAAAATTTAATGTAAAGACAATATGCGTGAAAGCAAAACCAACTATTTTGATAATAACCAAAAGGGAATAATTTGGAAGTAAACCATACTTAAGAAATAGAAAGGACACGTAAGTGTGAAAATTCATTAAGAGATTATATTAAAATACCACCAATATTTTAAACAGGCAAGTCATAGGAAATGATTGAATATGAATTTTTGAAACCAATAAGTTGTAATCAAAGAAGATATCATACTCCTCGATGAGTGTTAAATAATAGAGTTGAACCTATACCTAACATGAATTACGAACAATAGATTACAGGTTAAATTAGTTTTCTTAGAAGTAAATTTTGCAACCAAACTTCCCTTAAGGAATTTGAATGTGACTTTTTGACTTATGTTAAGAACTGGTATAAAGGATGATTTAAAATATAGCTAACATCTAAGTGGAGGAGAAACTACTCTTTCCTATTGAGACGGTATGAGTAAGACAACTGGAATTTTTTTAACAAGCAATCATTATGACGCAAAGGAAATATTAAAGTAAAGTTTACCTTAATTGAATTGTCCATAATTGTGTAGTTAGGTGCACTTGATTTTTTATTTTGACCTACGCTTGTTCCATTTTCGAATCATTTGTTCTTGAAAAGCATCATTCATACACTTTTATGTTATGAACTTGGTCAAGTAATTTAATTCGATTATTCATTTTGATGCTGAACTTTTATCTATAACTCGACTTAAATGCATGCAATTTGGTTTGTCTAACGGAGCTAAGTTTTAAATTCAAACTAGATAAATGGTGATCGATCCAAAATATTATGTTAACGAAATTTCAATAAATCAACGTTGCATGGTAATTGAAAGCATTGGAATAAAGAGTCTAACTTATACAAGAAATTTGGATTTATAAATATTAGTTGAATTTGAAATTTACCTCAAATGTCTGAATGGATGCCTGAAACAATCCTAGTTGAAATATGCCGAATCAGAGTAGCATAGCGGAAGCATGATGTTATTTTAAATGGATGATTTTTCCGACTAGTTAAGTAAAGAAATATTCCCAAATGAGCTTCACTACTTGAAGAAAGAAAAATCATGTACTTTGGATTTCAAGCGAATTTAGGAAGAAAAGGTTTATATGATTATGTGAGTATGAAACTAGGATATGAAATCCAACCATAGAAGATATGAAAATTTACCTGAGATCTTGGAAATATTTGGAACAATTTAGAATTTGAGCTAAAATAAGTTAAAAAGGACTTACATAATAAATGTTCATTTAAAATTATAGAACGTAGAAACGCTTATGTGAAAAGATGCTAAAGAAATCATATTGGTAAAATGTGATTAAAGAGAAAATTTTATGGTTATATGAACGTTAACTTACGTAAATAGTTAGATGTTTCGAAATAAATTAAAATTTATGAATATGATTCTTAAAAAAAAAATCGACTCGGAAATTTGAAATATTTGAATGAGATTCTTGATTTCGGAATTTTGGAACATAATCTTGAAATTTTATTCTCAATTTTACAAATTTTACAATTATTTTGGATGTGATGAATGACTTATAAATAAAAGAAATTTCGACGATTAGGATCCCGATATTTTGGAATGTTTAGAAATCAATAAGTATTTGTAAATTATGGTAATAAATTATTTACAACTTTGGGATATATAATGTTTTGGTTGTTCGAGTAACCATGACTAAACTGGGTTGAGATGAAAGATTGGATGTCATGCGATGGGTGATACCAGTAGTCCTGTCATGAGGATGAACTTCTCGAACTAATAACATCTAGATTTCACCATAGTATATTTTAAATTTTAGAAGTAAATTTGGTTTTGGAAGTCCCATAGTAAAGTATGATTCCCTATACGAATATGTAATGTTTCAATGAAATGAAAAGTGGGATTCTAAGTCCGAGAAATCATTTTGAGTTTCAAATGCTTACAAATTTTAATTAAAACTCAAACTTCTTTAAATTGACATTTCCAACAAATTTTATCTTTCTAATATAACGATCTAAGTTTGTATAAATAAGCATTTGATATAAGAGTTTTACCAATGTAATCATATGGAAATTCTGTTCCTGTAAGCCATTTTGATAAGTTTCATAGGTTAATAAAATTGGTTAAACCAAAATTTATAGGTAAGACTTACTTTGCTTATGTATAATTTTACGAACTCCCCTTTTCGAGGACAAAAAACCTTAAGTGGAGGAGATTGTAACGACCAAAGAATTTTGACGCTTAAAATTATAAAATTTTAATTAAATATTTCGTTGAAATAAATATTTTGTTTGAAATTTTGTCTATTTTGTGAAATCTAGTTAAAACAATATTTGTTTGGAAAATCGTTTCACTGTTAGTTGAATTATTAAAACGATTTGCAATTGAGTTACTAGAAATGAGCAAAATTAAAACTTAATTGTGAAATTAAATATTCGTTTCAATTTTTTTTTCAGTTTCTGTTTGCGTAGCCTTAAAATGTTTTATAAAATTTTGTTATAGTTTTTACTTCGAAAAATAAGCAGATATTTTCTAACGTATTTAAGTGTAACAGTGGTCCTTTGACACTTCACAGAATCGATTAACCAGTTTATGATATTACTGCTTTGGGATTTGTAATACATTGTTGTACATGAAAATATAATTATTTGATGGATGTCCGCCAAGAATAGGGAAATGAATAAATAAAGGGTATGCGGATGAAACTAATAGTGTAGACAATACTTTCACTTTTACATGCAACGAACGCAAAACGTACTCTATAAAATATTCAAACGAGGTACGCGTATAAGCTTTAGTTCAAAGTATGAGATGCTTAATGTAAAAATGAATACACGTGTCGGAAAGCATGGTATGGGGAGAGACACTTGTTGTAACAACCCGTATTTTAATAACGTGTTAAAACCATAAATAAAGGCATAATTAATTTTTAAAATAAGAATCAAGGGAAACGTGTTGCTCCATTGCGTTCGTCTCGAAATTCTGCTTGGAAACGAGTCTGAGATTTCGAAAACCGGAGTCCGTATGAGGGAGATATGACCCTCTGAAGTTTCAGAAAATTTCAGAATCAAAAACAGCTCGAAAATTCGAATTCGAATTCGAATTCAAAACCCAGAACTGGGCGGGAAATTTCCTGCCTAGGGACCAGGTCGACCTGGGGGTTGACCTCCCAGGGACCAGGTCGACCATAGTGTCGACCTGCCTCCCGAATCCATTTTCTGAACCTGATGCATTCTGATGTATTTGACCTCGTTTTCTGTCCAGATTCGTCTGCCTAACCCTATATAAACAGCCTCCTAGCCTCATTCTCTTTACACCATTCTTCTTATGCTGCACAAACTCTTGATGATCATGGCTTCTTCTTCTTCTTCTAAATTAAATTAAGATAAATTAAATTAAAACGCGAAGATTATTTCTTGAAGACTACGGCTAGTAATTGGGGATTTGCTTCAACGATCAAAGCAAGATTCAACGATTCAACAATTCAACGACGAATTTCTAGACTTGACTTCTGCATCTCAATTTCTTAGACCACAATCTGTAAGTTACAGTTCCTTTTAGATAAAAACTATAAACTTAATATGGACATGTTATAAATTGGGATTAATCTATGTATGATTTGTTCATCTTGGATCTTGACTTTTGGGAATATTGCCTATGACGTTGAAACTATTATTAATGGCCAAGGACTATGACTGTGAACATAAGACTATGCCTATGCCTATGACTGTGAACATAAGACTATGCCTATGCCTATGACTGTGAACATAAGACTATTGACTATGACAAGGAAAATTGTGGCTAATCACCTATGATTCATGACCATGAGGATATTGCCTAGGATTATGACTATGAAATTGGATCTAAGCTTTGTTTTCTATTCAGACCTATTTTCTTTATTTGTCCTTGGATCTTGATTTTGGGGATTTTTCTATTTAAGTTAGATCTATCCATGTTCTTGAACCTAGATTATTATTCAAACCTTTTCATGTTCATAATGTTATCAAATCTATATGCCTGCGATGTTTAGTCAATTTATTCAGTTATGTCATGCCTTGGAAATAAATTGATAATAGAACAATGTTTATTATGTTATATGTGGAATTGAATGATATTGATCTATGCCTGTGGTTCTATTTTATTATCATGTTGAATTGGGAATTAATAAATAAGTCTATTCATATGTATATGAACTTGGAGTATAACCTGTTATGACAAGTTGTGTAGTCTATCATGTTATGCAAGCTTTAGGTTGTAAAATCATGTCATATATGTGACCAAATGTTAGATCTACATGTTTATGTGTATATGTTAAACCTATGTCATATTTCAAGTTCACAATTATTCATATGTTTGTGATTGATTTGCAAGTTCACATCTATGTAAATTGATTTAGTCTATGTTGCAAGTTCACATATATGTAAATTAATTTAGTCTATGTTGCAAATTCGCATATATGTATGTTGATTTAGTCTGCATTGCAAGTTCACACCTATGATATTCATGTTGATTATTTTGCAAGTACATAGCTATGGTGTTCTTATTGACTATGCCAAAAATGTCAAGTTTACACCTATGTCATGTTTATGTCAATGAATTTCTTTATGCAAATTTTGTGTACGTTAAATTAGGGTAAGTTTTTAGCCTAATATTATATGTCAAAAATCATGCGGACGAAGATAAGCCTAAGATTATTAGCCTAATGTTTAGAGCGGGTAACGTTGGGAAAAATTGGTAATTATAAGAAACTTGGCATGAAACTCGCCATGAAATTTGACACGAACTTGACATGACTCTTGAACATAGACATGACACTAGAATGAACTTGAAAATGGCCAACTCGAGGTTGGGTTGAGTTTGTAGTGTAATTCTTCCTGGAACCGCCCGGCAAATCCAGTTACTGCAAACAATAGGATCCAATGTGGGTAGTTGGTCATATCGCACTTGAAAACCCGATGTCAGACTGAGTTGTGGTGTAATTCTGCCCGGAACCGGCCGGAATATCCAGTGACCACAACAACAGGTCTGATGTGAGAGGTTGGGGTGCATTAATAAATTAATGCCACATGATAAGGGTTAAGTCACGAACTTGAATGACAACACTTAACCAACTTGACATGCTAGATTGACAAGGGTTAAGTCACGAATTTAAATGACAACACTTAACCTATTGGACGGAAACCCTAGTTGCGCGGTCCATTTCAGCAGTAACCCACTAGATGTATCACGATACCCTGGAACTAGGTAGGGTAGGGCACGATTACTGGGATGATTGTAAGAGACCAGAACGACGGTAGTGTTGGTGCGCCAGTGTAGGTTCAGGCGGGCTATGGTCGTGCACGTGGTCCGGAGTTGAAAAAGCAGGCATTGGTCATCAGTAGGTTTATCTGTGCATGCTTGATTCGTGTCGGTGGTTGGCGCCATAGGGCTTGATACACCCTATGGTGGACCTAGCACAGGTGTCTACATTCGTGATAGGGCCGTGTGACACAAACACACAACGAGCTAGAACTTGTAGAGAGCCGATCGATTAGTGGATCGTTCCGTTGGACCTAGTAATGGGTCATTTCACGATATTGGGCCAAGAGATCATTTCATGATTAATATAAGACATGGGTTTGGGATTCTAGTACAGTTGATGCAGTGAACCTTGAATATGTGATGCTTTACTTGATTTATTATGTTATCTTAGTCTATCTTGTTAATCTTGTCATCATCCTTATGTTTACTTTCAGTTTGTACATGTCATGTTACCTTTACCTGTTTTTATGCTGAAATTCACTAGGACTTACCAGTCTTTATGACTGACTCGTTTTCTTTCGCCTCCTTTTCTTCCGTTTCCCCCCTCTCCCTAGGTTCTCAGGGAGGGAACTCTAGCATTTAGCTTGGATTTTGCTTGCATTCGGTTCAGCTCATGTACGGTTTGATCTTGAGCTATGCTATGGCTGCATTCTGCTACCTTTGGGGAATTAAGCTACTTTTGTTGTTTTAAGATTATGCTTCTTTATTTATGCAAGACAGAATTTGTTGTAATGGAAAATAATGACCTTGGATATTTGATGTAAAAGGTTTTGACTCTTTTTGAAAATAATGAAATTTATCTTTTGATTCTTTCGTTGTTTTATCTATGTTCTGTCTTGTAATATTTCTGTGTTTGTTTACCTCGTTAACGCTCCTCCAAAACTAGTGCATTCCCTTTGTGAGTGACCCTAGCGGAGGTGGGGTGTTACACTTGCTCATTTGGATTTACACGTGCTGCTCCATGTTTCATCTTCCTGCTCCCGGTTTTGGCATCCTTTTCTTTTACTCTCCACCTGTTTTATCACACGCACCATGTTTCCTTCCACTCACCGTCAATTTCCTCACTCACAAAAGCAGCCTCCACCAATTTGTCGTTGTCCCTCTTTGTAACACCCCGGATTTTTCCGTTAACAGTAAATTAACAAATTAAAGTATAATTAAATTGTAACAGAAAATTTAAGGGAAACGGACATCACCATTGCGTTCGTCTCGGAATTCTGCTTGAGATAGAGTCCGAGTTTGCGCAAAACGGATAACGTATGAAGAAGATATCTTTAATTTAAATATTACAGCAAAACATGAAAAAAGAGAAGTAAGGAGAGGACAATAATTATTATTATTCTAAGACTTATTAACAAAAGCCTCTGTAGCTCAGTTGGTTATGGCATTGGATTTGTAGCATGGAGGTCGGGGGTTCGAACCCCGGCGGCGACATAATTTTTATCTCTGTTTTAGAGAGGGCCAACTGAGCATGCAAATACATGTACGTATACAAATTCAAATTTTGAAAGGATAAGAACGTACATATAAGGAAATAAAGAAAATATATGTATATATATGAGAATATATATATATATATATATGCAAAAATATATGTATACAATAGATAAAATTCAAACAGACTAAAACAGCTCAATTTAAAGTTTAATTTTTGAAAATCGAACCCAGTCCCTCCTGGCTGGCCTGGTCTGTGTTTGGTCGAATTTCTGTGGGTTGCTTTGTCATTAGGGCTAGGTGGCAAGTTTTAATTGGTCTCTCTATCTAATGAATGGCTACGATCTAACCTAGCAACATCAATGGTTCTAATCAATTCCTAACCTCTATATAAACAACCCTAGACTAAACCCTAATCTATTCATTCAAATTAAGAGCATAGCCGCCATGTTGCTGAGGAACGACTAAGAGTAGCCGCCATCTAGAGAGAGAGGATTAGGGAGAAAGTTCTAAAGCCTAAAGCAATTCAAGCAACCTAAAGCTAATCAATTCAACAAAGGAATCATATCTCTTAATTAGAGAATTTGCCGCAACCATTGTAAGTAGAGTATTACTTTGGTATGAACAAATGATTGTGTAGATATGTATGCTTGAATTGTGGCAATAAAATTCATATTTGTGCGTTCTTATCAATTTATATACGTTTGGATATTCTGAATTATGTCATTCAATTATAAAGAACTACATGCGGTAGTTCTATGCAAATATACGTTTGGAATATTCGCAAATTTTGTGACCTATGTTGAAGCTACATGTATGTAGTTGATTGGAATTTCATGCAAGTTTGGGGCTTTGTTATTATGCCACCATGATGTCTATTTTTGTGCATAAATCATTTTGCAAGTAATTGAGACAAGTTTGGTTGTTATAGTTCATATGAAACTATGTTGGAATTTTGACACCATAATCCATGTATTAAGTCATGCTTTTGCAAAACTTATGAATATGGCTAGGCTATGAATGATATTGGGCATAATTGAAATTCATGATTAAGTCTATCTTGTTTAAAAGAATTATATGATGACATATGTGAGACGTGGCTAAGTTAGACACAAAAATCCCTTTTTTGCAAGTTAAAAGCAAACACCATGATTAGGAATATTTATGCATAAGTATACCATCGTTATGTGATTAAATTTAATTAAGTTGAACTATACTTTTGTGTTAGTAACAAAGTATCCTCTTTGTAAACATGTAGAAACCTTATGAACATGACTTGTTTATATTTATGCCATGTTTATGCTAGAAGTATTTATGCCATGTTTATGTTTGACATTATGCCATGTTTATGCTAGAAGTATTTATGCCATGCTTATGTTTGACATTATGCCATGTTTATGCTAGAAGTATTTATGCCATGTTTATGTTTGACATTATGCCATGTTTATGCTAGAAGTATTTATGCCATGCTTATGTTTGACATTATGCCATGTTTATGCTAGAAGTATTTATGCCATGCTTATGTTTGACATTATGCCATGTTTATGCTAGAAGTATTTATGCCATGCTTATGTTTGACATTATGCCATGTTTATGCTAGAAGTATTTATGCCATGCTTATGTTTGACATTATGCCATGTTTATGCTGGAAGTATTTATGCCATGCTTATGTTTGACATTATGCTATGTTCATGCTAGAAGTATTTATGCCATACTTATGTTTGACCATATGCCATGCCTATGCTAGAAGTATTTTATGCCATGCTTATGTTTGACAATATGCCATGCCTATGCAAGAAGTATTTTATGCCCTGCTTATGTTTGACAATATGCCATGTTTATGCTAGAAGTATTTAGGCCATGCTTATGTTTGACATTATGCCTAAATAAGAATATAGGTTCATGTTGTAGTTAAACCTATGCAAGTTTACATGCCTTGATTTATGTCACCTATGTTTTATGACCAAAATACATGTCACCACTATGCAAGTACACCAATTTCTATTATGTATTTTCCAACGTCATATGCAAGTTCATGCGCTCACTTTCCCCTCTTTGTGTATACGCCATAAGCCTCCCCTTTTCGCATGGCTAAATTGGGCTTTAAAAGGCTAAGCCCAATATATATAAACGGACGTGTAAAACGGGGGAAAATAACGTTGGGTTAAAAATTAATTAATGAATGAAAATATGAAATAGAAGGGCCCAAAGTCAAGTATGGGTTGGGCCCATGGTTGGTGTAACCTTTACACCATTAACATAATAATGGGCCGCAAATATTTACATATAAGAAATAAAGAAGAATGACAAAATATGTAAATGTAGAAAAGACGATGTGTTTAACCCGAGGTTGGATTGAGTTGTGATGTAAACCTGCCCGGAACCGCCCGGCTGTCCAGTAGTCACAACAATACCTATCCAATGTGGGAGGTTAAACATGGAGCCCAGCAAGGACCTGAGGTTAGACTGAGTTGTGGCGTAAGACTGCCCGGAACCAACCGGCAACAGGCAGCCACAACAATACCTGTCTAATGTGAGAGGTCAGGGCCTTAATAAGACAATTAAGGCTGAGTCAGGATTGTTAGGATTAAGTGAACTAAAGACTTAATCAAAATGGAACATGCTAAACTAAACGGACTGGTGGGGTTAGGTTAGGAAACACTTAACCAACTTAGCATGTTGGCTAGAGATAGAAAACCTAGTAACGGGGGACCCTTTTCAGCAGTAACCCTAGAAGGTGTATCAGGATACCCTGAAACTAGGCAGGGTGGGGCACGATTACTGGGCTGATTGTAAGAGGTCAAAAATCGACGGCGGTGGTGTAGCAGTGTAGGTTCTAACGGAGTGCGGGCGTGCACACACTCCGGCGCAGAAAAATAAGGCACTGGACACCAGTAGCATACCTGTGCACTCTAAGGTTGTGTCGGGTTGCCACTATGGGACTTGATACACCCCATGGTGGGACCAGCATAGGCAACTACGACATCGGGGGCCGTAAGACACATGTAACTATGCGAGTAGGAGCCGATCATCATAGAATGGATCACATCACCCTGATTATGGGGTGCCAGTGGGAAACTAGTTTATATGGGTTCAGAGATTAACATGGGGTACGATAGTATATTCGACCCTAGACAACTTAACCAAGTTTATAGTGCATGCCCACTTCTCGTTTATACTTATCATACCCAGTTCTTTATTCATAGACAAAATAGTACTAGACTTACTCAGGCTTTATGTCTGACTCTACTTTTCTTTCGTCTTCTTTCTTCCGTTTCCCCCCCCAGGTCCTCAGGGAGGGAACACAGCAGCTTGACCTACCTCAACCTCCAGCTTGAAGAAGAGAAATGTATTGCTTGGACTTTCCTGTTTTGAACTATGGCTTTGGACAATCCACTATGGGGCTTTTGCAGTTTATCTATGTTTTATTTATGCTTCTTTAAATAATGTACTCAAGACAGATTATGAAAGTGTTATGTTATGTTTTTTTTGGAAAGGATGTTGTTGTAACACGTATTTGACTTTATGAAATAAAGTTTGTTGTTCTTCCGCTGTTTACAAATATGTGTTCTTATATCTGTCTTGTATATCTGTGACTTGTACTTATAAACCTCCACCAAAATTAGGGCATTCCCTTTGAGAGTGACCCTAACGGAGGTGGGGTGTTTCACTTGGTATCAGAGCATAGGTTTACCAGATGAGATAAAAAGTTTTGAAAAATTATTTTCAAAAAGGAAATTTAAAGAAGCATTTTTTTTAAAAGATAAAATATTATTTTGTTTTAAAAGGCAAAGTCCCCAAAGCCATAGGTATTATCTCTTATCCTTCGTTTTGAATCTATCCTTTCGGTTTCAGCATGTCTGGAGACCTTACTCCCCAGCTGCTGACGCTTTCACTCCTCCTCCTCCACGTGAACCAGCAAGCGGAAGAGTCCCAGAGTAGGAAGACGAAAAATAGTCAGACAAGAAAGGATCGTAACAGTAATAATAAGAAACGAGAAAAAAAAAGGAAGTGCAATTTTTGTGGTACGGAGGGGCACATAGCCAAGGATTGTAGAAAGAGGAGGAGAAAGCAAGGTGAATGTTTTCATTGTGGGGAGACTGGACACATCAGCAAAGACTGCCCTGAGAAGACAGACTTTGAGAAGGGCGGGAAAGACAACAAGTCCCGAGAGAAGAGGAAGTGTAAATTCTGTGGCAAAGTGGGGCACTTAGTAAAGGACTGCCGGAAAAAGAAGGCTAAGGAAAATGGTGGGTGCTTTTCGTGCGGTCAAACAGGCCACAGGGCTAAGGACTGCCCAAGGAAACGAGGACAAGGGCAGGGCACTGGATCCACCCCAGGGGCACAGGTTCATGTGCTAGAAGCACCACCATTGCAACAGCGAGGTACAAATACTTCTGTAGAAAGTGTAGTTTATCTTTATGATCACCCCGTTCGCACTTTATTTGATTCTGGCGCATCACACTCCTTTATCTCGTCTGCTTTAGTAGAATCTCTGCACCTAAAAACTAGTATGGTAGAGGACCCCTTAATTGTTTCAAACCCAATTGGGGGCCCAGCTCATTTGTCTATGATCTGTTTGGATTTGAAAATTTCTATTCTAAGTGTTGAATTTCAATGTAGTGCCTTTGTTTTGGGCTTTTCGGGGTATGGTTTGATTTTGGGTATGGATTGGCTATCCAGTAATGGGGCCATCCTTGATTGTGAGAAAAGGGATGTTAGGCTCCTAACCCAGCTCGGTAATACTTTGGAAATTTCTTGTAATCCCTCGTATGCGGTTATGCTTAGTTATCTTGAGTCGCTAGATGCCTCTGTTGAAAATTTGCAATCAGTTAGAGTGGTCCGGGAATATCCGGATGTCTTCGAAGAGGTGAAGGGCTTGCCTCCGAAGCGGGAAATAGACTTCCGCATATATCTTGTAGATAATGCAAAGCCCGTTGCGTTGCCCGTTAGACACATGGCTCCACGAGAAAGAAAAGAGCTCAGTAAACAGATTAAAGAGCTTCTAGAGAAGGGGTTCATTAGGTGGAGCATTTCAGAATAGGGCACTCCAGGAGTGTTCGCCACTAAGGCTGAAGGTTCATTTCACTTATGCATGAGTTGTAAAGAATCACCTTAGTAAGTACATTTGGCAACATAGTTGGACTTAGGAAGGGACTCCCTTGTGACCTAAAAGGAGTCCATCATGCTTAGTTTCCTAGAATCATATATGGTGGTTGGGTTGAGTAATTCTTTGGGTGTCAGTCTGATGTTGATTTCGGTCTTCGAGGCTGGTGCTTAGAGAGTTCTTCTCCTAATCAATATATATGTGGCATAGATTTCCAGTTTTGACATTGCCTAATGGGCACAGAGTTTTCACTTTCTTCTATCATTCGACTATACCTTTAGGTAGGACCATTTCCTATCATTGAGAAAATTTGGAAAATGACCTATAGATTAGGGCTACCCGAAAAAGATTGGCCGGAGTTCACAACGTTTTTCATGTTTCATATCCTCGAAAATGTCTACATGAGTCTGCTGAAGTGGTAGAGCCAAATATCCTCGAAGAGGCCGAAGTGGAACGCGAAGCAACCATAAGAAAAGTTCCAACCCGCATACTCGGAACGGAAGTGAAGAAGCTACGCAACCGCGAAGTCAAACTCGTCAAAGTTCAGTGGAGCGACGCCGAGGGAGACGCGACTTGGGAAACTGAAGCTAGAATACGCACTGCTTACCCTTTTCTTTTCGAGGGTACGTCCTTGATCTTTCTTTTTCCTTAAGTTGCGCTTTTATCTATCATTTTAGGAATATCTCCTCGACCTTATCTTTTAGGTAGAAACCTTTTGGATGAAAACATGTAATTGAAACATGTTATGTATGATGGTTGCAAGTGGTTGCAAGTGATTGCTAGTAGTTGCTCGTGGCTGCATATACACACACAATCTAGGTTTTAGATCGGCTCAGTCACTTCATATTGCATATGCATATATGTTTGCACTCGTATATGGTTGAATTGTAATGTGTTGTCATATGGATGTTGCATTTGTATGAAAGATTGTGCACCCATGTAGAATCATGAATAGGAAAAATCTGCATACATAATGGATACATGGCACTTACATGATTCGCATTAAGGAGGTCAACTGAATCAGTAGACCGCCTGATTTTGCATTAGATAAGTTCATGAACACACACACTTCGCATATGATCACGAAGCATTAGAAGTCTTTTAAGGACAATGGATGCTCGTGTTTGATGGATGAGTAGATGGATGATTGAATGTTAGGATTTACATTCTTCCTAAACTTGAAGATTTCGGGGACGAAATCCTTTTAAGTGGGGGAGAATGTAACACCCCGGATTTTTCCGTTAACAGTAAATTAACAAATTAAAGTATAATTAAATTGTAACAGAAAATTTAAGGGAAACGGACATCACCATTGCGTTCGTCTCGGAATTCTGCTTGAGATAGAGTCCGAGTTTGCGCAAAACGGATAACGTATGAAGAAGATATCTTTAATTTAAATATTACAGCAAAACATGAAAAAAGAGAAGTAAGGAGAGGACAATAATTATTATTATTCTAAGACTTATTAACAAAAGCCTCTGTAGCTCAGTTGGTTATGGCATTGGATTTGTAGCATGGAGGTCGGGGGTTCGAACCCCGGCGGCGACATAATTTTTATCTCTGTTTTAGAGAGGGCCAACTGAGCATGCAAATACATGTACGTATACAAATTCAAATTTTGAAAGGATAAGAACGTACATATAAGGAAATAAAGAAAATATATGTATATATATGAGAATATATATATATATATATGCAAAAATATATGTATACAATAGATAAAATTCAAACAGACTAAAACAGCTCAATTTAAAGTTTAATTTTTGAAAATCGAACCCAGTCCCTCCTGGCTGGCCTGGTCTGTGTTTGGTCGAATTTCTGTGGGTTGCTTTGTCATTAGGGCTAGGTGGCAAGTTTTAATTGGTCTCTCTATCTAATGAATGGCTACGATCTAACCTAGCAACATCAATGGTTCTAATCAATTCCTAACCTCTATATAAACAACCCTAGACTAAACCCTAATCTATTCATTCAAATTAAGAGCATAGCCGCCATGTTGCTGAGGAACGACTAAGAGTAGCCGCCATCTAGAGAGAGAGGATTAGGGAGAAAGTTCTAAAGCCTAAAGCAATTCAAGCAACCTAAAGCTAATCAATTCAACAAAGGAATCATATCTCTTAATTAGAGAATTTGCCGCAACCATTGTAAGAAGAGTATTACTTTGGTATGAACAAATGATTGTGTAGATATGTATGCTTGAATTGTGGCAATAAAATTCATATTTGTGCGTTCTTATCAATTTATATACGTTTGGATATTCTGAATTATGTCATTCAATTATAAAGAACTACATGCGGTAGTTCTATGCAAATATACGTTTGGAATATTCGCAAATTTTGTGACCTATGTTGAAGCTACATGTATGTAGTTGATTGGAATTTCATGCAAGTTTGGGGCTTTGTTATTATGCCACCATGATGTCTATTTTTGTGCATAAATCATTTTGCAAGTAATTGAGACAAGTTTGGTTGTTATAGTTCATATGAAACTATGTTGGAATTTTGACACCATAATCCATGTATTAAGTCATGCTTTTGCAAAACTTATGAATATGGCTAGGCTATGAATGATATTGGGCATAATTGAAATTCATGATTAAGTCTATCTTGTTTAAAAGAATTATATGATGACATATGTGAGACGTGGCTAAGTTAGACACAAAAATCCCTTTTTTGCAAGTTAAAAGCAAACACCATGATTAGGAATATTTATGCATAAGTATACCATCGTTATGTGATTAAATTTAATTAAGTTGAACTATACTTTTGTGTTAGTAACAAAGTATCCTCTTTGTAAACATGTAGAAACCTTATGAACATGACTTGTTTATATTTATGCCATGTTTATGCTAGAAGTATTTATGCCATGTTTATGTTTGACATTATGTCATGTTTATGCTAGAAGTATTTATGCCATGCTTATGTTTGACATTATGCCATGTTTATGCTAGAAGTATTTATGCCATGTTTATGTTTGACATTATGCCATGTTTATGCTAGAAGTATTTATGCCATGCTTATGTTTGACATTATGCCATGTTTATGCTAGAAGTATTTATGCCATGCTTATGTTTGACATTATGCCATGTTTATGCTAGAAGTATTTATGCCATGCTTATGTTTGACATTATGCCATGTTTATGCTAGAAGTATTTATGCCATGCTTATGTTTGACATTATGCCATGTTTATGCTGGAAGTATTTATGCCATGCTTATGTTTGACATTATGCTATGTTCATGCTAGAAGTATTTATGCCATACTTATGTTTGACCATATGCCATGTCTATGCTAGAAGTATTTTATGCCATGCTTATGTTTGACAATATGCCATGCCTATGCAAGAAGTATTTTATGCCATGCTTATGTTTGACAATATGCCATGTTTATGCTAGAAGTATTTAGGCCATGCTTATGTTTGACATTATGCCTAAATAAGAATATAGGTTCATGTTGTAGTTAAACCTATGCAAGTTTACATGCCTTGATTTATGTCACCTATGTTTTATGACCAAAATACATGTCACCACTATGCAAGTACACCAATTTCTATTATGTATTTTCCAACGTCATATGCAAGTTCATGCGCTCACTTTCCCCTCTTTGTGTATACGCCATAAGCCTCCCCTTTTCGCATGGCTAAATTGGGCTTTAAAAGGCTAAGCCCAATATATATAAACGGACGTGTAAAACGGGGGAAAATAACGTTGGGTTAAAAATTAATTAATGAATGAAAATATGAAATAGAAGGGCCCAAAGTCAAGTATGGGTTGGGCCCATGGTTGGTGTAACCTTTACACCATTAACATAATAATGGGCCGCAAATATTTACATATAAGAAATAAAGAAGAATGACAAAATATGTAAATGTAGAAAAGACGATGTGTTTAACCCGAGGTTGGATTGAGTTGTGATGTAAACCTGCCCGGAACCGCCCGGCTGTCCAGTAGTCACAACAATACCTATCCAATGTGGGAGGTTAAACATGGAGCCCAGCAAGGACCTGAGGTTAGACTGAGTTGTGGCGTAAGACTGCCCGGAACCAACCGGCAACAGGCAGCCACAACAATACCTGTCTAATGTGAGAGGTCAGGGCCTTAATAAGACAATTAAGGCTGAGTCAGGATTGTTAGGATTAAGTGAACTAAAGACTTAATCAAAATGGAACATGCTAAACTAAACGGACTGGTGGGGTTAGGTTAGGAAACACTTAACCAACTTAGCATGTTGGCTAGAGATAGAAAACCTAGTAACGGGGGACCCTTTTCAGCAGTAACCCTAGAAGGTGTATCAGGATACCCTGAAACTAGGCAGGGTGGGGCACGATTACTGGGCTGATTGTAAGAGGTCAAAAATCGACGGCGGTGGTGTAGCAGTGTAGGTTCTAACGGAGTGCGGGCGTGCACACACTCCGGCGCAGAAAAATAAGGCACTGGACACCAGTAGCATACCTGTGCACTCTAAGGTTGTGTCGGGTTGCCACTATGGGACTTGATACACCCCATGGTGGGACCAGCATAGGTAACTACGACATCGGGGGCCGTAAGACACATGTAACTATGCGAGTAGGAGCCGATCATCATAGAATGGATCACATCACCCTGATTATGGGGTGCCAGTGGGAAACTAGTTTATATGGGTTCAGAGATTAACATGGGGTACGATAGTATATTCGACCCTAGACAACTTAACCAAGTTTATAGTGCATGCCCACTTCTCGTTTATACTTATCATACCCAGTTCTTTATTCATAGACAAAATAGTACTAGACTTACTCAGGCTTTATGTCTGACTCTACTTTTCTTTCGTCTTCTTTCTTCCGTTTCCCCCCCCCCAGGTCCTCAGGGAGGGAACACAGCAGCTTGACCTACCTCAACCTCCAGCTTGAAGAAGAGAAATGTATTGCTTGGACTTTCCTGTTTTGAACTATGGCTTTGGACAATCCACTATGGGGCTTTTGCAGTTTATCTATGTTTTATTTATGCTTCTTTAAATAATGTACTCAAGACAGATTATGAAAGTGTTATGTTATGTTTTTTTTGGAAAGGATGTTGTTGTAACACGTATTTGACTTTATGAAATAAAGTTTGTTGTTCTTCCGCTGTTTACAAATATGTGTTCTTATATCTGTCTTGTATATCTGTGACTTGTACTTATAAACCTCCACCAAAATTAGGGCATTCCCTTTGAGAGTGACCCTAACGGAGGTGGGGTGTTTCACTCTTTTCTTTAAATTCATCGTTTCTTTCTCTCATTCATTTCAAAATCTGGAGATGATACTATTAACCTGAGCTCTTGACTCCCCCTTTCCACAAGATTCCCGCTCCAACCACCTGAATCCTCCTCACCACACCCAAGTCCGGTGCCGACTACCTGAACCGCCACCACCTCAAGGAGTTGTTAGTCCACCCATGCCGTACTCCGACGCCTGCATCGATTATTGACCCAGGCCTCACCTCTTTTTTTCTCTTGCGTGCGCCATAGATTTCCTTTTCTGTTGAAGCAGTTCGCCCTTTCTTTTTATAAAAAAACAACCGCTACTCCACTGTTAAATCCTACAGTCCACATGCAAGGTCCCTCACCACCTCTCTTCTCACTTTCATCTCACGTCAGCAAGACCCAGCACCAACCCGACGTCCAACTCCGCTCTTCCAATCACTTCATTCCAGTTGTGAGTCAAGGCAGTTCCTTCTTATATTGAAAAAAAAACCAAGTGTGTAAGGTATAATTATATATATACGTTAGTTTGCGGAAAAGCAGCGCACAATAGTAGCATCGTCCGTGAAGATTTCGAAGTTGTTTATAGCTGATACGCAGTGGATACGGGATTTGACGGTGAAATCTGGATAGGATGAAGGTAAGAACCCCAAGTTTAATCATTTCTAATTTGGTAGTAGAAATCATTTAGCATAAATTTATAAATGAAATTTGTTGATAATCATGGCTGATATGAATGATTGTAATTGGTTGTGAATGGATCTTTATGTGGTTATGATACACTATACACCGAGCATTATTCGCAGTAACGCTTGTGCACAATTAAATGATTGTTTGATTTTGTAATGATTGATGAATGAATGCATGTTCATATGATAGATGTTTGATTGATCATGATTGTCACACACTTACCATGGATATGGAAGTATACAAGTGATCAATTTCAATTCTCCTTCAACTTGAATGAATATTTTATTATTAAAATAATGGTTGAGAAATTTAATTTGAATTTAATTTGAAATTGTTTGGAAGCCAGAATTAAGATGAACAATATTCATATAAAAGGAAACGTTATGAAATAATTTCAGTTACTGATATGTTATTAAGCTTGTATTGGTTTATGAATTTAGATCAGAAAATAATGTAAATTTTGTACTTAACATTGGAAAGTGAACAAGGTTTGGTAAAAATAGTTTTCGTAGTTTTTAAAGGCAACTTGGAAATTTGAAATTAGTTTTATAATTTAAGTTATGGAAATTACATTTAGATTTATAAAAAGGTATCGAATGATTCATCAACAATAATATATATCTATGCCAGACCGCTCTAGGATGACAGAGAGGATAGTGTCTAGGCTTGGGTTTGGAAATACAGTTTCCTGCTCTCCCTGGCTATCCCTAATTGGTCCGACGGACGAGATGATTAATTCGAAATAAAATTTGAAATTTAAATTCGAAGTTGATTAAACTTAGAAATAAATATGATTTCTAAACTAATAATGTTGCATAGTGACATGCATGGATATTAAATTTAAATTTCAAATAAAACAGTTTTTGAAATTCCTATTGTTCACAACTTATTTAAAATTAAATTAAGTTTTGGAAATTTAATCGAGAAGAGACTCAAATATATATTGATGCAAATAATTTTAACAATTATTAGTAAATGATGAAACGAGGTTTGAATTTTTTTTGATAAATCTACTTTATTAATTTAAAGTAATTAGAATTGAATTATTTGAATTTTTGAACGATTTGAAATATACTTGATTTAAATGGCTATTGTAGCGCTTTTCATAATGTTCCAAACATTATTATCACATTTTCAAAGATAAATTGGTTTGGAGTTTGAAAATCATGAACCATTATTTTAAATGGTTAAAAAGATTGTAAAATGGTTTGGAAAGATTTTAAGTGATTAAGTGGTTGTATTTGGATTTGATATCAAACATAAGTCGATTTAACCCTATTAAACTTAGGTTGAATAGAAATTGTTTGGAATATCGTGAGTGAAATCGTAATCCAAATAAAGATTTGGTAAATTGAAAGACTTTAGGAAAGGAATAAAGAGGTGTGTTTGGAATAAGAATCGAAGGGTTATGTTTGAAACGAAAAGGTTGGCAAATCGAATATTTGATTTCAAAGAAAGTTAAGACGATAACAGAATGTACGACAATCCAACTTTGACTTGTAAATGAATTGAAATGATTGGAAGGAGATTGAATTGAAAAGTCCGTATGGCCCATAACTGCTGTTTTAAGAATACGCTTATTACTTGGAAAGATCGGGATTGGATTTAAATCCGAAAACCATTCCAAGTAATAATACTACGCATGAGGCATATTCAAGACTTGGAATCGACAAATGAAGACCGAGAATCTTTGAATTTATTCAGATTGATTATTGATATCTTGAATCGGACCGTACACCTGATTCAAGGTTATGAGTGGCATGAGATCTGAGTATATTTGGAGATTTTCGGATTTTATTCCATTCAAACCCAGAATGGACTTGCATGGATTGTGTGCCTAACATTGTAATTGGTGGCATAACACTGATTTCCGTTGATATGTTTCTAGTTTGTGATGTACGAGCTCAAAGTGGTTATGTAATGATGGAAATCAGTGGTCATGTTGTAAATGGACAATGTGACATACTTAAGATATGAAATGAGCTTGTACGATCAAGGCATTGCTTTCTAGGAATGTTTTGTGTATGACGTGACATCGACAAACCCGGATGATGAGAAACTGGCGGTTAGGTTGTGTATATATAGATGTGATTGATGATGGAAGCTGCAGCAGTGGGAAACCACTTATGACTTATGGAATAGGGTATGTTCGGGGGGCCGTGTCTAGTCGAAAACCGTTGATCTACCTTGCGATTTGTATTGGTGTCCGCGTCTTGATGAAAAACCCGTGATTACGTTTTGTTTATGTTCCAATTGATCTTTCGTGCCAGGAATCATCAAGTTGGAAACCCAAATCTCCAATACGAGCCATACGATTTTGGTTTTTGTGTGTGAGTGTGTGTGTGTGTATGTGGCGACATAATATTATGGGTATTATGCCGTCTAGGATTAATACATTTATTTGTGAATTGTTTTCCACACTATGTAATAATAATATTGAAAGTGGATTTTCATGTATGAAGGCATTTTGGTTATCATAAGATAAAACTCGCCCATCTGGTGTGCGCTTGCATTGTGTGATGTGGGACGAGCTTATGATAGCTTCATTTTCAAAAGTCATTACGTATTTATATGCAACGGCATTCACATGGAATAAACCCGTTCCGCATTAGCGGCGTGGTCCGGTGAATTTCCCAACTTTAAAATGAATCCTAAAAGCAACTGTTTTATATTTTCGCACCAGTCCCATAACTGACCTGGAGTTTATTGTTCCTTCCTAAACTCTAGGTGCCCATTAATTTTCACGCGGGCAGCTAATAGTATAGTTTTGCAGTTATAGATCATTGGAGCGAAGTTCGGAGCGTTTTCTGAGTTGGAGTCCACGCCATAGTTGAAGCTTCCGCTGTTTCTTTTGTTCTTCCGCTGTTTCTTTTGTTCTTCCGCTAAGAGTTTATTTATATCTTTTCTTCCGCTGTATGTATGTTGTAACTCTGATATTCTATGTAACTTTGATGTAATTATCGAATTATTCAATGAAAAGTTATGTTATTTTGTTTAACTTATGTATGTACCCATAACAATTCGTCTTTATGAATGGTTTAAGTTGGTTTAATTCCGGCGAAAACCGGGCAAAAAGGCTGGTCGTTTCAAATGCGAAATGATTTGGAAGTGAAATTTGGTTTAATTAACATGTTAACACACTGTTAAAAAGTTTGCGAGAGTTGTTGGAGGGTTAAACACCCAAATACAAGTCAAATGATATACTTATGATCACCTGTTTAAGTCAAACAGAATTAGTAGAAATATAACTTGAAATGAACAAGTTATTACTGATTGGTTGAATTTATGGTTGATCTGATTATGTAGAGAATCTCACATGGGTATTGGGATGATAATTAGCTTACATGTACCCTAAGTGTGTAGATAATTTCACATGAATTGTGATGTAAACCCCACATGGGTATTGGGATGATAATTTTACACATCTCTTAAGTGTGCAGATAATATCACTAGTTCCTGAATGTAATGAAAACCCCACACGGGTATTGGAATGATAATGAATACTAATCCCAAGTGTTGATTTGCATGTTAATTGGTTCATTGACAGAATAGAAGAATAAGCGTTATTTACTTAAGGATTATATGATGAATTCCACTTTGGATGTGAATTGGATGTTAATAGTTGTTTTCAACTACTGTTGGATGCATATGATGTTCAAAATCATGTGTGCGCCACCAAATTTTTAGTGCTCGATCCATGCTCCAAGAAGTGGCCGATCGATCAACCTTCTATAGCATTTTAAAAGTTCTGTTAAATTTGCTCATCCATATCCATGAAAAACTGTCCAATCCATGGTCAAGCGCTTAGCTCGATCCATCATTTTCTCATGCGCAACTCTGTCCGATCCATAGTCCAATCCTTTGCCTGATCCATCCCTTCTATAGCATTTAACCAACCCTATCCGATCCAGAGTTTGTGAAGCTGCCCGATCCATGCCAAATCACATCGATCCACTCCAAAAACACGTGCGCATCACCAAATTTTAGTGCCCGATCCATGGCAAACCAGCCTTGCCCGATCCAGTGCTTTTTACAGCGTTTAACTAATGCTGTTGAGATGAAGTGACCCGATCAACATTTTTCCAGCGCACACACTTATCGATCCACCAAAACACTGTGATGATCACTGATTTCTAAGCTGCTCGATCAATACAACAAAGTCGCCCGATCCATATTTTGAAACTGACCGATCCATCCATGTTCGCGCATTAAAACACCGACTAAATCCACACTTGAATAAGACTTGATTTCATACTCGAAAACCAATCCGACTTCAACTTTTCAACAATGATTCAATAACAAAATCAGCAACAAATCACGCAATTATCAACAAACATTCAAATAACGATTATCATCGTGGAATCACATAGAAATTTACCAAGTTGCTAAATTAGATCATATGGTGATTCAAACTGTGAACATACATACCATGGTTTAGATTTAGGTGAAAACAACTTGAAATAGTGAAAAAAAGATTATACAACCCATATACTAGATTGAATCCGCATGAGAGATGCTTATCACTCACCAATTCTACAAAATAGCATGAAAACCACTAATTTCTAATCTGGACAATGAAGAACGATGAAGAACAACCTTCAAATCAACCACTTTGATGCGATCTACCTTTCTTGGATGTTGATCTTTGATCTTCTAATCTAAATCTATGTTTTTAATGGATGAGAGAGATATTTGATTGAGCAAGGAGGATCATGAGTTCAAACAAATGAGAGAAATGAAGAAACTAAATTATTCTCCATGCCTCCACCCCTTATTTATATCCAATAGCCCAAGCCTTAGCTGGCCCCACTAATCAGCCCACTAATTACCGATTAGCATGCACACAAATTGTGTGACACAAAAACAATGATTTCTCTCAAGCCGCAGAACCAAATCTTTAATCTAACCACTCTAAAGAATTGGCAACACCATTTCCTTTATAATGAAATTGATCCCAACAACGGATTTGATCCCATTCAAAAGTTATGTCTTGTACATAATTAACAGGGGCAAAATGGTCACAAATAAAATTGGCAAAAATTATGGACATGTCTCACATCCCCATAAACAACATATAAAAATATGAGAATGATTCGACCCTCGGGGAATTAAATAAAAATATTTTATGATCCTCCGGTAAGTAAAATCAGGGCCGGTTGAAAGTCTCGGGTTGCCCTAGGCAAGAAAGTGGGGAGAAATTTTTTTTGAGTAACAGATGGCCTAGGCAAGAACGCAAGGATTGAAAAAAATGTCAGTAACAGCAGGTGGGCAAGCAAGGAGGTGGAAAGAAACGACAATAACAGAAGAATGAAGGGGTAAAAAATGCAAAGGCACACAAGGAATTGAACCAAAGACCTCAAAAGCATGTCGCCAGGTTAACAACTCAGTTTAGTTGAGCTACATATGCTTTTTGAAAGAAACCGTTTTTACAGTTTTAAAACACAAAACCAATCGATCACCACAACCACCACTGTTCCATCCGTGTCGTTCCCTTTTGGAGGTAGGTTGCCCTATTCGACGGCTTAGCCCTAAAATCGAGCCTATGAAAAATGCGGGTCGCTACAATATATATATATATATGTGTGTGTGTGTGTGTGTGTGTGTGTGTGTGTGTGTATGTGTGTGTGCGTGTGTGTGTGCGCATGCGCACAAACAAGAATTAAACCGAATTATAGCAATATAGAAAAGTTTAAGGAGCTACAATAAATATATTAGAATTTAAAATGAGACTGATATAAAAACGATATTTAATGCCTTAGGAAATATGACCGTTAGGTTCATAAAATGACACTAATCCTAATTAGTGGTAATAACTCACATTTATTGAGTTAATTAGTGTCTTATAAAAATATGGTCGATACAGTCATTAATGACAGGAACCCTAATTAATAAGCATACTTAAATATATCATAATGTAACATTTTTCCATTACTAAAATTTTCCTCATTGGGCTCTTCCATAAGATTTAGGCGATGCACTATATTGATTCAGAAGTACCGAACTTTCATTGTTGCAATGAATTATTAAAATATGTCATAATATATTGTACTCTTTTTTCTTTTCTAAGATTTTCCCATATGAATTTTTTTTCAGTAGCATTTTAACGAGACATTACATTGATTTAGATAAACTAACCCCTCTTTGGCCCATTAAGTTATTAAAATATGACAAACTATGTTGCATTATTTTTTCTTTACTATATTTTTTCTTGTTGGTAAGAAGCCTTTAATAAAATATCATCCGAGTACTGTTAATGCTACTCCAAAAACGGTTAAGGACTGAACAAGTCCAAAAACAAATTTTGTATACAGTATACACCCACTGAAATTTGTTTTTTTCCCATCGGCTGTCCTTTATCGTATTTAAGGGTGAAACTCAATCACACTCCTGTCGAATTCCTTGAATAAATTCGGTAAAGCCTTACCGAATTTCACTCATGTACCACCTTATCCATTTTTGATGGGGCCTTAATAAAACTCTGTCCTAATCCAGAAACATACTTAATGAAATATTATCCTCTGTGCGGTCCTGTTGATCGAGAAGCGTAGCGATCAACGTGCACGCATGGTGGTTGGTTTACACACAAATCTGCGCCAATACCAGCAAGCTTGGCTTTGCCCTCAGAAAAATGATAAAATGATAGCAAGCTTTCCATTTACTTCAATAAATGGAAAATATGCAATAATACGGTTAGTTTCCGCTTGTTATAAAAGAAATCTTGCAACCAAAACCACTCTCCCCTCACTTTTAAATTCACTAAATTTTGGATTAAATCCTTTCGAAACCCTAATTATTATTTTGGCGGGAGATGGAGCCTTATGTCGCCCACATTCCTGAAGACGTTTTTAACGTTTTCAGGGGTCGTCGATCCGCCATTGTCCGAGCTCTCACCATCGGTATTTTCTCAAATATTTGGTGGTTTTCATTTTATTTATTTACTTATTATGGATTCTGATGAGATTAATAGTCTTCCTTATGTACAGAAGTCGATAAGTTCACTAAAGATTGTGATCCAGGTGAGGTTTTTTCCTTATTATTTGTAACATTTGGCTAAGGCGTAGTCTGTTTTTGTTATTGCTTTTTTTCATCTAATTTAATCGAGAAGAAAATGCATTTGAGAAATGTTAGTTGATTGTTCTAATTGTTTCGAGTTAGCACATATTTCTGGACGATTGAACTAATTGTTTCGAGTTAGCTATACAAGCACCTCATATGCCCATATTTGAGTGATAACTGTAAGTTGAGTTACTTTACAAATTTGTTTGTTTCATAAGGAAAGCACAACAGATATAAGCAGAAGCATAAATAAACATTTAGTAGACAACTAAATCTGCAAATTTGGATCTGTTGTATCACATTTTGGATTTGAACTTGAAATAATATTTATTTCTACCTCGTACATGAAATGGATCCTATGCATTTGGTTCTCTCTTTTTGTAGTTAGCAACGGATGCACATGTTATTCCGTTCGCAACCTTATAGTGAATATACGTGATACGAGTCAACTTTCATGTGCAATTGTCTCATTTTATAATGCAAAACACAGTAGATGATGGTTTTCTGATTTCCATAGTTATGCTTTTATTTTGTATGGATATTTTGTATCTTTGTGTTAATTTCGAATGGTAACTGATCTAATTTTTATCAATGATTGTTCGCACAGAGCATGGCCATGTATTAAGACCTAATCCCGTACATGATAGGCCGACGTAGCCATCCAAAACCAAAATCCGAAAAGGTAAAATCTCAAAGCCAAGCATCCACAAAATCTGATATCCATATAGAAATCTCGATCAACTAATGACCAATCCACATGAGCTAGGTCCTAGCTCGCTCCTATTCTTTGGGAGACAATAGGTGGCTATACCTATTCCACTACTGTAGTCTGATTCCTAACATATTGTGAAAGCTCTCCTCATTTGGCACGCCTCAACCACATCCCGTAAATTCCTGTACTCGTTTGTACTGTAACTGGGTCGTGAAAGAAACAATTCTTTTCGAATTTCATTCTTTCTGCATTGGCTCCTTCATAGGAGGGTTTTTAAAGGAATAAACCTCGTGAATATCCAAGTAAATATCCTCCAATGAAGAATTGAGTTTTGTATACAAAGAGAACCTTGGCTCTCTTTGTGGTTGAGCATTCTGGCCGTTTCCATTGGGTGCCTTTACTTTTCCCTTATCCTTACCTTTTCCAAAGCCGGGTGGTCCTCCATCCTTAACCACAATTATCTCAAGAGTTTCTTTGTTCACTCACGCATATTCCTCCTGTAGAAATCTACCTACTTCAAAATAAAATTCGCCAAGGTCCCATGGTGGATCCCTCTGTAGGGTGATTTTAAAATCTGTTCTATCCAAAATTCCATAGATAGCAGCCATCAGCGCCATATATGGCTCTGGCCGATCTAGCGATGCAACCACCACATTGAACATTTCCCAAAAAAAGAGTGCAGTTCCTTCAGTCCTCTACTTGATGCTTATAAGAATCATAATATTCATGGATCTAGAGATATTGACCCTGAACTATATGATAAACCTTGCGTCCAAGGCATTCCAATTGC
The DNA here is from genome assembly GCA_030737875.1 of Allium sativum. Lineage (NCBI taxonomy): Eukaryota > Viridiplantae > Streptophyta > Magnoliopsida > Asparagales > Amaryllidaceae > Allium > Allium sativum. The sequence continues at coordinate 45,373,619 of CM060919.1, read as the reverse complement.
CTATCGATTCCAATTCCTGGTGCCTAAACCATACGGCGGCGATGTTCATGAGATAGAGTGGAAAGCACACAACCATGTATTGTTCGACGTCAATTGCACTTTCATATGGTATATGTATCACATAAGATGGATGGTAGGATCCTTTTTACCATCTAAGCTTTTAGAACAAGCAACTTGAATTCTAGGGAGTTCTAGGAATTCCTAATGACTTGAGTGAAGGGACTTCTGTTAACTCTGTCCAAATTCAAGTGAGACGTCCCGCCTTGAGTGAACAGTCGAACCACGTCCATAATTCAATTCCCAAATGATTTGCCTCCAAACATCGAAGCCAATGCTGGTGCCCCCAGCGTCTAAACTAGAAGAAGTGGGATGCCTTTCCACAACAAGTATGCTTGGTTAAGCCATGCCTCTGGGATCGGTACAGAACTGAGTTCCCTATTCCAAGCTAACTTCATTTCCATCTAATATTACATGTGCGTTTGCATTAATCAATCCATTGGCGTGAATGTTAAAAGGGCAACGAGATGAATTATCACAAGTAATACCAACCTGAATTATCATTAAATATCAAGGGAGTTGCTCTCCTGGCTGAACTGGGTTAGTACCGACCTGCATTGGTTCGATACCAATCTAAGGTAAATTTGTGAGTACTTCTACCGAATCAACTCATGTAGTGCCACTGGGTTTTGCTCCGGTGGCTGCTCTAATGACTATCCCATAGCCTCATATTCCCCTGAACTATTTCATCTTTATGAAGAAGTTCTCCTCCTCCTTCCATTTGATGAGTTCATCCTGCCATTTCATGCAGGATTGTAGTTCCCTGATGACTCAGTCCACCTCTTCTCGGGTCAAGTAGCTGGAAGGTTTACAACCCAGAATTTTGGCAATTGTTAATTTAGTTATTTAATTAGGTTTCGAAAATGGAATTTTCCCAAACATGGAATTTGACCATGATACTTGCATCGTTGCGTTCGTGACAGAATTTTGGTCAACTTTCATGTTTGCAACTTCACGAATGACGTCCGTATGAAAAAGTCATGGATGAAATACAAAAATGGATGGAAAATAAATCAACAAAATAATATAATAAATATATACCATTTATAACCCTCCTTTACTGGGTGAAGACGACCAGGGCGATCGACCCCCTGTGTGTGAATTTGCCCCGTGGCGGCTAGGATTGATGGGTTTAATTTTATTATATAAAATCTTATAATGGATGGAATTTTAATTAAAGTTAATCTAACGGTCTAAGGCCATTCTAATCTCTAAAAAAGGGTTAAACCATCATTTTGCACACAATTCTAAAGACAGCAGCGAGGCTCTATCATTTCCCTCTTCTTCCAATTCTCTTCTAAATCAAAACTAAATATATAAACAAAACAAACATACATTGAAGAAGATTAGAATCAGATTTATGTGCAAAGAAGATGGTGCTACGATTAGGCTTTCTTTCATTTAGATGTCTTCCCTCTTTCCTACTTTCTTGTAGATCTACAATTCTGAGAGAATATTCCTTTTAGAATAATTGTAGAACTGTTAGAATTTGGGAATTATAAGCCTAAAGGTTTATTCATGTTTAGATTTGGATAACTTTCATGTGAGTGGGAAAATAATATACATCATTTATAATAACTCTTTTAGTTAATTTGTAATAGATCTGAAATGCCTAAAAGATTATCAATTTTTTTGTTGTTTTTGTCAAATCTGAAATAATAGGTTGTGGTTTGAATATTGAGTTTGTAGATTTTTTTGATTAATTAAATTATATTGCATACAATTGTTCATATAATTGTTTATGGTTATGGAATATACCTTGGATTTGGAAATCTGTCCCAAACCCATTATCAAATTTGCATTTTTTTTTCCAAATTCTTAGATTGGTGTTAATTTGTGATTTAGGTAAATTTTGATTAAAGGATTATGCATGTTTATGTTTGATATTGTTGGAGTTTTACTTGGTTATTATAGAAATGCCATTTTTGTTCTTTTCTTAAAAAAAGGACATTGTTTCCAAATCAAAAAAAATATGTATAAAACAAGTAGGAAAGTGTTAGATCAAAATTTGGTACTAACACCCAAATGTAGTGTGAAGTCCTCACAATCACAGATCATAGAGAGTAAATGCAGAAAACAATAAATGGAAACATATAAGGTTTTTATAGTGGTTCGGCTCAAACCAAGCCTACGTCCACTTTATCTGTTCTTAAATCCTAAGAAGTTACAGTGCAATTATCTCAGATTTATACAAGAAGTCCTCGTGTTTACAATGAAAAGAAGTAAGAAAAGTGAAGATTATACACGAAATCCTCGTGTTATAATATGAAATTCAGCTTCTATATTGAGCAATGGCCTTGCATAGAACAATGGTGGAAGCCGTGGGAAGTTTGATAGGAGTTTCGGGCCATTCTTTTTGTGATGACCCGAACTTCCGGTACTTTTTGAGCTGACCAAGACAACACAAGTCCAACCAAAAATGTACTAGAAACCCAGATTCCAATAGAAAGAAGGTAGAGGGTGAGATAAGAAAGAAATAATAGAATAGAAGAAGAAGAAGAACACAAACACATAATCAGAGTCTCACATCACAGCGGAACAAAATATAATATAAAAATAAATCTTTCATGAGAGCTTTAAAAATACTTACAATCATCAGAGTACATCACATATTTGGACAGTTATAATGACTTGTCCTCATATACAATAACACATAGCGGAATAAAATATCATACGTCTGGACTCTTCCAGCTCATCTCTTCACTGCGTCCGATAACTTAAACCTGTACATCCCAGTCTAACCCGAGCATTACAAATGCACGGATCAGTCTGGTGAACCAGAGTGAGGAAGCACACTAAGTTTATAGGTAACATCCAAATTGATTTTAAAGTTAAAATCTTTTCGAAAGAAAGGATAATAGTAAGACATAATCCACACATAAATACGGGTGGTTTTTACCTTACTGTAACCCAAAATATTTTTGAAATCAATATATTCTCTGATATTATAATAATGTCTAATATCAAATAAATAGCAATCTAGCAGAAACGCTTGCATCTCACGCTCCACATACATAGTACATAATCAAAACCACGAGCTCTTATTAGAGAATGGATTTCCAACTATGGCAAGGTATGGGACCACCTTCTGACAATGTACCTCTGGAGATGAATACATTGGGGATTCAACAAGAACATCTTGCAACCCTGGCTAAATATGACCGGCCCCTCACTTCTCTCGAGAGTACCGAATATATAATTGCCACGGTTGGGGGCTAGCCAACCGAACCGATAGCATACATATAAAAATAAAGGGACAACGATGGCATTTGATTTCACCAGATCTCGTAATGATATACCTTTTTGATGGGTGCGACCCATATAGCCATGCGACCTACCCAATGTTATGTCATTTCCCTGTTGATGAGGCTTGAGGTCATAAATAATTAATTAATTTAGTTATTTATTCTTATTCGTTTAGAACATATGGACACTATTCACTTTGATTGCCACATCGTCAGATCAGTAAAATCACTAATTGACGTCCACAAATGTACTCTAGGTATTAAAGAAGCGCACATCTTCGCCACCAACTCGGTATATTTGTAGAAATCAATGTAAGTGGTTTATAGAAAATAATCTGTTAGACATTCATCCATATAAGTCATCCAGGAAGAGGATGAACTGAAGGGACCCTCCTACCATATCCAAAGTATCAGTAGCGAGTGGTCCTTGCATATCCGTATATTCTCAACAACGACTGAATCACGTCAGAATACCTCTGGTTGCAATCCATAGAATATTCGACAAGTAATCCTTCCGCTTATGAAGATTCACGGTCCTCAATTGCTCCATCTCCAATCTTCACGTATTTGCTGATCGGAATGGTTTTCGAATATAAATTCGATACCGGTCTTTCCATATCAACAAACATATGGTCAGATTTTGATAGTCGGTGATTTAACTATCAAATAAACAGTGATGAAAATAAAATGAGTTCACTGATTCAGTACTTGGCATTACTTGGCCTTTTTAATTTAAACTATTAACGAATGTAAATTTCAATTTCTTTAAATATTTTGATATTACGAATATAGCTTTTATTTCTTATTTAACACAAGATTATTTCAAACTCTTTTATTTACTTAGAATTAAATCATATATATATGTTCCCACTTTGGTTTATTAAACTTCACATAAAACATCGTTACTTGAAATAATATCAATTTTCTATCCTTTCAGAATAAACTCATTCCAAAAACTTAACCTTTTAATTTCTTCTACTTTCGGAAATATCGTTATATGTATATATATATATATATATTCCCATTTCCATTACCCTGGAAATCACTTTACATATTCTCAAATCTCGCAATATACGTTACGTTATTATTTCTCATCTGGAATTGTTCTTAACCTCTTTCCCATTACAAACTAATATCATTCTCAGATAATCCTGAAGTCATTCAAGTTGGGGTATTTGAATTACCTCTCAAACCTTGATCGACAACGTTCTTATCTTAAGATAGATATGAGTTTTAATTTAAAACTGATATTTATTATAATATCAACAAATCTCATTAAACTACTTTATTTAAAAATATGGTTTATAAAACCTTCTTACTTTTTAAAAATATTTCTTTTTAAATACAACTTATAATTACTTAATACGTTGATTAAGCAATTTCCAAATAAAATCACTCTTAAACTTAACTTCTTTCAAAGCATTCATTTTATAACTAGAATTTATTATTACTAAATCCCATTTAAAAATCCTTTACCAAATTCACTTACAAATCCTTTCCATTATCATTCCTTTTTGGAAATCTCATTTCTATTCTAACCCTTTTACTTAATTCCATTATAAAGTATTGCCAATTCAAATCACGCTTTGGCTTCTCAATTCCTTTCATAAACTTTGTTATAAAATTTAAGGTTAAACCCCTTTTTATCTCGTTTTTCTTTTACTTAATTCAAATGTTAAATAAACAATTATTTTAAGCCATCGTTTTCACTTAAAAATCTTCTTTATAACTTTATTATAAAACTCGAGTTTAATATAGAACTCATTTATAACCTATTTTCAAAACTCACCCATGTTCCATTTCAAAAACCGGTTACTTACTTAAATGTATTTCATTTAAGAAGTAATTGCATAAATGATTACAATAATATTTTATTACTTCATTATTCGAGAATCAATATTAAATTTCTTTTTAAAATCTTATTCAAGTTAAACAACTATATTCTAAATTATTTCATTTATAATTAGCACAAACTAATTTAATTAAATAACCAGTTTCAATTAAAACAGTTGACTTGGTCAACTATAAAACATGATTAACTCGTTGATCAACTTTAACTTGTCTCTTCATTTAAATTAATTAATAAATTAATTTAAATAATCTCATTTACTTCGATTAATATTAAATAATTAATAATATAATTCCATTTTAATTATTTCTAAAAAACAATTAATCTCAGTTGTAAATCGTTACATTAATAAAGATAAGGCACATGCTTGTCACATGGTTGATTTCCTTCCCATTTTATTGACTTCATTTTTAAATAATATATTTAAAAATCTATATTCAGATATAAAATAAATTTAATAACTTCGTTTTTATATTGATTTACATGAAGGTAAATTAATATTTGGAATGATTGATTTATATGCCAACTACTGCCAATTACTCAACCAATATTTCCCATTGGTTAAAATAAAACAAATTTTGAATTTCAGGTCAATGGTTAGTAATCAAATCAATCATCCAAACAGATGGGTTTAAACAATTCATATACTAATAATATGAAAATAAAAACATCTAATATATTTGAGGAATCCGGTTGGATTCCTCCAACCTGTTCTTCTCTAAATCCAAATGAGTTACTTCATATAGTATCATTCAATTCAATTTTACTGATTATTTCTATAATAGTAAAATAACAACAATTTAATATCAACCAATTTATTTAACACTAACAAACAATTCATATAATTCAAATAATTCATTAAGTTAAACATGGTTATTTTATAACCTTGACCAACAAGGTTAGTTACCTTAACTGGGACCAATCAAAAAAATAACGATTTGGTTTTCATTTAATTGCAATCAGTTCAGACATTATATATGTAAACATTTAGCACACACAAACAATCAGAAATGATAGCACACAAAATAAAAACCCAACTTATATAAAATATAAGTGGGAAAAACTGAGTGAGTAAACTCACTTTGATTTTATTCGTCAAGATGGCTCGATTTCAGTTAAATTAAACAATTGTTTTAATTTAACTGAAAATGGTTGTCACTTTCAAAACTGTCCAGGCTAGTTTCATAATGTTCTGTTCTTCGCCATGATCGTAACGTAACTCGTTTGATCCAATTCTGTTAAGATTTGCATAAGATATTAACAATTTAAGGTTATACCATTTAAATAAATAAATTATATACTTAATTATAAATTATTCGAAGATAATTACATTTATAGATAATCCGGCCTATCCTAATCTTTACTCATCGTCTTCTGTATTTTCCCCCAGTACCAAAGCAAACCCTCGCTGCTTCAAATCATGGATCTGCAACGCACTCCTCCTGCAAACCATTTACGTTTTAAGGTTAAATATTAATTATAATAATATATTGAATTATTTCTTCTTGAGACTAACAAAGTAATTAAGATAGAAATTTATAATGTGAAATTTTTTAGTATAATTTAACCGTGAACTTATAATATCCATATCTCGTATCTATGTTATCAGAATTTAATCAGGCAAGTTGTGTTGGAATCGTGGGAACAAATAGAACATTATGGAACTATTTTACAAAGAGATGGGGACAGCTGGAAATTTCAGTTAAATTAAACGGCTGTTTAATTTAACTAAAACCAACCCATTTCAACGACGAATCAAATCAAAGTGAGTTAAACTCACTCAGTTCTTCCCACTTATATTTTATATAAGTTGGGTTTCTATTTTGTGTGTTATGGTTGCTAATGATTGACTGTTTGATTGTTTGTTAATTATATGTTGTTATATTAATTGAATCGTTGAAATTAAACATTGTTTAGTTTTAGCGGAAACCCCGAATCATTATTTTAATGATTGGACCCAATGAAGGTAAATTACCTTGTTGGTCCCATTTATTAAATAAACGTGTTTAATTGTTTGAATTGCTTTGATAATTGGGTGATGTTAAATGGTCGTTGTTTACCATTATTAAAATTATCAGTTAAATTTAATTGAATAAGTTTATTTTAAGTAAACTATGTGAATACAGGAAGAACAGGTTGGAGGGATCCCACGGGATTCCTCAAATATATTAGATGTTGTTTATTTCCATATTATCATTATATGGACTGTTCGGATTAAATGATTGATTTGATTGTTGACCATTGACCTAAAATTCAACACTTGTCCTATTTAAAACCAATGGGTGATATTGGTTGAGTAATTGACATTATATGGCCTATAAATCAATAATTTTGAAATATGGATTTGCCGTCAAGTGAATCGACGTAAATGTAGTTATAAAATTTATTTTATAACTGAAAATAGATTTTTAAATCTATTATTTTGAATGAAAGTTTGTTAAAAGAAAATAAAAATTTATTATAAAAACTTAAGTAATTATTAAATGATATCATAAAGTATAAATCTGATATTAATCGGATTTATAAGCAAATGGGTAGAACTTAACCTAACGGTTAAGAATTGGATAATTGTTTTTTTAAAACAGTTAAATGGAATTATTTAAATTAATTATATTATTAATTAATTTAAAGTGAAAACTAATTGGGATCGATTAACGGATTAATCGTCTATTGAGTTGGCTAAGTTAACCGTTGGGATTGATTACTAAATTAATTTATTCTGAATTAATTTAATAAAATAATCGAATGAATATTTGTTTTAATTTTAATAAATTTTAAAAGGGAATTTACTATTTATTTTAGTTAATAAAGAAATTAACTACTGATACTATAGTTAATGATTGAACTAAAATATTATTTTAATAATAATAATTTAATAGATTACTTTTTAATTGAAATTCATTTAAAAGGCGATCGAAGTTGAAATGAATCTAATCGAAATGTGGAAGGAGTTATGAACGGGTTTTATATAAAAACCGAGTTTTTATAACGAAGTTGTAAAAAGAATTTTAAGGGAATCTGATAGCTTAAATCAAATAATCACTAAATATTTGAAGTTAGAAAAAGGGAATTTAGAAATTGTGAAATGGTATGAAATAACGAAGTGAGATTTGTTTCGAGGTTCTGAATGTGATATTCCGAAGTTTGGAATGTTAAGCAGAGTTGAGAGTATAAGCTGACTAAAAGATTTCAGGAAATGACAACAAATATAAGTGTTGTAAATAATTTACAATGCGGTTTGTAAATGAAGTAAGTGTTTTGAGAAAATGCATTTTGTAACAATTATTACAAATAATAAATTGAACTATTTGGTTTATAAACTGAAGATCGTTAAAAAGAGCGCAATGTGATTTTAGATAATGCGTAAGTTGTCGGAATAATTTGAAAGGATATAATTATAGAAAATAAAGGGTTTGAAATGAGATCTGTAACGTTTGTTACGGATGATAAGTTGAATTGGTTTGATAAAAATAAATATAAGGATTCATAAGATATTTATATAAGATTGGTAAGGATATTTATATTAGATTTATTAAAGACAATTATATATGATTTAAAAACAAATATAATATCGTTGTTGCAAACAAGCAGAAAAGTGTTTATAAAAAAGATGTTGAAGAAATTTTATAAAAGATTCTATTTATAATGGAATCGAAGCTCGGGTATGATGTTATAAAGGATCATTAAAGATTAATAGGGATTTATTATAATAATAGTTTACTTAATAATTTTTTAAGTAAACGTTGTTGAGATTTAAAGAAGGTTTCCGAAGGAAAATGTGTGATTAATAAACTTCTACTATTCTGAAGAAATGAATGTTTTTGGTTAAGGTCTGAGAGGTAAATAAAATACCCCAACTTGAACGACTCCATGATTATCCAAGGATGGTATTATTTTATAAACAAGAGAATTGAGGGAAACATAAGTTATGATTTCCGTAAATAGTATTAGAAATTGTATTCGAAAAGTTTATAAGTGAATGAAATGATTTTTAAGAATATTCTTATCATAATAAGAAGTAAAAGATAAACTCCCAATATTTGATTTTAGGAGTATATTCAACATATGTTTAATTAAAAAAGGCAAGTAATGCCAAGTACTGAATTAGTGAACTCATTTTATTTACATAATTATTTATTTGATAGTTAAATAGCTGATTATCAAATCTGGCCCATACGATCGTTGGTACGGAAAGACCGGGATCGAATTTATATTCGAAAACCATTCAAAACTAGCAAATACGTGAAGATTGAAGATGGACCAATTGAAGACCATGGATCTTCATAAGCGGAAGGACTACTTATTGAATTCCTCTGGCTTGCAACCAGAGTTATTAAATTTGTGATTCTGTCGTGGTTGGAATCTATGTATTGCAAAGAGTGCTCGCTACTGATCCTTGGGGTGATACCTATATAGGATGTGGTAGGAGGGTGTCTTCAGTTCATTCTGTTCATGGGTGACTTGTATGGGCGAATCTCTGACAGAGTATTTCTTAAGAATCATGTACATTGATTTTTAAAAATGTACTTCTGTCAACTGCAGATTATTTTTGTGGACGTCAATTAGTGATTTGATGGATTTGATGATGTGGCATTCAAAGTGGATGGAGATGTGCTGTTCTGAAGTTTAAGCTTAACCTCTAGCCTCATCAACTGGGAAATGGCATAAAATCAGGTAGGGCACAGGGCTATATGTTTCGCATCCATCAAAAGGGTATATCATTACATGATCTGGTGAAAGAAAATACCTTCGGTTTTCCCTTTATTTTTATATGTATGCTATCGGTTCGGTTGGCTGGCCCCCAACCGTGGTAATGATATATTCGGTACTCTTAAGAGAAAGTGAGGGGTCGGTCATGTTTAGCCTGAGTTGCAAGATGTTCTTGTTGAACCCCAATGTATTCATCTCTAGAGGTATATTGTCGGGAAGGTGATCCCATACCTTGGTAGGAAATCCATTCTCCAATAAGTGCCCGCGGTTTTGATATTATACTATATATGTAGAGCGTGAATGCAAGCGGTCTGCTAGATTGATATTTATTTGTATTTAGACACTATTATAATATCAGAAAATATATTGATTTCAAAAATCGTTTTGGGTTATTGTAAGGTGAAAACCATCGATATTTATGTGTGGATTTGGTCTTACGATTATCCGTTTTCTTTCAAAAGGATTTTGGCTTTAAAATCAACTAGTGTGATATCTATAAACTTAGTGTGTTTTTCTCACTCTGCTTCACCAGACTGTCCCGTCGTTTGTAATGCTCGGGTTATACCGGGTCGTACAGGTTCTGGTTATCGGATACTGCAAAGTCCGGAGACGAGCTGGAGGTGTTCAGACATATGATATCTAGTATTTATTCCGCTGTGTGTTTTATATGAGGACAGAGTAATATAACCGTCCAGATGCATTGATATACTCTGATGATTGTAAGTTTTTATTTAAAGCTCCCTATAAAGATTTATTTCTATATTATATTTTGTTCCGCTGCAATGTAAGACTCTGATTCTGTGGTGTTTCTTCTTATTTTCTTCTATTCTAACTTTCTTTCTTTCTTATCTCACCCGCTAATTTCTTTTTAATAACGTTCCAATGTTTTTTCGGTGCTTGGAAGATAGTCATGTTATAGATAAATATATTTATGTCAATTTTTGAAGTCGAAAATCTCGTGGTTCGTTGCACTTTGTTTGTGATGCGACTTCAGCCAAGTTGCTTTCTGTCTTTTGACGTTGTTCTCAATACTTGAACGTATTGTTATCCAAAGATCTCATACGTGGTTGCTTTGACCAAAAAGCATGCCAACATTTTGCCACCCAGAACATATCTTGCTGATTGAAGGAAGATGTGTTGTGGATAATCCAACAAGCCCAAGGCGACGCCGGGCCTGCCACCTGCATGTATAATCCATACCTACGAAGAAAAAGAAAGCAATCAGGTGTGTTAAAACATGATAAAAATGATTACACTTTCGAGGATAAACCATGCTTGGGCGTCCGATTGAGCATAAACCATACTCGAGGGACGTTCGAATCATCCTGCCAAAACCTGGCGAGGGACACGACCTTCCAAGCATAAGTCATATCGGGAAGTTCTAACTGAGCACAATCCATACTCGAGTCTTATTGAGTTCCTTTACCAGATCCTGACAAAACCATTCACCATTTCATAGTATAATCTATACTTAAAATCCAATGGAGTACAATCCATACTCATATTGAGATGGAGCTACACATGCCACATCTTGACAAGATAGTCTATCCCTAGGCATAATCCATACCCAGAGATTCGAGATAAGTATAAGCCATACTTCATGCCACATCTTGACAAGATAGTCCGTCCCTAGGCATAATCCATACCTAGAGATTCGAGATAAGTATAAGCCATACTTAAATTTGTCAAACATAATCCATGCTCGAAAAGTCCTTCTTTATTTAATACAGAATGCAAAACCAAAGAAAATCCTGATTGGTTTATCATCGAGTTCTGAGCACGCTTTGGGGCTAAATCCTAACCCCGTACGTGTGTACTCCAATTAAGCCAATCGGAAAACCTAAAGAAAGCAAGAAACATATGTTAAATCCTAAGAAATGCAGCAAATGAAAGTTGATCTCATCCAGATCAGTTGACGATGATCCCGCGAGAGCTCGATCCAGGACCAGTTCTACCCCTTGGAGTAGGAGGTTGCAGCGCATGCGCTGGCACTGTAGGTTGTTTCACATACTCGGGTAGCTCTCTACGTCTAACCCGTTTCTCAATCAGATCTCGAAGGTGCCTACAGTCATTTGTGTCGTGACCGTCCATATCATGGAATATGCATTTTTTTTCAAAATCGCGTTCTCTTTGCGATGGCTCCCTCCTAGGAGGCTTTCGATAGGAGATGGAACCATTTGTGTACATGTATATTTCAGATAGTGAAGCACTAAGTTCAGTATACTTTTCATATCTGGGCCCTTTCCGAGGCTGAGTGTTGCGGTCATTCTTGACAGTAGCTTTTCCCTTGCCTTTTCCATAATTAGACGGCTCCCAGTCTTTGAGCTTGTTGACATAAAGAGCTTTCTTTTTGAAAGTTGCACCTTCTTCTTGTAGAAATCTATCTGCTTCAGTGTAGAATTCACCGAGATTTCGTGGTGGATCAATATATTTTGAATTATGAGTTATCCAAGACTGGATACCGCCGCCATCAGTACCATCGATGGTTCGGGGCGATCAATTGACGTTGCTGCAACGTTGAATCTTTCCAGAAATGATCGAAGAGTTCCTCTGGGCCTCTGCTTGATTGTAATAAGCGACATGACGTTCTTGGGTTGAGCAATGTTGACCCGAAATTGCTCGATAAAGCGAGCGACCAACATGTTCCAGCTATAGATCGATTCAGATTCCAGTTGGCGAATCTACATGGCAGCTATGTCAGTCAAGAAAATAAGGAAACATTTAGCCATGACGTTTTCCGACACCGATTGAACTTCCATATGTTGTTTGTAGCGCATTTGGAGTAGGTAGGATCCGTCCTACCATTGCATGGCTCCAGTTGTGAAAGTTTGAAATCAGGGGGATTGTGGGAATTCCTGATTTCCTGTGTGAACGGATTGTGATTGACATCATCCACGTCATTTTGATAAGTGCGGCATCTTAAGAGGCATTTAATCAGATCTGCTAGCCGATTTCCTTTGAAAAGTTATTGCAGATTGCCTAAATCAGTACTGGTGCCCCCAACATTGAATGTAAGAGAAGAAGGAAACTGGTGGCCTGTCGTGAGCGGGTCGCGGCTCGCGGTTCGAGCGGGGAGAGCCGTGGAGGGAGACCCTACCCGATCCTGATGCCCTATCACGAGCTGCTCCTTGCTGTTGCTGAGTAGGAGCTTGAATTCCCATATCCATCCGATCCCGAGCTGAAGAAGGTTGGGCCTGACCATTTCCAAGAGTGAAGGGGTTGCCCATGGGTCCAGATGATGCACGATTCACTTCTGTGGCTTCATTTCCAATGTGTTGTTCATTGCTCAGTCTTCCATTCATCCGAGCGAAGAATCCATCGATCATCTCCTGTTGTTTTCGAAGGAGGCATCTTGCCTTGTCATTAGAGCTCTTAGTTCAGCGAGAACTCCATCCATCTCTTCTATGGTCAAGTATGCTGATGGGTTTTCATGAGAGGAAGCCTGCTGGCTTGCCTCGTTTCTCGTGCCTTCATTGTCAGCACGAGAGAAGGTTCCATCTTTCTTTTGTCTTGCCATTTATCCAATAGCTAAGCAAATCAATTCCTTTAGAGCTAGAAATTGAAGTAGTATCGTGTGCCCCCATCTCGGCGCGTCAAAATGTTAGACCAAAATTTGATACTAACACCCAAATGCAGTGTAAAGTCCTCACAATCACAGATCATGGAGAATAAATGTAGAAAACAATAAATAAATGGAGACATACGAGATTTTTATAGTGGTTTGGCTCAAACCAGGCCTACGTCCACTTTATCTCTTCTTAAATCCTAAGAAGTTACAGTACAATTCTCTCAGATTTATACACGAATTCCTTGTGTTTACAATCAAAAGAAGTAAGAAAAGTGAAGATTATACACGAAATCCTCGTGTTGTAATATGGAATTCGGGTTCTATGTTGAGCAATGACCTTGCATAGAACAATGGTGGAAGCCGTGAGGAGTTAGTGCCAAAAAAAGCCTTCAAAATGTCTCTGAATGGTGTATTTATAGCCATTTACAGTAGGCGGTTTGCTGGGCACGTGGTACGCATCCCAAAAATACCAAAATGATGTGGAAAACGCGGAGATAGCCACTCCAAGCCGTTATATGCCACCTATAATCAGATCCGTGCAAGTTGGAGTGAAAATAGCCTCTAGAATAGGCCAGTCTCGAGTGTGCGACCGCAGGCCAAGTCGGTTCGTGGTCTAGGGGTGCACCACGAACTGGGTCGTGGTCCATGTGTGCCCCACGAGCCGGAGTTGGTTCATGAGAAAAAGAAGAGGATGAGCCCTGGGGGAGCAAGCTGGGTTGGTGCACGAGCCGAGGTGGGTGCACCACGAGCCCAGGGGGCAAGCCCAAGAGGGACGAGTGGATCCAGGTCGAGTCATGGTGAGGGCGAACCGAGCCCATGCTCACGAACCAGAGGATGCGACCCGATACCGAAGATGTTAGGAATTCTGAGTGATTGCCAATCGATCCTCGATTAACCAATTCATGAAAATAAGCGTAACTTACAAACTGTAAGTCCGATTAGGCCAAACGAAAGCTCTAATTGAAGCTAATTAAAGGGCTACAAGGTTTATAGTGCAAAGCACTATACTCGTTGTTTTCGGACCCAAAAGAGGTTGTCTGGTAGGAGTTTCAGGCCATTCTTTGTTTGTGATTCGACTTTATCCAAGCTGCTTTCTGTCTTCTGACGTTGTTCTCAATACTTGAACGTATTGTTATCCAGAGATCTCACATGTGACTGCTTTGACCAAAAAGCGTGTCAATATTTTGCCCCATGAGCATATCTTGCTGATTGAATAAAGATGTGTTCTGGATAATCCACGAAATCCAAGGCCACGCCGGGCCTGCCAACTGCGAGTATAATCCACGAAATCCAAGGCCATTTGCCATTCCAGATTATAATCCATACTTAAAAATACAACAGAATACAATCTATACTCATACTGAGATGGAGCTACACTTGCTACATTCTGATAAGATAGTCTGTCCCAAGGCATAATCCATACCTAGGGATTCGAGATAAGTATAAGCCATACTTAAATTTGTCAAGCATAATCCATGCTTGGAAAGTCCTTCCTTATTTAATTAAAAATGCAAAACCAAAGAAAATCCTGATTGGATTATCATCAAGTTCTGAGCACGCTTTCGGGATAAATCCTAACCCCATACGTGTATACTCCGTTATAACCAATCGGAAAACCTAAAGAAAGAAAGAGACATATCTTAAATCCTAAGAAATGCAGCAAATGAAAGCTGATCTCATCCAAATTAGTTTATAGTGATCCCGCGAGAGCTCGATCCAGGACCATTTTCACTCCTTGGAGCAGGAGGTGGCAGCGCCGGCACTACAGGCTGTTTCACATACTCAGATAGCTCTCCACATCTAACCAATTCCTCAATCAGATCTCGGAGTGCCTACAGTCATTTTTGTCATGACCTTTCATACAATGGAATATGCAATTCTTTCCAGAATCGCGTTCTCTTTGTGATGGCTCCCTCCTAGGAGGCTTTGGATAGGAGATGGAACTGTTTGTGTCCATGTAGATGTCAGATAGTGAAACACTAAGTTCAGTATACTTTTCATATCTAGGCCCTCTCCGGGGTTGAGTGTTGCGGTCATCCTTGACAGTAGCTTTTCCCTTGCCTTTTCCGTAATCAGACGGTTCTCCGTCTTTGAGCATGTTGACATCGAGAACTTTCTTTTCGGAAGTTGCATCTTCTTCCCGCAGAAATCTATCTGCTTCAAGGTATAATTCGCCAAGATTTCATGGTGGATCTCGGTACAAAGATTTTTTGAATTCTGAGTTATTCAAGACACCGGATACCGCTGCCATCAATACCAACGATGGTTCAGGGCGACCAACTAACGTTGCTGCAACGTTGAATCCTTCAAGAAATGAGTGCGGAGTTTCTCTGGGCCTCTGCTTGATTAAAGTAAGCGACATAACGTTCTTGGGTCGAGCAATATGGACCCGAAATTGCTCAGTAAAGTGAGCGACCAACATGTTCCAACTGTTGATCGATTCAGATTCCAGCTGCCGAATCCACATGGCAGTTATATCAGTCAAGAAGAGAGGGAAACATTTGGCCATGACATTTTTTAACACCGATAGAACTTCCATATGTCGTTTGTAGCGCATCAGGTGCACAGTAGGATCCATCCTACCGTTGTATGGCTCCCGTTGTGGAAGTTTAAAAGTTGGGGGATTGCAGGAGTTCCTGATTTCCTATGTGAACAGATTGTGATTGACGTCATCCACGCCACTCTGATAAGTGTGACCTCTCGAGAGGCATTCAATCAGATCTGCTAGCCGATTTCCTTTGAAAACTTTTTGCAGACTGCCTAAATCAGTGCTGATGCCCCTAGCTTTGAATGCAAGAGAAGAATGAAACTGGTGGGCTATCGTGAGCGGGTCGCGGTTCGAGGGAGCTGACCCGACCCGGTCCTGGTGCCCTATCATGAGCCGCTCCTTGCTGCTGTTGAGTAAGAGCTTGAATTCCAATATCCATCTGATCCAGAGCTGAAGAAGTCGGGCCTGACCATTTCCACGAGTGAGGGGGTCGCCACAGGGTCCAGATGATGCATGATTCGCTTCTATGACTTCATTTCTAATGAATTCTTCGTTGCTCGGCCTTCCATCCATCCGAGCGAAGAATCCATCGATCATCTCTTGTTATTTTCAGAGGGGATCATCTTGCCTTGCCATTTGAGCTCTCAATTCAGCGAGAACTTCGCCCATCTCTTCTCTGGTCAAGTATGCTGACAGGTTTTCATGAGAGGAAGCCTCCTGGCTTGCCTCGTTTCTCGTGCCTTCATTGTCTGCACGAGAGAAGGTACCGTCTTTCTTTCATTTTTCCATTTACCCAGTAGCTAAGCAAATTGATTCGTTAGAGCTAAAAATTGAAGTAGTATCGTATGCCCCCTTCTTGGCATGCCAAAATGTTAGACCAAAATTTGATACTAACACCCAAATGATGTGTGAAGTCCTCACAATCACAGATCACGGAGAATAAATGCAAAAAACAATAAATAAATGGAGACACATGCGGTTTTTATAGTGGTTCGGCTCAAATCAAGCCTACGTCCACTTTATCTCTTCTTAAATTCTAAGAAGTTACAGTACAATTCTTTCAGATTTATAAATGAAATCCTTGTGTTTACAATGAAAAGAAGTAAGAAAAGTGAAGATTACACCAGAAATTCTCATGTTGTAATATGGAATTCGGCTTCTATTTGAGCAATGGCCTTGCATGGAACAATGGTGGAAGCCGTGAGGAGTTAGTGCCGAAAAAACCCTTCAAAATGTCTTCGAATGGTGTATTTATAGCCATTTACAGTAGGCGGTTCGCAGGACATGTGGAAAACGCGGAGATAGCCACTCCAACCCGTTGTATGCCACCTGTAATCTGATCCGTGCAAGTTGGAGTGAAAACAGCCTTTAGAATAGGTCAGACTCGAGTGTGCGAGTGCATGCCTAGGTGGTTCGTGGTCTAAGGGTGCACCACGAACCTGGTCGTGGTCCAAGTGTCCCCATGAGATGGAGTTGGTTCACGAGCAGAAGAAGAGGGCAAGCCCTAGGGGAGCGAGCCGGGTTGGTGCGCGAGACGAGGCGGGTGCACCATGAGTCGAGGGGGGCGAGCCCAAGAGGTGAGAGCGGATCCAGGTCAAGTCGTGGTGAGGGCGAACCGATCCCATGCTCATGAACCGGAGGATGCGACCCGATACTGGAGATGTCATGAATTCTGAGTGATTGTCAGTCGATGCCCGATTACACCAGTTCATGAAAAGGGGCGTTATTTTCAAACTGTAAGTCCGATTGGGCCAAACCAAAGCTCTACTTGAATCTAATTATAGGGCTACAAGGTTTACAATGCAAAGCTATGTCCTTGATGTTTTCGGGCCCAAAAGAGGTCGCTGATAGGAGTTTCTGACCATTCATTGTTTGTGATGCGACTTCAGCCAAGTTATTTTCTGTCTTCTGACGTTGTTCTCAGTACTTGAACGTATTGTTATCCAAAGATCTCACGTGTGACTGCTTTGACCAAAAAGCGTGTCAATATCTTGCCCTCCAGAACATTTCTTACTGATTGAAGGAAGATGTGTTCTGGATAATCTAAGAAATCCAAGGCCACGTCGAGCCTGCCAGCTGCAAGTATAATCCATACCTGCGAAGGAAAAGAAAGCAAACAGGTTTGTCAAAACATGGTAAAACTGATTACACTTTCGATCATAAACCACGCTTGGGCGTCCGCTTGAGCACATACCATACTCGAGGGACGTTCGAATCGTCCTGCCAAAATCTGGTGAGGGACCTGACCTTCATGACATAAGCCATACCGGGGAGTTCAAACTGAGCATAGCCATTCTCGAGTTTTATTGAGTTCCTTTACCAGATCCTGACAAAACCATTTGTTGTTCCAAAGTATAATCCATACTTAAAAATCCAACGGAGTACAACCCATACTCATACTGAGATGGAGCTACACTTGCCACATCCTGATAAGATAGTCCGTCCCTAGGCATAATCCATACCCAGAGATTCAAGATACATATAAGCCATACTTAAATTTGTCAAACATAATCCATGCTCGGAAAGTCCTTCCTTATTTAATTCAAAATGCAAAACCAAAGCAAATTCTGATTGGTTTATTATCGAGTTCTGACCGCGCTTTGGAGCTAAATCGTAACCCCGTAAATGTGTACTCCGATTTAGCCAATCGGAAAACCTAAAGAAAGCAAGAAACTTATATTAAATCCTAAGAAATACAGCAAATGAAAGCTAATCTCATCTAGATCAGTTGATGATGATCCCGCGAGAGATCGATCTAAGACCATTTCCACTCCTTGGAGCAGGAGGTGGTAGCGCTGGCGCTGTAGGTTGTTTCACATACTCGGGTAGCTCTACATGTCTAACCTGTTCCTCAATCAGATCTCGGAGGTGCCTACAGTCACTTGTATCGTGACCGTCCATATCATGAAGTATGCAATGTTTTCCAGAATCGCATTCTCTTTGCGATGGCTCCCTCCTAGGAGGCTTTGGATAGGAGATGGAACCATTTGTGTCTATGTAGATGTCAGATAGTGAAACACTAAGTTCAATATACTTTTCATATCTGGGCCCTCTCTGGGGCTGAGTATTGCGGTCATTCTTAACAGTAGCTTTTCCCTTTCCTTTTCCATAATCATATGGTTCTCCGTCTTTGAGCATGTTAACATCAAAAACTTTCTTCTCAGAAGTTGCATCTTCTTCCAGCAGAAATCTATCTGCTTCAAGGTAGAATTTGTTGAGATTTCGCGGTGAATCTCGGTAAAAAGGTTTTTTGAATTCTGAGTTATCCAAGGCACTAGATACCGCTGCCATCAGTACCATCGATGGTTCAGGGGGATCAACTGATGTTGCCACAACGTTGAATCTTTCCAGAAATGAGTGCAGAATTTCCATGGGCATCTGATTGATTGTAGTAAGCGACGTAACGTTCTTGGATCGGGCAATGTAGACCCGAAAGTGCTCGATAAAGCGAGCGACCAACATGTTGCAACTTTTAATCGATTCAGATTTCATCTACCGAATCCACATGGCAGCTATATTAGTTAAGAAGAGAGGGAAACATTTTTCCATGACATATTCCGATGCCGATTGAACTTCCATATGTCGTTTGTAGACCATCAGGTGCATGGTACGATCCGTCCTACTGTTGTATGGATCTAGTTGTTGAAGTTTGAAATCTGGAGGATTGCACGAATTCCTGATTTCCTGTGTGAATGGATTGTGATTGACGTCATCCACGTCATTCTGATAAGTGCGGCCTCTTGAGAGGCGTTCAATAAGATTTGTTAGCCGATTTCCTTTAAAAAATTGTTGTAGATTGCCTAAACCAGTGCTGGTGCCCACAGCTTTGAATGCAAAAGAAGAAGGAACCTGGTGGGTTGTCGTGAGCGGGTCACGGCTCGCGATTCGAGGGGGCGAGACTGGGGGTGACTCGACCCAGTCCTGGTGCCCTATCACGAGACGCCCCTTGCTATTGCTGAGTAGGAGCTTGAATTTCGGTATCCATCCGATCCGGAGCTAAAGGAGGTCGGGGCTGACTATTTCCAAGAGTGAGGGGTTTGCCCCCAGGTCTAGATGATGCACGATTCGCTTCTATGTCTTCATTTCCAATGTGTTGCTCGTTGCTTGGCCTTCCATCCATCCGAGCGAAAAATCCATCGATCATCTCCTTTTGTTTTCGGAGGAGATCACCTTGCCTTGCCATTTGAGCTCTCAGTTCAGTGAGAACTCTATCCATCTCTTCTCTGGTCAAGTATATTGATGGTTTTTCATGAGAGGAAGTCGCCTGGCCTGCCTCGTTTCTCGTGCCTTTTTTGTCAACAACACAGAAGGTTCTGTCCTTGTTTCGTTTTGCAATTTATCCGGTAGTTTAGCAAATCAATTCCTTTAGAGCCAGAAATTGAAGTAGTATCGTGTGCCCCCTTCCTAGCATGCCAAAATGTTAGACCAAAATTTGGTACTAACACCCAAATGTAGTGTGAAGTCCTCACAGTCACATATCACAGAGAATAATTACAGAAAACAATAAATAAATGGGGACACACAAGGTTTTTATAGTGGTTCGGCTTGAACCAAGCCTACTTCCACTTTATCTCTTCTTAAATCCTAAGAAGTTGCAGTTAAATTCTTTCATATTTATATACGAAGTCCTCATGTTTACAATGAAAAGAAGTAAAAAAAAGTGATGATTATACACAAAATCCTCGTGTTGTAATATGGAATTCGGCTTCTATGTTGAGCAATGGCCTTGCATAGAACACTGGTGGAAGCCATGAGGAGTTAGTGCCAAAAAACCCTTCAAAATGTCTCTGAATGGTATATTTTTAGCCATTTAAAGCAGGCGGTTTGTGGGACACATGGCACGCATCCTAAAAAACCCAAAAAAACGTGGAAAACACGGAGATAGCCACTCCAAGCCGTTGTATGCCACATGTAATCAGATCTGTGCAAGTTGGAGTGAAAATAGCCTTTAGAATAGGTCAGACTCGAGTGTGCGAGTGCAGGCCTAGGCAGTTCGTGGTCTAGGGGTGCACCACGAACCAGGTCGTGGTCCATGTGTGCCCCACGAGCTGGAGTTGGTTCACAAGTAGAAGAAGAGGGCGAGCCCTAGGGAAGCAAGCTGGGTTGGTGCACGAGCCAAGGTGAGTGCATCACGAGCCGAGGGAGGTGAGCCCAAGAGGGGCGATCAGATCCAGATCGAGTCGTGGTGAGGGCGAATCGAGCCTATGCTCACGAACCAGAGGATGCGACCCGATACAAGAGATGTCATGAATTGTGAGTGATTGCCAGTCGATGCCCGATTACAACAGTTCACGAAAACGGGCATAACTTTCAAACTGTAAGTCTGATTGGGCCAAGTAAAAGCTCGACTTGAAGCTAATTAGAGGGCTACAAGGTTTACAGTGCAAAGCATCGTACTCGTTGTTTCCAAGACCAAAAGAGGCCGTCTGATTGGAGTTTCGGGCCATTCTTGATTTGTGATGCGACTTCAGCTAAGTTGCTTTCTGTCTTCTGACGTTGTTCTCAATACTTGAACGTATTGTTATCCAAAGGTCTCACGTGTGACTACTTTGACCAAAAAGCATGTCAACATTTTGCCCTCCAGAACATATCTTGTTGATTGAGGGAAGATGTGTTCTGGATAATCTAAGAAATCCAAGGCCATGCCGGGCCTGCCAGCTGCAAGTATAATCAATACCTGCGAAGAAAAATAAAGCAAACAGATGTGTCAAAACATGATAAAACTGATTACAATTTTGAGCATAAACCATCCTTGGGCGTCCGATGGAGCATAAACCATACTCGAGGGACGTTCAAATCATCCTGCCATAATCTGGCGAGGGACTTGACCTTTCAGGCATAAGCCATAATGGGAAGTTCAAACTGAGCAAAAGCCATACTCGAGTTTTATTTAGTTCCTTTACCAGATCCTGACAAAACCATTTAGCGTTCCAGGGTATAATCCATACTAAAAATTCCAAGGGAGTACGATCCATACTCATACTGAGATGGAGCTACACTTGCCGCGTCCTGACAAGATAGTCTGTCCGTAGGCATAATCCATACCCAGGGATTCAAGATAAGTATAAGCCATATTTAAATTTGTCAAACATGATCGATTCTCGGAAAGTCCTTCCTTATTTAATTCAAAATACAAAACCAAAGCAAATCCTGATTGGTTTATCATCGAGTTCTGAGCATGCTTTCGGGCTAAATCCTAACCCCATACGTGTGTACTCCAATTTAGCTAATCGGAAAACCTAAAGAAAGCAAGAAAAATATCTTAAATCCTAAGAAATGCAGCAAATGAAAGCTGATCTCATCCAAATCGGTTGATGATGATCCCGCGAGAGCTCGATCCAGGACCAATTTTACTCCTTGGAGCAGGAGGTGGCAGCGCTGGCGCTGCAGGTTGTTTCACTTACTCGGATAGCTCTCCACTTCTAACCCGTTCCTCAATCAAATCTCGGAGGTGCCTACAGTCATTTATGTCGTGACCGTCCATATCATGGAATATGCAGTGTTTTCCAGAATCGCGTTCTCTTTGCGATGGCTCCCTCCTAAGAGGCTTTGGATAGGAGATGGAACCATTTGTGTCCATGTAGATGTCAGATAGTGAAGCACTAAATTCAGTATACTTTTCATATTTGGGCCCTCTCAGGGGCTGAGTGTTGCAGTCATTCTTGACAGTAGCTTTTCCCTTTCCTTTTCCATAATTAGACGGTTCTCCGTCTTTGAGCACGTTGTGTAACACCCCACGCCCGCTATGGTCACTCATAAGGGGAATGCCATGGCATCGGTGGAGTATTTTAGTGAATATAGAACAGAAAAATTACAACAAGACAGATATAAATAGTACTTGAAATTTTAAAACATCATCTCATAACAGCGGAAGTTAAAACATGTCTGATTACATCACAAAACCATACAAGAGTCAAGTACAAAATATCCACCTTGATAAAAATAAGTACATAATCCCACTAAGTAAACAATAGCCATAAAAGGATAGATGAACTGAGCTTTACTTCAACGGTCCAAACTCGAAAGGATAGATACTGCAATCTGATCAAAGCCCACTAGTACTAGGCCCACTCTGATAACCTGGGGTTTGGGGAAAAAGATAAACAACAACGGGGTCAGACATAAGTCTGAGTGAGTCCTATAACTTTAACAATACAATCATTAAAGATAACCAGAAAAGACATAAGTTGATATACGGTAACGACTGGGGATGAATGGCTACACTAAGCAGCTTGGTAAACTTAGGATAAACTAAGATCACCGTAAAGACGCATTTATCCACCCAAGGATAATTACTAGATTACACCGCCCCAGACTTATCCACCCAAGAGTAATTCCTACACTGCACCACACCAGTTCTACCTACCCAGATTAATTCCCATCTAAAGATTGATCCCACTAAATGTACTTAGTAATTTTTAGCCAGTTGTTTCTTTTACCCCTACATAGGTGCCGTCTGCCCCTATCTTTACTAGGTGTACCCACTACTCCCAAGCGATCGGCTCCCTAACGTAGATATCCGTGCTGGCCCCACAGTGGGATGTATCATTTCCCAAAGTGGCAAGCCTGATTTCGGTGCACGGGTTATACCTACACGATGCAACAACGTCTTACTTACCAGCCCGGGCCCACACACGCATATGAAACCCGATGGACTTGCGTTGCCACCGCTAATCCGTTTTGGCCTCTTATAGTCAAGCCCAATATGCGTGTCCCGTCACTCGACTTGAGTCGAGCCCACAAGGATACGTTTGGGATATTGGTTGAAATGGGCCCCCACAAGCTACCACCTAAGCTT
This sequence comes from Allium sativum, assembly GCA_030737875.1. Classification (NCBI taxonomy): domain Eukaryota; kingdom Viridiplantae; phylum Streptophyta; class Magnoliopsida; order Asparagales; family Amaryllidaceae; genus Allium; species Allium sativum. The sequence continues at coordinate 45,349,904 of CM060919.1, read as the reverse complement.
GTAATTTCTAGTGAATCCCACTTAACCCTTTTACCATGTCCACTTACATGTTATATATTTTGGTTAAGTAATTAATCATATTTCAATTGCCTCTTAAGGCACCCACTAGATCTTCACATGCCACCCAAAGCACTTACTTAACCCTTTACCCATGTTTAATTACATGTTCCACTTTGGTTAAGTATTCTAATCATATTTTCTATTGCCACCCAAGGCAACCCACTAGTTTCCTCATGCCACCCAAGGCACCCTACTAGTTACTACAAGCCACCCAAGGCACCCACTTAACCCTCATGCCCCACTACATGCTTATATGGTTAAGTGTTTCTTAATTAATTCAGACCGTGATCCTCATAAAGACCTCTCACATTAGACTATCTTTTATGACCGCTGGTTAAGCCGGTTGGGTCCGGGCAGCCTTATGTCATAACCGAGTCTAACCTCGTGTCTTTACATTAATCACGTATTTAGTTTGTGCCTAAGACCTCTCACATTGGGCTAACATTTGTAGCAACTGGTTAAGCCGGTTGGGTCCGGGCAGTTTTACGCTACAACTGAGTCCAACCTCGTGTCTTAGTCGATTAATTACACCTAATTAATCACCCTCATAATTTATATTAATTATCCCTAATTAATATCAAGTTTTTCATAACATGGGTAGACCTAACTCAATAGGTAAATTCCCATGGGGTAGACCTAACTCAATAGGTAAATTCCCACTTATGTTAATTTATTTTTATGGTATACTTAATCATACCCAACCATACTTTAATTAACATATTTATTAACCCCATCGTTCCCCACGCAAATCGTTCTCATTTCACGACATAATAAAAAGGGAAGATCCATCACAAATATCATGGGTTTTAACCAAATCTTAGGATATAACTTTGTCATGGGTTAAGAGGATGTCAACTTGCATATATGAGCATATATTAACCCAACTACATTTAACCCAAACTTGCATATTATCACACATGACTTGCATAACATATTGCATATGAACTTACATATTATCATACACATATCTTGCATAACATGTTGAGCTTGCATATAAGCATTCTCACAACTTGCATAACATGTTAAACATGCATTTAAGCATACACATAACTTGCATAAGCATTCACATACTTGCATAAGCATTCACATACTTGCATAAGCATTCATGTACTTGCATAAGCATTCACATACTTGCATAAGCATTCACATACTTGCATATTAACAACCATGTAACTTGCATAGCATATCTTGCATATTAACATACATGTAACTTGCATAGCATATCTTGCATATTAACATACATGTAACTTGCATATTAACAAACATGTAACTTGCATAGCATATATTATCATACATGTAACTTGCATATAAACTTGTTAAACATGCATAAACCCACTTGTTAAATATGCATAAAACAACTTATTAATCATGCATATTATCACATACTTAGCATGCATAGAATCACATACTAAACTTGCATAATATCATATACTTAGCATGCATAGAATCACATACTCATCATGCATAATATCACCTATTTAGCATGCATAGAATCACATACTTATCATGCATAAAACCACATACTTAACTTGCATAAAATCAATTACTTATTATGCATAAACCCACATATCCAACTTGCATAAACTTCTCATATTCAACTTGCATAAACTTACATATTAAACATAGGATTAATATTATACATAGATTAGCATATCATTACAAATGATTCAAACTCACAAATCCGCATTCAAGACCATAAGTCTCATTACACCTAGTCTACTTATCTTAACAATTGATCATCAAAGTGATAGAAACTCACTACTAGCAATTTGCACTCCAAATGAAGATTAAGACGCTTAGAATGGATTAGAAGTTGATTAGAGAGGTTGATTAGCTTGCTTTCCTCTTCATTGATTTGTGGAGGCCATGACCAAGTTTCATTTTGCCATAGTTTAATTACAAGATCTAATTATGAATGAATTAGGATAGGGTTAGGGTCTTATTTATAGGATTAGGTTGCATTTTAGACCCTTAGATTAACCCTAGATAGGATTAGGACCCTTAGATCCAAGAAGCTTCCAGAACCAGCCCTCCAAGCCAGCCTAAGACCCAACCTGGTGCAACCTGGTGCACCCAGGTTCACTGGACGCCAGGCCCCTGTCGACAGGCAAGTCGACAGGCAAGTCGACACCCCTGTCGACAGGCCTGTCGACAGCCCTGTCGACATGGGTAGGGCGGGAATCTTCCCGCCTGCTCTATTTTAAATTCAGAATTTAAATTATTAAATCTGTTTTTAGTTTTGAATTTTCTGCAAACTTCATCGGGCCATAACTGGGCCATACGGACTCCGATTTTCGAAAACTCGGACTCTATTTCGCGTATTTTTCCGAGACGAACGCAATGACGCAGCCCGTTTCCCCTAATTCTCACATCTGAGATTATTTATTCTGTAATTAGTGAATTTTAGCATTAACCGAAATTCGGGGTGTTACATTCTCCCCTCCTTAAAGGATTTCGTCCCCGAAATCTCTAAGCTAAGGAGAATGCATATCCTACCATCCAAACAACCATCTACTCAATCCATCAAACACGGGCATCCATTGTCCTTAAACAATTTCTAATGATGTATGAGCATATGCGAAAAGTGTGTGTATATGTTCCCTATCTAATGTACGAACATATGCAAACCATGATAGTGCCATGCATCCAATATGTATGCGAGATAACCCTATCGACACATACAATATCTATATGAGTGCACAATCATTCACCAAAATGCATCATCCATATGATAACACATCATTATACATCCATAAATATAGCTAACTACACACAATTTTATGCAATATGCAATATGAAGTGATTGAGCCGATCTAGTGCCTAGAGTGTGTATATATGCATCCACGAGCAACCACTAGCAAACACTTGCATCCACTTGCATCCACTTGCATCCATCAACCATAACATGTCTCAAACACATGTTTCAACCATAGGTTTTTCCTATCTAAAGGTCAAACTGCACTAATCGAGAGGACATACTAAAGATAAGGTAAGTACTAGAAAAACGATAGAGGAGAAATTAAAAGACATATCCTCAATAAGGAACGGGTATAACGAACGCATCTTTGCTTCTGTCTCCCAAGTAGCGTTGCTCTCATCTTCTCCCCATTGCACTTTGACTAGTTGAACCTCTCAATTCCTCAACTTCCTAGTCTCTGACCCAAGGATGCGGGTAGGAGCTCGTCGAATAATCACATCACACTCTACCTTTACTTCTTTAAGTAAGCCCGTCTCTACCGCCTTTGCGGTCTCATGTAGGCATTTCCTCAAACGTGACACATGGAATACGTCATGTTTTGCGACCGAACTATCTCTCGAATATAAACTGAAGCTAGACATGGAACAGTGCTCTTGCTCTTCCCGGGTATGAAATGGGCACACTTAGTAAGTCTATCTACCATAAGCCCAATCCCCGTATTACCCTTCCTTGATTTCGGTAATCCATCGAGACACTATCCTACTTCCTTAGCGGAACCTCCAATGGGTGAAGTAACCCACCGGGTTTCTTTTGTTCTGCTTCCATTTGCTAGCTCACCAAGCATCTAGCGACATACTCGGCCACATCTTTCTTCATACCGGCCCAAAAAGAAAACTCGCTTCCTGTCTTGGTACATCCTGTCCCTATCGGGATGAACGTTCATCTTCGACCGATGTGCATCATCCAGTATAACCTTCCTCAAACCCCTTGTCTTACGGTATACCAAGTCTACTGTCTCTACGCAACCACCCCTTACCATCTAGGGTGTACTTACTCAAATGGCTGGACAACCCCTTCCTCGTGAGCTTCTTTACTAACTCATCCAACTGTGGGTCGTCTCGCTGTGTTCCGCCAATCCTCCCCAAAAGAGTAGGCCTAACCTCCAAGGAGGCTAGCAAACTGGGTACAAAGTCAACGGAAGGTCTAAAGTCAAACATAGAAATAAACCCTAAGCTCCGTCGTTTTACGATCAATGAACTCAAGGACAACCTTTTTCTTCTTAAGGCGTCTGCTACCATGTTTCCCTTGTTAGGGGTATACGCTATCTCAAACTCATAAGATGTTAAGAACCCTATCCAAAAATCGTCACAACTGTCCATCTCTCACGCAGACCACCCTAGTCGAATTCGACATCCCCCAAATGCAAGCCCCAAAGGCCGAAACCAATATCAGACAAACACCCAAGGGATATCTCCTTCGAGTTCAGGCGACCTACGTGAGATGATACTAAAATAAAATAATAATAATGGCTAAACAATTAAGCCTTTGACCAACTTTGGATGTCCTCGCCAGTCTCGCTCCAAAACCACCATTCTTCCCATAACTGGCCTTGCTCACCCTATTGAGCACATACGAAAACTTATTATGCTCCTTGAAAAGACCAGGATGTCATTTACAAACTTATTTAGGTACTCCCTGAACACCCTCCTCATCGAACCAATATGCGGGGGCGTTCGTCAAACCAAATGGCATCACTAGCCACTCCTAAAATCTATCCGGAGTCCTAAGGCAGTCTTCTCTATACTATCCTCAGCCACTGTTAACTGACGAAACCTCGTGGCTAAGTCCAATTGCGCAAATACTGAGGCGCCAACTAACTGATCAAAGAGATCATCAATCCTCGGCAATGGGTGTCGATTCTTCTTTGTGAGTTTATTCAGTTTTCTTTAACCTACACAAAGTCTGAGGGACCCACCTACCTTCGTGGCAAAAACTACTGGAGCACCCCACTCCAATATACTTCGTCTTATGAACCCCTTCTTAAGCAAACCACCTACTTGCTTATCGAGTTCCCTCCTCTCACGAGGAGCCGTGTGGCACACTGGCCAAGATACTGGTTTGGCATTATCTACCAGATATTTTCGGAAGTCAATCTCCCGCTCCGGAGGTAAGCCCTTCCCCTCTTCACACACATCCGAGTATTCCCGGACTGCTCTAATAGATCGCAAACTCTAGACCGTCGTGTCAAGCGATTCTAAATAACTTAGCATAACAGATTCTATGGGATTACAAGAGATCTCGAGAGTGTTACCCTAGCGGGTCATAAGCCTAACAACTCCCCTTCCATAATCAAGAACGGCACCCCTACTGGTTAACCAGTCCATGCCCAAAACTAACCCATAGCCCGTGAAGCCCAACAAGCATCACTTCTAAACTCAACGCTAAGTATAGCAACTTTCAAACCCAAACACATCATGGAGCCCCAATTGGGTTTGAAACAACTAAGGGATCATCTACCAAACTGGTGTTTATGTGCAGTGACTCAACTAATGATGAGATAAACGAACTCAAGGCGTTAGAATCAAATAAACTATGGACCGGATGGACAAACAGAAAAACTAAACTTTCCACGGAAATAGTTCTACCTCTTTCTCGAATCGGTGGAGCTGCGAGAGCCTGAACTTGCCCCCTTGCCTGAGCTGGTGCCACAAGAGCTTGCACCTGTCCTCCTGGGGTAGATCCCGTTCTTTGCCCCTTCCTTGGACAGCCTTTCATTAGATGCCCTGCTTCCCCACAGTGGAAGAAGCCAGTCTTCCTCTTCTTGCGACAATCTTTGCTTAGGTGGCCTAGTGTCCCACAGTTGAAGCACTTCTTCTTTCCCTTGCCACCGTTGCCTTTCTTCTCGGGTGCTTTAATAGCATTGGGATCCTTCTCTTCCTCATGCATGAGTGCCATGTCCACTAGCTTCTCAAAAGTGGCCCCCATAGGGATGTAAGACATAGCCAATCCGCGCATCGGTTCGTTCAAGCCTTTAACGAACCTCAGAGCTTTCTCTTCCGGTGTGTTTACCAAGTCTATGTTGAATCTCGCTAACTGGTTAAACTCGTCAACATATTCTTTCACCGACAAGTTCCCTTGCTTTAAGTTCAAGAACCTTTCCACGTACAGATTTTCTTCCACTCTTGAAAGAAACTTTGCCTCAAACCTTTGCCTGAAATCTGCCCAAGAGTTAACAGGGTGTTCTTCATTAGTGACCTTCCACCATAGCGAGGCTTCCCCTTCCATCAACCAAGCGGCTAACTTGACTTTCTTTCCTTCTTCCATTTCAAGGATTTCCATCAATTCTTCCGTCTCCTTGAGCCAATCCCTAGCTCCTACAAAAGGTTTCCCTCCCATAGCCTTGAACTCCTTACAAGTCTTAGCAAAAGTATCCGCGCGAGGAGGAACGGGTGTAACGGGTAGTAGAGAAATATTCGCCGGACTTGCATATGCGGCCTTAGCCTCTAACATCCTCCTATACCATACTGGTATCGCTACACCGTCCGGAAGATTAAGATCTTCAGCCATGCTGAAACGAAAGAGGAAAGATTCAAACAGAGGATTCAAAAAGATAAAGATATGGCTATCGGGGATTATGCTTTTCTTTCAAAAACTTTTCTCTTAAAAGACATGTTTTTGAAAATACTCCTTTCAAAAATATTCTTAGAAAATAGTTTTTCTAAAAATTTTATCTGTTCTGGTAACCTTAAGCTCTGATACCACGTGTAACACCCCACGCCCGCTATGGTCACTCATAAGGGGAATGCCATGGCATCGGTGGAGTATTTTAGTGAATATAGAACAGAAAAATTACAACAAGACAGATATAAATAGTACTTGAAATTTTAAAACATCATCTCATAACAGCGGAAGTTAAAACATGTCTGATTACATCACAAAACCATACAAGAGTCAAGTACAAAATATCCACCTTGATAAAAATAAGTACATAATCCCACTAAGTAAACAATAGCCATAAAAGGATAGATGAACTGAGCTTTACTTCAACGGTCCAAACTCGAAAGGATAGATACTGCAATCTGATCAAAGCCCACTAGTACTAGGCCCACTCTGATAACCTGGGGTTTGGGGAAAAAGATAAACAACAACGGGGTCAGACATAAGTCTGAGTGAGTCCTATAACTTTAACAATACAATCATTAAAGATAACCAGAAAAGACATAAGTTGATATACGGTAACGACTGGGGATGAATGGCTACACTAAGCAGCTTGGTAAACTTAGGATAAACTAAGATCACCGTAAAGACGCATTTATCCACCCAAGGATAATTACTAGATTACACCGCCCCAGACTTATCCACCCAAGAGTAATTCCTACACTGCACCACACCAGTTCTACCTACCCAGATTAATTCCCATCTAAAGATTGATCCCACTAAATGTACTTAGTAATTTTTAGCCAGTTGTTTCTTTTACCCCTACATAGGTGCCGTCTGCCCCTATCTTTACTAGGTGTACCCACTACTCCCAAGCGATCGGCTCCCTAACGTAGATATCCGTGCTGGCCCCACAGTGGGATGTATCATTTCCCAAAGTGGCAAGCCTGATTTCGGTGCACGGGTTATACCTACACGATGCAACAACGTCTTACTTACCAGCCCGGGCCCACACACGCATATGAAACCCGATGGACTTGCGTTGCCACCGCTAATCCGTTTTGGCCTCTTATAGTCAAGCCCAATATGCGTGTCCCGTCACTCGACTTGAGTCGAGCCCACAAGGATACGTTTGGGATATTGGTTGAAATGGGCCCCCACAAGCTACCACCTAAGCTTGTAATTTCTAGTGAATCCCACTTAACCCTTTTACCATGTCCACTTACATGTTATATATTTTGGTTAAGTAATTAATCATATTTCAATTGCCTCTTAAGGCACCCACTAGATCTTCACATGCCACCCAAAGCACTTACTTAACCCTTTACCCATGTTTAATTACATGTTCCACTTTGGTTAAGTATTCTAATCATATTTTCTATTGCCACCCAAGGCAACCCACTAGTTTCCTCATGCCACCCAAGGCACCCTACTAGTTACTACAAGCCACCCAAGGCACCCACTTAACCCTCATGCCCCACTACATGCTTATATGGTTAAGTGTTTCTTAATTAATTCAGACCGTGATCCTCATAAAGACCTCTCACATTAGACTATCTTTTATGACCGCTGGTTAAGCCGGTTGGGTCCGGGCAGCCTTATGTCATAACCGAGTCTAACCTCGTGTCTTTACATTAATCACGTATTTAGTTTGTGCCTAAGACCTCTCACATTGGGCTAACATTTGTAGCAACTGGTTAAGCCGGTTGGGTCCGGGCAGTTTTACGCTACAACTGAGTCCAACCTCGTGTCTTAGTCGATTAATTACACCTAATTAATCACCCTCATAATTTATATTAATTATCCCTAATTAATATCAAGTTTTTCATAACATGGGTAGACCTAACTCAATAGGTAAATTCCCATGGGGTAGACCTAACTCAATAGGTAAATTCCCACTTATGTTAATTTATTTTTATGGTATACTTAATCATACCCAACCATACTTTAATTAACATATTTATTAACCCCATCGTTCCCCACGCAAATCGTTCTCATTTCACGACATAATAAAAAGGGAAGATCCATCACAAATATCATGGGTTTTAACCAAATCTTAGGATATAACTTTGTCATGGGTTAAGAGGATGTCAACTTGCATATATGAGCATATATTAACCCAACTACATTTAACCCAAACTTGCATATTATCACACATGACTTGCATAACATATTGCATATGAACTTACATATTATCATACACATATCTTGCATAACATGTTGAGCTTGCATATAAGCATTCTCACAACTTGCATAACATGTTAAACATGCATTTAAGCATACACATAACTTGCATAAGCATTCACATACTTGCATAAGCATTCACATACTTGCATAAGCATTCATGTACTTGCATAAGCATTCACATACTTGCATAAGCATTCACATACTTGCATATTAACAACCATGTAACTTGCATAGCATATCTTGCATATTAACATACATGTAACTTGCATAGCATATCTTGCATATTAACATACATGTAACTTGCATATTAACAAACATGTAACTTGCATAGCATATATTATCATACATGTAACTTGCATATAAACTTGTTAAACATGCATAAACCCACTTGTTAAATATGCATAAAACAACTTATTAATCATGCATATTATCACATACTTAGCATGCATAGAATCACATACTAAACTTGCATAATATCATATACTTAGCATGCATAGAATCACATACTCATCATGCATAATATCACCTATTTAGCATGCATAGAATCACATACTTATCATGCATAAAACCACATACTTAACTTGCATAAAATCAATTACTTATTATGCATAAACCCACATATCCAACTTGCATAAACTTCTCATATTCAACTTGCATAAACTTACATATTAAACATAGGATTAATATTATACATAGATTAGCATATCATTACAAATGATTCAAACTCACAAATCCGCATTCAAGACCATAAGTCTCATTACACCTAGTCTACTTATCTTAACAATTGATCATCAAAGTGATAGAAACTCACTACTAGCAATTTGCACTCCAAATGAAGATTAAGACGCTTAGAATGGATTAGAAGTTGATTAGAGAGGTTGATTAGCTTGCTTTCCTCTTCATTGATTTGTGGAGGCCATGACCAAGTTTCATTTTGCCATAGTTTAATTACAAGATCTAATTATGAATGAATTAGGATAGGGTTAGGGTCTTATTTATAGGATTAGGTTGCATTTTAGACCCTTAGATTAACCCTAGATAGGATTAGGACCCTTAGATCCAAGAAGCTTCCAGAACCAGCCCTCCAAGCCAGCCTAAGACCCAACCTGGTGCAACCTGGTGCACCCAGGTTCACTGGACGCCAGGCCCCTGTCGACAGGCAAGTCGACAGGCAAGTCGACACCCCTGTCGACAGGCCTGTCGACAGCCCTGTCGACAGGCCTGTCGACAGCCCTGTCGACATGGGTAGGGCGGGAATCTTCCCGCCTGGCCCCGCCTGCTCTATTTTAAATTCAGAATTTAAATTATTAAATCTGTTTTTAGTTTTGAATTTTCTGCAAACTTCATCGGGCCATAACTGGGCCATACGGACTCCGATTTTCGAAAACTCAGACTCTATTTCGCGTATTTTTCCGAGACGAACGCAATGACGCAGCCCGTTTCCCCTAATTCTCACATCTGAGATTATTTATTCTGTAATTAGTGAATTTTAGCATTAACCGAAATTCGGGGTGTTACACGTTGACATCGAGAAATTTCATTTCGGAAGTTGCATCTTCTACCCGCAGAAATCTATCTGCTTCAAGGTAGAATTTGCCGAGATTTCGTGGCGGATCTCGGTACAAAGGTTTTTTGAATTCTGAGTTATCCAAGACACCGAATATCGCTTCCATCAGTACCATCGATGGTTCAGGGAAATCAACTGACGTTGCTGCAACGTTGAATCTTTCTAAAAATGAGCGTAGAGTTTCTCTAGGCCTCTGCTTGATTGTAGTAAGCGACATGACGTTCTTGGATCGAGCAATGTAGAGCCGAAATTGCTCGATAAAGCGAGCGACCTACATGTACCAATTGTTAATCAATTCAGATTCCATTTGTTGAATACACATGGAAGCTATATCAGTCAAGAAGAGAGGGAAACATTTAATTATGACATTTTCCGATGCCGATTGAACTTCCATGTGTTGTATGTAGCGCATCAGGTGCACGATAGGATCCGTCCTGCTGTTGTATGGCTCCAGTTATGGAAGTTTGAAATCCGGGGGATTGCGAGAATTCCTGATTTCCTGCATTAACGGATTGTGATTGACATCCACTTCATTTTGATAAGTGCGACCTCTCGGAATGGCATTCAATCAGATCTGCTAGCCGACTTCCTTTGAAAAGTTGTTTTAGATTGCCTTAACAAGTGCTGGTGCCCCCAGCTTAGAATGCAAGAGAAGATGGAAACTGGTCGGCTGTCGTGAGCAGGTCCGGCTCGCGGTTCGAGGGGAGCAAACCGAGGGGGGCAACCCGACCTAGTCCTGGTGGCCTATAACGAGCCGCTTCTTGCTGTGGTTGAGTAAGAGCTTAAATTCTTGTATCCATCCGAACCGGAGTTGAAGAAGGTCGGGCCTGACCATTTCCAACAGTGAGGGGGTTGCCCCGGGATCCAGATGATGCATGATTCGCTTCTGTGGCTTCATTTCCAATGTGCTATTCGTCGCTCGGCCTTTCATCCATCCAAGTGAAGAATCCATCGATCATCTCCTGTTATTTTCAAAGGATATTATCTTGCCTTGTCATTTGAGCTCTTAGTTCAGCGAGAACTCCATCCATCTCTTCTCTAGTCAAGTTTGCTGACGGGTTTTCATGAGAGGAAGCCTCCTGGCTTGCCTTATTTCTCGTGCCTTCATTGTTAGGACAAGAAAAGGTTCCGTCTTTCTTTCGTTTTGCCATTTATCCAATAGCTAAGCAAATTGATTCCTTTAGAGCTAGAAATTGAAGTAGCATCGTGTGCCCCCTTCCGGACGCGCCAAAATGTTAGACCAAAATTTGGAACTAATACCCAAATGCAGTGTGAAGTCCTCACAATCACATATCACAGAGAATAAATGCATAAAACAATAAATAAATGGAGACACACGAGGTTTTTATTGTGGTTCGACTCAAACCAAGCCTATGTCCATTATCTCTTCTTAAATCCGAAGAAGTTATAGTATAATTCTCTCAAATTTATACATGAAATTCTCGTGTTTACAATGAAAAGAAGTAAGAAAAGTGAAGATTATACATGAAATCCTCGTGTTGTTATATGGAAGTCTTAGTTGAGCAATGGCCTTGCATAGAACAATGGTGGAAGCCGTGAGGAGTTAGTGCCGAAAAAACCCTTCAAAATGTCTTCGAATGGTGTATTTATAGCCTTTTACAGCAGGCGGTTCGCAGGACACGTGGCACGCATCCCAAAAATCCTGAAATGATATGGAAAACGCGGAGATGGCCACTCCAAGCCATTGTAAGCCAATTGTAATCAGATCCGCGCAAGTTGGAGTGAAAATAGCCTTTAGAATAGGTCAGACTCGAGTGTGCGAGTGCAGGCCCAAGCGGTTCTTGGTCTAGGGGTGCACCACGAACAGGGTCGTTGTCCATGTGTGCCCAACGAGCCGAGTTGGTTCACGGGCAGAAGAAGAGGGCGAGCCCTAGGGGAGCGAGCCGGGTTGGTGCACGAGCCGAGGTGGGTGCCCCACGAGCTAAGGGGGGCGAGCCCAAGAGGGGTGAGCGGATCCAGTTTGAGTCATGGTGTGGGCGAGCCTACTCACGAACCGGAGGATGTGACCCGATACAGGAGATGTCATGAATTCTGAGAGATTGCTAGTCGATGCCAGGTTACACCAGTTCACGAAAATTGGCGTAACTTTCAAATTATAAATCCGATTGGGCCAAACGAAAGCTCTACTTGAAGCTAATTAGAGTGCTACAAGGTTTACAATGCAATTCACTGTAATCGCTGTTTCTGGCCCAAAAGAGGCCGTCTGATAGAAGTTTCAGGTCATTCTTTGTTTGTGGTGCGACTTCAACTAAGTTGCTTCTGATGTTGTTCTCAATAAATGAACATATTATTATCCAGAGATCTCACATGTGACTGCTTTGACCAAAAAGCTTGTCTACATTTTTTCCCCCAAAACATATCTTGCTGATTGAAGGAAGGTGTGTTTTGGATAATCCAAGAAATCCAAGGCCACATCGGGGCTGCCAGCTGCAAGTATAATCCATACCTGCGAAGAAAAAGAAAGCAAACAGATGTGTCAAAATATAATAAAACTGATTACGATTTCGAGCATAAACCATGCTTGGGCATCCGATTGAGCATAAATCATGCTCGAGGGACGTTCGAATGATCCTGCCAAAACCTAACGAGGGACCTGATCTTCCAGGCTTAAGCCATACCGGGAAGTTCAAACTGAGCATAAGTCATACTCGAGTTTTATTGGGTTCCTTTACCGGATCCTGACAAAACCATTCACCATTTCAGAGTATAATCCATACTTAAAAATCCAACGGAGTACAATCCATACTCATACTGAGATGGAGCTACACTTGTCACATCCTGACAAGATAGTCCGTCCTTAGGTATAATCCATACCCAGGGATTCGAGATAAGTACAAGCCTACTTAAATTTGTCAAACATAATCCATGCTTGGAAAGTCCTTCCTTATTTAATTCAAAACGCAAAACCAAAGCAAATCCTGATTGGTCTATCATCGAGTTCTGAGCGTGCTTTTGGGGCTAAATCCTAACGTCGTATGTGTGTACTTCGATTTAGCCAATCGGAAAACCTAAAGAGAGCAAGAAACATATCTTAAATCCTAAGAAATATAGCAAATAAAAGCTGATCTCATTTAGATCAGTTGATGATGATCCCATGAGAGCCCGATCCAGGACCATTTCCACTCCTTGGAGCAGAAGGTGGCAGCTCTGACGCTGCATGTTGTTTCACATACTCGGGTAGCTCTCCACATCTAACCCGTTCCTCAATCAGATCTTGGAGGTGCCTACAGTCATTTGTGTCGTAACCGTCCATATCATCGAATTTGTTATGTTTTCCAGAATCGCGTTCTCTTTGCGATGACTCCCTCCTAGTAGGCTTTGGATAGGAGATGGAACAATTTGTGTCCATGTAGATGTCAGATAGTGAAGCATAAGTTCAGTATACTTTTCATATCAGGGCCCTCTCTGGGGCTGAGTGTTGCGGTCATTCTTAACAATAGATTTTCATTTGCCTTTTCCATAATCAAACAGTTCTCCGTCTTTGAGCATGTTGGCATCGTGAACTTTCTTCTCAAAAGTTGCATCTTCTTCCCATAGGAATCTATCGCTTCAAGGTAGAATTTGCCGAGATTTCGTTGTGGATCTCGATACAAAGAATTTTGGAATTCTGAGTTATCCAAGACACCAGATACCATTGTCATCATTACCATCGATGGTTCAGGGCGATCAACTAACATTGCTCCAACGTTGAATCTTTCCAGAAATGAGCGCAGATTTTCTCCGGTCCCCTGCTTGATTGTAATAAGCTACATGACATTCTTGGGTTGAGCAATGTGGGCCTGAAATTGCTCAATAAAGCGATCGACCAATACATTCCAGTTGTTGATTGATTCAGATACCAGTTGTCGAATCCACATAGCAACTATATCAGTCAAGAAGAGAGAGTAAGATTTAGCCATGACGTTTTCCGACGCCGATTGAACTTCCATATGTTGTTTGTAGCGCATCAGGTGCACGGTAGGATCCGTCCTGCCGTTGTATGACTCCAGTTGTGGAAGTTTGAAATCCGAAGGATTGGAGAATTCCATATTTCCTATGTAAACGGATTGTGATTGATGTCATACACGTTATTCTAATAAGTGAGGCCTCTCGAGAGGCATTCAATCAGATCTGCTAGCCAATTTCCTTTGAAAAGTTGTTGCAGATTGCCTAAATCAATGCTGGTTCCCCCAACTTTGAATGCAAGAGAAGAAGGAAACTGGTGGGCTGTCGTAAGCGGGTCGCGGCTCGAGCTGTTCGAGCCGTGGGGGGCGACCCTACCCGGTCCTGGTGCCCTATCATGAGCCGCTCCTTGCTACTGTTGAGTAGGAGATTGAATTTCGGTATCCATCCGATCCGGAGCTGAAGAAGGTCGGGCCTGAACATTTCCAAGAGAGAGGGGGTAGCCCCGGCTCCAGATGATGCACGATTCAATTCTGTGGCTTCATTTCCAATGTTGTTGTTCGTTGCTCGGCCTTCCATCCATCCGAGCAAAGAATCCATCGATCATCTCCTGTTTTCAAAGGAGATCATCTTGCCTTTCCATTTGAGCTCTTAGTTTAGCGAGAACTTCATCCATCTCTTCTCTGGTCAAGTATGATGATGGGTTTTCATGAGAGGAAGCCTCCTGGCTTACCTTGTTTCTCGTGCCTTCATTGTCAGCACGAGATAAGGTTCCGTCTTTCTTTCGTTTTGCTATTTATCCAGTTGCTAAACAAATCAATTCCTTTAGAGCTAGAAATTGAAGTAGTATCTTGTGCCCCCTTCCTGACGCGCCAATATGTTTGACCGAAATTTGATATTAACACCCAAATGCAGTATGAAGTCCTCACAATCACAAATCACAAAGAGTAAATGCAGAAAACAGTAAATAAATGGAGACACACGAGGTTTTTATAGTGGTTCGGCTCAAACGAAGCATACGTTCACTTTATCTCTTCTTAAATCCTAAGAAGTTACAGTACAATTCTCTCAGATTTATACATGAAGTCCTCATGTTTACAATGGTAAAGAAGTAAGAAAAGTGAAGATTATACATGAAATCCTCATCTTGTAATATGGAATTTGGCTTTTATGTTGAGCAATGGCCTTGCAGAGAACAATGGTGGAAGCCGTGAGGAGTTAGTGCCAAAATAACGCTTCAAAATGTCTCCGAATGGTGTATTTATAGCCGTTTACAGCAGACAGTTCGCGGGACACATGACATGCATCCCAAAAATCCCGAAATGAAGTCTAAAACACGAAGATAGCCACTCCATGCCATTGTATGCCACTTGTAATCAGATCCATGCAAGTTGGAGTGAAAATAGCCTTTAGAATAGGTCAGACTCGAGTGTGTGAGTGCAGGCCCAGGCGTTTCGTGGTCTACGGGTGCACCACGAACCGGGTCATGGTCCATGTGTGCCCCACGAGCCGGAGTTGGTTCATGAGCAGAAGAAGAGGGCGAGCCCTAGGGGAGCGAGCTGGGTTGGTGCACGAGCCGAGGGGGTGAGCCCAAGAGAGGCGGACAGATCCAGGTCGAGTCATGGTGAGGACGAACCGAGCCCATGCTCACGAACTAGAGGATACGACCTAATACAGGAGATGTCATGAATTCCGAGTGATTGCAAGTCGATACCCGATTACACTAGTTCACGAAAATGGGTGTAACTTTTAAATTGTAAGACCAATTGGGTCAAACGAAAGCTCTACTTAAAGCTAATTCGACGGCTACAAGGATTATAGTGCAAAGCATCGTAATTGCTGTTTTCGGGCCCAAAAGAGGTTGTCTGATTGGAGTTTCGGGCCATTGTTTGTTTATGATGCGACTTCAGCCAAGTTGCTTTCTGTCTTCTGACGTTGTTCTCAATATTTGAACGTATTGTTATCCAGAGATCTCACGAGTGGCTGCTTTGACCGAAAAGCTTGTCAACAATTTGCCCCCCACCAGAATATATCTTGCTGACTGAAGAAAGATGTGTTCTGGATAATCAAAGAAATCCAGGGCTACGCCGGGCTTGCCAGCAGCAAGTACAATCTAAACCTACGAAGAGAAAGAAAGAAAATAGGTGTGTCAAAACATGATAAACTGATTACACTTTCGAGCATAAACCATGCTTGGGCGTCCAATTGAGCATAAACCATACTCGAAGGACGTTCGAATCATCCTGCCAAAACTTGGTGAGGGACCTGACCTTCTAGGCATAAGCCATACCGGGAAGTTCAAGCTGAGCGTAAGCCATACTTGAGTTTTATTGAGTTCCTTTACCAGATCCTAACAAAACCATTCGCCGTTCCAGAGTACAATCCATACTTAAAAATCCAACGAAGTACAATCCATACTCATACTGAGATGGAGCTACGCTTGCCACATCCTGACAAGACAGTCTTTCCCTAGGCATAATTCATACCCAGGGATTCGAGATAAGTATAAGCCATATTTAAATTTGACAAACATAATCCATGCTCGGAAAGTCCTTCCTTATCTAATTCAAAATGCAAAACAAAATCAAATCCTAATTGGTTTATCATCGAGTTCTGAGCACGCTTTGGGGCTAAATCCTAACTCCGTACGTGTGTACTCCGATTTAGCCAATCGGAAAACCTAAAGAAAGGAAGAAACATATCTTAAATCCTAAGAAATGTAGCAAATGAAAGTTGTTCTCATCCAGATCAGTTGATGATGATCCCGAGAGTGCTCGATTCAGGACCATTTCCACTCCTTGGAGCAAGAGGTGGCAGCGCTGACACTGCATGTTGTTTCACTTACTCGGGTAGTTCTCCACGTCTAACCCGTTCCTCAATCAGATCTCGAAGGCGCCTACGGTCATTTGTGTCGTGACTGTCCATATCATGGAATATGCAATGTTTTCCAGAATCTCGTTCTCTTTGTGATGGCTCCCTCCTAGGAGGCTTTGGATAGGAGATGGAACCATTTGTGTCCATGTAGATGTCAGATAGTGAAGCACCAAGTTCAGTATACTTTTCATATCTGGTCCTACTCCGGGGTTGAGTATTACGGTCATTATTGACAGTAGCTTTTCCCTTACCTTTTCCATAATCAGACGGTTCTCCGTCTTTGAGCATTTTGACATCGAGAACTTTCTTCTCGGTAGTTGCATCTTCTTCCCGCAAAAATATATCTGCTTCAAGGTAAAATTCGCCGAGATTTCGCGGTGGATATCGGTACAAAGATTTTTTGAATTCTGAGTTATCCAAGATACCGGATACCGCTGCCATTAGTACCATCGATGGTTCAGGGCGATCAACTGACGCTGCT
Source organism: Allium sativum (assembly GCA_030737875.1). Taxonomy (NCBI): domain Eukaryota; kingdom Viridiplantae; phylum Streptophyta; class Magnoliopsida; order Asparagales; family Amaryllidaceae; genus Allium; species Allium sativum. Next base: position 45,332,477 of record CM060919.1, on the reverse strand, counting down.
GCAACATTGAATCTTTCCAGAAATGAGCGTAGAGTTTCTCTGGGCCTCTTTTTGATTGTAGTAAGCGACATTATGTTCTTGAGTCGAGCAATGTGGACCCGAAATTGCTCGATAAAGTGAGTGACCAACATGTTCCAGCTGTTGATCGATTCAGATTCTAGTTGTCGAATCCACATAACAGCTATATCAGTCAAGAAGAGAGGCAAACATTTAGCCATGACGTTTTCCTATGTCGATTGAACTTCCATATGTCGTTTGTAGCGCATCAGGCGCACGGTAGGATCCATCCTGTCGTTGTATGGCTCCAGTTATGGAAGTTTGAAATCCGGGGGATTGCGAGAATTCCTGATTTCATGCGTGAACGGATTGTGATTGACGTCATCCACGTCATTCTGATAAGTGCGGCCTTTCGAGAGGCGTTCAATCAGATCTGCTAGCCGATTTCCTTTGAAAAGTTGTTGCAGATTACCTAAATCAGTGCTGGTGCCCCCAGCTTTGAATGCAAGAGAAGAAACTGGTGGGCTGTCGTGAGCGGGTCACGGGTCGCGACTCGCGGTTCGAGGGGGCGAGCCGAGTGGGGAGACCCGACCTGGTCCTGGTGCCCTATCACGAGCCGCTCCTTGCTTCTATTGAGTAGGAGCTTCCGGCATCCATCCGATCCAGAGCTGAAGAAGGTCGGGCCTGACCATTTCCAAGAGTGAGGGGGTTGCTCCTAGGTCCAGATGATGCACGATTCACTTCTGTGCTTCATTTCCAATGTGTTGTTCGTTGTTCGGCCTTCCATCCATCTGAGCGAAGAATCCATCAATCATCTCCTGTTGTTTTCGGAGGAGATCATCTTGCCTTGCCATTTGAGCTCTTATTCAGCGAGAACTCCAGACATCTCTTTTCTGGTCAAGTATGCTGATGGGTTTTCATGAGAGGAATCCTCTTGGCTTGCCTCTTTTTTCGTGCCTTCATTGTCAGCACGAGAGTAGGTTCCATCTTTCTTTTGTTTTTCCATTTATCCAGTAGCTAAGCAAATTGATTCCTTTAGAACAAGAAATTGAAGTAGTATCGTGCCCCCTTCCTGCCGCGCCCAAATGTTAGACCAAAATCTGGTATTAACACCCAAATGCAGTGTGAAGTCCTCACAATCACAGATCACAGAGAATAAATGCAGAAAACTTTAAATAAATGCAGACACACGAGGTTTTTATAGTGGTTCGGCTCAAACCAAGCCTACATCCACTTTATCTCTTCTTAAATCCTAAGAAGTTATAGTACAATTCTCTCAGATTTATACACGAAGTCCTCATGTCTACAATAAAAAGAAGTAAGAGAAGTGAAGATTATACACGAAATCCTCGTGTTGTAATATGGAATTCGGCATCTATGTTGAGCAATGGCCTTGCATAGAACAATGATGGAAGCCATGAGGAGTTAGTGCCAAAAAAGCCTTTCAAAATGTCTTTGAATGGTGTATATATAGCCATTTACAACAGGCGGTTCGCGGGACATGTGGAACACATCCCAAAAATCCTGAAATGATGTGGAAAATGCGGAGATAGCCACTCCAAGCCGTTGTATGCCACATGTTATCAGATCCATGCAAGTTGGAGTGAAAATAGCCTTTTGAATAGGTCAGACTCGAGTGTGCGAGTGTAGGCCAAGGCGGTTCACGGTCTAGGGGTGCACCACGAACCCGGTCGTAGTCCATGTGTGCCCCACGAGACGGAGTTGGTTCACAAGCATAAGAAGCGGCCGAGCCCTATGGGAGCGAGCCGGGTTGGTGCACGAGCCGAGATGGGTGCACCACGAGCCGAGGGGGTGAGCCAAGAGGGGCGAGTGGATCCAGGTCGAGTCGTGGTGAGGGCGAACCGAGCCCATGCTCACGAACTGGAGGATGCAACCCGATACAGGAGATGTCATGAATATTAAGTGATTACCAATCGATACCTGATTACACCGGTCCACGAAAACGGGCGTAACTTTCAAACCGTAAGTCTGATTGGGCCAAAACAAAAGCTCTACTTGAAGCTAATTAGAGGGATACAAGGTTTATAGTGCAGAGCACCGTAATCGCTGTTTTCGGGCCTAAAAGAGGTCGTCTGATTGGAGTTTCGGGCCATTCTTTGTTTGTGATGCGACTTCAACCAAGTTGCTTTCTGTCATCTGACGTTGTTCTCAATATTTGAACGTATTGTTATCCAAAGATCTCACGTGTGACTACTTTGACCAAAAAGCGTGTCAACAGAAAGAATGTGTAAAATTACGTATATTTGTACGTAGTTCGTAACAACCGTTCTAAAAACATATATTTCTTATTTCTTGTGATTTGAAATATGTTCGTGTTTGCTTTTTAATTATTTTGGATAATTTTACAATAACTACAGTTATTGACCCTTTTATAGATTTTGAATCTTACACAATATTAAACAAAAAAGGCTTGTTTTGTTTATTAGTTTAGACCTAAACATAAATGGTTTACAATACAAATTGTGTTAGGAATAGGAATTGTAGCTCCAATTAGGGAAGTAAATTATATATATATATATATATATATATATATATATATATATATATATATATATATATAAGGAGCGTTCAGTGGCATCCCAAATAGTGGGCAACCCTAAAGCCCCCTCCTCCTGTAGAAACCAAACATTTATATTAGTTTAAGTTAGTGGGAGGTGAGAGAATGAATAAAGAGAGAGGAACGAGATATGTGGTGGAAATCAAGGTGCATTTTGCGATGCTGCACTATTTTGGGTGCTATTGAATGCTCGTGCCTCTCTCTATATATGTATATATGTGTGTGTGTATAGGGCGGTTATTTGAACACAAAATTAGATACAAAGAGAGAGACACATAGCCTAAGCCGTTGGATATTTTTGTCTCTATATGGAGATGTGTAATTCTTGGAGTGATCTAATGGTGCAAATCAATTGTATCACCATTTGTGTCAAAATTTTGTGTCTTCATAGACTTTCCCATATATATATATATATATATATATATATATATATATATATATATATATATATATATGCAAACAAGAATTAAACCAAATTATAGCAATATAGAAAAGTTTAAGTAGGTACAGTGAATAGATTAGAATTTAAAATGAGACTGATATAAAAAGGTCATTTAGTGCCTTAGAAAATATGATCATTGGGTTCATAAAAAGGTATTGATCCTAATTAATGGTAATAAATGACATTTAATGGATTAATTAGTGCCTTAGAAAAATATGATCGTTGGAGTCATTAATGGCAGTGACCCTAATTAATAAAGCATACTTAAATATATCATAATGTACCATTTTTCCGTTACTAAAATTTTCCTTATTGGGTTCTTCCATGAAATTTAGATGATGCACTATATTGATTCAGAAGTATCGAACTTTCATTGTTGCAATGAATTACTAAAATATGTCATACTACATTGTACTCTTCCTTCTTTTCCATGAGGTTATCAGTAACATTTGAGCGAGACATTACATTGATTTAGATAAACTATCCCATTTTTGGTCCATTAAGTTATTAAAATATGACATACTCTATATTGTTTTTTTTTTTTTTCACTATATTTTTTCTCATTGGTAAGGCTTTAATGAAATATTATCCTAATCCAGAAACGTACTGAATGAAATATTATCCTCTCTGTGGTCATGTTGATCGGGAAGCGCAGCGATCAACATGCCCGCATGGTGGTTGGTTTACACACAAATCTGCGCCAATACGAGCAAACTAGGCTTTGCCCTTAGAAAAACGATAAACTTATAACAAAGCTTTCCGTTTACTTCAATAAATGCAAATTATGCAATAATACGGTTAGTTTCCGCTCGTTATAAAACAAAACTTGCAACCAAAACCACTCTCTCCTCTCTTTTAAATTCACCAAAATTTGGATTAAATCCTTTCGAAACCCTAATTATTATTTTGGCGGGGGATGGAGCCTTATGTCGCCCGCACTCCTGAAGACGTGTTTAACGATTTCAGGGGTCGTCGATCCGCCATTGTCCGAGCTCTCACCATCGGTATGTTCCCAAATATTTGGTGGTATTCATTTATTTATTGTGGATTCTGATGAGATTAATAGTCCTCCTTATGTACAGAGGTTGATAAGTTCACTAAAGATTGTGATCCAGGTGAGGCTTTTTTCCTAATTATTTGTGTCGTTTGGCTTAGGCCTATTCTGTTTTCGTTATTGCTTCATCTGATTTAATCTAGAAGCAAATGTGTTTGAGAGATGTTAGTTGATTGTTGCGAAATGCTTGGGGTCATTTGCATAAATGAGAGATGCACACGTATTTCTTGATGATTGAACTAACTGTTTCGAGTTAGCTATACAAGTACCTCATATGCAAATATTTCAGTGAAAACTGTAAGTTGAATTACTTCACAAATTTGCTTGTTTCATAAGGAAAGCACAACAGATGTAAACAGAAGCTTAAATAAATGTTTAGTAGACAACTAAATCTGCAAATTTGGATTTGTTGTATGTTTTAGTCACATTTTGGATTTGAACTTGAAATAATATTTACTTCTACCTCGTACATGAAATGGATCCTATGCATTTGGTTCTCTCTTTTGTAGTTAGCAACGGATGCACATATTATTCCGTTCGCACACTTATAGTGAATATACGTGAAGCGGGTCAGCTTTCATGCGCAATTGTCTCATTTTATAATGCAAAACACAATAAATGAATGTTTTATGATATCCGTAGTTATGCTTTTATTTTGTATGGATATTTTGTATCTTTGTATCAATTATCGAATGGTAACTGATCAAATTTTTTACTTTGGTGATTGAGTCACTGCTTTATACTGTTGTAGTACAAAGTAATGAGTTGATGACTTGAAGTTTATACTAGCTAGACTTACGTTCATTTGTAAATGCATTCTATTTAGGCCATTGCTTACCATTAGTTTAAGTCATATCTTAGAGTGTTATTATTTTCAATGCTATACTTTCTGGACTTAAGGCTTAATTACAGAAAGGGAAAATTTGTGTCTTTATGGGTATCCCAATGAGACATGGGACGTGAACTTACCTGCTGAGGAAGTTCCTCCAGAACTTCCTGAGCCAGCTTTGGGAATAAACTTTGCTCGTGACGGCATGGATAGAAAAGACTGGCTTGACCTTGTTGCTGTTCATAGTGATACATGGCTATTGGCTGTAGCTTACTATTTTGCTGCTCGATTTGGTTTTGATAGGGATGGCAGGTATGCTGTTTTTATCATCAAAGCTGCATTGAATTATTATTTTGCAGCTCAACTGTCCTAATATGTGTTGTGTTAATTATTTTTTCCCTACTATTCTATAATAGTCATACATACATGTGCAGTGTTCTCAAGATGTTTTCTGATGTTTGAGCTATTTAGATGTAAAGTTGTAGAAATTAAATATTGTGTAATACCTTTTGTATGCTGTAAGCTAAATGGTACCGTTACTGAGTTTGCTTCCTACAATTTTGATTTTTTTTGGCTTGGTCATTCAATGCTCAACTGCAACAAGTAGCCATGGTCACATCTGTTAGTTTGTTGGAATCCATTGCTAAATATGGTCTTTGTTTTCATATCTGCACGAAATTATGAAGTTTCTGTCTTTATATTTTCCATCTCAAGTATTTATCAGTCCTGCGGAATAGATAGTTTAGACCTATCATACTGTGAGTTAGAGATGAATAATGTTAAGTTTACCTGATTTTCGCTGAGTAAACATCCACAGGTGAGTGCCCTAAATTCAGCAGGGACCATGAAAAGTGAGCCTCATTGAATTTAGCATACTCATTCTATAGTTTATCTGGTGGAAACCCTGTAGACATTGCATCTATTTGAACAGCATGAATCACAACAATCATAGATATAATATTTACCGTTATGATCCCCTTATGTTGGTGGTACTTAATGATTGTAGCATGTTTTTCACTAAATTGTGCAGTAGATATGTTGGTCTACTCTACTAATATTTCTGTTATATTGTATATGACGTTGACAATACTAATACCGTATGTTGTTCATCGGTGTTCTTAACCTTGCTGATTTGTTTAATATCAGTGGTGTGTCAGTGTCAGAAATAGGACTAGATCAATCGAGTATCACGAATTTTATTTATTTGAAGTATTATATTTTAAAAGTTGCTAACATGGTGGGTTTGTTATAAATTCAGAAATGACATGCTTTGAAATTGAATAATTTGACGTAGGGTTTAATCCTTGTCTAATATCACCAACCAAGGGAATTGTTAAAGGAACCCCTTTCTATGGTAATAACCGTTTTAAGAATTTTAATATCGTAGCAGCAGTTTCAAAACATCCACCTAATGTGAGGCTTTTAAAAAATATTTCCGAATAATCGAATGTTTATGACAATCCAATGTTTCTGAACAATCCAACGGCTGAAAGCTGGATATCATTGAGGAATTTCCTTTATTTAAAACTTAAGCCTACATTTCGCATGCTAAAATTGAAATCTACATAGCGTTGCGTATTAAAGTGGGGGCAATGAACAAAATTTGTGTATGTTCTTTATAAAAATTTAATTGTGGGATAATGTTTTTGTGTAATGGTGGAAGTGTAAATACTAAATAGTTGTGTATATTGAATCGGAAGTATGGTAAATAATGACCATTGATAAATGAGAATTTCATCAATATCCAATATTGAATATATATTATTAATTCCCACCATTATAAACCATGTAGCTGTTATACAGAACCTTTGAACTAGTACTTCCTGGTAGGACCTATAATATTATTTGCTGGTTTATTCTCTACGATGCCAAAAGTGAAACAAATTAATAGCTTGAGGCCAGCCGTGTCTGCTACCTATTTAGCTTTTTTGCTACCAACATATATTGCTTTAGCGTAAGATGACCCATACTGCAATTTTGCAGAGTGGGTGCATTACATTCAGATACAGAGAACTGTAAACCAGATTTGATTAGCATGCTAAGGTTATCTGTTATAATCTAATTGAGAGAACATGTACTGTTTTTTCGACTACAGTCTTCTTTTACATTTGTGACATCCATTTTATTTGCATGCAAAGTTACTATGTTAATTTAGGTCAGTATAATTTTCTTATGTATGTTTTGCATTCAAAGCTATTATACAAATCTAGGTCAATATACTGTTTTCTTGTGTATGTTTTTTTTCCTGGCGTTTATCTCTGTTATCCAAACGTAAGTCCTTGAATCAGTTTTCTTTCTCGTCCTTTGTTTTAAATTATATACTCTACTTGTATTATATGTATGCATAGGAGCAAACTATTTCGGATGATAAATGATCTCCCAACTATCAGCGAAGTTGTGAATGGAATGGCAAAGAAGCCGAAAAAGGTTAAGACTCCTAACAGCAGCTCCAAAAGCAGCTCCAAATCAGGCTCCAAACAGGTAAAAGAAAGCGAGAACATGATTTTACGCGATTTATCCTGTGTTTTAGGCACTGTTGCAAAAGTTTGAGTGTGTGCGCGCTCACACACACATACACTTGCTTATATGCGTGTTACAGAATAAAAGCAAGCTCACACATACGTATAGGGCATGCTAATGGTATTGGTTATGGTCCGAACCCGCCATGTTAATCTGGGTACATGTTTGCTCTGATTACCCAAGTCCAGTTCAAGTCCAACCCAGTTACTATTAGAGTTTGATACAGTTTGATTGCAACCCTGCCCGGTTTGGCTCTTACCCAATTATTAGTTTTTTAAAGTATCAAAACATGAGCGTGTATGTAATTTGTTTTGTTTACCCTTTTGTTTGTATGCATGTAGATGTTTTTTGCGTATGTTAATTGAACTTGTCTACAGTACCACCAAATTCGTATGTCAACATTGTTTGTGCATAGTTTTTAAAAACTGCAAGTTTAAAAGTATGGTTTTAGACTAAATTTTGTGAGGTTGGTATAAGAGTATTATTATTACCTAGCAAACTAGATTTGGGTATTGAGCTTGAAATACCTAGTAGGTGCAAGTCAAGTTTGGGTTTTGATTATCGTAACCGAGCTCAAGTCCATGTATGAAGATACCTAGAGCGAACTCATCCCATTAACAGGCCTTTAGAGCTGTAAATGGCTAGATACAGGTTCAGATAAATTAAATATTATTTTTTGTACACGTCAATATCTTTTTACGAAGATAAAATAGCCGAGGACAATAAATGCACAAAAATAACTATAATCCTTGTAGAAACCGAACGGATTAGTTAGGGCACCCATATCTGTATTTTGGATGTTGGATGATTTTTGAATTTTTTAGGCAATCAAACATTGACAGTTCTAGTCTACATACATATGCATGTGTGTATACACGCACAGACGTTGTGTGTTTGTGAGCATTTATGCGTTTGTAGATACAAAAACGTACCGTACACGCAAATACATAGGCACAAGTTTCCGAAACAGACTCTCTTCTTTTCTCTCTACCCAACCCCATATGGATAAACATGGAAGGTATTCGAACAATCCCATATAGATGTGCATGGAATATTTTTTTGGAACAGCCTATCCATAAACAAGGTAAGATTGTGTACAACTTGTTCATTTAGAGCTCTTTGTGCACCGGATGGGGGGCGCATGCATACATTCATACGCATATATATATATGTGTACATTAATGCATCAATTCTTTGTGGGCTGACTCATTTAATATGGCATATAAGCAGCAAAAACGAGCTCGTGAGGAAAACGAAGAAGTAGAAGAGGATGAAGATCAGACGGAGACATTGTGCAGTGCATGTGGTGAAAGTGAAATAGACGATGAATTTTGGATCTGTTGCGATGTTTGTGAAAAGTGGTTTCATGGAAAATGCGTCAGAATCACGCCTGCAAGAGCTGAGAGTATCAAGAAATACAAGTGCCCTGCTTGCCAGAGGAGGAACTGAATCAGAAGCTTATCTAATTGGAAAAAATAGACTGAGACCTTAGAGCGAGTTGTTAATTATCTTCTTTCATACCTTTATGTTGTTTGTCTTTTTTAACTTTGTTTCTTGTTAATAAGTGGACTAAAATATATATAAGTTTGTGCTTAAATTATCTCCTCGATTACACTCTTTGATTTGGACTATAGCTTATTAACCATTCAATTCGTTATTTCCTATATTCGAAATGGAACTGATGTGATTTATTTAGGTTGAAGTTATTTCAGCTGTGCTGACTCATTGGTGTACGCGCTAGATGTATTTTGCTACAACGAACTTTGTGTAATAATGTCAGCCATATTCGTGAATGGAGTACATGGCTATTAAGTATTAACCAACACTGTTTTATTATGAGCAATAAGGTTGTTAGTTTGCTTTTGGAAAATTTATAAATTTAACTGCATAGAATATACGTTAAATACCAAATTGTTTACTGAATTAATGGAAACACAAAATAGAACTGTACACAAACTTAAATTCATTACTGTTTGCTAACGTAACGAAGTGCACGATAACTAAATTTGTATGAACAATCAGCTCCGAAGCAGATTCATTTCAGTTGAATTATAGATATCCTTGTGCCACAAAAGTTCGCCTTCACTTGATTCATTTCAGTTTATTAAATCAAGTTATCACAAAACCAATTGACAATTTAAAGAGTGAACTCTTAATATTTGTGCTGTATTTATTTTATAAATTTACTGGTGTGAGACTTGTCTCAACAGAGACAAAAAGTAGGGTGAGACAGATTAAACGATATACCAGAAATATGCTACATTTTTATTAGATTAAAACTCAAAAACAAACATTTACTGCTTTTTTTTTCTCTTATTACTTGCAAATTCGTAAAAACCCTTGCTTTTTGTATAGAGCTATTAAACAACGGTTACTGCTAAAAAATATGATCACTAACCATAAAAACTTTCATTAGCATACGATAATTCATATAAAACAGTTCAACCATGTTAAACACATTAATTATTCCTAAGACTAAGACAAACAGAAAATCGTTCATTATTTCTAACCCCCTCCTTTAAATTGAATATGTGTCAAATATTCAATTTATAAAGCAAGAAATGCGGTATCAAATTTCTTCATCGTCTTACACAGGAGAACTTTGCACAACTTCCATCTCTTTGAGATTGGAGACACTCAACTATTTAATGTTAACTAGTTCTTCACTCATGAACCATCAACAAACTCCATACTGATGATTTACCGGATCTATGCATATGGATCTTCCCTTAATGTTGTTGTATCCGACTTTTCCCCACTAAATTAGACCTATGTATCTTCTTTCTTTGCTTGTTGGATGACACGAGAACAAAGCTGCTTTACTTGCAGTTCTGCCTACTTTAGCCGCTTCTGCACTTTCTCTTGGCTGCTGCCATTATACCCTTCTTTCTTCTTTGCAATTGCTAGGGCAAACCACGTTTCTAGCTGCTGCTCTCTCTTTCCTTCCTTTTGTTGTTGTTGCTCCAAATTTGTTATGTTGGCTGCTCTTGTTGCCGTGTTGTTTGATCTGTTCTAGTTTTGCTTTTATATATATGTTGTCACCTTTGCATCAATGTTCAACTGTTTTCATCTTCCACGATTAATAAGTGCACATATTGTTAGAACTTTTTGTAAATACACAATTGTATTACAAACAGACAACAACAACAATCAACATTAATCAATTATGCCACAATTGTTACGTCAAACTGTGTTTACAATAATCACAGAAAGCGTAACTGATTTGTGCAATAGATTGAAGATACACAGAAATTATTCTATTTCAGTAATGTCTCAGTCTAGAAATATTCTGTTTCCTTGAAACAATATTGTCGTCGTATGCATTGATCGACGTAGTTGTAATTTGTTTCCCACGATAAAACGGACCAACTCCGTTGCGCAGTGTCAGCAAACGGAGCTCTGACGAACTAAAGTTGATTACATAAACTAGATTAGATGATTACTTTGTCGAAGAAGAAGCAATCCGAGCAGAAAAAGTCGTTTCTGTCTTGTTTTGGGCAATGTATTTATAGGCAAGAGGAGGTGCCTATTCGTATGCCTCAGTAACCGACAGAATTGGAAAGGTTGCGACCCTTTAACCACCCGGTTACTAATGTGCGTATGCTAAGAATTCAAATGGTTGTGCTCATTTAGCTAACAAACATGCCTTTCGAATTCTGGACTGAACAGACACACCTTTAAAATTATGAGAAAAAATTCTCGTTTTAGCGCACTAGCCTACTCAACAACCGTCGGTCATATTCAATCAAGAGACCCCAAGAGCCCCAAGGCCCAAGGCCCGATCTTTGACATTTTAATGTATTGTTATGTCATGGCCAAGCCCCCACATCCCCCATATAATCTTTCTTTCTTTTGATTTATATAAGGTTATTGGTTTCTAATATATTAGGAGAGATTGTGTTAATATTTTTATGATGTGGGACTTATATGTTACTATCACTTCTTCTTCCCAAAATCCTCTTTCTCTTGCTCATTCATTTCCAACAGTCCCCCACATGAATGAGCAATCGATCTTAGTTACGAACCATTTATTGCATCGGTTAAAGTAGCATATGGGCCTTGAACTTTCCTAGTGGTTACCTATTTGAATCACAGGCAAATCAGTAACATAGACTGTTCTTGAACTGTAAGCCTTTTGTGTAATTCCAAAGTAGATAACACAAGATAAATGTTTCTTATAACCCTTCGTTCTCTGTATGTGTTTTTGCCTTGAACACCTGCCTGGTCTCATAAGTGCTTAGAGAATTTGGCCTTATAATTCTCTTTGAAAGCGGCGCCTTCGCACTTACGTAGATGATTCTGTAAAGGGTATTCACTAATTCATCAAATACAGACATCATTAAAAGTACAAATAATTATCCTTATTCAACATATAATGCACTGATTTATCATAGGAATGGTTTGTGTATAACAGTGCTATCAAGTTTCTCTTAAACTTCGTTATCCCTTTGAACCTAGATCATGGGATATTCAGTCAACTAGGTGGGGTTTCCGTTTTAGAAAAACCTTTATTTTATAAGCCTTATGTAACGATTCGGATTTTGCCCGGACCTAATCGATCGCAAATCGACTAAGACCGTTCAGTAACCCGAATACGCTAACTTTGGGCATACAACACATTAGAACAAATAACAAAAGACTTTTATAAACATTACATTAATGTTACATCAGAGTACATAATATCAGAGTACATCGAAATAAATACCACAGTGGAAGATTAAATTACAATAATTGTAATACAATATAGCGACAACAAATAACTAACACAGCGGAAGGCTATCAGTGCTCTGGACACAGCTTTAAGCTTTAATCTAGAATCCTGCTCAATATATCTGCAAAATAAGCTACTCGATTGCCCGTGTGAAAAATATGGGCACCCGAGTTTGTAAGTGAAACAAACTACAGGTCAGTCATGGGACTGGTATGAGAAATCTTACTTAACCTATTTAATAATAAGGTCAATCACAGGACCACGCCGCTAACACGGAACATGTTTACTCCATTGGATTGTCAGTGCATAAACATCAACCATAAATAAACATATGGATCTAAAATCCATCAATCAACATGCGATTCCTTAATCTACCCATTTAGGCTTAATCCCTAAACTTAGATTTTAAAATCCAATTCACTTTACAGAAATTATTTCTTTGGACTTTATTTCCCGATTTCTTTTATTTCAAATCATTTGAAATACATATCTATTTTTTATATCAAAGTAGATTTCACTTCGGGATTTGAAAACAAAACATTTGGAAATATAAATCCCAAAACGTAACAAAACATACAAAAAAGTATGAAACCAAATATCGGTCATGTTCCCTCAGGACTGGGCAGTACACACCCTAACCGAACCAATATATATATACATATGTGTGTGTGTGTGTGTGTGCGCGCGCGCACCTAATGGCTACACTGATAATGCACCATCCCACCAATTGGAGAAGACATGCACGCCCTCACACTGTTTGTCAATTTCGGATCACCCGCATCTTCCGCCACATACTTGCTAAATCATTTTTATATCCCGAAGTAGGGAAAATCATTTCACAACATAATCACAAGTATAATCAAATCTATATAGATTTCTTATTTCAATTCATTTCGAAATCATCGGGTGTAGTCCTCGAAATCCTTTCTGTTTTATAAAACATTCCCTGTCCAAAATATGGAATACTATTCTTTTTACTTAAGAAATCAATTTTCAAAATCATTCATTAATTTTGAAATAAACTACATCGCTAACCACCTTATAGTCAAATCGTGAAGTGTTTCACAAGGTGTTAGCACATAAATATTTTTACCCAACCCAATGCTAAATGTAAAAAAAAAAAAAAACATATTTTGCTCATAAACTGGTCGAGCACAATCAATCAACCATAACATGTCAATTTTATATGTTGCATACATATGTTAAAAATCGTATTTTTAACAAACTAATAATTACTTAATAAACCAAGGGAAATTGGTTTATTTACATTTCATATCATTAATAATATTTTATAATGATTTATCATTATTTTTATTTATATAAAAATAGTCCAATTTAATTTAACGACGCTTCTGGTCACTATACGGCCCTAGCGCTACTTTTATCAAAATTTGATTTACACATATCTCGAAATCTAACCGTATATTTGAACAAAATTTATATCTTGGAAAGATCTTCCCAAAGCGGTCCTAACAGTTCCAGTTTTGGGAAAATCCGACGGTCGGATCTTTCGGTATAATCGTTTAAAGTTACGATTCTGAAACGCGAACTACCGCGCGCGATTCGTTTAATTTTAATTTTAATTTATATATATAAAAATATAATTCATTCGGCGATTTCAAATTTATTTATTTCTAATGCGCTAACATATAAATGATAATGTTTTTAATCAACAAATCCTATGTTAACAAATGGTCATTTTTAATCCTTTATTTCATTAAAATTGAAATTGTAATGTTATCATCTACTTATCAAAGTGTGATATTTTTTTTTAGCAATCCTTATTACATTAAAAATGTAATTTTAATGTTAACGTCTTTATCACCTTTGAATCTTTTTAATCTTCCTATCTTACATTAAAAATGTAATCTTTTAACTTCAAACAATGATCATTTTTATGTATACAACAAAAATGTGAATTTTTATGTTAACATATTTTTAGTTCAAATAATGATCATTTTTAATGATTCATTTACATTAAAATGTAAATTTTAGTGTATAAACATTTTCAAACAATGAATCTTTTTAATGAATCATTATTTACATTAAAAATGTATTTTTTTATGTGAACAAATTTCATCAAACTATGAATCCTATTTTAAAATGATTCATTTTTTACATTAAAAATGTAATTTTAATGTGAACAAAATTTTCATTTCATAAAATGATCATTTCATAATCTTTTCTAATATACAATAAAAATGTGAATTTTTATTGTTAACAATTTTCATTTCAAATAATGATCTTTTTAACAAGTTCTATTTATACAATAAAAATGTGATTTTTATTGTTTAACCAATTTTATTAGAACATGAATATTTTCATATTTAATATATATATATATATACAATAAAAAATGAGATTTTTATATGATAATTCTAATTCACATAAAAAGGATATGTTTATATGACAATTCTAATTCACATAAAAATGATATGTTTATGTGACAATTCTAATTCACATAAAAATGATATGTTCATGTGATAATTCTAATTCACATAAAAATGATATGTTTATATGAACAATTCTAATTCACATAAAAAAGGATATGTTTATGTGAACAATTCTAATTCACATAAAAATGATATGTTCGTGTGACAATTCTAATTCACATAAAAATGATATGTTCATGTGACAATTCTAGTTCACATAAAAATGATATGTTTATATGAACAATTCTAATTCACATAAAAAAAGATATGTTTATGTGAACAATTCTAATTCACATAAAAATGATATGTTCATGTGACAATTCTCGTTCACATAAAAATGATATGTTTATACGAACAATTCTAATTCATATAAAAATGATATGTTCATTTGAACAATTCTAATTCACATAAAAATGATATGTTTATATGAACAATTCTAATTCACATAAAAATGATATGTTCATGTGAATAATTCTAATTCACATAAAAATGATATGTTTATGTGAACAATTCTAATTTACATAAAAATGATATGTTAATGTGAACAATTCTAATTCACATAAAAAAGGATATGTTTATGTGAACAATTCTAATTCACATAAAAATGATATGTTTATAAGAACAATTCTAATTCACATAAAAATGTTATGTTTATGCGAACAATTCTAACTCACATAAAAATGATATGTTTATGCGAACAATTCTAATTCACATAAAAATGATATGTTTATGTGAACAATTCTAATTCACATAAAAATAATATGTTTATGTGAACAATTCTAATTCACATAAAAATGATATGTTCATGTGACAATTCTAATTCACATAAAAATGATATATTTATATGAACAATTCTAATTCACATAAAAATGATATGTTTATGTTTTGTCCATTCTAGTACAACGAAATTATTCCATCAAATCAACAGATTAATAAACAGCATCAAACAATTTAAATCAAATCACATATAACATCAATAACAATTAATTAATTTTAACTATTAAAAAGGAAATCTCACATTGATTTTTGTCGGAAATCTCACATTGATTTTTGTCTGAATTTTCAACGTGCTCCGTTTAAGCTCTAGTCAGTTCCATATTGTAGATCTCTTTTCTGCGATTCCAACGGATTCGAAGTCGTTCGATTTCGTTTCCTTATGAACAAGATACCGTTAATTAAACATTTTGATTACATAATTTATTAACTATAATTAATCAAACTTAATTACATGATTAGGGCTTAACCCTTTCTCTCCATCGTTCGTTTTACTGTAACCATCGAACCCAAAAGCTCCGTCCATCTCTTCAAATCGCACATCACCAGAACCTCCCAGTACCCGATCTGAATACACGACATCGAAGGCCTTCTTCTTCTCCATCTTCACCATGAATAGCTTTGAATTTGAGCTCCCCCATGGCCATGAATTTTCAGCCAAACCGCAGCCCTTGAGGTCTGAGAGTCGCGAAAAATACTACCCAAAACATGATCTTAACCGTATGAATTTGTAGAGCATGTGAATCTCTACAACTTTCATGCAGAAATCATCTTCTAATTCTTGATGGATTGAGAGAAAAGAGGGAAATAAATTCGAATTATTTCAGCCATGAAATGAAACCGGCGTCTAGGGTTTTGATAATGAGGGTTTGGGCTAAAGATGGGCTATTTATACCCTATTTTATATTATTATTTAATTCCATTTTCTCCAAAAAGTGAAATTTTGCATCCGAACTCCAACGACTGTTGTTCCTAACCAAATACCCGAATTCTGGACATAATGAGATATGTTTCGGAACTACTGTTTTGATCAATTTTTATCAAAATTAAAATATAAATTAATATAACTGTCAATATTGAATTTGAACATACATTTTTAATTTATCGAGGCCACATACTGACCCCAAAAATTCCCGAAAAATAAATCTAGCTATGTTTTGATGATATGGCCCTAACAAAATTAATTTCGTCGAATTTGGAGACCGTTTGAAAAATGGTCTTTTTAATGGTCGATCCAATTTGACTGAAATTGACAAACGCATTTTAATTTACCGCGCTCACATCTTAATTCCAAAAATTATGGAAATTTAAACCTAGTAATAATTTGACATTCATGATCCAACAAAAGTGGTTTCGTAAAAAATGGAGGTCGTTTGCAAAATGACTATTTTTAAGGGCTTTGTTATAATTTGAAAATCAAAATTTTAAATTCTGACTCAATTTCTATTAAAATTTCAAAAAATAAAATTTTTAAATTGGTTTCGATTTTCCGGTTGGTTACACCTTAGCCCCATTCCCCTCGATAAGGTTTGAACTTTCTCACTTGGCAAGCCATTTGTAAGTGGATCTACTAAGTTATCTTTAGATCGAATGTAATCTATTGTGATAACCCCATTAGAGAGAAGTTGTCTTATCGTTTTATGTCTACGACGAATATGCCTAGATTTACTATTGTATAGTGTACATTGGCTCTTCCAATAGCTGATTGACTATCACAATGTATACATATTGGAGGCACAGGTTTGCTCCAATTAGGAATGTCTTCCAAGAAGTTTCGAATCCATTCTGCTTCTTTTGCAGTCTTATCTAGTGTAATAAACTCTGATTCCATCGTAGATCTAGCTATACAAGTCTGTTTGGATGATTTCCATGAAATTGCTCCATTTCCTAATGTGAACACGTATCCATTTGTAGAATTTGTAACATTTGATCCAGTGATCCAATTTGCATCACTGTATCCTTCCACTATTGAAGGATAGTTTGTATAGTATATACCATAACTCTGTGTATACTTTAGATATCCTAGAACTCTGATTATCGCTTTCCAATGATGTTTACTTGGGTTGCTGGTAAATCTACTTAGTTTGCTTACATCATATGCGATATCAAGTCTAGTACAATTCATAACATACACGATACTTCATAGTATACGAGAGTATTCCAATTGGTAGATACCATCACCAGTGTTCTTTACCCAATTTTGTTTCATATCTACTGGTGATTTTGCAATAGTTGCATTATATTGCTTGAAATTTTCAAGTATTTTGGTGATGTAATGCGATTGGGATAATACATATCCCTGTGGTGTTCTTAGAATTTTTATACCCAATATCACATCAGCCAGTCCTAGGTCTTTCATATCAAATCTAGAGGATAACATATCCTTTGTAGATGTTATTATGGTCTTGTTATTGCCTAGGATCAACAGATCATCAACATAGAGACAAACAATGACATATCCAATATGTGTGTGTTTTATGTACACGCATTTATCTAATTCATTTATTGTGAATCCATTTGATAACATAGTATTATCAAACTTCTCATGCCACTGTTTTGGAGCTTTCTTAAGTCCATAAAGTGATTTTACCAGTTTTCAAACTTGTTCTCATTTTCTGAGCTTAGAAATCCTTCAGGTTGTTTCATATAGATTTCCTCCTCTAGTTCACCATTCAAGAATGCAGTTTTAACATCCATTTGATGTATTTCTAAGTCATGTATGGATGCAATTGCAATAAGCATTCTAATTGACGTTATCCTCGTTACAGGTGAATATGTATCGAAAGAGTCTAGGTCTTCCTTTTGTCTAAATCCTTGGACTACCATACGAGCTTTGTACTTGTCTATTGAACCATTAGGTTTCAATTTCTTTTTAAATACCTAAGGTCTTACATCCTTGAGGTAAAGCAAGTAATTCCCATGTATGATTGGACATAATGGATTCAATCTCATTGTTAATTGCCTCTTTCCAATAAGGGGCATCTCTGGAAGAGTTTGTTTGTATGTAAATGGATCATCTTCTAACATAAATATATAGAAGTCCGGTCCAAAGGTTTTTAAAGTCCTTGACCTTCTACTTTTTCTCGGTTCCTCCACTTGCTGCTCAGCACTACTTTGCAGAGTGTTATTTTGTTCAGCATCCTCAAGAGAATAAGGAACTTCATCTTCCCTTGGTTTCTTAGGTGTATCAGTTTCAGTACCATGTTTCAAGGGAAATATATGTTCGAAAAATCTAGCATTTCTTGACTCGATGATGGTATTTTCATGAATATCATCAATTTCATATTTATGTACCTTATTTGGTTTTGGTACCTCTACTTTGGTAAGACACCCCCACACTTTTAGGTATTTGTAGGTTGGTGGTCTGTTTTTCCAAAGTTCATGAGGAGATTTAGATGTTTTCTTTAAGGGTATTTTATTTAAAATATGAAAGAATAGCTTCTCCCCAAAAGTAATCTGGCAAGGCAGAGCTAATTAGTAAGACATTCATCATTTCTTTAAGAGTTTTATTTTTCTGTTCGGCTATACCATTAGATTGAGGTGAATACGGGGCTGTAGTTTGATGTATAATTCCATGCTCAGTACAAAATTCCTCAAATGTAGACTCGTATTCTCCTCCTCTATCACTTCTTAAAGATTTTATTTTCTTGTTGAGTTGATTCTCAACTTCTGCCTTATACTGTATAAACATTTCGAATGCTTCATCCTTGCTTCTAAGGAGATATACTTGACAGTTTCTGGTATAATCATCAATGAATGTGATAAAGTACCTTTTTCCACCTCTAGTATGGCAAAATTTCAAATCGCATACATTAGTATGTATTAAGTCTAGAGGTTCTGTCTCTCGTTCGACATGATGAAACGAGGTTCTTGTCAATTTTAATTCTGCACAAACTTGACATTTATAGTTGGAATCTATATTGCATTTTGGTATAAATTTTAGATTAATCAAGTTTCACATTGTATCAAAGTGTACATGCCCTAATCTAGAATGCTGTATGTCAGAAGATTCAACATTATAAGAAAAAGATTCACTTTTATTCATATTAGTGCGTGATACAATAGTGGTTACATTTGCTTTAAATAAACCATCACACACATAGCCTCTTCCAACATACACTCCATTCTTGGAAAGAACAAATTTATCAGCTTCAAAGGTCAACTTGAAGCCATGCTTGCTCAACAACGATCCTTAAATCAGGTTCTTGCGAATTTGCGGAACATGGAGAACATCACTTAAAGTCAGTTCCTTTCCAGAAGTCAGTTTCAACACAACTTTTTCATTTTCCTTCGACCATTGAAGTAAAAGAATTGCCCATAAAAAGTTGTTCATCATTAGCTGCAGTTTCATAGGTTGTAAACATCCACTTGTTAGCACATATGTGTCGAGTGACTCCAGTGTCTACAAACCATTCCTTTGAGTTACCAACAAGGTTGCATTCTGATATTACTGCACATAAATTAATATCATAAATGCCTTTCGAAACATCAACCGTATTTGCTTCTAACTTCTTCCTTTTAGGTGCGCGAGATTCAACTGCTTTATGCCCCTTCTTTCCACAGTTGTGGCAAGAACCCAGAAATTTCTTTGACTTCTTAGGAGCATTCTCCCTTTTTCTTTTGTTAGTCTTGTTTGACTCAACTACATTTGCTTTGGCAGCAATATTCTGAGAAATATTTTTCTCAGAATTTCTGTTACCTTCCTCAATGTGTAGCCGAACTATGAGCTCTTCCATTGTCATTTCCTTACGCTTGTGCTTAAGGTAATTTTTGAAGTCCTTCCAAGAAGGAGGCAATTTCTCAATAGTTGCGGCAACTTGAAAAGTCTCGCTAAGAGTCATCTTTTCATCTTCTAGTTGACAGATGATAAGTTGCAGTTCTTGAGCTTGACTTATCACCGTCTTTGAGTCAACCATTTTGAAGTCAAGAAATTTTTCAGCAATGAATTTCTTCATGCTTGCATCTTCAGTTTTGTACTTCTTTTCCAGAGCCAACCAGAGTTGTTTGGACATTGCGAAAGTACAATAGACATTGTAGAGACTATCATCCAGACCATTCAGAATACAGTTTTGACACATGAAATTTGAGTTTGTCTAGATATTAAGAGCCTCTACTTTAGTAGCGTCAGGTTCGAGTTCGGCTACTACAGGAGCATCTTCAGTTAGAAACTTGGCGAGGCTCAATGTTGTTAAATAAAACAACATTTTCTGTTGCCAGTGCTTGAAATTAATTCAATTAAATTTCTCTGGCCCTTCGCCATGAGACAGAGCCATTGTTGGAAGCACAGGAGCTGACTGAGCAGTTTTCACCGTCTGAATCGGTGTAGAATCAGTGCTGCTATTTTTCATCATCTGCAACAAATATTGTTTCAAGATTGTTAGAACTTTTTGTAATTACAAAATTGTATTACAAACAGACAACAACAACAATCAGCGTTAATCAATTATGCCACAATTGTTACGTCAAACTATGTTTACAATAATCACAGAAAGCATAACCGATTTGTGCAATAGATGGAAGATACACAGAAAGTATTCTGTTTTAGTACTGTCCGAGTCCAGAAATATTCTGTTTCCTTGAAACAATATTGCTGTCGTATGCATTGATCGACGTAGTTGCAATTTGTTTCCGAGGATAAAATGGACCAACTCCGTTGCGTAGTGCCAGTAAACGGAGCTCCGACGAACTGAAGTTGATTACATAAACTAGATTAAATGATTACTTTGTAGAATAAGAAGCAATTAAAGCAGAAAAAGTCATTTCTATCTTGTTTTGGGCAATGTATTTATAGGCAGGAGGAGATGCCTATACGTATGCATCAATAACTGGCAGAATTGGAAAGGTTGCGACCCTTTAATCACCCGGTTATTAATGTGCATATGCTAAAAATTCAAATGGTTGTGCTCATTCAGCTAACAGACATGCCTTTCAAATTCTGGACTGAACAGAGACACCTATAAAATTTTGAGAAAAATTTCTCATTTTAGCGCACTAGCCCACTCAGCAACCTTCGGCCATATTCAATTAAGAGACCCCAAGGCCCAAGGCCCAATCTTTGACATTTTAATGTATTATTGTGTCATGGCCAAGCCCCCACATCCCCATATAATCCCTCTTTCTTTTAATTTATATAAGCCTATTGGCTGCTAATATATTAGGAGAGATCGTGTTAATATTTTTATGATGTGGGACTTATATGTTGCTATCTCTTCTTCTTCCCAAAATCCTCTTTCTCTTGCTCATTCATTTCCAACACATATTCACCAGTTTCTGCTGACCATACATTTCTGAACCTCTCACATTGCATCATCGCTATAGCACTGCACACATGCTTGTGCATTGCATCACCTTCACCACTCATTAACATTTTTTCACCTATACGCCTCTCCATTCATTTACTGTTTCAATTCATGTATCATTCATTTGGACTGCACTGCGCTTGTTGCTCCTGCCACTTTGATCTTTAATCTTAGAGCCAATTCTTCACTTGTTGGCGGTTGATTTCCAATCCCTTACACTATTGTTGATGTTTCTCTCTCTTCATGAATTTCTGCATTTGTCCTCAATCGGCTAAACCGATCATATTCTGTTAGTCCCAAATGTAGGCTTTTAGCCTATATTGCACTCCATTGTAGACGCTACTCCATTGCTAAAATTGATAACGACCACCAAGATCCACCATTTCCACATGATGACACCCCATTTTACATTTGCTTCAACAAGTCCAGGAGCAGAAGCTACCTTCTTTGTTGATGTTTGCAATGACATGAAAGATTTTCCTGGTCCGACTCGAAACACGTGTAAGCCAATAACACTTATTCCATCAAGCATTTTATCAGCGCAACTTCTATCCCATTGTTTTCTTTGAAATTAGAAGACACCTTCCAAATGAATATTGCATCCGCTTGGTAGATTTTTTTGGATTTGTAGTCGAACTTTGAAAGAAAGAGCCTTTTTTTCATTAAAATTTGAATAGACAGCAACCTCATTCTATGTCCTTGTGCATCCCAAGTCAAATTCACAACCATATAAGCTCACCATGCCGCTGAATATCATAATGAAGAACACCTCTCCATCTCCACCTCAATATGTCAATCAAATCCATCTGCCTCATGAAGCTACAGATCCATCTTGATTGACTAATCAAACATAACGGTTTTTCTTCTTCTTTCTAGATCTCGCAATATAGATCAACCAAACTAAAGAAGTTGCTACATCGAACATGATCGAAGTATTTAATTTAAAATCGATGCAAATGCAAGTAAGCTTCGCCTACAGGCAACAACAACGAGGTTGGCATTCACAATTAACTCGAATAAGGGTAAAAATTTAGATTGATTAGCACATAGATTCCAACCAGAAACGAGTACAAAGTGGCGAGCTTTAATTGCAATGTCAAGCAGCTCCAAATCGTAGATGTGACTTGCTATCAGCAATCAAGCGGCAAAGATAAATTTTAGGTATCGAGATTAAATTGAAGAGGTGGGCACAAGTTTTAGTTTAAAGATTTTTTTTTCCCCCTTGGGTCTCCTTTTAAAAACTTATCATTCAAATAGCCTAGTTTTAAAACTTAGGTGCAACTATTCATACCCCAGTTTACATTTTCGGTCACCTTTCTAAATTTAATACAAATGATTATTTTTTATATTCTTCTGGCCACCATATATTGTTCTTTCACTCAATTATTCGCCACCGTACTTCTCCTAAGAAAAACGTGTACTTCTCTACAATTTTAAATCCAAAACCCTAACAAAAGTAGATATTCTTTTGTGCCTAATAGAGATGGAAGATGAAGATAAAAAAGAGGTTAGAATTGCTTGATTTTATTATTTTCTATTACGTTATAGAACATGTTTTTAAGGTTTTTTTAGTAGTTAGGGTTTTCCATTGCATTTTAGGATATTTTTCCACTTTGTTGGAAATTTCAAGCTCGGAGGACATTAAATTTAACGACATTGTAATAGATAATGAAAATCTAAGTTTTGACTTATAGGGTTTTATCCATATAACTTACGTATCTTCTTTTATAAATTGATACATTAACTTTTTTAATCGTTTGATAGATGGAGTATTTGAATGATGATAAATTGGATGATAAACATGATGGTTGTGATAATATGATGTAAGATGTACAATCAAATGACTCAAAAAACAAAAATGCATGATGTAAGTGAGGTAGGAAACGTTCATGTGGAGGAAGGTGCTGGTGGCCTCTCCACTTTTAGGATATAAATTTAGATGGTGACCAACAGAGGAAATTTGAAATATTTGGGGTGCTTTTAGTTTTGGTGGCCAGAAGTGTAAATCGGGGTGTGAATAGTAACACCCAAAATTTATTACGGTCGTAACCTAGTTTCGGTCACATCAGCCAAAACCGTTATTTAACACATGCGCCATTTGGGATAACGCGTGTAAGCGGTATTTGGGTTACCGCTGATAAATGTTTCTGTTAGAACTTGTTTTTTTTTCTGTTGAACCCACAGAGTGTCATTTAAGATGATGCTACTCTACGTCATCTTAAATGACGTTCTGACGAGTTTTTTTTGTTGAACTCATAAGTGTCATTTAAGATGACGCACACTAGCATTATTTTAAATAACGCTTTGAGGAATCACAAAGTTTATTCAAATATACTTGCGGCTTTTTGAATGTCGCTAATAGTGTAATTCCAGATGACTCTTTTCGCGTCTTTTCAAATGGCGCATATACGTGTATAACAGAAGTTGCCCGGTCCTTTCTTCCTTACTTTCCAGCTCATCTTAAAACTTAAAAAAAGAAACCCAAAATTTCAAATCAGAGTCTGAGATTAAATCTTTTGTTAATTGTAGCTCAGATCATCAGCATTTTTAGATTTATGTCAATGACATTCTACTCTTCGTCATTTGAATCATTTCAAGGTTTGAGTTTCAAAACCCTAAAGCAAATATTTTTTGGATCTTTAACTTTGAGTAACATATTCCTGTTTGTCGTTGTAAATCAGAATGGCACCTAATTATTTTGCGATTATATGCTATTTCGATGGTGAGTTGGTCATTGATGATCGAAAGTGTGGGAAATACGAGGGTAGATCTTTCAAACCAGTAAAAGTTCTCAAAGGTTGTAACTTGTTGCCATTAAAAGCCTCGATATACAAGTCAACAAAGATTAACATAGAGCAATTTGATATTAAGTTAGTTTGCAACTAGCCAACTGATTCTGATTCTAAGTCAATTAAAATTGTAGATGATGATGATGTTGAGTTAATGTTTTCTGCCATTTGTAAGTCTATAGAGTTATTTGTTGAGAAATATATTAAGTTAGTGGTAGAACCACCTACTTCTTCAAGACCTGTTCGAGCGGCACCATTCTGCCCAACTCCGCCGATTCCATCACCAAATTGTATTCCTCCTTCGAACGTACCAGTGTATGAACGACAACAAATGTTCTATGCATACCCCCTGTATATGAATTATACACATAATCCACATTGAAGCTTTCCATATCCCACGCAGGAAAGCATTGCATGCATGAGTCAAAGGTACGCCTAACTTGGAAGACTATCTAAACATGTTATATTACGGTTCTCCCAATTTTTGATATTGACTAGCTTGTATTGTACATTATGTTCCTTACTATCATCCTACGCAAAATAATGTTGGACCGGCTACACAAGTGCTGGAACCGTTGCAGCTAACGCCTCCTGAGTAATATCGTATGAGTCAAAAGTAAGTATTCTTTGAAATGAAATGTTATTTGAGTCGTGCATAATTGTATAATGAAGGTTTAATATTTTCATGGCACAACTTTCCGTAGGATTTCATGGAAGAGCAATCGCCCTTCGAAGAGAATGCATGTAGTGACGTGATTAACATTGAAATATGTTTATTTTATGCTCTTATATCTTATCTTTTGTATATAAATAAATATTACTTGGGTCTTGTTTTGTCTCTTTTATAGATATTTCAACCCAGCCCGCATGCAACCAGAAAAGTAGAGAAATGGAGATCAGATTGCTATATATTTACATTTTGGAGAATTGTAGATGAAGATCTCACATTTAATTGCTGTTGGACAAGAAAATGATTGACAAAAAGGCCATGCACATCTCAAATTAAAGATGGCTTGCAAGAGAAAAGGAGAAAAGGCCTAGAACTTGTTTCAAATGACAAAAGGCCTAAAACTTACTTGAAATAACTTGGCCCATTTGTAATTAGGATTAGGGTTAGGGTTTGGTTATCTCCTATAAATACCCTTGTAATATCATTGTAGCCACCGTCCCATTTTCTATCTTCTTCTACATTAACAATGTTCTTTTTATTTTTTGCATTTTTATATTTCTTAGCAACTAGTGTCATCTACACAATTAGATTTGGCAGAGTACTAGTTGTATTTTACCTTTATTTTCATTAGTGATTAATCGTTTGATTAGTTTCAACGGTAATCCTAATTTTATTTCCTGCTTGATATTTTAATTTCTGCAATTTCAATTTTTGTTCTTTTTATTGCTTCCTTAGGTCAATTGGATTGAATACAGATTTGATTAGATTCAGATCTGATTCAATTCAATGATAGTTTAATTGCAGTTTCAATTTCGTTTGCTTTCAAAACCAACTCCGAAGATTCGTCTAACTCGCCCAAGAAATTATTTAAATAATTTGATTCAATTTGTCTCCCAGTGTTCGACCTGTATGCTACACACCTGTGCGCTTGCAGTAATTATTTCATAAATCGCGCTTTTCTAGTTCATAGGAAAGCGACAATCAAGTTTTTGGCACCGTTGCCGGGGAGGTAACGATTAAATTTTATTATTTATTTGATTTCTGATTCGTGTTAGTTTTTATTTTTCCTTGTTTGTGCGTATTCATATAAAATAATAATAAAAAAATCCTTTCTTGTTTTTTATTTGATCTCTTTTCTTTTATTTCTCAACCTCTTTCTTTTCTTCTACGATTCTTACAAATAAAAAAAAATTGCCAAATTTTTTTCCTTTTTCCCATTTTCTTTCCAATCTCTTACATCCCTCCATTTTATTTACAATTTCTTTCCAAAAGAAAAATAGAAAAAAAAATCCTTTTGTTATTTTCTTTTCCTTTTCTGTCTTATTTCTTTTCTCTGTCTCAAATCATCAATCAAATCTGCACCCTTCTGCCATTGCCGTCACCTACCTTTCTCCACAATTCCATACCACATTCTTCACGTCTTGCCATATTCTGTCACCACAAACTTCTCACGTGAATTTTCATCAACACCCTCATATCATCCATCTCCCTTACCACGTCGCACACGCATCCCCTGTTCAAACAACCCTTCCATCAATCTCAACCCACTACACACAGAAACCACCCACCTCCACGTCACAGAAACCAACGCTGCACTATCAACATTTTATTGGACCGCTAATCCCAATCATCTATCTGCCACAACAAACGTCTTTCTACCCCCACAATACTTCTCTTATCACAACTCTGGCCATCCTCTTCTAACCATCACGCAACAATCATCACATCTTTCATCTCTTTTAAGAACATAATTCATCAACCTCTTTCAATACCCAAAATCCGTCAACCTGAACCTGCTCACCATATCTGATCATCTCATTCATTCCCATCACCCCACAAACCATCACCGAATCATCATCTTCCATGCAAGACAATAACCAAAGTCAGATCAACAACTTCCACCATTAACACAGCCTTGCTTAACAATCACCGCAACCCTTTGATCAATCGCTCCGACACCTCATCATCA
Organism: Allium sativum; assembly: GCA_030737875.1. Lineage (NCBI taxonomy): Eukaryota > Viridiplantae > Streptophyta > Magnoliopsida > Asparagales > Amaryllidaceae > Allium > Allium sativum. The sequence goes on along the minus strand of CM060919.1, from coordinate 45,305,413 downwards.
TCCCCTCAATCGACATCAACTCATCAACGTCTGCCCCACAGCAACCATTCCCCATCAACGCTTCATCAAATATTCCAAACTGCACAAACTCCCACAAAAACACTCCAACTTTCATCATCAACCACAATACCACGTGAACCATCAATCCCACAAATCAAACTCGCAAACCCTACACCGAAATACCCAGTAATTCGAACATCAACACAACCCACAACTGATTTGCCTTCGCAAATTCTTTCCACCCAACGTCAGCCTAAAGCCCTACATCCATCCACCAACGTTGTCGCAAACACAAATACGTCACAAACCCACAAAGCCTCTTCTTCCCGATCTCCCTTCCTCATTCACGCATCACATCATACCGCAAACTCGCAACTCCCTCAACCAGACTCGAATACCCAATTCACAATACCCAAAACCGTTTGTACCCAATCACCAAGACCAGCACTTCCGTGAACCACCTTCTCCAACGCCCTCACCATTGGAACCTTCCTCGTCGACACAACAGACACAATTTGAAACCCCCACATCATGATCCACCTAAACCCGCAAGAAGAAAATCCATTTCGAGACCCGATTGAACCCCAATAGCCAGCCGCAAACCAATTTATTTTTGATTTTTTTTATCGAGGTGGAAAGGATAATAATGGCTTGATTTGTTTCCTCATTTCAACTTTTGGCGAGATTTGTTTCTAACTGTGTGAGGGATTCTCTGAAAAACATAAAAGAGGCAATATTTTATTAATTCCGCTACTGTTTGTATTAGGAGAAAGGATAGGTAGTGTGTGCGGTTATTCTAGAACCTGTGGTTTGCCATTTTTTTTCTTGAGTGGGATGGTATACTTTGAATCCGTGTAGTATGTTTAGTTGTTTCTTGTTGGGTTGTAACTTATAAGTGTTGCTATGTTGGTCTAGTTTTCTACATTTTTATTCTTTTGCTTAGTTGATTTTGTAAGAGTTCCCAAAAAAAAGTGAGGAGTTTCAGATCAAAGACCAAGTGAGCAAGAGGCCAAGCAACAAACAAAGATTCAGTGATCAGTCGATTTGCAAATAGTGGATTTGGATCGCGAGAACTACTCAAATTTTCTGGACGGACTACCATACCCCACTGTAAAATTTTCTGAACTCTACAGGTGCTCTGCTACTTTTAAAAGTATAGAAATTGCTTGTAAAAATCTTCTGTCGGGGCAGCGGATTGCTTGTACAATATTTTAATTTTGTGTTATTAATCTGTGACTGTTCTGTGACTGATATTTTTGAATCTGTTTGTGAGGAAACGGATTTCCATAATTACTATCATCACTCTCATTGTTTTCAACAATAAAAAAAGACGCTGCGAAATAATATAATTGAAAAGTGGTGCTTCATGAAGTTGATTGTCTCGTATAATTGGATCGCGGATATATAGTAGTTCAATTTATTGAATTATTAGCAAAAGAGGTTGCATACTACCCGTAAAACATTGGTCGTATCCCTTAGTATTTATACTATACGTGAACGGCCATAAGACCCTCTTCCCCCTTCTAATTGAGTCAGTTAATTAGTAGAGCACAACTTAGTATTTTATGCTATTTTGAACTAAGAATAATTTCTGTCTTCCCTTGATTTCATTCAATGTGTGATTCAAAAAAATCCTTGAGAGAATTGTGGGATAATAATAGGAGTAGACATCCTCTTGAAGAGTATGAATATGAATTACAACACATGAAGCAAGATTTTCCAAAATTTCGTGCGCCCAATATCAACAATTTCCAAAATTTCCCAAATGACCAACATTTTCAAAATCATAGATATGATCGAAATTGCGATTTCAATTCAAACTTCAATAATTTCGATTATGAGCCACATCCTCATCAAAATGGCTTTGAATCCCAATATAGCTTTGATCCACATCAATATGGGGTTGTAAACCAAAATTTTCAAAATTATGGCCCATATCAACATCTTGAAAATAACCAAAATCACTCAAATTTTAATAGTTTTGGTTATGAACATAATTTTTATGATCAAAATGATTTCCAATATCATTGCCATTTTTTTGAAAATTCAAATAACCACCACATTGGTAATAATTTTGATTTTGAAATTGATGTGGACCATGATTTTGAGAATCAAGAAATCCTAAATGAGAGCTCTCAAATCAACGATTCTGATGAATGTCATTTTGATGAGAGGGAAGAAAGGCTAAATGAAAAGATGGATGAACTTCTTTGTTTGATGGCGTCTTTGAAAGAACAACGAGAGCAACAAAATCAAATTCAAACAAGCGATAAATCAGAAAATAATCCATTCTTTACTGATAGTGAAAATTTTCAGATAACAACTTTGGAAATTGAGAATACCAATCTAAATGAAGTTGTTCAAAATTCAACAAATGATTTGGATTTCGATTCTTTTCAGGAAAAAGATTTAAGCACAGATTTTGATCTTCCTCTTTCTGGCTGCGAGAAACTTGAAATTTTAGAAATTGAACTAAATGTTGAATTTTTCAAAAATACACAATTGGGGAAGGATTTCAATGAACATGAATTTTTTGGATTATATGAGGATGAGTTGCCAAATTAGGAAGAAGTATATTCAAGTCACGAGTTCGAAAATTTTTACTTTGAGAAAATTTCAAACGAACTTGAAATTGTTAGTGTCGAAAATACGTTGTCAATTAATGATGAGAAATGTGATCACATAGTCTTGAACAACACTCAGAATTAAAATTTCACTGAATTTATATACGATTGAAAATTTACACTGATAAATTTGTTGAACACATGAACTATTTTTGGAATGTTAGCTCTGTTGAAAAACTTCATGTTAGGATGACCCTGGACATTTATCTACTGGACTATAAATATTGGTAAAAAGATGAGATGGTTTTCAAAAACCTTTGCTTATTAGAAAACATGCCTAGACATAGTGGGAATGGGACTCATAGGGCTAGAACCAAGTGTGGGGGAAAAAGTTGGTGGAAATCTTTGCATCGCATGCACCGCAAACACTTATATCATCATACATATGATCCATTCCTACATATAGTTAAACTGCATTTCATTCTACAAATAATCTTGCAACTCATTCACCTTTGGGTACGATCTTTCAAATTTAGGAAACGTTCACAGTGTGGACACTGTTTAGTTCTAGTGTAGGGGGAGTCTGCATTGCATTCATTTTTATTCTTCTTTAATTTTTCCTTCCCATTTTCATGCATTTAAATAGGACAATCATACATTTTAGATTGTAGTAACATACCATAATTTTTTTTCCGGTAAATACGATTCATTTTAGATTGATACAACAAAATAAGTTAAGGATTGTTAATCAGTTGATAGTATTTTTTTCTCTCAACTAAGATCGAATTAGAAATATAATGAAAAATTGAATTTTGAGGGACAATAGTGTAACCGGTACATAGGGAGATTCATAGGTGTTGGCCATGAAATCTATTTTATATTGTAGTCTTTGTTTAAATAAGTGGAGGACTTAAAATACTTATATTGGCTTTTCGAATTTTTAAAACTAAGTTGTGTTAAGTTGAATTCGCGTAACTCTTTTTTATGCTTATATTTTCAATAATAATAATAGTAATCCAAGGGTATCCAACATTGCTTGTATGTCAAGCGTTGGTGTGCAAACCCGCAAAGCTCTATCTGACATGTTGTTGATAAAGTCAGCGTTGGAATATCTTGGTCTCATTTTATGAGATTGGACACCTAAGGATAACCGACATGTTGTTGAAAAAGTCAACGTCGGTCTGCACAATCCACCAAGCTCTGTCCCAACTTTCCGTCAGTCCGCAAGGCAGTGTATGGGTGGTATACCTTGGTCTTTAAGTTAGGTGTATGTAATTAATCATAAATTTCAATTTTTATAAAGATAGAGAATAAGCGATGATGCCTAAAAACTTCTTGACCTTATTGATTTGATTAGCCATGCACAAGGAAATAATAACACCACTTTACAAACTGTGCCAAGCAAATTAAGAATTTATTTCATGGCTGCACTCTGTTATCGACCGAATCAACTGGCCAAACTGGAATTTAACATTTGAAAACTTGATTTATGTTGAAAATTTGTGACAAGTAGAGGTATTTAAAATAAAATCAACAGATTAGAAATTGTTAACTTAATTTGTTGTACCACTTCCTGAAACATGTCGTGCTTTCATTTTTTTTGTTTTCAATTGCATAAGTCCTCTGCATTCATGTAGTTACATTAGAACCATATCATATTGCATTTGGATTTTGTACGTAGTATCTATTGAAAACCCTCACGAGACACCACTCATCCTACTAGGGACACCTAGAGATTTAACGGCTTGTTTCATATGCTCAATGCAATCGTGTTTCCTACGAAAGTGTGACCTATCTAGTTTAGTTTTTCATTTCTTGTTTTACTCGAGGATGAGTAAAAGATAAGTGTGGGGGTATTTGATTAACATAGAAATATGTTTATTTTATGCTCTTATATCTTATCTTTTGTATATAAATAAATATTACTTGGGTATTGTTTTGTCACTTTTACAGATATTTCAACCCAGCCCGCATGCAACCAGAAAAGTAGAGAAATGGAGATCAGATTGCTATATATTTACATTTTGAAGAATTGTAGATGAAGATCTCACATCTAATTGCTGTTGGACAAGAAAATGATTGATAAAAAGGCCATGCACATCTCAAATTAAAGGAGGCTTGCAAGAGAAAAGGAGAAAAGGTCTAGAACTTGTTCCAAATGACAAAAGGCCTAAAACTTACTTGAAATAGTTAGGCCCATTTGTAATTAGGGTTAGGGTTAGGGTTTGGTTATCTCCAATAAATACCCTTGTAATATCATTGTAGCCACCATCCCATTTTCTATCTTTTTCTACATTAACAAAGTTCTTTTTATTTTCTGCATTTTTATATTTCTTAGCAACTAGTGTCATCTACACAATTAGATTTGGTAGAGTACTAGTTGTATTTTACCTTTATTTTCATTAGTGATTAATCGTTTGATTAGTTTCAACGATAATCCTAATTTTATTTCCTGCTTGTTATTTTAATTTCTGCAATTTCAATTTCTGTTCTTTTTATTGCTTCCTTAGGTCAACTGGATTGAATACAGATTTGATTAGATTCAGATCTAATTCAATTCAATGATAGTTTAATTGCAGTTTCAATTTCGTTTGCTTTCAAAACCAACCTCGAAGATTCGTCTAACTCGCCCGAGAAATTATTTAAATAATTTAATTTAATTTAATTTGTCTCCCTGTGTTCGACTTGTATGCTACACGCCTGTGCGCTTGTAGTAATTATTTCATAAATCGCGCTTTTCTAGTTCATAGGAAAGCGACGATCATGACGATAGTCAAGTAGATGGAAATGTAGACGTACAAACGAATCTTGGACCATCTTTTGGCGGCATGACGGTTGCTTCAATACCGATAACAATCACGCATGGGTTGACCGCATGTAAGTAAATAACGGTTCACTGAACTTTGACTTTGGAGGTGAAGAGATGGATGATGATGATGATGAAGATGGAAATAATGAGGAACCTGAATTGGAGATTCTGCTTGACGAGGAAATGTGCACTGCACAAATTTTAGTTAGATCTATTGTTGCAAACTTGCAATGTAGTGGAGAATTATTCTCGTCCTCATACGTTCATACCTGGTCTTGTTTTCGAGAGCAAAGCTTAATTTCTACAACAACTAAGCGAGTGGTCTATTTTACATGTTGTTTCTTTTAAACCCATCTAGTCCAACAAAGAAGTGTATACCGCCATTTGCAATGTTGATGATAAATGCCAATGGAGAATTCATGCCACTGAATCTAAAAAATCACAGTCTGGGTTGTGGGTTGTTATAAAATATAGGGGGAGCACACTTGCGTTAATCCAATAGTAAATTCAAGCAATCGGCAACCCACATCAACATTTTTGGTTTCAAAGATTATGTCTATTGTGAAGTCAGATTTAAACATAACAGCTAGAACAATTCAAGTGCTGGTGGAAGAACAATTGTTTATTAAGGTTGGTTATATGAAAGCATGGGGACCACTGAGCAAGGAAATTGTTATGGTTTATGGGGATTGCGCCGATTCATATTCATTATTATGATTGTATTTTGAAGAAGTTAAAAGATCAAATCCCGGTAGTGTAGCCATATAGTAACAGATGATGTTGGTGTATTTGAGCATGCGTTTTGGGCATCTGGCCCTTCCAATGAAGGATTTCTACATTGTCGCCCATTGCTTTGTATCGATGGCACCGATTTGTATGGAAAATACAAAGGTACACTACTCGTAGCTACTGTAGTTGATGCAAATGATAAACTATATCCGCTGGCATATGCAATTGTTGAGGCTGAATCGACTGACTCATGGGGTTGGTTTTCTCCTGTATGAGGCAGTTTATCCATAGCGTAAACAATCGACGTATAACTTTCATATCTGATAGAATGAAAGGAATCCCTATCGTATTGCAGGAAAGATGGTTAGTGCCACATAAGCATAGATTTTGTGCAAGACATCTAAAAGCAAAATTTCAAGCCGTTGGCATTAAAGATCAACTTTGACGAGTTTATTTTATGCGGCGACATGTGCATCAGAAGAGGTTAAGTATCTTAAACTTCGGGAGGAAATTAAGACGGCCAATGGCAGAGCTCATAACTGGATTGAGAGAAGTTTGGGTGAGAAAGAGGAAAGCTGGGCGTTGTTTAAAGATGATGGCGGAAGGTTTCATGTAATAACGACAAATGCTTCTGAATGCTTCAACGGTGTGCTAAGAGGTGCTAGATCACTTCCTGTTAAGTTGTTGGTTGCGCGTACCTTCTATAGATCGGTGGATTATTTCTACAATAGGAGGGAAAATGTTATTGGTTCAGTATGCAAGTTAACTCCAAAATGGGAGGCAAAAATAGCTGAGAGAGCCGAAGAAGCGAGACGTTGCAGAATAGTTCGCTTCAGCCAAAATGAATGGGTGGTAATACTCTACTTCGGTGATGAATTTACCATAAAAATTGATGGTAATTTTTGTTCTTGGACATGTGACATACCGATGCTACAGCATTTTCCATGTTTGCATGTTATGGCCGCATGTTCGACAGTGGCCAACGGGGCCAAAAGAGCTCATCACGACTTTGCCTCTTATTGGTACACGGTTCAAAGTTATCACGCGGCTTATACACCAGAATTTCATCCAGTTCGTGACAAACGCTATTGGCCACAACCCTCAGGGCATATGGTTTTACCAACGCAAGCACGGAGAGCACCTGGAAGACCTAGATCTACTAGAATTAAAGGCACCATGGACGAGGGGAAGTCTTCAAGAGCAAATAGGTGCAGCAATTGTGGGGTGCATGGGCATAATAATAGCCATTGCACTATGGTGGCTTAGACTTTAGTATCATTATGTAGTAACCATGTATCCGGTTTTTTTATGTAAAAGACTTATTGTACTAGGGAATTAGATCTATTGTTTCGTTCGTGTTACTGTTTGTGTTACTATATGTGTTACAACTTATGAAACAGGAAATAGAAGTAATCCATACGATACATACAATGATGCAACATCCTAATCCATAAGATACATAGAATGATATAACAATGGGAATGAAAATAAACCAGCAACATCCTAATCCATAAGATACATAAAACAATACTTAGAAGCCAAAATAAATCTACCACATAGTAATCCAAACGATACATGGAACAATACAAATTTCGCGTACACTACTCATTAGGATATCTAGGAGTGGTAGACTCAAGGGCGCCATATTTCTCCCGCATTCAGTAAATTTCCGCCTTCAATCGTGTATTCTCTTCTTGCATCTTCAGAGCATACTCGTGTCCTCTACGACACAATGGAGAATTTATCCACTCCGTATAATTACAAGGCATAAACCAGTGCGACACTTGTAATCAAACCGGATATCGTCCGCAAGCGTAGTAGCGACGACCTGCGTTCGCCTTACTTTTCGTAACATGCACATGACAGTAGACATTACAAGTGTAATATTGACCACCTCTCCAAATATTGCTAAGGGTTTCCCCTATTTCTCCCTCATCCCCATCCATCGCTACAAAGTGCTTTTGTCGCGTTTCTTTAGGTATTTGAGCTTCCAGACGTGGCTCTTTGCCCGGTCGGCATTGGATTGATACAAACTCGTCCATGTACTTAGCTAAAGAGTCTTCATCAAGTTCCTATTGATCCATCTATAGTATAGTTGCATGAATAATGGTTTAATTATGGAGCACATTTGCTAAAAAAGCAAAATTGCAAAACAAGAAATTAATAGGAATCAAGTTGAGATTAGTAGGATTACCTTCAATTGAGAACAAATTCTCTAACAAACATGAGGTTGCGGAGGAGGGGGAGGTGGTGTCGGTCTAGCGAGCTTGTTCTTTCCCAAAATAGTTTGCAAAATATGCTTGATGCTAAAACATTTTCCTTTGCTTTGTTCGGGCACCTCATGAGCTAACTCATCGACCATTTCTATAGCCCAGTAGACTCTGTCTGCCTGCAAATTATAAGTTAACTTACATAAAAATCAAACTTGGAAAAATATTTAAATCAACTACACTTATTAGCAGGTTTTTCATACCACATTTCTCTCAAGAGGAACTCTATGCATGTACGGTTCCACTACAGGACCAAGAGGTTGCAAGCTCCGAAGAACATAGCATCGGGTAATCTGCCAATACCATGTGTAATACTCATCGTCCGACAAGGTAAACTCCCGCTCGTGCTGCGTATGCATGTGCCGATGGTTCCATGTCACAATGGCCACCTCGTACTCCACAGGTACCGCTAAGTCAATCCTGTAATGTGGAAGTGGTTTAGGAAGGTGCTGGCTAAATCCGAATTAACGCATCATTTGGTCAGGAACTAATATGCTACATCGTTCAAACGTATAATGGGCACACGGGCGGTCCAAAGATGGAAAGACACAATACATAAGGCCGTAAGCTGCCCTAAATCATGCACATATGGGGTCCATGTAACAACATCCGTACTAAGCACGTTGAGCTCATTGCGGTAGAATGGTAGATTACGCCTCGGAGTCGATGAAGTGCTCTTCTTTCCAACCCACCTGTAATTGCGATGTAATAAGAGATAGAGGAAATAACTTAACACATCAAGTAAATAAGTGACAGAATTAAAATATCTAGACCCGCACGGCAAACAAAAATCAATATTTGGATTCTTCAATTCAAGTCTACCAACAGGAAGATATGTCCAAGGCCATAGCTATAAAAAAAATCATGAAGAAACGCGACATATAGATATAAAAAATAAGACGCAAATATTCTTATGAAAATAAATTACCTGTATCAAAGGACAACCTCCAAGTGAAGCGTTCTCCAACAAAGCGACCCTGGTAAGTTCCGTTTATGTGTATGTTAATGTAGCATTACCCCAACAATATTGCCAACACTGATCAAAATCCTCCAGAAAATGCAACCAACTCAGCCACACCCGAGTCTTTAAATGATCGCAAATCAAGTGTTGTGTAATGATATGAAGTATGACAGCTCTAGCACGCTGTTCTATCTGCTCCTGCGTGGCATCCTGTGGAATGTCTTGCTGAAACTGCAGTCTGTTCCAACTAGTCACAATTTGCTTGTTTCCCATCCACTGGTCGGCAGGAGGAGTAATACCTAAAAGCCGCTGACACATCTCCATGTAGTCTCCTGTCTTCGGATTCCTCAACGGAGAACCATCAATAGGAAAGCCTAGAAGGACCGCCACATCACCTAAAGTGATGGTCATTTCACCAACTCTAAGATGGAATGTTGATGTCGCCTGTCTCCATTTATCGACTAATGCTGTGATGAGATCAAAGTTTTAAATCTCTGATATCGGTCGCGTTTCGTCTCGGGGATTTTATAGACTCGGTTTCATATCGGGGGAGATCTCGGACGAGATGAGTCTAACTCGGTAGTTCATCTCGGATTTTCATCTCGGGTCTGAAAGTTCATATCGGAACAATCTCGGGGTACATGATATGTTAAAAATGATATTTTTACAAAGTGATTTTTATGAATGCTATCAAAAACATAGTAACTTAAACTTAAAATGCAAAATAACATTATTATTCTTTATTTTGCGAAACATCATTCATACTCTAAATGGTAATAGGCTTAAAACAGGAATATTGTTAGACAGGAAACATTAAAAGGATCCAAAACATTAAAAAATTAAGCATAATTAGACCATAAAATACATAATTTCATAAGTAACATGTATGTAAAAAGACGAATATGAAAATCATAAGCACTGTAAAACATATACGAACATACAATATAGTCATTTACATGCAAAATGTAAAATAACAAAAGATTGGTGTGGCTGGATTTGAGTTTTTTAATTATAGTTCTAGTTCGGGCACAAATTTAAATTTTAACCAAAAAAACTAAGATCTCGGACGATATTCCAGTAATTCGTCTTGGTCGATATATCGTTCGATATTGCAATATCTCGGGCGATATATTAGAAAGGAGATTTAGAGTGATATTTGATGTTTCGTTTCGGAAGGAGCCCAAAACGAGATCTCGGAGGATATCTCGGGCGATATTTGCGAGATTTGAAACAGTGGATGAGATAGTGATCCATTTGGACGTATTCCAACCGGTGTACTAGTAGGAATCCTGCACGATCATGTAAAGAAAATACTTCTGGATGAGTGGAGGTCACCAAGCCAACATAAGACGAGTGATCTGTTATAGCTACGGGAGATTTTTTTTTCTGTAATTTTTTTTATATACAATGTAAGAAATACGTACAAACATTAAGAAATATAATTAGGCCAACAAACGTAGACCATAAAAACATACCGACATCAATTGCATATTGTTCGATCTATGCCTTTCTTGCAAGTATAGAATAGTACCATCTATAGGTCCTGATTCCATCTCAATAATCCTTAAAAGTCTAAACAACATTAGTGCTACACAAACATAGCGAACAAAACCACAAATATGTTGAAAACTATAAGATTTCAATTACATTGATCCTATGAAACCAAATACTAGCTTATTCACAAGTTTCCTCAATTATAGAGAAACACTAAATTTTTGAAAAAATCAACCAAAATTGTGTTTTCTTACCTTCTGGAGCTTCTTGTGTTGATGAGCTAGCTATGGTATCGATTTTCGATCAAAAAAATATAAAATTTTGGTGTTATTGGGAAGAATTAGGGTAGGAAGCCTTTTGGGTCCGGTTTTGGAGAAGTTGAGAAAGTGAAAAATGAAGATGATGAGAGCAAGAGTTCTCTGTATATCACGTCTGTGCGTCATTTAAGATGACGCAGGTACCGCCATCTTAATTGATGCTCAGACGTGAGTTCTAGAAAAATAATTAAAACCATGTCAGAGCGTCATTTAAGATGACGCATAGCGTCATCTTAAATGATGCTCCGTGGGTTCAACAGAAAAAAACTAGTTCTAACAAAAAAAATATCATTGGCATCCCGAATACCGCTTACACGCGTTATCCCAAATGGCACTTGTGTTAAATAACGGTTTTGGTTGATGTTACCGAAACCAGACTACGGCCGTAATAAGTTTTAAAACTAGGCTATTTGAGTGATAAGTTTTTAAAAGGTGGTCGAATCGGAAAAAAAATCCTTAAAAAAATTACTGAAGAAAAATGAGTTTTTCCTTTTAAATCTCTGGGGGTCACTCTATGTTCTCTAATATAGCTTTTTTACCATGATAGGATATGACATAGTGAGGAAAGCAAGAGGGTTTAAAAGGTAAAACAAAAACAAATTATATTTTTATTTCTGATTTTTTATTTATTTGGACCACTTTTCAGAACTTATAACAAAAAAAGTAATTAATTTACGAGGACAATTAGCATTAGAAATTTAACCATAAGGATAGCCGCTCCATTTTTTATTCAGAAGGACAACTCCGCTCCATTTTTTTATTCAGAAGGACAATATAAATAAAATCTTCTGTCGTGCTTCCAGTCGTTGTTTTCTTCTCCGATTCCTCCAGCAATATTCAACGTTGGCCATCTCTCCAGTGTTTTCATCATCTTCAGAACTTTCGAGCTCCTCACTTTATTCGATTTGCCTAATTTAATCGTCTCAAAAGCTTCGTCGATTCATTGTGTTCGTCATATATTCAGAATTTCTAAAAAAATCCAATTTTCAATGATTCATCATTTTCAATGACTCATCATCTTTAATGAATCTTAATTTGGAAATATTAATGGATCTGAAGGTTGAAAATAGTTTTTTTGATGTTTAATTTTAGTAGCAGTTTTTTGGTAGTAGTTTTTTTATGTATCAGTTTTATAGTATTAATTGTGTTATGTTTTTTATTCGTATGATTTTGTTGTTGTGTTAATTTTATAGTCAGGAAAATATTTACAAGGACAAAATTGAAGGCCTTTTTATTCATAAGGACAGCCCACTAAAATTTTATTCAGAAGGACAATACACTGTTTCTCTTCTTCTTCACGTGCGCTTATTTCTTCTTCCTCCGCTCCCGATTCACGTCCACTCCATCTTTAAAACAATCGAACCCAAAAATCACAAAAATTCGAATCCATAACAATTCATAAATCACTAAAATAAAAAGGACATCAGAATCGAAATTGCAATCGAACACAAAAATTCGAATCCATAAATCGCCCGAAACAGAAACCCTCGAAAACAAAAAAAATTGTCCAACAACAAAAATCCATTGGAAATCACAATTGAATGGAATAAAAATATTTTTCAAATGATGGAAAACGCAATTGAAGAAGTTGAAATTGTTGAAACAATTTTTTCGTGATTGGAAATGTTTTTTTTCGTTACTAGTATAGCAGTTCGTAGGTATAAATTTTGCTATTTTTTTAAGTATCATTTTTCCTATTTTAACTTTAAAACATAGCAGCAATTTTTAGGTATCATTTTGCTATTTTTATAGGTATCATTTTTACTGTAGCTTATGTGTTATGTTAAACATCACAGCAGTTTTAAGGTATCATTTTTATATTTTTTAAGGTATCATTTTTAGTGTAATTTCTCTGTTATGTTAAACATTACTGCAGTTTGAAGGTATCGTTTTTACATTTTTTAAGGTATCATTTTTACTGTAATTTATGTGTTTTGTTAAACATCACAACAGTTTTAAGGTATCATTTTTATATTTTTTAAGGTATCATTTTTACTGTAGTGTATGTGTTATGTTAAACATCACAGCAATTTTAAGGTATCATTTATATATTTTTTTAAGGTATCATTTTTAGTGTAATTTCTGTGTTATGTTTATATACGTTTTTATTTTATGTGGTGATTTTTGTGATGGTGTACTGTTACAAAATTATGTTGGTATCAGTTTTGATTGTGTATGAAATACTTGCAGATACTGCATGCTGCTGGAATTTACTTGAATTCAAGACTGGATTGAGTACAAGTAAAAATAAGTGCATTAATTCATGCCTGAAATTGATACTCACACATTATAGGAAAAAAATAGAATATTGATACTTACCATGGCCTAAAAATGATGCCTGAACACTGTTAACAAATAAAATAATTAAAATTGTTACCTTCTGCGACATAAAACTGATACCTATAAACTGCACAGAAAAAAAATGATACTTAGAATGATTTAAAACTGATGCCCAGTCCCTGTTACAATACAATTTCAGTTTTAAATGAAAGTAGTTGATATTGTTTTGCATTTGTGTAATGACTGGATTGATGTGATAAACACAAATCTTGCTTATGTTTTGAAGATAAAATAATGAAATATATATATATATATATATCACAGTTTGATTGATTAAAATGAAATAAGTTCGACTTAGTTTCAAAGCTGATACAACAATATAACTTCAAAATTAACACAACAACAAAATCTCATGAAAAACAACATATAACGCAGTTAAAACTGTAAAAATGATACCAAAAAAAAAAAAACTGATACCTAAAAACTGCTGCTATGTTTTAAAGTTAAAACATGAAAAATGATACCTAGAAAATAGAAAATGATACCTAAAAACTGCTGCTATGTTTTACAGTTAAAATAGGAAAAATGATACCTAAAAAAATAGCAAAATGATACCCACGAACCGCTATACTAGTAACGAAAAAAAAAACATTTCGAACCTAAAAAAATTGTTTCAACAATTTCGACCTTTTCAATTGTGCTTTCCATAGTTTGAATTTTTCTTTTTTTCATTCAATTGTGATTTCCAATGGATTTTTGTTGTTCGACCTATTTTTTTGTTTTCTAGGGTTTCTTTTTCGGCTGATTTTTGGTCATGATTTTGATTTCATGATGTTTGTCTTCGATTTTGAATTTCGATTCTGATGTCTTATGATATTTGTGATTTCAATGATTTATGATTTCGTGATAAACGATGAAATCGATATACACGACAGAGGGAGATGATGGAAGCATCGGCCGAAATTTAATTTCAGTGTATTGTCCTTATGGATAAAATATTAAGTGGTTGTCCTTATGGATAAATTTTAATGGACCTTTGTCCTTGTCGTTAATTGTCCCTTTTGTAGTTGTACTCTTGCATTAACTTTATAACTCAATCAAACTTATGTCATTTTAATCAATCAAACTATGATGTAAACATTTTTTGCATTAGTTTTTCTTTAAAATGTTATAGCAGTTTTTAGGTATCCATTTTATATTTTTTTAGGTATCAGTTTTGTGCCTTTGTGTATAGGAGCTGTGTCAAGGGGTTGCAGTTTTGAGTTGTTTGCTTTGGTAAATGATTGTTTTCATACACAACATTAATTCTACTAATACCCACTGTTTAAAAAAATAATACAAATCAACTTAATTTAATTCTCACAAAAATGATATTTATTATTAATAATACCCACTGATATTAATTCATCACTTGTATTACACCAAATATTATATTGAAGTTAAACAAACTATATTGAAATTACACCAAATATTTATGTTTTACAACTGAATCTTACCAAAAACTAATACCCAAATACTGTGAAGAAAGAAAATAATAAAAAATGATACTAACTGCGGTATTAAAAATACTTATATCTACAAAGTGTAAAAAAATGATACCTACAAGATATAGAACCGATATCCAGCGACTGAACTAAATAAATAAGAATGAAACTGATACCTATCGAGATATGAAACTGCTACCTAAAAACTACAAACATGATAATAACATAAAACTGATATCTACAGAGGCATACAACTGGTACCCAATAGCTGAAACAAAAAAAATACACATTAAATTGAGACATACAAGAGGTTTAACTAATACTCAACATGCATATCTCACATAAGTAATCATAACAACATCATATCATATCATACCAACAACACATTAATGTAAAAATAAAATAAAAAACAATAAGGTATGGAGAATTTATATTAAAAATATAGAATATTGACCACATTCCCAATTTATCAAGCACCAATTTGCTATCATATACAAATTTATTTGAAAAAAAAAACTTAAAAATACATGTATTCACTAAAACATATGCAATAAAAATCACATATTATTTAAAGCTGGACAAATCCGCTTATTACGACCATATTCTTTGCACACACCGCATCCATTTTGCTTGGCTTGACAATATGTAAATCCTACTTTTCTTTTTGAGATTGGTCTACCAGCTCCACGTTTATCCTCGGGTGGCCTAGTCATTGCATCACTGCTTGAATCAACAATAATAAGACTATTTTAACCACTGGAAGAGGAAAATCCTTCAAAAGATTCAATTAGCAAAGCAAACAAATGAAAACTGATACCCAGTTAAAACAGTTATGATACCCACAATAAAAAAAACTGATACCTACGTATATAAAAATGATACCTGTAAACTGCTATAATCTTTTAAAGAAAAAATGATATAAGAATTGTTTACTTCACAAGTTGTTTGATTAAAAAAAATAACTTCAACTGAGTTACATAGTTAATACAATAGTTTAACATCAAAAATAATACAGCACCAAAATTATAATAAGAAAAGCATAACATGTTAATACAGAAAAATTGATACCGAAAAAACTAATAAACTGATACCTACAAACTACTGTAATTAAATATAAAAAAATCAACAACTGTTTACATAACATTTTGATTGATCAAGAAAAACCAATTTCTACTGAAATACAAAGGTAATGCAGCAGTACATGATCACAAAAAATACAACATCCAAAAAAATGAACATTAACATAACACAATAATTACAGTAAATCTGATACCTAAAAAATATATAAATGGTACCTTAAAACTGCTATAATGTTTTTACAAAAAATAAATAAAAGTAATACAAAACCTATGTACATCAACGATAGAAATAAAATAAACCTATTTGAAATAATTATCAGTAAAATTTAGTCAATTCAAACAGAAAATATCCTAACCTCGTGAACGAATTCCAAACCAATACGTGCGAGATCTGAAACCAACGCACGCGAGATTTATAACCAATATGTGCGAGATCTATTTTGCAACCTGAAACTAGAGATCAATATGGATGTTTGAAGAAGATTGCTGGAGATCGAAATATGAATTGTCCTTGTAAAAATTTGCACTGAAGATGAATGACGAGACTGAAATATGCACGAGAAATGATTTATGAAGAAGAAGAAATTAGCGCTTGTGAGATTAAAATAATTAGTATATTATCTTGTGATTAAAATTTTAATAGGCTGTCCTTATGGTTAAAAAAGCCCTAAATTTTGTTCTTGTGACCATTTTCCTATAACAAAAATAGATCACTTTAAAAACTAATTACAAATACAGAAAAATGATCACAAGGAAAAAATTTAAGGTTTTTTTAACCATAAGGACAGCCCATCAAAATTTTAATCACAAGGACAATATACTAATTATATTTTTATAAACGTATTTGACACGCGCTTTCCTTCTTCGTCATCAATTATCTCTCACGAATATCTCTATCTCGTTGCCATTGATTGAAAACGCAATTTTATTTATCCTGCATAGTTTAAAAATATTCTCGTGCATTAATCGCACAATTCAAACGACATTGATCACAATTGATTGATAAACGAAATTGATCGTACAATTCAGATCGAAAAGTTGATCTCGCGCATATTGATTTCACAAATCGGTCTTGACATTAGGTTATTTTCTGGTTTCATCGATTTAATTTTTATTTCTTGTTATAATTGCTTTAATTTAACGTTAACTAATTCGATTAGGTTTTTTTTTTACTTCTATCGGTGAATCATGGCTTCTACTGGTTCTTCTACCAGGTATCTGTTTTAATGTTTATTTTTGAATAGCTGGGTATCGGTTATGTATTTTTTAAGGTATCGGTTTTTTTTAATTAACTAGTTTTATATTTGCTTGTTGTCCCTTTTGAGGTTGCATTTATTTTTTTGTTTATTTTGTTGTATTATCACTGTATTACAATCGAATTTGTTTTGCTTTAATCAATAAAACTGTGATTGAAATACTTTTTGTGCTAGTTTTTTTTTCAATAAATAAATAAATTAGTTTTTAGGTATAAATTTTGTATTTTTTTTAAGTATTAATTTTAGTGTAATAATTGTGTTATGTTTATGTTCATTTGTTTTTGAAAAAGTTTTTATTGTATAGTTGTACTGTTGCATTACCTATGTATTTCACTCGAAAAATTATTCCTTTATACAATCAAAATGTTATGTAAATCATGATTTATTTATTTTTCCTTTTTAATTCCAGTAGTTTGTAGGTATCATTTTAGTATTTTTGTAGGTATCACTTTTACTGTGTTTACTATGTTTTGCTTTTGTTCATATAATTTTGGTGTTGTAGAAAGTGATGGGTTTTCCTTGTGCTCATGCAATAAAATGCATTAATAAAGTGAAATTAAATGTGTATGATTTTGTTGGGCACTATTTCACTGAGGAAGTTTATCGGTTTTCGTATTGTAATACTGTTAATTCTATACCAACCTATGACAAACCCATTGTCGACTCAACCAGCGATGCAATGATTAAGCCACCCAAGGGTAAACGTGGAGCTGGGAGACCTTCATCAAAAAGAAAAGGAGGATTTGCATATTTCCAAAACAAGCAAAATAGATGCGGAATGTGCAATCAATATGGCCATAACAAGCGTAATTGTCAAGCTTTGAACAATAAAAACTGATTTTGATTGTATTTATTTTACGGAATACATGTATTTTTTACTTCTTCATTTTTCATAAAAATTTGTATACGTTAGCAAATTAGTGTTTGATACATTGGAAATGTGATCAATATTCTATTTTTTTAACAAAATTCTTGATATCTTATTGTGTTTATATTTCATTTTTACATTGATGTGTGGTTGGTATGATATGATATCCTGATGTTATGAACACTGAAATGAGATTTGCATGCTGGGTTTCAGTTTTAACCTGTTGTTAGGTATCAATTTAATGTGTTATTCTTTCTGTTTCAGCTATTGTGTATCAGTTATATGTCTCTGTAGGTATCACTTTTGTTTTATTTTCATGCTTAAATTATTTAAGTATCAGTTTCATAGCTTGATAGTTGTCAGATTTATATTTTTTTTCTTTGTTATAGTTTATGAGTATCATTTTTATGACTCGATAGGTATCAGTTTCCTAATTTTTTTAACTGTAGTATATAAGTATCAGTTTTTTAATAATTTAGGTATTAGTTTTTTAAAACTTCAGTTTTGCAGGACTAAAATAGTACCACTACTGCATAAATTTCATACCATTCCAATAATTTGATATTGAAAACATTAACATTACAAACAATTCATCCATTAACATGTACATAACCAACATTTCATACATTAATCTAGTGAATATTGATGCACAAAACATATAAAAGTCTTTAAATATAAAACTGAAAAACATAGCATTTTTTTCAAACATGATCTAAGTACATATAACACTGTTCTTCATTTTATATGTTACTTCAGTCATTTCCTTTTACTTTTACTCAATTCTCTGATGAATCTAACTAAATCCCAGCACTTTTCATGATTTGCAATTATTTCATATACAAATCTTGCACTAATATAATCCATATCTTTTTTGGTCACTTTCAACGGTACTTCTGATCTGTTGTGCGCAGCGATAAATATCATGATGAAACTACCAAAAGTCAACTCTGCATCAATGAAATATATTGATGGTTAGGAGTATTTGTTATGGTAAATAATGCAAGTGATTATACAACTTAATAGTATAATTTTTAACTATGTCATAGAATAAGTTTTACGGTATCAGTTATTTTAACTACTTAATAGTATTATTTAAATGGTATCACTTATATGATACAACTTTTGACACGATGATTATACTGTATTGCTGCAAAAATGGAAGCACTTTTGATTCAAAAAATAATACTGTATTGCTGAATTGTTAGTAACATATAAGATAGTGATACCACTTCTGATTAAAAAATGATAATATATTCGTGTATAGCTAACAACAAAGAAGAAAATTCTACCACTTCTTGTTCATAACTGATACTGTATTGCTGCAAAATAATTGTGTTTTATTGTTTAATGTTAATTATTTTGCATTTTATTGGTTGAATAAACCGATATTGTATAGCTCATCGAAGAATAAACTTACTTGTCTGAATGCTATTGTGCACATTGTAGTTGATGAGTTTCTGTCGATTCAACCTTCTTATCTTGAATACTATTCTCCATGCATAACTGCGTTAATATTTCTTCAACTTTATCTCATTGCAATAAATATACATCAGTATCAAATTTTTAAAAAAATAAGGCTGGATAATTTTCCATGCCAGTTTATAGGACTCTCTTAAATGTTGATTATTTCTTTTGTCTGAATTTCTTGGCCTCTTAGAATCATAGTGCGACCATTGCATATTTGGATATAGCAACGTAAGTAGCATAAAATGGATGTCACAGTGCATTAGGAAGTGTATCATTTCAATATACTTGTTCAGAGCACATTCTTTTAAGAATGCAATAACCAAATGTGTTATGATTCCACCCTTTTCTTCAACAATGGCTTTCTGCTCAAATAATAGTTTTTGCTAGTACTTAAAACATAATTCATTCATGTAAAGTAATTATAATTTTTTATTCTAATTGAACTTACTGTTATTGTTGTAGACATTGCATAACTGTTCGGGACTAAGTCACGTTTAAGGCTGAACCAGTTGATAATCTGAGTTATGAATGCAAACAAGATGTTCATATTAAATTGACATGTAAACTTTTGTTATACGATAGTCGATAATCTGATTTCTGCATATTTGTTTGTTTAGTTTTTGGTAGATATCAGTTTTTTTGTTGAAGGTATCAGCTTTTATTAAGAACAACTGATAGATATCAACTTTATATACTTTACGGTGTCAGTTTTTATTTAAACGGATACTAGGTAGCATTTTTGTGTCTCAAGATGTATCAGTTTTTATTTAAACTGATACTAGTTAGCAGTGTTGTGTCTCTAAAGCTATCAGTTTTTGTTCTGAACTTAGGTGTGAGTATTAAAAATTGATAAATTTATCGTTCCTCGCAACACAGATTTCAGCATATCCATTGTGATAATACATCCTCCCCTTAATAGATCAACATCTCGCCAAGCAACTGGACTGTTTTTTCTAATAAATAAATTAATAAATTAAATTTAAGTAGGTTCCAAAGCACCAAATATAAAAAGAAATCTTACTTCTCTTCAGCTTTTGCAATTGAAAAAAAAAATCCTCACAATCCTTCCTTCATCATTAAAATAACTTGTCACATGTTTGCAGTGTCGCATATGTAGGTCTTTCCATGTAGGTTTCAATATATGTATTGGCTCGAATCCATCTATGTCTTCTTCTTCTTCTTCGTTTTCATCTTGTTTGGTTTGTTTGTTTTCAGATTTTGATTCTTCTTCTAATGCCAATCCGAGCTGTAATTCTTTCTTTTTTCCTTCACCTGCTTCATCATTTTTCTTTTTTCCTACTTTCATTCCTTTCTTGCTTGCTTTCTTCGTATATTCAAATTCAACGTTCCTTTTTTGAATTCTATTTCTTGCCATCAGTCTTTTAACATAAGAAGGTGGTTTGGCACTTGATGGTTTGTTGGCCGACTTTTTTATCCTTTGTCGGTATGTTGCTTTGCTGGTACCTTAATCGATTTGTGTTTCAGAAAATGCTTGAGTAAGTCCCATTTTAAAGGTGGGAGCAATGATGTCATCTAATGTTTGCTTCTGCTGTTCAACTTTGTCGCTGTCATTGATGATTTCAGTATCAATTCTTGATGTTGTTTCATGTTCTACTTCAGCAAACTTTCCTTTCTTTGCAGATGAGTATTTATCGTCGATTGAAATGCTTCCCATTTGTTTTTATCCCTCTTCATATTCAGCATTCAACTCAATTTGAGTTTTATCATGACTTTCAAATTCATCTACCATTGGCGAATCATCCAGTGTTGCTTCTGGAACTCCTCTATTGTCTGTTTTATCATTTTCAGATTCCTGTTTTTGTTTTTTGAGCTGCTGCCTTAGTTTGAAAATCTCATCTTCCGCTTGTCTTCTCAACTTTCTTTTTTTCTTCAGCTCTTATTTTAACTCTTTAATTTTGTCTTCAAGCTCTTTAATATGACAGTTAAAAATTCTGGTTGCCACATCGTTTTCAAAATTTTCCACTTGTTCTTCCTACTGACCACGTTTTCTTTGTTTTTTCTGCATCTTTTCCTTTTGTTGTTCTTCCTGATAAAATTTCTGATGTTTCTAAAAGCGTAGCCTCGTGCGGCTCAATATTTCTAATCTCCTTTACCTGCGTATTTTGGAACATTGGATATATATTAAGTAGATGTCAAATTTGTAAATATTTAGGTTACATTTTTAATGTTTTAGTTTTTAAGTAGCATTTTTATTATAAATTAGGTATCAGATATAAGGTGACATATTTAAGGTATCATTTTTTGGATTTTTTTTGATATCAGTTTTTTAGTTTCATTACAAAATTACCAGTTTTACCATTTTTAAGGTGTTAGTTTTGCCAGTATTCACTTCTCACTTTTAATGGGTCAGTTTTTTAGTAGTAGTTTTAGTGTTTTATAGGTACATTTTTTAATACGATCGGCATGAAAGGAGATTGAGATACCAGTTTTGACTTGTATAAGGTATCATTTCTTAAAAACATCGCTTCAAATAGTAACTAACAATGAAATATACGGTTATATCAAAAAAAATTACCTCCCCATTCTTTAGTTCATTTAAGAATTTTTGGTTCACAATGTTCTTTAGATTCTTCAGATCCCACCTAGCAAATCGTGGAAGTGTACTGCTGAAGTTCCTTCTTTGCTTTATTAGACCAATATTCTCCCACATGACATACTGAATATAAGAGCAGGAAAATATATATACACAATAAATCATATTGTCATGTATGGATTAAAAATAAGATTATTGTAAAAAAAAACTTTTCTTACCAACGAAAGCATTGAGCATCCAAACATGTTCCTTGGCTTATGGATGAATTTTTTAACAATTTTAGTAAAACTGGATTAGATTATTTTCGGCCATGACACAAAATTCATCTTGTCTACATCCATCAGAAATGGAACAAATCCCCATCAGAGCTTCTGTTGGTTATTGGGGAAGAAGAATGTGACTAGTATCTCCATGATCAAAAGCAGTGGTAAATCTTCTTCAAACTGCTTCTTCTCTTTCCAACTTCTTTCTTTATTCGTTTTTTCTATTAATTTTTTTATTAATAATTGTTGTTGCTCCAAAGTTCCTTACAACAAAATCTTTGTATTCTGATGGTAACGTTCTGTTTGTCAACTTTGGAGTTTTTCCTACATTTCTCCCTTCCAACGGTATGTAGAATAACAAGCTAATGTCTTGTTCAGTTATTTTCGTTTTTTCCTTACCAAATACAAAAAAAAATCTATTAGTGAGCAACAAGCATAAACTTCATCCAAATTTTCCTGATGTTTCTTGCACTCTTTCAACTCAATTTTCTCCTAATAAAAAACTTAAAAAACTCGCAGAATGGAGTGCGTTTCAACAAATTGAATTCTTTTTTGTTCAAGGATTTTTTTTTCCTTTACCAACTTTATCATTTTGTATACAGCCTGCAAACCACATCTGTATGCCGTATCACTTTTGGTTCCCACATTTGATGCAATTTCTTTCTGCTTCAATGTTGACATAGACAATTCCCTATGTCTTGGCCTCGGATTGAAAAAATAATTATCCTGGTATTTAATAAAAATACATTATATATTTGACTGCTATGGTTTACTAATATCAAACGTACATGCTATGCAACATAAAAAATCATTACACAAATCTATAATCATTATTTCATATGTACGTATCATGTTTTCATGTATATAGTGAGTTGGTATCAGTTTTAAATCAACAAGGTATCAGTTTCTGTTAATTTTATTATGTAAAGTTTGTAGGAATCATTTTATATGTTTGTAGGTATCAGTTTTTATTTCCTATTTTTTCCCACCGTATAGGTATCAGTTTTCTATATATTTAGGTATCTATTATATTTCTTCTACCTATACCAGTGTACAGGTAACATGTAGATGAATAATGTCGAGGAATAAATTCTAAAATGATTGTTATTTGAATCAAAATTCAACATTATCAGTTTAATAATACAACACCATTATTATATTTTACCATTACTATTCAACATTATTAAAATTCAACATTAACTAGAAGTATTAGTTCATTGCGTCATACGTAGCAATTTACCTAGTTTTACATAATCATTTTTGTAAGACATCATGAACATTTTTAAATAATATAACAGCAGCATATATGCTCACCGAATTATCTTCATCAGCTTCAGATTCTTTTGCTTGAATTATTTTTCCTCTCTTATGCGCTACACCCTGTTAAATATGTACAATATTGTTACAGAATGAAAATAACGGTACATTTACCTTATTTTTTTCTTTTTCTCCCTTCAACTTTGCTAATTGTGCTACTCTTTTGGATCATTATACTTTTTGGACCTTCCTCCTTATTTACCAATCTATAAACTTTAATCACTGGGATTTCTCCAACATTTTGACCACAACATTCTAATTTTGTTTATCGACTGCTTTTCTTCCTCATTTTGACCAACTAGACTATCATTTTCTTCTTCGATTCCTTTTTTCCTCAATTTATCTATCAAAGGTATCAGTTTCTTTTGTAACGGCTCCTTCTTCCTTGTTTTGCCTTTCAACATTATAAGTTCCTTTTTCTACTTCACTTTGTTCCTCATTTTGCCCACCAACCATATCAGTTCCTTTTTCAACAGTTATTTCTTCCTTGTTTTTTCCATCAACGGTATAACTTTTTTTTTCATCAGCACTTTTTTCAACTACTTGATCATTAGTTCCATATTTATCTTCATTTATTTGCTGATCTTCACGACCTAGGGTTTCTATGGTAGATTGCATATTTGCAGCACATTCGGTTAGGGTTTCCGTTGTTTTGGACGATTGCTGTCGGATTTGAACACTATCGGATGCGGTTCTAGTGTTCTCAATCAAATTCTACTTTTCTACATTTGAAAAAGATGTTGATCGTGATTCGGTCGCCATTTTGGATTTCTTTAGGGATTTAAGTTATACGAAATGAAATGAAAGGAGGAGTGTATTTTTTACTTGCGTGGAAAGCGAAGATACGAAAGGTCAGGAAAAAAAAGTCAGATAGAGGTATTATGTTAGGCTGGGCTATAAATTGTCCTTATTAAAAAAATATTTGTGCCTTGTCCTTACGGGTAATTTTTTTAATTAATTTTTCCTTATGAATTTTTTCCCTTGCATAAATAGATTTTTTTGGCTGTAGCTCAAACTGGCGGCGTACCAGATGGTTCTTTTACATTTCAAAACGTTCGCCAATCATTAATATTATTATATTATTTATTAATATTTAATAATCAATCATTAATAATATTATATTTGATAATTAACCATTAAAAATAAATTGAAACGACCCAAACTCGCCCTTATGGGAAAGCCCGGATTGAGTTGAGAACACGACAAATCAAAAAAGCAAACATAAGAATATTTCATTTCTTATTACAACAATTTACATCAGAGTACAAGAATATAACAGAGTATGAATAAATATTATACATTCAATAAATAGCAGATATTTAAATTAGATTTGAATACATAGCAGTGGAAAATAATACATAACACAACTGAAAGAAATACACGGATACAGAGCTTTCCGAATATAGTTCCAGTTGTAAATCCAGGATCCTGGAAAAGAAATAATCTGCATAACCAAAACTATTAGCTGCCCATGCGGAAAATAGGGGCAACCAAAGTTTAGGTTAAAACAATAAACTCCAGGTCAGTCATGTGACCGGTGTGAGAACTAAAACAGTTATTAATTTGATTTTAAAGTTAGGTAAATCAAGGGACCACGCCGTATAACACGGAAAGGCTTACCCCCAAGAATACCAGTGCATAAAACAAACAGCGCAATGCTAAATAAAGAATAATGAAGCTATTATAAAACTCAGGTCCCATCACACAATGCAACGCAAGCCGGAGGATAGAGTTTTACCTTATAATAGCCAAAAATGCTTGGTACGTGAAATTTCATATTTTATTATTACTATAAGTGTATAGTGTCAAAACAGCTTCAAATATAAATGTATCAATCATAGACGGCATAAGCGCCCCATCCCACTATGTCGCCGCATATAGGATTACAACAAAAACCGAGATGTCGTATTGGAAGTTGGATTCCATCATGAACCAAGGCAAGGGATCATCCTTACCGAATTCGAGATAGTCTAGCCTACCATGTCTCAGGCTACAGTCGCAACTGCACCTAGGAAAATGCAGGGCTGGTCCACCCGTTGGTGGATTAGTAATCCCTGAACAATACGTTTCCCCGCCCTATGGGGCGTAATGGTCAGTATGTCGACCATATCATCCATCGGCCCCGTAGTGACCAATATATCCGAGGTACCTCACTTTCCAACAACCACATAAGTAAAAATATTTAGGCTTCATACCGTGACACCACTCCTAGCTAGAAAGAAACGCATGTCCTCCATGCCGTCCTTCAACCCGTTTCTGGTTCATATCGGGGTGTGAAGCTTGCGAATTAATGCTAAACAAAACTATGCCATTTAAGGTCGTGCTTTGATCATCAACCACAAGACTCTGCTTTTCAACAGAAGCCTTGATCATTTGCATCTCCGCATGCCACATAGGCAATTCACGCCAAGCGACTAATGTCTATCGATATATAACCTCTGAGCTCGTATGTCTTAGAGAAGGGTGTTAAGCAAGAGAATAAATTCTCCGCCACTAAACAGATATATATTTGATAGAGATCAATCAACAAAGAATAAAATCCAATGTCAGACACACATCCATTTACAAGTTCGTTCTGGGTTTGAACGAAACCGAAGGCACTTTATTCCTCGTCCCATATGTTCTATACAGGAGAGAGGTCCTCGCATATCCGGTCGATCTCCAAGTACGTCTAGACGATCACCACTTATTACCTCGTCTTGGGTGTACAGCCCAATCAAGACATCAGTAATCATCCAAACGATGTGAAGACCTCCGGTCTTCAACCACCGTCTTCATCATCGACTTATCGTCGCATCAGTTATTCATAATGGGTATAAACCCAGCCTTTCCGAATAACTCGCATGTATTATAAAAAGTGCTATAAAACAAACATATGCCTCACTCCAATTCTGAATATTCATTTATTTTGATATTCATATCCTTTGGGAAATGTTCCCATTAATTTTATCAAAGATAAATTCTTTAAATTTATTCTTTAATCTCCCTTTAGATATCAATTCAAACCAAATTAAGGTTCATCCATACTAGTCGGGATTAGCGCACCTTACCGAAGTAATCATTTGTTATATTTCCCAATCCCAACCTATTCATCCCATGGAGAAAAACTGATGATACTCCATATCTAACACCACTGTGTTATCGGTAAAGTTAACTACCATTTATCGTTCAAATCTAATTAAAGACTTAACTATCAATTGGAGCAAAACTAGTGGTACTCCATTCTCGATCATTTTCCCAGATTCGATAATTTAAATTATCTCATTCTCTTTTCAATCTAATTAATGATTCATTAAAACTCCATTTAGTTTTAATCTTCCCAAAAATCAATATTAATGATTATTTAACTTTGGAAACACAAACATGCCACATCGACAATCTACACGTATTATTGATTTCTGCCGACATATAACCTCTAAGCTCGTACGTCTTAAAGAGGGGTGTTAAGCAAGAGAATAAATTCTCCACCACCAAATAGATATATATTTAGCAGGGATCAACCATACAGTTCGAAATACAATGTTAGACATGTAATCCTATCTTTAGCTGGGTTAAAGAACTAATGTCATTTAAAACACAGTTCACGATAAGCCCAAAATCTCATTCCATTGATTATGGAATCTTCACAGAAAACAGATCAATATATATAATCGATATTAGTTTCTGTATCTGACTAATAATATAAGTGGAATAACGACAAAGCCTTTTAAATTCCATATATAGTAACAGTCTACCTCCATAGAAGCTCACTTCGATTATTACCAATTCGAATTCCATTCTATTCCAATTTAATATATTAAACTGGAAAACTTTACTTTGGAAAATCCCATTAATCTTAATTAAAAGATTTATAAATTCCAAATCTCATTTCACTGTTAATCGGGTTAAAAGAACAAATATTGTTAAAAACACAGTTCATAATAAACCCAATTCACATTCCATTTTATTCCAAGTAAATTTTAATTAACTGGAAACTTTAATAATCTTAATTAAAAGATTTATTCTTTTCACACGGGGTTTAAGAACAGTGTTATTTAAGACACCATTCAAGACAAACCCCAAAATCCAATTCTTTTATTCAATTCCAATTAAATATTAATTAAGTGTAAACCTTCACTAAATCTTAAATTAAAGATTTATTCTTTCCTCAACTGGGTTGAAGAACAGTGTTATTAAAGACATCGTTCACGATAAACCCAAAATCCAATTTGATATCAGATACAAGGCCCTGAATAGAAATTATATCGACTTATATTCAATATCAAATTCTGAAATCAACAAATATCGTATTGGGAATAAAGATATATATATATACATATATATATATATATATATATCTTCCAAATTCCTCCACAATATCCGCATAATCACGGAATCCAATATCGAAATATTCCAGATATAATTTCGATTCAAATCCATTCCAATTCACATATTGGAAATTCTGGTTATCTTTTAAAACCATTTCAAATCCCATTTATTTATTTAAAAATATTGGATTATAATTCTAGTTCATAACTAGTTCATTTTGATAAAAATATATTTTTATCTTTACAAACGTGGAATTTTTCATTCAAATTCTTTCCAAATCATTTATTATGATTTTACACAAATTATTACTATTTTTAATAATTTTATCAAGGTCTGTACAGTCGATTTCCATAAACGGTCATCGAACTGCACTTACAACGAACTTTTCCAAATTTGATTTGGACATAATTCCAAATCCAACTGTTAGATTTCAAATCTCTTATATTCGTTGGAAATCTCTTTTCGATACGAACCCAATGGTTCCAGTTTTAGGAGAATCCGATGGTCGGATCTCCCGTTACATCCATTTGAATTTAATGGTCGAAATTCGCGAACGGTCGCTGCGCGACGCGTTCAATTCAGGCCATTTACTATATATAATATGTATATTTCGTCGATTTCCATTTAAATCGTATTTTATAAATCATTCATAAATTCGTTTTAAAACGATTTTAACTTCATTTCAATTTTAAATCAAAATTGAATACTCCTTATCATTATATTATTTAAATGATAGAATTTTCAAAATATCAGATTTTGAAATAATTTCCTTTTCGATATTCATTATAAAAATGATTAAAATCGATATAAATATTGTTGAAGCCAAAATGGCATTAATCTAACCAACACAGCTTCATATATTTAAATATTTTCGTGTTCATCCAAATTGGACATTAAAATCATATTTTGATCCCTTTTTGAATATTATTTTAAAATATTAGTTATTTTAAAATATTCATTATTCGTCATTTTAAATATTTGTTAATTTAAAATATTCGTTCTTCCTAAAGTGGAATCAGACACAGTCAGTTACCATATAATTTTATTTATATGGGTTTCATACTCACATGTACACAACAATAATCAAATACAGTCAACCATCATCTATAGTGCATTACACAACTGCATAAGCGTTAAATATAAATCACATTTGGTTTCTACTCCGACGTTTTATTTCTGAATTAGAGTGAGAAGTTCTCACCTTTGATTTCCACTCCGACATTTTATTTCTGAATTTCGGAACAGTTTGGATTTGCCCGAAATTCCAACGCAATCTTTTTCACGTTGTTCATAGTAAAAATCACATTTTTAATATGATGTTTATATATTTAAAAATCGCGTTATATACATAAAAGATCACATTTTTATCATAACGTTATACATATAAAAATCACATTTTTAAATCGTTATCCTTATAATAAAAATCAAAACTTTTTATCGCTAATCATAAGTTTTTAATATGCTATCATATAAATAAAATTCAAATTTATATCTCGTTACTACATATATAAAAATCCAATTTTTATTCCATAACCATATATGTAAAATCTAAATTTTATCTAACTAAAAATTGTATTTTTATCTAAGCAAAATCATATTGCTACTGTCTATATAAAAATCATATTTTATACTGCTACTGGATATATAAAAATCATATTTTTATACTGCTACTGCATATATAAAAGTAATATTTTTGTACTGCTACTGTATATATAAAAATCATATTTTTATATCGCTACCCATATGATAAAAATCATATTTTTATCTTGCTATACATAATAAAAATTGAATTTTTATCTCCCTATACATATAATAAAAATCAAATTTTTACCTCGCTACAAAAATAAAAATCATATTTTTAATTCGCTACAAATATGAAAATTAAAATTTTAAGACTATGCCATTCATATAAAAATAAATAAAACTGATTTTTATATTTTTAAAACTAATTACATTAAATAAAAACAAAAATAAAATTAAAAAACTTACAATGGCGGGTGATGTCAGAGGGGGCGGCGGGGATAGGTCAGGCGGAGGTGGGTCCTTGCAGGCGGCGACGACGACGAATTGGGGAGGCGACGTTTTGATTCTACTAGGGTTTTGGGGGGGGGGACTCACGGTTTCAGAAGGGGGCGTTGGAGAGGGAAGAGGAAGCGGTGTAGGAGGAGATGGGGGCTCGCGGCCTATCGCCTGAGGTGGGGGTGTAAGCGATAGCGGCGGCGACGAGAGGGGTAGCGGCTTCGAAGTACGACGACGGGATTTTATTTATTTATTTCGATCTGAACCATAATGTGAAAGAGAATAGAGAGGGAGGTGTTTTATATAAATTTTAATTATTAATTATTTTAATTTTGAACTTCATAAAGTTACTTTTCCATTTTAACCCCAAATCGAACCCATTGACTGTCGCCCCTAGCTAATTATCCTCATTTCGAACATAATGGGGTAGGTTTCATAACCCACTTCGGTTGTTACGATTAGTTTCCATTAAATTTAAAATATAAATCAATATATTTTAAACTCAAACGCACATTTTAACTTACAGGGGCCACATACTAACTCCAAAAATTCCAGAAAAATAAATCTGGCTATGTTTAGACGATACGGTCCTAACAAAACTAATTTTGTTGAATTTGGAGACCGTTTGAAAAATGGCCATTTTTTTGTTGATCCAAATTGACTAAAATTTGACAAAACACGTTTTCTTTTGCCACGCTCCCATATTAATTCCAAAAATTATGAATTTTGGACCTAGCAATAATTGACATTCCGGATCCAACAAAAGTGGTTTCGTCGAAAACGGAGGTTGTTTTCAAAATGGCTATTGTTAAGGGTTATATACTATAATAAATATATATAAATTCCATTGCGACCTTTTTGAATTTTAAACTGGACATAACTTACAATTCCTAAAGTAAAATCTCAGTTTCTTACATTCTTAGAAAGATATTATTAAACAGTTTCAAATATTTCTAGTTTTTCCCAACTTTGACTTATATTGAATTCTGTATATTCATTTGAAATTAGAAATCGAATTTTCTAACTACCGCGTCATTTCAGGCTCGTTTTATAATTAAAATAAATTTATTCGTTCTAACTTCGATTAAAATAAATTTTTGTTTTTTATTATTTAAAATAAATCATTTTAAATATTCAAAATTCATTAAAATTGCTAAAATAAAAATTTTTGGTTCCGATTTTCCGGGTTGTTACATAATTATTAGCAATAATACTATATTATTTATAACATCATTATAAAAGTAATAATATCTACAATGTCTACCGAAATAACTATAAAAAAGGGTTTTAAATAATGCTTTCTTTATATTATTATATGCATATTAGATTTCATTCAATGACGTTATATAATTTATATTATTGCCTTTAACTATAATGTAACATTAATATTTACTAATCAATAATAATACTATATTATTTATGAATATTTAATAATCAATCATTAATAATATTATATTAATCATTTATAACTTGAAATAATTAATACTTATTATTAAATAATCACTAATTACTAGTTATTATTTATAATCAGTACTCCAACATGCTTAACTTTAATTTTCAGTTATTAGTAAGTAAAATCGAGAATTAATATAAAATATCTAATAATTTATAATCAATAGGCTTAATTTTACATCCCAATTATTAGTAAGTAATATCAAGTAATTAATATTAAATATATAATAATTTTTAACTAACAATAAATACTAATAATTTATGATTAATAACATTACTATTAAAAATTAAAAATAATGTTGAAAATGAATAATTAACAACATATACATGTTAATTAATAATTTATACATACTAATTTTCTAATACAATATCATAATTGTAATAATTAACTATATATACATGTTAATAAATAAATGGTAAGTGATTACTAACTACTAGTAAAGAGTTACTAATAAGTAACAATAATTTATTTTTGTATAAATTAATTTATAATTTGTGTTTGAAAGAGGTATTTTTAAGAATAAATTGATTACTTGTTATTATAAATTGATAATTATGACAAATAACTTTAACTTAATTAAGACGAATATTCAATAATTCATACTTAACAAACAATATTAATAACTAAGAAGTAATATTTAGTATTTTATATTTTATAATTAATAATTATTGTGTAGTATAATTTTATTGTTGATGATTGTTAATAAATAATAATGCATGACAAAGGTTTAAGTTTTATAATTAAATCTTTATTATAATTTATGATTTATAGTTAAATTTTAAAAACCATAACTGGTGATTTGTCACTATATTCGTTGTTATGCACCTCTTTCTAGACCAAGTCATACAAATAAAACTGGATGAGAGAAAACAGTAACAAGAGCAGTAGATGTACTTAGGTTAAACAGAATAATATTACTTTTCATTTCTATGCACTAATGCTAGTATAACAGGATTAGGTGTCACCCTAATGTCTAAACTGAAGCAGAAACGGGAACAGAATAATTTCCACAGAAACAGAATGCTAGTAATGGGTCTTTACCACCCGAACAGAAACAGACAGAAACAGAATGCTAATAATGGGCCTTTATTACCCGAACAAAGGCAGACAGAAACATAATGCTAATAATGGGCCTTTACTACCCGAACAGAGGTAGACAGAAACAGAATGCTAATAATGGGCCTTTACTACCCGAACAGAGGCAGACAGAAACAGAATGCTAATAATGGGCCTTTACCACCTGAACAGAAGGTACAGAAACCGAAAACAGATTAATCCCTACGGAAACAGAATGTAGAATTAGGTGTACACTAGTAAATGGGTCTTTACCACCCGATCAGACGGTACCACGCAGAAACAGACAGGTGTTGCCACCCAACAGAAACAGACGGTACCAACAGAAATAGACAGAACTAAGTGTACCCTAAAACCCTACCCCAAGCGATCGGCTCCCTAATATATAAATACCCTGTATTGGCTCCACAATAGGGTGTATCACTCCCTAAAGTGACAACCAATTGGCACAGACCTATTTACAGATGTCACGGCATCTTACATTCTCAGAGGCAGACCGGGATCCATGCACGCACATGACCCAGTTGGAACGCACCATCAACACCCCTCGCCATTATCAGAATGAACCACTTATAATTAGTTCAGTAAGCGTGCCTGAACCCTACCTACTGTTGGGTCAAAGTTTTGATACCAGAAAGGGTTACTGACTAATATGGGTCCCAAACAACAGATGACACAAGTAATTTTCCTCCTAACCTTGTGTCCCAAGACTAACAGATTTCAGATTAACTTGTTTACAAGTTCAGACATACAGAGTTCAGATCAACTAGTTCGCAGATCAGACAAGTTTCAGACTAACGGATCAGATGTACAGATTTAACAGATTTACAGATTTGTCTAACTTTGTAACTGGGCCTACAGATTCACGAAATGGGTTTGTTAAATTCATTAGTCCAATTGGTTTAACCCTATCCACCCAACACGTTTTAGACATCATATTTATCCCAGATTTGCATTAATTAAATATTAGTGCACAGACCTCTCACATTAGGTCGGTAGCTTGTGGCCGCTGGATATGTCGGGCGGTTCCGGGCAGACATCTGCCACAAGCCAGACCTAACTTCGTGTCTAAGCATATTTAGTTATGCCTACGACCTCTCACATTAGACTGACAGTTTGCGGTTGCTGGTTAAGCCGGTTGGTTCCGGGCAGGCTTCTACCGCAAACAGAGTCTAACCTCGTGTCATAGCCAATTCATTCCAATACAGATTTTTCAGATATTAGACTAATTCTGTTTATTTAACAGATTAAACTTCTGTACAAGTTACAGCAGATTATTCGAGTTTCTATTAACAAGTTTTGCTCAATTTTAAGTCGAGCATTTCAGTTCCAACAGATTACATCATTCAACAGATTAAACAGATAACAGATCTTGCATATTAGGCTATTTACCAGATTTAGCAGATAAGGCAATTTAACATAATTAGTAGATTAGGCAATTCAATCTAATTAGCAGTTTAGGCAATATAACAGAACTAGCAGATTAGGCAATATAACAGATTTAGCAGATAACAGATTTAGCAGATTATCTAAAACTCTATTTACATATCTTGCCCAATCATAAATTTAGCCTAAACTTACATGCCTAAATCAAGGTCATAATTCATAATACAATATATGCCCCACATTTTAGCCTTAATATTCCCATTTACAGTTCATGTCAAAACTAGATTTAATATTCTAGTTCACCATTTATGTCCAAGACTAATACACATGTAAATCATTCTATTATAGCCAACTCAGATTATGCCAACATATTTGCTATGCCAGATTTACTTAATTAAGCTACGCCCAATCCCCGTATAACATGTTTCCACCAATTCTCTAAATACTCATGAAATGTCCCTATAGGCTCGATGTACATAACAGTGAATGGGAATAAACTAGCAAAGTTACATACTGAATATGAGATCTAACATCGTTAAGGGAATAGGCATAAGAAACTAACTACCATAGTTATAGGCAACTAACCACAATAGTCATGGGCGACTAATTACAATAGTTTCTTATTCAATGTCATAGGCAAAAGTCTCATAGTCATGAATCATAGTCATGGGCAATAGTCTCATAGTCAATGAATCATAGTCATAGGCAATAGTCTCATAGTCAATGAATCATAGTCATTAGTAATAGTCTCATAGGCAACAGTTTCATGCCCAATTATGCTTTATTATTTGTCCCAAAATTTAGCGTTCGTGCGTTAATCTCTTATGAGATTCGGCGCAGGCTCGTATTAGCCTGGCTATAGAACAGAAAGAAGAAAGAGGTATAGAATAGTCACAGAAAAGCAAAACTGACAGATAAGAATATACATAACCTCAGATTCAGATTTATAATCATGTCACAATTATAATTACAATTTATAGCGGAAAATAACTGTACTTGCCTTTTGTGGTTTTAAGAAAGGATAATAAACTGTTGTTGATGCAGAAATGCTGAATTATTCCTCTTTAATTGTTGTCGTAGCTCTAGACTTCGATTTGGGATTTGATTTAGCTTTTAATTCTATTCAGATTGGAAGAAGATGCATCAGTCCAAGTTTTAATTCCAGCAGGGTAGCGACGCCATTTTTATTTTTAATTAGAACAGAGGCAGAATATAGACAGAATGAAATTGTGTAGAGAAAACGAGGCTAGGAGCTGTTTATATTGGATTAGGCGGACGAATCTAGAAAAAAAACGAGTCTAAATACATCAGAATGCATCAGGTTCAGAAAGAGGGTTCGGGAGGCAGGTCGACCTGGTCCCTCCTGGTCGACACTATGGTCGACCTGGCCCCTGGGAGGTCGACACTATGGTCGACCCCCAGGTCGACCTGGTCCATGGGCGGGAATTTTCCTGCCCAGCCTATTCTGGGATTTTGAATTCGAATTTGAATTCAAATTTTCGAGCTGTTTTCGATTCTGAAATTCTCTGAAACTTTGGAGGGCCATATCTCCCATACGGACTCCGTTTCTCGAAAACTCGGACTCGTTTCCAAGCAAAATTTCAAGACGAACGCAATGGCGCAACCCGTTTCACTTGATTCTTATTTTATAATTTAATTATTCTCTAATTTGTTACTTATACGATTACAGAAAATATGGGGTGTTACATTCTCCCCTCCTTAAAGGATTTCGTCCCCGAAATCTTCAAGTTAAGAAGAATGTGTCCTACCATCCAGTCATCCATCTACTCAACCATCATCCACAAGCATCCATTGTCCTTAGAAAACTTCTTATGTCGTATGAACATATGCAAAAGTGTGTGTATATGTTCCTTATCTAATGCAAAGATCAGGCGGTCCACCGATTCATTTGACCTCCTTAATGCGAACTATGTCAGTGTCATGAGTCCAACATGTATGCAATTTTCCTATTTGATACATATCATTCTTATATGAGTGAAACCATTCATTCATATGCAACATCCATGTGATGAGTCAATCATTTTGCATCCACAAAAATTGAAAATGCTCACACATCCATATGCAGTATGAGAGTGTATTCGAGCCGATCTTGTGACTAGTGTGTGTATATGCTTCCACGAGCAACCACTTGCATCCACTTGCAACCATCAAACATAACATGTCTCAAACACATGTTTACATCCATAGTATTCCTATTTATAGGTCGAAGACTCGATTGATAGGATACAGTCGAGTGATGGGAGCGAGTGCGGTTAAACAAAAACTTGGTTTCCATTAGACCTTGGTTGAGAGACAAATTCCCCTAAGTATCAACCCCGAAGACCGAAATCAACATCAGATTAACAACCAGAGGATTACCCTCTTTAGAAAATGTCAAAACTGGAAATCTCAACCTTATCAGAAATATTCAGATATTTACAGATTACCGGTACAGAGCAGATTACTAACTAATTCTTAGGAAACTAAGCATGATAAAAACCCAGAATGTATGCGTCATAGTCAACTTAACGCTCAACACAGATACCCAACTTACCACGCTTACATGAGTCATAACCTTTATGGGTCTGAGTCTACAGCGGAATCAGAAACAATACTAGTATTCAAGTGCAGAGTATCGATTACAGAATCGAAATGCCAGAATCAGAAAAGATTTTTAACCCAAAAATCAGATAAAGAAATTAAACCTCCTACAGAAAGTTTTCCTATTTCTATCCTATCCACTAGCCTCGAGAGTGTTCGCATGCCTTCCAAAAGTTGGTCCTGCCCTCTGCCCTTGCCCTCATTTCTTCGGATAGTCCCCAGTGAAGTGTCCCATCTCACCACA
Organism: Allium sativum; assembly: GCA_030737875.1. Lineage (NCBI taxonomy): Eukaryota > Viridiplantae > Streptophyta > Magnoliopsida > Asparagales > Amaryllidaceae > Allium > Allium sativum. Next base: position 45,268,616 of record CM060919.1, on the reverse strand, counting down.
GTTGAAGCAAGTGCCCTTTCTTTTTCTGCAATCCTTGTTCAGATGAGTCGAGCTTCCACAAGTAAAGCACTTTTCTCCTTCTTATCTTCAGACTTTTCACCCTTCTTTTGTGTTTCCTTTTTGGGCCATGCTTTCTTGTTCTGTGGTTCTTCCTTCTTTGCCTCTTTCTTGCCGTTGTCTTCCTCGTGCAGTAGTGCCATATCCACCAATCTCTCGTAAGTCGCTCCCGTGGGTACATGGGTCATGGCTAGGCTGTGCAGTGGCTCGTTCAATCCTTTAACAAAGCGGAGAGCCTTTTTATGCTGGGTGTTGACTAAATCTAGTCCAAACCTAGCCAGTTGGTTGAACTGGTTGATGTATTCCTTGACCGTCATACTTCCTTGCTTAAGAGATAAGAACTTTTCCAGTTGTAGACTTCGTTCAGCTTGCGAGAGGAATTTCGTCTCAAACCTTGTTCTGAAATCCATCCATGTTTCAACCGGCCTCTTGGCGTTAGTGACTTCCCAACAATAGGAAGCTTCATCCTTGAGCAACCATACCGCCAATTGTACCTTCTGCCTATCGTCCACCTCGAAAATAACGAACAGATCCTCAGTTTCTTTGAGCCAGCTCCTCGCTTCTATGAATGATTCAGTTCCCTTGAAATCCTTTCCACCCATGGCCCTAAAATCTTTACAGATCTTTGAAAAAAACAATTGCACGAGGAGGGGGCGGAGGAGGAGGAATCGCTGCAGCTGAAGGAGGAATATCTACTGAGCCTGCATCGTTGGCCCTAGCCTCTAAATACCTCCTGAACCAGCCAGGTATTGGCACGCCCTCTGGAAAGTTAAGATTCCCAAACAGGCTGGAATGAAAGAAAAAGATTTAAAATGGAGGACTGAAAAGATAGATTATGGCTTTTTTGGGGATTATATTTTTCAAAAATAAACATTACTTTTGAAAATACTTCCTTTTCAAAACCTTTTTGAAAATAGTTTTCAAAACTTTTTATCAAATCTGGTAACCTTCAGCTCTGATAACAAGTGTAACACCCCACCTCCACTAAGGTCACTTACAAAGGGAATGCCTTAACTTTCGTGGAGCGTTTTAGTAGACAGAACAGAAATTTACAAGACAGATAAACAATACTTGAGAAATTATATCTGTATTACCGCGGAAAACAGAAATCAGTTTGCTTACATCTTTACCAAAAACTCAAGTACATAAATATCAGTCTTGTTCAGAAAATCATCAGAGTACAAAACTTTAAAATCATAATCCCCACAGAAGCTACCATAAGGAGTTAAGTCATACTTCAAGCACTCTAAGTACTTCAAGCAGAAGAAATCCGGATCAAGCTAAAGTGTTCCCTCCTTGGAAAACCGGGGGGGGGGAAACGGAAGAAAAAGGGGCGAAAACAAGCAAGGTCAGACATAAAGTCTGGCAAGTCCAATGACTTTCAGCATATGAACAGATAATAATAATAATGGCATGCAAATAAAACTGGATGAGAGATAACAGTAACAAGAGCAGCAGATGTACTTAGGTTAAACAGAAGAAACAGAATAATATTACTTTTCATTTCTCTGCACTAATACTAGTATAACAGGATTAGGTGTCACCCTAATGTCTAAACTGAAGCAGAAACGGGAACAGAATAATTTCCACAGAAACAGAATGCTAGTAATGGGTCTTTACCACCCGAACAGAAACAGACAGAAACAGAATGCTAATAATGGGCCTTTATTACCCGAACAGAGGCAGACAGAAACAGAATGCTAATAATGGGCCTTTACTACCCGAACAGAGGCAGACAGAAACAGAATGCTAATAATGGGCCTTTACTACCCAAAACATAGGCAGACAGAAACAGAATGCTAATAATGGGCCTTTACCACCTGAACAGAAGGTACAGAAACAGAAAACAGATTAATCCCTACGGAAATAGAATGTAGAATTAGGTGTACACTAGTAAATGGGCCTTTACCACCCGATCAGACGGTACCACGCAGAAACAGACAGGTGTTGCCACCCAACAGAAACAGACGGTACCAACAAAAACAGACAGAACTAAGTGTACCCTAAAACCCTACCCCAAGCGATCGGCTCCCTAATATATAAATACCCTGTGTCGGGTCCACAATAGGTTGTATCACTCCCTAAAGTGACAACCAATTGGCACAGACCTATTTACAGATGTCATGGCATCTTACATCCTCAGAGGCAGACCGGGATCCATGCACGCACATGACCCTGTTGGAACGCACCATTAACACCCCTCGCCATTATCAGAATGAACCACTTATAATTAGTTCAGTAAGCGTGCCCGGACCTACCTACTGTTGTGTCAAAGTTTTGGTACCAGAAATGGTTACTAACTAATATGGGTACCAAACAACAGATGACACAAGTAATTTTCCTCCTAACCTTGTGTCCCCAGACTAACAGATTTCAGATTAACTTGTTTACAAGTTCAGACATACAGAGTTCAGATAAACTAGTTCACAGATCAGACAAGTTTCAGACTAACGGATCAGATATACAGATTTAACAGATTTACAGATTTGTCTAACTTTGTAATTGGGCCTACAGATTCACGAAATGGGTTTGTTAAATTCATTAGTCCAATTGGTTTAACCCTATCCACCCAACACGTTTTAGACATCATATTTATCCCAGATTTGCATTAATTAAATATTAATGCACAGACCTCTCACATTAGGTCGGTTTCTTGTGGCCGCTGAATATGCCGGGCGGTTCCGGGCAGACGTCTGCCACAAGCCAGACCTAACCTCATGTCTAAGCATATTTTAGTTATGCCTACAACCTCTCACATTAGACTGACAGTTTGCAGTTGCTGGTTAAGCCGGTTGGTTCCGGGCAGGCTTCTACCGCAAACAGAGTCTAACCTCGTGTCATAGCCAATTCATTCCAATACAGATTTTTCAGATATCAGACTAATTCTGTTTATTTAACAGATTAAACTTCTGTACAAGTTACAGCAGATTATTCGAGGTTCTATTAACAAGTTTTGCTCAATTTTAAGTCGAGCATTTCAGTTTCAACAGATTACGTCATTCAATAGATTAAACAGATAACAGATCTTGCAAATTAGGCTATTTAGCAGATTTAGCAGATAAGGCAATTTAACATAATTAGCAGATTAGGAAATTCAATCTAATTAGCAGTTTAGGCAATATAACAGAACTAGCAGATTAGGCAATATAACAGATTTAGCAGATAACAGATTTAGCAGATTATCTAAAACTCTATTTACATATCTTGCCCAATCATAAATTTAGCCTAAACTTACATGCCTAAATCAAGGTCATAATTCATAATACAATATATGCCCCACATTTTAGCCTTAATATTCCCATTTACAGTTCATGTCAAAACTAGATTTAATATTCTAGTTCACCATTTATGTCCAAGACTAATACACATGTAAATCATTCTATTATAGCCAACTCAGATTATGCCAACATATTTGCTATGCCAGATTTACTTAATTAAGCTACGCCCAATCCCCGTATAACATGTTTCCACCAATTCTCTAAATACTCATGAAATGGCCCTATAGGCTCGATGTACATAACAGTGAATGAGAATAAACTAGCAAAGTTACATACTGAATATGAGATCTAACATCATTAAGGGAATAGGCATAAGAAACTAACTACCATAGTTATAGGCAACTAACCACAATAGTCATGGGCGACTAATTACAATAGTTTCTTATTCAATGTCATAGGCAATAGTCTCATAGTCATGAATCATAGTCATGGGCAATAGTCTCATAGTCAATGAATCATAGTCATAGGCAATAGTCTCATAGTCAATGAATCATAGTCATGGGTAATAGTCTCATAGGCAACAGTTTCATGTCCAATTATGCATTATTATTTGTCCTAAATTTAGCGTTTGTGCGTTAATCTCTTATGAGATTCGGCGTAGGCTCGTAGTAGCCTGGCTATAGAACAGAAAGAAGAAAGAGGTACAGAATAGTCACAGAAAAACAGATCTGACAGATAAGAATATACATAACCTCAGACACAGATTTATAATCATGTCATAATTATAATTACAGTTTATAGTGGAAAATAACTATACTTGCCTTTCGTGGTTTTAAGAAAGGATAATAAACTGTTGTTGATGCAGGAACGCTGAATTATTCCTCTTTAATTGTTGTTGTAGCTCTAGACTTTGATTTGGGATTTGATTTAGCTTTTAATTCTATTCAGGTTGGAAGAAGATGCATCAATCCAATTTTTGATTCCAGCAGGGTAGCGACGCCATTTTTAATTTTAATTAGAACAGAGGCAGAATATAGACAGAATGAAATTGTGTAGAGAAAATGAGGCTAGGGGGCTGTTTATATAGGATTAGGCGAACGAATCTAGACAGAAAACGAGTCTAAATACATCAAAATGCATCAGGTTCAGAAAGAGGGTTCGGGAAGCATGTCGACCCCCAGGTCGACACTATGGTCGACCTGGCCCCTGGGAGGTCGACACTATGGTCGACCCCCAGGTCGACCTGGTCCATGGGCAGGAATTTTCCCGCCCAGCCTGTTTTGGGATTTTGAATTCGAATTTGAATTCGATTTTTCGAGCTGTTTTCGATTCTGAAATTCTTTGAAACTTCGGAGGGCCATATCTCCCTCATACGGACCCCGTTTCTCGAAAATTCGGACTCGTTTCCAAGCAGAATTTCAAGACGAATGCAATGGCGCAATCTGTTTCCCTTGATTCTTATTTTATAATTTAATTATTCTCTGATTTGTCACTTTTACGGTTACAGAAAATATGGGGTGTTACAACACATGTCATAAATCCAAATCTAATGGTGTGAACTTATTTGGGTGATAGTCACAAACTTGCATAAATCATGTATGTCATAGATCTACATCTAATGGTGTAAACTTACGTTTGAACATGTAAACTAGCATGTAGAATTTGGCATATAACTCACACCTGTCATAGCCTAACTTTAGATCTAAAATAGATGTCATGAAGCACATAAGGTTATACATATAATTTTCCCCAACTTGCGTATGATTCATGTCTTAATAAAAATCTAAACTTGCATACAAACTTATGATATATCATATGAATCAACATACCCAAACTAGCATATGAACAACATGGTGATTTGATTATACATAAGCCAATCATAAAATTACAACATAGATGATCACAACTTTACAAGATAGCATCATAGAATTTACAACATAAACATCACAATTTTACTACATGAATAATAACATGCGGTCAATAATTCACATCATATCTAAATAGTCCACATCATAACTCAATCCAATTAATCGGCTAATTATTTTATTAAAATTATCGAACTCACAACTCAAAGAAGGTCTTGAGTTCTGAATTCTGAGTTCTGAAGTTGTAATCGCTTTCCCTTGAAGAAGATTCGTTGTTTAAGTTGAAAAGAATTGAATTAGATTAGCTTTCTTCCTCTCTAATTGGTGGCGGCTATGCTGAGTTGCTAGGTGACGGCATGGAGGCCATGAATCTAATTTTGATTTTGATTTTAGGGTTTGAGTCTATAGGTGTTTTTATAGAGTTTAGGATTAGTTTAAGCCGTCCGATCAACCCAGAATTAATCCCAGCCAATCAGAGCATATCAGAAACCCTAATGAGTTAGCATCTAGTCATCAACATGTCATAAAACAAATCTGCCCGGGGGGGGAGGGTAGGTCGACCCCAGGTCGACCCTATGGTCGACCTGGTCAGGGCAGGTCGACCCCCAGGTCGATCCTATGGTCGACCCTCAGGTCGATCCTATGGTCGACCTGGCAGGAATTTTCCCGCCTACCCTGTCTGACTCCGAAATTTGAATTTTTTGAAATCTGTTTTGAATTTTCTGAAACTTCCGATGGCCATAACTTCTTCATACGAAGTCCAATTCACGTAAAATCGGACTCTATCTCAGCCAGCATTCCGAGACGAACAAACTGGCACAACCCGTTTCCCTTAATTCTCAAGTCTGAGATTAGTTATTCTTTAATTTGTGAATATTAGTGTTAACAGAAATACGGGGTGTTACATTCTCCCCTCCTTAAAGGATTTCGCCCCCGAAATCTCCAAGTTAAGGAGAATGCATATCCTACCATCCAAACAACCATCAAACACATGCATCCATTGTCCTTATAAATTTCTAATGCTGTATGAACATATGTAAGAAGTGTGTGTATATGTTCCTTATCTAATGCAAAATCAGGCGGTCTACTGATTCAGTTGACCTTCTTAATGCAAACCATGATAGTGCCGTGCGTCCATTATGTATGAGAAAGAACCCTATCGATACATATTATTTCTACATGTGTGCACAACCATTCACCAAAATGCAACATCCATATGATGGTACAACCATTATACATCCATTAGCTTAAATATGCACACATATTTATATGCAATATGCAATATGAAGTGACTGAGCCGATCTAGTGCCTAAAGTGTGTGTATATGCATCCACGAGCAGCTACTAGAAAACACTTGCATCCACATGCATCCATCATACCTAACATGTCTCAAACACATGTTTCAACCATAGGACTACCCTATCTAAAGGTCAAAGATACTAGCGAGAGGACATACTAAAGATAAGATAAGTACAAGGTAAGCGATAAAGGAGAAATTAAAAGACATACCCTCGAAAAGAAAAGGGTATAATGAACGCATCTTATCTTCCGTCTCCCAAGTAGTGTTGCTCTCATCATCTCCCCATTGCACTTTAACTAGCTTGACCTCTCGATTCCTCAACTTCTTAATCTCCGACCCAAGAATGCACGTAGGAGCTCGTCGAATCGTCGCATCACGCTCTATCTCCACCTCTCTAAGCAAGCTCGGCTCTACCACTTCCGCGGTCTCGTGCAAGCATTTCCTCAAATGTGACACATGGAATACATCGTGTACACCACAAAGTCTCTCGGGTAACTCTACTTTATACGCCATCTGCCGAATCCTCTCCTTAATAGGAAATGGTTCTACGAACCTTGGTGCTAACTTCCCAACGGACCCAAAGCGAACGACGTTCCGTAATGGAGACACCTTGACAAAGACAATGTCCCCAATATCAAACTCAAGATCTGTCCTCCTCTTGTCCGCATAAGATTTCCGCCTATCTTGCGCCGTCTTCATCCTCCTTCGAATCAAATATATCTTTTCCGAAGTCTCTCTAATCATATCGGGCCCAAGTAAGATCTTATCTGTAGACTTCCACCAACATGTAGGTGAACGACACGGCCGTCCATAAATAGCCTCGAACGGTGCCATGCCAATGCTAGACTGAAAGCTATTATTATATGCGAACTCCACCAACGAAAGATGTTCCTCCCATGTACCTCCGAAGTCTAAGACACACAACCTCAATAGGTCCTCTAGAATACGATTCACCCACTCTGTCTGGCCATCCGTCTGAGGATGATATGTGGTGCTCAAACATAACTGAGTCCCTACCGCCTCTTGCAAGCTTTTCCAAAATTCGCTAGTAAAGATAGGATCGCGGTCGCTCACTATGCTAGAAGGAAAATCGTGCATACGAACTATTTCTTGAATGTATACGGAGGCTAACCATGGAGCAGTCCTCTTATCTTCACGGGAGTGAAATGGGCGCTCTTAGTAAGTCTGTCTACCACGACCCAAATCCCCGTATTACCCTTCCTCGATCTCGGTAACCCATCAATAAAGTCCATCGAGACACTTTCCCACTTCCATTGTGGGACCTCCAATGGGTGAAGCAATCCATCGAGCTTCTTTTGCTCTGCTTTTACTTGTTGGCACACCAAGCATCTAGCGACATACTCGGCCACGTCCTTCTTCATACCGGCCCAAAAGTAAACTCGTCTCATGTCCATGTACATCTTGTCCCCGCCGGGATGGATGGTCATCTTCGAACGATGCGCATCATCAAGAATGGTCTTCCTTAGATCCTCGTCTTTTGGTACACAAAGTCTACCGTCCCTACATAACGAACCCTTATCATCTAGGGTATACCTACGGAGATGGCTCAATGGCTCCCCTCCTTTGAGCTTCTCTACTAACTCAACCAACTATGGGTCATCTCGTTGTGCCTCGCTAATCCGTCCCAAAAGCGTAGGTCTGACCTCCAAGGATGCTAGCGAACCGGGTACAAAGTCAACGGAAGGTTTAAAGTCAAACGTAGAGATGAACTCTAAGCTTCGCCGCTCAACAAACAACGGACTCAAGGACAACCTTTTTCTACTTAAGACGTCCGCCACCACGTTACCCTTGCCAGGGGTATATGCTATCTCGAAGTCATAGGATGCTAAGAATTCCATCCACCTTTGTTGTCTTAAGTGCGAGTCCTTCTGAGAGAATAAGTATTTTAGCAATTTGTGGTCAGTGAACAATTCGAACTTTTCGCCAAGAAGATAATGGCGCCAAGACTTAAGCGCGAAAACAATAGCGGCCAACTCTAGGTCATGTGTAGGTTAATTTCTCTCATGCACTCTCAACTGCCTTCGACCATAGGCTATTACCCTCCCCTCTTGCATTAAGACTGCGCCTAGTCCTGTCTCACAAGCATCGGTATAAACGGTAAATGGCTTACTCCCATCTGGCAACACTAAGACTGGGGATGTGGTCAAAGCTTTCTTTAAACGTTGGAACGCATCATCACAATCTACGTCCCATGTGAAAACTAGGTACTATGGGTCATCTCGTTGTGCCTCGCTAATCTGTCCCAAAAGCGTAGGTCTGACCTCCAAGGATGCTAGCGAACCGGGTAAAAAGTCAACGGAAGGTTTAAAGTCAAACGTAGAGATGAACTCTAAGCTTCGCCGCTCAACAAACAACGGACTCAAGGACAACCTTTTTCTACTTAAGACGTCCGCCACCACGTTACCCTTGCCAGGGGTATATGCTATCTCGAAGTCATAGGATGCTAAGAATTCCATCCACCTTTGCTGTCTTAAGTGCAAGTCCTTCTGAGAGAATAAGTATTTTAGAAATTTGTGGTCAGTGAACAATTCGAATTTTTCGCCAAGAAGATAATGGCGCCAAGACTTAAGCGCGAAAACAATAGCGGCCAACTCTAGGTCATGTGTAGGTTAATTTCTCTCATGCACTCTCAACTGCCTTCGACCATAGGCTATTACCCTCCCCTCTTGCATTAAGACTGCGCCTAGTCCTGTCTTACAAGCATCGGTATAAACGGTAAATGGCTTACTCCCATCTGGCAATTCTAAGACTGGGGCTGTGGTCAAAGCTTTCTTTAAACGTTGGAACGCATCATCACAATCTACGTCCCATGTGAAAACTAGGTCCTTCTTCGTCAAGCGTGTTAATGGAGCTGATATTTTTGCGAAGTCCTTGATAAACTTCCTACAGTAGCCAGCCAACCCTAAGAAACTCCTCACCTCAGTAGAATTTTTAGGGACCTTCCAATCTTGGATGGCCACTACCATTGCGGGATCCACGTATATCCCTTCTTTGGAAACCACGTGCCCTAAGAATCGCACTTCCTTCCTCCAAAAGTGACACTTAGAAAATTTAGCTTTAATGCTATGCGCTCGAAGAGTCTCCAACACTTCCTAAGATGCAGGGCATGCTCTTCCTCGTTCTTAGAAAAGATCAAGATGTCGTCCACAAAGACTACCACGAATTTATTAAGGAACTCCCTAAACACCCTACTCATCAAATCAAAAAAGTATGCGGGGGCGTTGGTCAAACCGAAGGGCATCACAAGCCACTCGAAGAAACCGTCTGGAGTCCTAAAGGCAGTCTTGTCTATGTTATCCTCAGTCACTCTCAACTGATGGAAACTCATGACTAAGTCCAACTGCGAAAACACTGAGGCGCCAATTGACTGATCGAAGAGATCGTCAATCCTCGGCAGTGGGTGTCTATTCTTCTTAGTAAGCTTAATAAGTTCTCTATAGTCCACACAAAGTCTAAGGGACCCATCTACCTTCGTGGAAAATACTACTGGAGCACCACACTCCGATATACTACGTCTGATGAACCCCTTCTCAAGCAACTCCTTCACTTGCTTACTGAGTTCTCTTCTCTCTCTTGGAGCCACGTGGCGCACTGGCAATGCAATTGGCTTTGCATTATCTACTAGATATATTCAAAAGTCTATCTCACGTTTTGGGGGTAAACCCCTCACCTCATCGAAAACATCAACATATTCATGGACTATGGGAACAGAATGTAAATCATCATCGGATGCATCAAGGAATTCTAGGTAGCTAAGCATTACTGGACCTCTAGGGTCACAAGAGATATCAAGGGTCTTTCCAAAATGAGTCAACAATCTAACTACCCTTCTTTCACAGTCTAGGATGGCCCCATATCTAGTTAGCCAATCCATACCTAGAATTAAACCGTAGCCCATGAAGCCAAGAACAAAGGCGTTGCATTCAAACTCAACGCCCAAGCTAAACACTCTCAAATCCCGACATATCATAGAAAGATGAGCCGAACCACCAATAGGATTTGAGACTACTAAGGGATCAGTAACAAGACTTGTATTTAGGTGCAGTGTTTCAACTAACGATGTAGAGATAAACGAATGTGATGCGCCAGAATCGAATAAAGTACAGACAGGATGATCAAACAGAAAAACTAAACTTTCAACGGAAATTGCTCTACCTCGTTCTTGCAGCGGTGGGACCACGAGAGCCTGAACTTGTCCCCTTGCCTGCCCTGGTGCCATGAGAGCCTGCACCTGTCCTCCCGAGGTAGACCCTGCCCTCTGCCCTTTCCTTGGGCAGTCCTTAATCAGATGTCCCGCTTCGCCATAATGGAAACAACCGGTCTTCTTTTTCTTCCTACAATCTTTGCTTAGATAGCCTGGTGTCACACAGTTAAAGCATCTTTTCTTTCCCTTAGCATTGTTGCCTTTGCCACCTTTCTTGTTTTGTTGTTGCTGTTGCAGCTTCTTTTGATCCCCTTTCTTCTCGGGTGCCTTATTAGCATTGGCGCCCTTCTCCTCTTCATGCGTAAGCGCCATGTCAACTAGCCTTTCAAAAGGTAGCCCCCATGGGGATGTGGGTCATAGCTAACACATGAAGCGACTCGTTCAACCCCTTAACAAATCTCAGGGCCTTCTTTTCTGGTGTATTCACGTAGTCCAAGCCAAATCTCACCAACTGATTGAACTTGTTGACGTATTCGTTCACCAATAGATTCCCTTGTTTTAGCGCCAAAAATCTTCCCATGTATAGATTCTCTTAAGCCCATGAGAGAAACTTCGCCTCAAACCTCTGCCTAAAATCTAGCCATGTATCAACTCGGCGTCCTCCATTAGTGACCTCCCACCAAAACGAGGCCTCATCCTTCATTAGCCAGGCAGCTAACTGGAACTTTCTTCCATCTTCCACTTCAAAGATTCCAAACAATTCTTCCACCTCCTTTAGCTAGTTTCGAGCTTCAATAAATGTCCCCGTCCCATGAAAAGGTTTTCCCCCCATTGCCCGAATGTCCTTACATATCTTAGCAAAAGTATCGACACGAGGAGGAGGAGGAGGAGGAGCATTTGCTGGACCTGCAATGGCGGCTCTAGACTCGAGATATTGACGAAACCAACTGGGTACATGAACACCCTCTGGTATCTCAGATGCTTCAGACATGCTGAAACGAAAAAGGAAAGATTCAATACAAAAGAACCAAAGGAAAGATATATGGCCATTGGGGTTATGCTTTCTAAAATAAGCTTCTTCTCTTGAAGATACTTTCCTTAAAACATACTTTTGAAAGTACTTCTTTATAAAAATTGTTTTGAAAAACAACTTTTAAAAATTCATATCTGTTCTAGTAACCTTCAGCTCTGATACCATGTGTAACGACCCGTATTCTACGCATCATAGGATCGTAGGATATTTATTTCTTTCACATACGAAGTCGTATGATCATGTAACTTTGGGAGACGACTATTGTGATCATTTCCCATGTTCATGATTTTTCCCGATTTTTAAATGACCATTTTACCCCTAGTTGGCACTGTTTTGGCCATAACTTTTGACTGGAAAGGAATTTTGACCTGAAACCACTTCCATTGGCTCCGGATGATGGTTTCTCTTTCCGTAGAGTGGTCACATTAGCCAAACGGACTTACCGTTTGGGAGATATGGCTGAAACAAGTTTCAGATGGTGAAAAACAGCTTAATTGGGCTTAACCGGGTGATTAGCAGCTAGGCCCAGAGGGGAATTTCGGGTTTAGGGGTATATAGGGGCTGATTAGGGTTAGAAAACATTTCTTTAGACATTTTCCAGCCGCCACTTTCATTCCTCTTGACCTAGCCATGGCATCCACTCTCTAAATCTCTCTAAAACACCCAAAAATCACTTTCTAATTGAAGATTAGGCTTAGCAAACACCAAATCAAGGAGTATTAGCACAAGAACCGAGGTAGAGCTACTGTGTAAGATTGGGAACAGCGCCAAATCAGAGAATATTTCAGTTTTGGGGTTTTAGTTGTGGCAAAGGTGAGTGATAGCATCGTTTTGACACTAATTACAGTTAATTAAGGGTAATTAGTGAAGATTAGCGAATTTATACACTAATAAATTCTGGAAAAATGTTTAGAAATTCTTGAATAATATTTCATGCCTCTGTTAGAAAATTTAGACGATTTGATTAAGTTTTACTAAGTATGTGCTTAAACATGATTAAGAAGGATTTTGGGAAAATATGAAGTTTTAGTCATTTTTGATCCCTTTTGATTCATTTGAATTGTTGTTTGCTGTTTGTGGTTGCTATTACATGTTGCTATGACTCTATGGTATGTTTTATGATTGATTAGAATAGTTAAATTGGTCGAAAACGTCGTCGAATGGCGTAGAAAGCTCGCTGGAAAGTTGTAGAAATGTGCAGGTCCCGAACCGATTCGGATCGGAGCAGGGGTCGGATCGGACTAGTGAACTGACCAAGGGAATCCGAACTGGATTGGGACTTGTCACTGGAAGAAGTTTGGCAGGAAGGAAGGCCATTGCTTAGAGTTGGAGTTGGACAGAAGATCGGATCGGAGCAATGGAGCAGATTGGATCGGAGTAAGGGAGCAGACCGGATCGGAGAAAGGGAACAGGACGGATCGGAGCAGGCAAACAAGTCAAACAGAAAGAATCGGATCGGATGAACGACCTCCGAACCAAACTCAAGCAGAGACACACCCGAACCGAACCGATATCTGGAGGGGGAGAATCACTGAACCGACCCGACCCGGAGGAGGACACCGACCCGACTCGAAGTGGAGTATCCGACCCGAACCGAATGAAAGGATGACTATAAAACCGAACCGTGTTATACGTATATATCCGAACCGAACCGAATTCAGGACCACTTCTATGCGACGACTCTTTTGAAGACCAACTCCAACTCGGTCAAAACCCGAGATGCAAAGGAAGTCCAAATGAGAAGTTAGAGCTCAAGATTTAGATGGGAATCAACGAGTTCGCTTCATGGTTGGGCTTGGCTGCGGGACGCGTGCTAAGGAGTTATCGATGTCTATAGCTTTGAACCACTATGGTAGGAGGTACGAAGACGGATTCAGGGCCATTATGGCATCGGTAGAACCAAGGGCTACAACCAATGAAGTGGGTCATTGAAATGATTGGTCATGACTCCATATGTTTAGCTTGGTCATAACAGGGTTTCTACAAGTCGGGATTCGTCGTTACCTCAGTTTGTCTAGTGCTCCAAAGTGGTAGATATCGTACGCTTTAGGCACTGTGTGAGAGATGTGAGGATGGTTGCTATGGATGATTTGTTTGCTATCATTGTGACATGCACACCCCACCCCCGTATTCTTACACTATTTATTATGGCACCTTGGAGTATTGTACGGTATGTGGTACTAACTCTTTGGTTGCAGGTCCAGGTTCAGGTATGGCTTAGTATACCTGTTATTATTCTGTTTACATGCTTATCGCCCATACCAGGCTTTATGTCTGACCCAGAGTTTTATGTCTACTCTTATTACTCTGGGTGCTCACACGAGCAGACTAGAGACAGGTTAGCTGGTGATGCACGGGTAGATGATCCGGAGACGAGCAGGAGGCTTCCACGTACTATATACATAATATTCTCCCTGTGTTGTTGAAGATCACTGCTTGGGCATTGTTGGTGTATCTTCTACTTTAGCTTTCTTTTGTTTAGAGACAGTAAATTTGGAAAATTGTAATAAGCTGTATTTGGATTTCCGCTGCTTTGATGATTGATGTTGATTTTAGTTATCAGCTTATGCACTGTCTCACCTGTTTTATGTCAAGTATGTTATTATTATATTTTATTCCATGCGCTGTGAGACATTCTACAGGTTCCTTGATTAGTTCATTCCCTTCTTTCTTTTCTTCTGACGACCGTTCTGTGCTAGCTGGGCATGTGTACAGCGCTTTTTCGGAGGGAATGCAGGCTGGTGCGGGGCGGGCCGTCACACTTGGTATCAGAGCGAGGTTGCGTAGTTAACCTAGGGAAGTTATCAGGGAGAGATAATATACGTATACGAGAGAGCGTATTTGTGATTACTTTGGTTTTTTAAAAGCTATATATATATACTATTAGTAGTATAAGGATGAAGTCGTACTGCACTAGCACCACTATGGAGTCGTTAATCGTTTCCTTTTTCAGATTGACGATGAGCCGGTATACTAGAGGTGCTGGTAGGGGAGCCAACAATGGGAATGCTGCTGACATGAGGACGATGTTTACAGACCTCATGAGAGAGATGCTTAGAGATGTACAGAGGGCAGCTCCCAATGGTGGAAATGGTGGTGGTCCAATAGTGCAGGCGCCAAGAGTCGACTTCGCCAAGCTGAATAAGGATTATACTAGCCTGGGTGGGAAGCCGTTCCACGGAACGGAGTCGGCTACGGATGTTCAAGATTGGTTGGATAGTTGCGAACGCATCTTCGAGGATTTGGGTATCGAGGATGCGATGAAGAGAAAGCTAGCGTCCCGTCAGCTGCAAGGGCGGGCAATGAATTGGTGGAATGCTATAAAGGCAGCTACTCCCGAAGATCAGATTACTTGGGAGCAGTTTAAGGCTCGCTTTAGCGAGAAGTTCATTCCAGCTGCTCAGAAGTCAATGCTGTTTAAGAAATTCTTGGAGCTCAAGCAGAATGGCAGGGCTGTCTCGGAGTATATTGCTGAATTTGACACTTTGTCAAAATATGGGTTATCTCTCATTGATACTGCCGAGAAAAAGAATGAGAAATTCATAACTGGTTTGGATCAGTACTTGGGGGAAAAACTTATTAACCACATCGATGAGACGTTTGAATCGATTGTGGGGAATGCGTTAAGATCAGAAAGTCTCTACCCTAAGTCGAAGACTGAGGTTGCATCCGCAGATGAGCCAAAGCCACAAGCAAGTGGTGGAGGCAAAGGTGGTTCCCAGAATAAGAGAAAACAGAATCAAACTAAGGATGGCCAGAAGAAAAAGAATAAGCAAGATGTGGAGTGCTTCAGCTGTGGTAAGAAGGGCCATTATGCTAGTAATTGTCGGGCCAAGCCAGCGGATAGGAAGTGCTTCAACTGTGGCCAAATGGGACATCACAAGGACAAGTGTCCACAGCTCCCTAAAGAAAAGCAAATGGTGAAAGCATATGCTCTCAATGCTATTCCTTCTTCGTCGAATGCCCCAACTGCGGCGGAGAAGGGAAAGAATGTCGTCATTCAAGGTATGCTTTCTGTTTATGATGTTCCTGTTAGAGTTTTGTTTGATACCGGAGCTTCCAGTTCTTTCATATCTAGTGACCTGGTAGATAGGTTGGGATTGGAGCCCGAGATTGTCGATAGACCTTTAGTAGTGATGAACCCGATTGGTGGTTCGACTAGCCTTAGCATGATTTGTCATAATGTGGTCTTATCGAGTCATGGATGCATGTTTGTTTGTGATTGCTTTGTTTTGGGCTTTACTGGGTTTGGCATTATTTTGGGAGTAGATTGGCTCCGAAGGTATGGGGTGGTGGTAGACTGTGAGGGCTTTTTGGTGATAGCTAGAGCGGATGATGGGCGGAGGATAGTGTTTGGTGGTCTACCCAGTAAGGGGGTATTGGCTAGTTTTCTAAACTCCCTCGACATTCCGCATAGTGAGTTGTCAGGTTTGCCCGTGGTTGGCCAGTATCCGGATGTTTTCGAAGAAGTGACCGGACTTCCACCACACCGAGAGATTGAGTTTTGTATTGATTTGGTAAAAGATGCCAGACCTATAGTGATGCCACTTCGTCGTATGGCACCAAGGGAGCAGCGAGAGCTCGAGGTGCAAGTCAGCGATCTTTTGAAGAAGGGATTTATCAGAAGGAGTGTTTCTGAATGGGGAGCACCAGTTGTGTTTGCTACCAAGGCGGATGGTTCCCTTCGTTTGTGTGTAGACTACCGCGAGTTGAATAAAGTGACGAGGAAGAATAAGTATCCTTTACCGCGGATAGATAATTTGTTCGATCAGTTGAGTGGCGCGAGAATATTTTCTCAGTTGGATCTCGCGACAGGTTTTCATCAGCTTAGAGTGGAAGCGGAGAGTATAGCTAAAACGGCATTTCGAACGCCGTCTGGATTTTATGAATGGTTGGTTATGCCATTTGGGCTGACCAATGCCCCAGCATATTTTGTGGATCTTATGAATAGGGTATTCAGGGATCAGTTGAATAAGTTTGTCCTTGTGTTCGTTGATGATATTTTGGTCTATTCGAGGACAGAGGAAGAACACAAGGAACATTTAAGAGTAGCGATGGAGGTGTTGAGAAAACACCAATTGAAAGCAAAGTTTTCTAAGTGTCACTTCTGGAAGAGGGAAGTGAGGTTCTTGGGCCATGTTGTATCAGAG
This sequence comes from Allium sativum, assembly GCA_030737875.1. Taxonomy (NCBI): domain Eukaryota; kingdom Viridiplantae; phylum Streptophyta; class Magnoliopsida; order Asparagales; family Amaryllidaceae; genus Allium; species Allium sativum. The sequence continues at coordinate 45,251,828 of CM060919.1, read as the reverse complement.
AATGGTATTGCCGTGGACCCAGCAAAGGTGGCTACGGTACAAGATTGGCCTACGCCCAAGAATGCAACAGATGTAAGAAGTTTCTTGGGATTAGCTGGATATTATCGTAAGTTTATCAAAGGTTTCTCCAAGATAGCAGCACCATTGACCCAGGTGACCAAAAAGAATCAAGCTTTTGTCTGGGATGAAAGGTGCGAGAATGCATTTAAAAGTCTAAAGGACAAGTTGACAAGCGCACCAGTGTTAGTCATTCCTAAGGGGGACGAAGAGATGACGGTATACACGGATGCCTGTGGTACCGGACTGGGTGCTGTATTGATGCAAGGCGGTAGGGTTGTAGCTTACGCAAGTCGGCAATTGAAACCGCACGAGAGAAGATACCCTACCCATGATTTAGAATTGGCAGCGATCGTGTTCGCGTTAAAGATGTGGAGACACTATCTCTTGGGAGAAAGATTTGACCTGTTTACAGATCATAAGTCGTTGAAGTATCTATTCTCCCAGAAGGATTTAAATCTCCGTCAGCAGAGATGGTTAGAGTTCTTAGCTTCCTATGATTTTGACATCGCATACACACCGGGAAAGGGCAATGCGGTGGCTGATGCATTGAGTAGAAGACATGCCAGCTTAGGGGCTATGTTCCTTGAATGGAAGCAACTGGAGTATATCGCGGGGTTTGATTTCAGACCAAAGTGCGAATTGGATCCAGAAATGTTAGCAAGTTTGACGATCAGACCCACTTTGATTGAACGGATCGGCTCTAGTCAGAGGGACGATCCTAACCTATTGGAGATCATCTCCAAGTTAGAGATGGGTATCGATGAGGAGATGAACAAGTATGGGCTTGATCGAGATAGATGGCTTAGAAAGAATGGAAAGCTTGTTGTACCCAATGTCAATGGATTGAGGGATGAAGTGCTTAGAGAATGTCATCACTCAAAGCTGACCATACACCCCGGTGGTAACAAGATGTATCGAGATATGAAGCAGACTTACTACTGGGAAGGGATGAAAAGAGACGTTGGGAAATTTATATCCAAGTGCATGAATTGCCAGCTAGTTAAAGCCGAGCAAAAGAAGCCTAGCGGGTTGTTACAGCCCTTAGAAATTCCCGAATGGAAATGGGAGCAAGTCTCGATGGATTTCATCGATGGGTTACCAAGGACTAGATCGGGATATGACAACATTTGGGTAATTGTAGATCGACTGGCTAAAAGTGCAAGATTTATACCAGTTAAATCGACTAGAACGGCAGCTAAATTAGCAGAATTGTATATGAAGTGGATAGTGAGATTTCATGGAGTACCTAAAAGCATTGTGAGCGACTGAGACCCGTTGTTCACTAGTGGGTTTTGGAAGAGCTTGCAAGAGGCGCTAGGGTCAGAGTTACATCTCAGTACCGCATATCATCCTCAGACCGATGGTCAGACGGAGAGGGTGAATCGTATTTTGGAAGATCTCTTGAGAGCGTGTATATTGGATTTTGGTGGATCATGGGATGACCATTTGCATCTAGTAGAGTTTGCATATAATAATAGCTACCAATCCAGTATCGGTATGGCTCCGTTTGAAGCTTTGTACGGAAGACCGTGTAACTCACCATCATGTTGGATAGAGACTGGCGAGAAGTTTATGCTTGGGCCAGATGTGGTGAGGGAAACTTCAGATAAGATCAAGATCATTCAACAACGAATGAAGGCAGCCCAAGATAGGCAGAAAAGTTATGCTGATAAGAGGAGAAGAGACCTAAAATTCTCTGTTGGTGACTTGGTGTTTGTTAAGATTTCTCCGTTGAAGAGCGTAATACGATTTGGCAGGAGAGGCAAGTTGGCACCAAGGTTTGTTGGCCCATTCCTTGTTCTTGAACTAATCGGGAATTTGGCATATAGAATTGACTTACCAGAGAAGATGGCGGGAGTTCATAACGTATTTCATGTTTCCCAACTAAGGAAGTTCGTTCACGACTCAGATATGACTATTTCACCTGATCAGTTAGAGGACTTCGAAATAGAACCCGAGGCGGTTGGGAACCGCAAGCCGGTCCGTATTGTCGAGCACGACATGAAGCAACTTCGAAGAAAGGCGGTGAAGCTAGTCAAGGTTCAGTGGGGCGAGGACGAGAATGACTGTACTTGGGAGACAGAGGAGAGCATTAGGAAGACGCACCCAGAACTCTTTGCCTGGTAAGATTTTGACTTCGATTTAGTTTTCCGCATGCTAGGATATGTTTGTTTTGCTTGTTTTGCATGTTTGATGAATGTATGTGGTTGTTAGGCATGCGAGATCCTTTGCATGTTTTGGGTTAAGGAATTTCGGGGACGAAATTTCTAAAAGGGGGGAGAATGTAACGACCCGTATTCTACGCATCATAGGATCGTAGGATATTTATTTCTTTCACATACGAAGTCGTATGATCATGTAACTTTGGGAGACGACTACTGTGATCATTTCCCATGTTCATGATTTTTCCCGATTTTTAAATGACCATTTTACCCCTAGTTGGCACTGTTTTGGCCATAACTTTTGACTGGAAAGGAATTTTGACCTGAAACCACTTCCAATGGCTCCGGATGATGGTTTCTCTTTCCGTAGAGTGGTCACATTAGCCAAACGGACTTACCGTTTGGGAGATATGGCTGAAACAAGTTTCAGATGGTGAAAAACAGCTTAATTGGGCTTAACCGGGTGATTAGCAGCTAGGCCCAGAGGGGAATTTCGGGTTTAGGGGTATATAGGGGCTGATTAGGGTTAGAAAACATTTCTTTAGACATTTTCCAGCCGCCACTTTCATTCCTCTTGACCTAGCCATGACATCCACTCTCTAAATCTCTCTAAAACACCCAAAAATCACTTTCTAATTGAAGATTAGGCTTAGCAAACACCAAATCAAGGAGTATTAGCACAAGAACCGAGGTAGAGCTGCTGTGTAAGATTGGTAACAGCGCCAAATCAGAGAATATTTCAGTTTTGGGGTTTTAGTTGTGGCAAAGGTGAGTGATAGCATCGTTTTGACACTAATTACAGTTAATTAAGGGTAATTAGTGAAGATTAGCGAATTTATACACTAATAAATTCTGGAAAAATGTTTAGAAATTCTTGAATAATATTTCATGCCTCTGTTAGAAAATTTAGACGATTTGATTAAGTTTTACTAAGTATGTGCTTAAACATGATTAAGAAGGATTTTGGGAAAATATGAAGTTTTAGTCATTTTTGATCCCTTTTGATTCATTTGAATTGTTGTTTGCTGTTTGTGGTTGCTATTACATGTTGCTATGACTCTATGGTATGTTTTATGATTGATTAGAATAGTTAAATTGGTCGAAAACGTCGTCGAATGGCGTAGAAAGCTCGCTGGAAAGTTGCAGAAATGTGCAGGTCCCGAACCGGTTCGGATCGGAGCAGGGGTCGGATCGGACTAGTGAACTGACCAAGGGAATCCGAACTGGATTGGGACTTGTCACTGGAAGAAGTTTGGCAGGAAGGAAGGCCATTGCTTAGAGTTGGAGTTGGACAGAAGATCGGATCGGAGCAATGGAGCAGATTGGATCGGAGTAAGGGAGCAGACCGGATCGGAGAAAGGGAACAGGACGGATCGGAGCAGGCAAACAAGTCAAACAGAAAGAATCGGATCGGATGAACGACCTTCGAACCAAACTCAAGCAGAGACACACTCGAACCGAACCGATATCTGGAGGGGGAGAATCACTGAACCGACCCGACCCGGAGGAGGACACCAACCCGACTCGAAGTGGAGTATCCGACCCGAACCGAATGAAAGGATGACTATCAAACCGAACCGTGTTATACGTATATATCCGAACCGAACCGAATTCAGGACCACTTCTATGCGACGACTCTTTTGAAGACCAACTCCAACTCGATCAAAACCCGAGATGCAAAGGAAGTCCAAATGAGAAGTTAGAGCTCAAGATTTAGATGGGAATCAACGAGTTCGCTTCATGGTTGGGCTTGGCTGCGGGACGCGTGCTAAGGAGTTATCGATGTCTATAGCTTTGAACCACTATGGTAGGAGGTACGAAGACGGATTCAGGGCCATTATGGCATCGGTAGAACCAAGGGCTACAACCAATGAAGTGAGTCATTGAAATGTTTGGTCATGACTCCATATGTTTAGCTTGGTCATAGCAGGGTTTCTACAAGTCGGGATTCGTCGTTACCTCAGTTTGTCTAGTGCTCCAAAGTGGTAGATATCGTACGCTTTAGGCATTGAGTGAGAGATGTGAGGATGGTTGCTATGGATGATTTGTTTGCTATCATTGTGACATGCGCACCCCACCCCCGTATTCTTACACTATTTATTATGGCACCTTGGAGTATTGTACGGTATGTGGTACTAACTCTTTGGTTGCAGGTCCAGGTTCAGGTATGGCTTAGTATACCTGTTATTATTCTGTTTACATGCTTATCGCTCATACCAGGCTTTATGTCTGACCCAGAGTTTTATGTCTCCTCTTATTACTCTGGGTGCTCACACGAGCAGACTACGGACAGGTTAGCTGGTGATGCACGGGTAGATGATCCGGAGACGAGCAGGAGGCTTCCACGTACTATATACATAATATTCTCCCTGTGTTGTTGAAGATCACTGCTTGGGCATTGTTGGTGTATCTTCTACTTTAGCTTTCTTTTGTTTAGAGACAGTAAATTTGGAAAATTGTAATAAGCTGTATTTGGATTTCCGCTGCTTTGATGATTGATGTTGATTTTAGTTATCAGCTTATGCACTGTCTCACCTGTTTTATGTCAAGTATGTTATTATTATATTTTATTCCATGCGCTGTGAGACATTCTACAAGTTCCTTGATTAGTTCATTACCTTCTTTCTTTTCTTCTGACGACCGTTCTGTGCTAGCTGGGCATGTGTACAACGCATTTTCGGAGGGAATGCAGGCTGGTGCGGGGCGGGCCGTCACACCATGTGTAACACCCCACGTCCATTAATGTCACTCACAAAGGGAATGCATTAACTTCTGTGGAGCATTTTAAGTGAGTATAGAGCAGAAACTTAACAACAAGACAGATATAAACAGTACTTGAAAAATTAAAAGCTTTATTTCATTGTAGCGGAAAATACATATGTTTGATTACATCATCAAAAACAGAGCCAAGTACATAATATCCATCTTGACTAAATCAAAGTACATAAAATTGAAAGACATAATCCCCAATACCAAATAGCCATAAATAAAAGAGAGGCTGAACTTAACTTCAGCGATCCAAGCAATCTTCTAAAAGAAAGAAGCACAGTTGTCCAAAAACAAGCTTCGCTGGTGCTAGTTCCAACCTGAGCACCTGGGGGTAGGGGGGAGGAAGAAAAGAGAAGGAAACAAAGGGGGTCAGACATAAAGTCTGGCGAGTGCGATAACTTTAGCAATATAATTACCGAAGTAACTAGGCTAAGGCATAATTGGAAAATCAGGAAATGACCATGAACCATTGAGTATGGCAGAGTAAACAAGGAAACAAGACGAACAACGATATCGTTAAGGCGCACCTAAAACACTATAAGATAATTACTAAACTACACCAACACTATAAGATAATTGCTATACTGCACCACCACTAGTCACCCTAAGGTTGATCCCGCCTATAGACTTAAATAATGATAATGGTAGTTTCGTGCACCCCTAGCTGCCTTCATAGGTGTCGCCTGCCCCTATCTCCACTAGGTGTACCCACTACCCCCAAGCTATCGGCTCCCTAACTAGTAGATACCCGTGCTGGCCCTGCAGTGGGGTGTATCACTCCCCAAAGTGGCAACCCGATACCACCAATGATGCACAGCTTATACCTACACGATGCTAAAACGTCTTACCTACCAGCCCGTGTCCACACATGCATATGAACCCGTTGGACTTGTGTTGCCACCACTAACCCGGTTTGGCCTCTTACAGTCAAGCCTAGTATGCGTGTCCCGTCCTCGACTTGGGTCGAGCCCACAAAGATACGTATGGGTTACTGGTTGAAACGGGCCCCCATTACTTGACACAAGCTATCCACCTAAGCTTGGTCCCCTCTAGTACATCCCACTTAACCCACTTCTTATTCATGTTCACTTACATGTTTCAATTTTGGTTAAGTATTTCTAATCGTATTTCAAATGCCACCCAAGTCACCCACTAGATTCCACATGTCACCCAAGGCACCCACTTAACCCCCTCATGTCCCACTACATGTTTATCTGGTTAAGTGTTTCTTAATTCATTGAGACCGTAACCTCATAAAGACCTCTCACATTAGACTGGCATTTGTGGCAGCTGGATTTGCCGGGCGGGTCCGGGCAGTCTTACACCACAAACGAGCCTAACCTCTTGTCTTTACAACTGTTACGTGTTTAATTTATGCCTAAGACCTCTCACATTAGACTGGCATTTGTGGCAGCTGGATTTGCCGGGCGGGTCCGGGCAGTCTTACACCACAAAAGAGCCTAACCTCGTGTCTTAGACGATTAATTATTCCTAATTAATCATTCCCCAATTTGAATTACTTTCCCTATTCATATTATCAATCAATTCCAAATTTAACTATGGCCATAATTAACTCAATTATGTCCATCTATTTATGGTATGCAAAATCATAACAATTTTTATCACAAAATAATTTTTATGCCATTTAAGGCATTTATACCAATTAAATCTTTTAATATTATCCCACTACCCCATGTTGTACGTTCGCTCGTTTAACGTAAAATATACGTTAGACTCGAATAGTCTAACTCATGAAATAAAGAGAAAAACATCACAACGTACATATAGATAAAACTAGATCTAAACATAGGGGTGAACTTGCATGTGTGAATGATGTTCTACATCTAAAACTTGCATAGGCCAAAGTTACAACTTGCATAAAACTACATATGTCATAAATCTAAAGGTGTGAACTTGTTTGGGTGATAGTCACAAACTTGCATAAATCATGTATGTCATAGATCTACATCTAAAGCTGTAAACTTGCATAGGCAATAACCACAAACTTGCATAACATGATTCATATTCCAAACTCATATATTTATATAAACTTGCATATATGATTTATGCAACATAAGAATGGTGTAAACTTATATCTGAACATGTAAACTAGCATGTAGAATTTGGCATATAACTCACACCTGTCATAGCCTAACTTTAGATCTAAAATAGATGTCATGAAGCATATAAGGTTATACATATAATTTTCCCCAACTTGCATATGATTCATGTCTTAATAAAAATCTAAACTTGCATACATACTTACGATTTATCATATGAATCAACATACCCAAACTAGCATATGAACAACATGGTGATTCGATTATATAAAAGCCAATCATAAAATTACAACATAGATGATCACAACTTTATAGCATCATAGAATTTACAACATAAACATCACAATTTTACTACATGAATAATAACATGCGGTCAATAATTCACATCATATCCAAATAGTCCACATTATAACTCAATACAATTAATTTGCTAATTATTTTATTAAAATTATCAAACTCACAACTCAAACAAGGTCTTGAGTTCTGAATTCTGAGTCCTGAAATTGTAATAGCTTTCCCTTGAAGAAGATTTGTTGTTTAAGTTGAAAAGAATTGAATTAGATTAGCTCTCTTCCTCTCTAATTGGTGGCGGCTATGCTGAGTTGCTAGGTGACGGCATGGAGGCCATGAATCTAATTTTTATTTTGATTTTAGGGTTTGAGTCTATAGGTGTTTTTATAGCGTTTAAGATTAGTTTAAGCCGTCCGATCAACCCAGAATTAATCCCAGCCAATCAGAGCATATCAGAAACCCTAATGAGTCAGCATCTAGTCATCAACATGTCATAAAACAAATCTGCCCGAGGGGAGGGGGCAGGTCAACCCCCAGGTCGACCCTATGGTCGACCTAGTCAGGGCAGGTCGATCCTATGGTCGACCTGGCCCTGGCGGGAATTTTCCCGCCTAGCCTGTCTGACTCCGAAATTTGAATTTTCTGAAATCTATTTTGAATTTTCTGAAACTTCCGATGGCCATAACTTTTTCATACGGAGTCCAATTCACGCAAACTCGGACTCTATCTCAACCAGAATTCCAAGACGAACACACTGGCGCAACCATTTCCCTTAATTCTCACGTCTGTGATTAGTTATTCTTTAATTTGTGAATATCAGTGTTAACAGAAATAAGGGGTGTTACAAACTGCCTCATCTCCCATATCTCCTTACGCAAACCGAACGCCTAACATATCCAACCTACAAAAAATTATCTTCTTGAGTCCATGGAAAAGCGGTGCAATTCATGGAATCGCAACTGCCGATGTTGAGCACCTAAAAAACTTGGGGAAAAGTCCTAAAAACTTGAGGTAATAAATTATGTTTATTTACTTTCAAAAGTAGTCTCACTTAGGTTGATGTTCAATACCAATTGTGATTTTTGTTATTTCATTTTTTACACATCGTAAAGTCAGTATTTCTAACTGACATATAAATAGATTGGCAATGGAATACAATGGAGCATGCTATATTTTATCCCTCTGACTTTATTTCTATATCAAGAGCATTAGTAGATCTTTCCAGAGTAGTATGTTTTCTGTCAGTTTCCTTTTGCACCAGGGCGTGGCAATTGTTTGACATTGCTGCACAGTTCTAGTGTTTGAGGTTATTGATGATTCAAAGTCAATCTATGATCGCTGTTGCAATAAGATAGAAACACACAAATAAGGTTTGATTTCCAGTTAACGTGCGCAACTAGGTTGAAAATGTCACCATGGTCATGTGGGTTAGCTGAGAAGAACACATGATGGATTAGCATGTTGCTGTATTGTTTGATGATTTTCTTGCAAGGATTTTTATAACTTTCAAATGCTTTGAAATACTGTGAGGTGCAATTCATGTAGGTTAGTTAAGAAGAACACATGATGCCGATACTGTTGCTGCAGTTATAATCGGATCTGGCACTAATGCCTGCTATATACACATTGATGCAATCATCAAATGTCAAGGGCTAGATAAAATTACCTATAAAATGGTATATACTTTCATGTTAATCTAACTTTATACGTTTCTTCCGCACAAAATAATGGTTAAGGATTCCTTCTTTTTGAACTATTAGGTAGTTAACATCGAATGGAGAAACTTTTGGTTAGTGCATCTTCCAATAACTTCATATGACACAGACCTTTGTGGTTTGGGAAGTTATAGAAGGAAAGCTTAAGCAAAAAGAACAATGGTCACCGTTAGATGGGTGAACTTATGAAACTTGTTCAAACTGATGAGCCTCTCTGGATCAAGACATGCAATAATGGTAAAGAAGCTTTAAACCTTGACAGCTATTATTCGTCGTCGAAACATTTCTTGGATCGAGGACTATCCATCCACTCTGGTTCAAGTATGGAATCAAATCGTTGAGTGGGAAAAAGAAGAACTTAAGGTCGATTCCCTTGATGAAGATAAGCTGATGGAGAAATACTTGAGAGACGATGAACCGGAGCGCCTAGCTGAAGGGCGCCGCCTAATTGCTGAGTCCATGGAAGAAGAGAGGCGGAAGTCTAAACAGAAAACCATTCCCGAAGCTGGCTCCTCTTCTTCTGCTCCTACAACTCCCGAAGTAGAAGGGTATGATCCCGAAAACCCGGGAATTTCCCGGACAACTTTGCTATCTCCCATTCCTGAAATAACTCCAGAGGTAGTAGTCACCCCCGCTGAAAAGTCTTCAGAAGGTATTCCTATCTTTTCTCCTCAATTTGCCAAGGCTACTACTACCTTTGGCTACGTGATTGAACGTTCGATGAGAAACCCTTTGCTTTTGCCTGAGTTGATAACCGATGTTTCTCATTCTGTAGGTGTTGAATCATCCGCAAAGACAGATGTAGCTCAAGAAGCTACCGCTGGGACAAAGCCCGCAGATGGGGCCAAAAAAGGGGAAGACAAGGCTGCTTCTATAGACTTGGGAGAAGGAAATGAACCAACTAAGGTCACCACTCCCCATGATGAAGAAATGATCGCAGCTTTAAAAGACGATGGAGGAGACGAGGGGCATGATGAGGAACCGGAGGTTGCAATAACTGGGGAGTCGAAAAGCGCCGATGACGTTACCTTGGCGGCCATGAAGGCCGATCAAGACAAGCGCTTGCAATTAAAAGCCGAAGAACTAGACCCTGAGGTCCTCAAGCCCCTCGCAGTTGTGGATGCGGGTTCAAGGTTAGTTGTTAAGCTCTCAACTAGATCTATTACCGAAGAACTTGCTAAAAAATCTTCTCTTGATTCCAGTGCCCCGCCCTCCGGGAAGAAGTCTGCTGGCTCCAGTACCACATCTTCAGGGAAAAAGAAATCAAAACGAATCTTGACTGAAGCCGAGAAGGAAGCAAAAGATGCGGAAAAAGCTGCCAAGAAATCGAAGGCTCATCCCAAACCCAAATAGTGGGTTCCCCTGTATCTTTTTAGCATCTTTGTGAACCAATAAGTGCTGCTACAAAAACAGCTTCCGCACTTTGTTTTTTAGCTATTTCCCTGTACAAATTCATTCATTTGTAAATAAAAATAATTCACTTTTTGCAATATTTATTTGTTAGCAGTTCTGCACTTATGTAAAAATGCATGTCTATAGTTATGCAACAAAGTTGTGGAGGGGGGAAATATGTGTATGCATATGTGTCCCCAGTCAATTTCCATAAGTTATTCAATGCTTAACCATGCAATCTGAATGCTCCCAATTCTAACGGGATAGCATTTCCTGTGTCGTCAATACCTGTTGTTTTTCCTGGCATTTCTTTTATACTCTCTCTCTTTCTCTTGAGAGTTAGAGTTCGAGCTTAGTCATCTATTCATTCCCCGGTCTCTCAACGGGAAAAGATTTCTTTCTCGGCTCTCGGTCGGAGACGCCTTTATACTCTCTTTCTCTTTGGAAAGTTAGAGTTCGGAGTAGAATCTCTTTTTCAGCGCTCAGTCGGAGACGCTTTTATACTCTCTCTCTTTCTCTGGAGAGTTAGAGTTAAGAATAGAATTTCTTTTTCAGCGCTCAGTCTGAGACGCTTTTATACTCTCTCTCTTTCTCTGGAGAGTTAGAGTTAGAATGTCGTTTTATCATTCTTTTACGTCTTATTGCACAAATAATCATTGTGCTTCTTTTTATGTCCAAACTGTTTTCAACCTTTTTTAGGCTCTGAGTTATCCTGTACTTTATAATCACAACAGAACAACTAATGAATGTAAATGCATAAAAGTAAATAACACACAATATTTTTATAGTGGTTCGGCTAAGTCATAGCCTACATCCACTTTATAGTCCTTTATTCATATCGTCATATTTTCCCAAGGCAAGTCGTGCCTTATTACAGAGTTTACAGGAAGAATAACAAAAAGTATAGCATTTCTAATCCAAATATCGCATTAAGTGTTGGGCATTCCATGCTCGAGGGACTTCTTCGCCATCCACGGTCGTTAACTTGAAGGTTCCTTTTTCAAGTTTCCGTTGAATGACAAAGGGTCCTTCCCATTTTGGGCCGAGGTGAGGAAGGGATGGAAAAACTCTCTTTAGCACCAAATCTCCCGGTTCAAAAGTTCTGAGGCGAACTTTTTTGTCATAATAGCGTGCCATTTGACGCCGATGTCTTGCTGCACGCAAGTCTGCTTCGTCCCTTTTCTCTTCGACTTCATCAAGGGACTCAAGTAAGAGTGCCCGATTCGTCATCGGATCATAATACGTCACCCTGTGGGAAGGAACTTCCAGTTCAACTGGAATTACTGCTTCTGAGCCAAAGGAGAGAGAGAAAGGGGTATAACCGGTAGCCGTTTTAAATGTTGTTCGATATGCCCACAAAGCTAGGGGCAATTCGTCAACCCATCTTGCCTTTGCACGCTCCAACCGTTTCTTGAGGATGGATTTTATAACTTTGTTTACTGCCTCTACTTGCCCATTCGATTGTGGATAGGCAACTGCAGTATATCGTTTGTCTATCTTATATTTCTGGCAAAAATTTCTGAATTCAGAGCTATCAAATTGGGTCCCGTTGTCAGTAACAATCGTCCTTGGGATCCCGAATCGGCATATAATATTTCTGACCACAAAACTTATCACCTTTCTTGTGGTGATCTTAGTCAAGGGCTCAGCTTCCACCCACTTTGTGAAATAATCCACGGCTACTATTGCATACTTAGCTCCTCCTTTAGCAATCGGTAAAACTCCAATGATATCAATTCCCCATGTGGCAAATGGCCAAGGACTCGCCATCGATTTAAGCTGGGTTGACGGTGCCCTGGGGATTTTGGCGAATCTCTGGCACTTATCGCAGCGTCGTGAATAATCAGCCGCATCTTTGTTGATCGTAGGCCAGAAGTATCCGTACCGCAATATTTTCTTTGCTAAAGTTTGACCTCCTGTATGATCTCCACACTCACCTTCGTGCACTTCTCTTAGTACACGCTTGATGTCGTCGTGTGCGATACATCGTAACAGGGGCATAGAAAATCCTTGTCTATAGAGAGTATCGTCTTGTATAACATATCTGGTTGCTTTGCGAACTACAGCTCTTTTCTCACTCTTCTTCGATGGGAGTGTCCCATTCTTAAGGAAATTCTTAATTGGAGTCATCCATGACTCCTTCTCTGGTTCCGCTTCAAGAGCGAATTCAATTTCCATTGACTCAAAGCTTGGCGACTCCAACGTTTCAATTGGAATTACCTCAGTCCCTTCTGGATTATCAGAACTAGCCAGTTTTGCCAGTCTATCCGCTTTCTGGTTTTCAACTCTGGGAATATGTGTTATGTTGTACCGCTCTAAGCTACTCAATAGCTCTTTCACTTTCTTGAGGTAGGCGATAAGTCGAGGTCCTCGAGCCGCGAATTCCTCTCGTGCTTGACAAACAACAATCTTAGAGTCACAAAATATGTCCATCATTTTTACTCCGAGGTCTTTAGCAAGTTTCAGCCCGGCAATCAGGGCTTCATACTCAGAGTCATTGTTAGTTGCCGAAAATTCTAATCGCAGGGCGTAATATAACGACCGTCCCTCGGGAGTGACTAAGACAATTCCAGCTCCGGACCTTCGGTCATTTTTAGCTCCATCTGTATATAATTTCCACGGATTCATCTCTAGCTTATCCTCGGACTTGACCACTCGGTCATTGATTATTTCCTCCTCTGGAATGGTGAACTCCGCAATAAAGTCTGCTAGAGCTTGCCCCCTGATTGACTTTCGTGGTTGAAAATTCAAATCAAACTGGCTCAGTTCTATGTTCCATTTGATCAACCTTCCCGATGCTTCGGGTCTCTGCAACACCTGTCTTAACGGCTGGTCGGTGTATATGGTTATTGGATGGGCTTGGAAGTAGTGACGAAGTTTTCGGGATGCGATCAGGAGGCTGTAAGCAAGCTTCTCAATCTTTGGGTAGTTGCGCTCTGCCGCTGCTAATTTCTTACTTACATAGTACACTGGCCTTTGTACTTTGTCTTCTTCTCGAACCAGGGCTGTGCTGACAGCGTGAGCCGAGACTGCTAGATAAACAAATAATTCTTCGTGATCTACGGGCTTTGATAAAATTGGCGGTTTCTCTAACAGCTCTAACAGATTTTGAAAGGCCTCAACACAATCGGGAGTCCACTGGAAGTTCTTCTTTCCCCTTTTTATCAAATCAAAAAACGGAACACACTTATCTGTGGCTTTGGAGATGAATCTACTCAACGCCGCTACCTTCCCTGCCAGACTTTGGACGTCTTTAATTCTCCTCGGTTCTTCGATGTTTCTAATCGCTGCTATCTGGCTAGGGTTGATTTCAATTCCTCGGGAACTCACAATGAAGCCAAGAAACTTTCCCGACGCCACTCCAAATGAACATTTTAAAGGATTCAATTTCATACGGTATTTTCGCAAGATACCAAACATTTCCGCTAAGTCTTGCGTATGACTGGAAGACTGCTTTGATTTGACAAGCATATCATCCACATAAACTTCCATAGTTTTTCCTATTTGATCATAAAACATTCTATTTACCAAGCGCTGATAAGTAGCTCCAGCGTTTTTTAAACCGAATGGCATTACAACATAACAATATAGCCCCAAATTCGTAATGAAACTCGTATGCTCTTGGTCTGGTACATGCATAGGAATCTGGTTGTATCCAGAGTATGCATCCATGAAAGAAAGAAGTTCATGACCTGCTGTCGAGTCTACAAGCTGGTCAATCCTGGGAAGTGGGAAACTATCTTTTGGGCAAGCTTTATTTAAATCTGAAAAGTCAATACAAGTCCGCCACTTTCCGTTTGGCTTTTTTACTAAAACGGGATTCGATATCCAGTCGGGATATGTCGAATCTCGAATAAATCCATTCTGCTTCAACTTCTCTACTTCCTCTTTGAGAGCAGCCGACCTCTCTGGGCCCAGCATGCGTCTCTTTTGCTTCACAGGCGGATGCTTCGGATTTACATTCAATTTGTGACTGATAATGGAAGGTGATATCCCACACATGTCAGCATGGGTCCAGGCGAACACATCTAAGTTTGCCTTCAAGAAGTCCGTCAGTTCTTCAGCACGACGTGGATCCAATTGAGAACCAATCTTCAAAACTTTCGTCGGATCAGCTTTATCAATGGGAATTTCCACTGTCGCTTCGTTAGGAGTTGCATTCCTAGCCTCTGGTTCCTCGTCTTTTCTAGGATCCAGGTCTTCAGGTGTTCCTTTGGGCAACTCCTTTGGGGTCAATTTCTCTAATTGCTATGCCGAGTCCCCCTTTGAGGGAGACGAGGCATCCTTACTCTCAGCATTAACTCCTTTCATCAACATCTTCAGTTCGGCCACATAGCAGGCCCGTCCAGAAACCTGATCCCCTCTCATTACTCCAGTCCCGGCTTCGGTTGGGAACTTTAGTAACAAGCACCAAGGGGCGATACAAACTCTAAATTCAGCGAGGGCAGGTCTCCCTAAAAATGCGTTATATGGCGAATCTACGTCTAATACTACGAACTGAAGCATTTGCACTCTTCTACATTCTCCTTGCCCTAGGGTCACGGGCAACTCTATATATCCCATGGGAGCTGTCGTCGCTCCGTTGAAGCCTCTAATCCATCCTTCACAAGGTTTCAGATCTTCGGGCTCAAGCTTCATCTGATCAAATGACTTCTTGAACAAAATATTAACGGAACTTCCGTTGTCTACTAATACCTTATGGACCAAGGCCGGCCCAATGGTGGTAGTAATAACCAACGGATCATTGGTGGGAGATTGTATCCCCGTGTTGTCTCGGCTGCGAAATACCACGTCGTCGAACATGGTTTTTTGTTGTTTTACGGGGGTGACATCTTCCAAATCGTCACCTTCATTCACATCTAGATGCTTGGCAGCATTCACATATTGGTCCATTGACCTAAAACTTCGGATTGCCGGGTGAGGTCCGCCTACTATGGAGTTGATGACAATCCCTTTACCTTTCTGCTGCGCGGTAGGCTTAGGAGCAGGTAGGATCTGTTTTGGAGCCTGCTCTCCTTGCCCCCTGTCCCTCGGGGCAACCTTGTACTCATCCAACTTTCCTTCACGCAGCAGCTTTTTAATTACATCCCTCAAATGCCGACATTCATTGGTCGAATGTCCATGTGTTCCGTGAAACAAGCAAAATTTCCCTATCGCCATTTCTTTCTCGGTCGAATCACGAGGTGGCGGTCTTTTGTACTGCAACACATTGTACGTATCCAGGTAAATATTTTCCAGGGTGTCATTCAATGGTGTATAGTTCTCGTAGTTCTGGAATCGGGGCCTTTTGTTAGGGTCACTTCCCCTATTTCTGTTTCTTCTGTTACCGTTCGAATTACGGTTGTTGTTGTTTCCCCCATTTCCAGTATTGCTGTTTCCACCCTTGTTTCCTACATTTACTTCAACCTTGCCAGAACTTTCCCCAGACTGCTTCACGGCAATATTACTCTGCACATTCTCCTTTGAAGCTGTCTCAGACTTTCTCTTTCGGTTTGCCCTGGCCTCCTCTCGTCTTAGATAAATATCGGCTTTTTCGTAGAACATCGCCCTTGTGGGGGGTGTTTTCCCAGAAAGGTAGTCTCCAAACTCGGATTCAGGATCGACTCCTTCCTTCAATGCCATCAGAATAGTGGGCTCGTGCGGGTCACTGACCTCAGTTACGGCTTGGTTAAAACGATCAAGATATGCCCTTAAAGATTCTCCTGGTGCCTGTTTGATTCTTGACAATTCAATAACACTCTTGGACTTTCGGGCATGTAGTCGGAACTGGTTCATGAAACGCTCGCTTAGTTCTTTGTAATTAGAAATTGAACGAGGAGGAAGTCGGGTAAACCAGAATAATGCCACATCTTCTAGGTAGATTGGGAATGCTTTGCACTTCACTTCATCAGGGGCAGCAGCGGCATTCATGAGCCACGAATACCGCATCAAATGCTGTCCTGGATCAGTCCTTCCGTTATACTTGTCCATTTGTGGCAAGTTAAAGCGTCGGGGAAATTGGAAGTCGAGGATATCGTCGGTGAACGGAGTATGGCTTCGTTCAATGCCATAGTCTTCATTTGTATAATTCCGGCTCTCGGACATAATTCGGCGAACCATTGCCTGTACATCAGCACTAGTTAGGGGCTGCTCAGGTTCCCTGGCCCTAGTATCCGAGTTCCTTCTGGGCACTTGCTCAGGGGATGCCCTTCTTCTTCGAGCTGCCTCTGCTCGATTCCGTTCCCTGCGTTCCCGGTCGATCTCGGGAAGAGGGGACTGGAGTCTTTGCCCCCGAGTGGGGTCATCGTTTCCTAATGCTCGTGCGATATCCTCGCGAGATCCCAAAGATCCAAATGTCAGCTGCTCCACATTCTGAGGTCGTTCGAGTGGCCTCCGTTCACGGGGCCTCTCTTCCTCGGAAGATGAAGATTGATCTACTGGTGTGTGACGAACCGGTGATGGAGTTCTCTGTCGACGGAGCTCACTGATCTCCCGACTCATGAGCCTCATATTTTCCTGCATCATGAGATTAGTACGCTCATGAACTCTCATAGCTTCCCTCGTGCTCTCAAGCATATCAAGCAAGCGCGAGAAATCTCCTTGAGTGATGGGCGCAGATGGATTGACCTGATCACCAACCCTGGCAGCTGGAGTTGGAGCATTCGTATGGACTCGAGTAGAGGTTCCAGCTTCACCAAGCATCGGGTCGGATCGGAGGTAGGAAGTCGGATCGGATCGGAGCTGGGGTGCCTGGTCGGATCGGAGCGCAGCGGGCAGTTCGGGTCGGTTCAGATTGGGGGAATGCACTGCTTCAGAGTCTCCTACCCGGATCGGATCGGAGCTCTCCCCCTGCTGGCGGCTCGGATTTCCTGCATTGATTCTTCCTGCTGCTGAACTCTGCCCCCGAGACCTTGTTACAAGAGCATTTTGCTGATCTTCGCCAGCTCCATTTCCTCGAAAAGACTGAACTTCCTTGCCTTTTCCTTTGGCCATGAGTTTTTGACAATCACTTCAACGAATGTAAAAGAAAGCGGAGAAACTTAAGGATTCACTTCTTTGAACTCAACAGTCCAAAAAGTAGAAAGAGATCCCGGAAAATAAAGAATTTAGATGAGGATTCTCAGTGAAAGCACCAAAATGTTAGACCCAAAAGTGGTTCTAACACCCAAATTGACTTGAGACAAGATAAAATGAGATAAAAATAAAAATGAACACGCAGGATTTATAGTGGTTCGGCGAATAAATGCCTACGTCCACTTATTTTTCACTATATTCAATAATTCAGTTGCAAATACAAAGTAATATTCACTCACAACTCACTTTTGTTCACTCAATTGACTAAAACAAGAAATGAAAGATGGTTTGGATTCTCCGGGAGTAATGGAGTTCGGATGATGGAGGTGATTAAATTCTCTAAGTGCTGAAAAAAGATCCTTCTCTTTGTCTCCAGATGGGGTATTTATAGGTGTGAATTTGCTTGAGACTTGATCCGGGTCGGGCCACGTGTCATCCATCGCACTCTCTTCGGGTTCGGATGAACTATCAGGTTGACAACGCATCAAAAGGGAGGACGTTAGGGGTATGAATTAGTCATAGCCGGTCCGGTTCTCCAGGCGATTTTACAGGAGATTAACATGGATCATGGGTGCGGGTCGGAGATGTGCAGGTAAGGGGTTCGGATCGGGATACCCGATCCGAACCGGACTGGTTTGGGCGCCTCTCCTTCTCTAACCTATTCCGCTCCGCTCCAGTGTTGTGGCAAGCAGATGGCTTTCCGATCCATTTGAGATTTAGTTGCCTTCCGATCCGATTGGATATGCCTTACCAATCTATCCAGTAAGAGATCACCGATCCGAACAGAGAACTCTATCCGATCCGAACAACCGCAGCTATCAACCTGAATTGTAGTGTTTTCCTCCAATCCGAACCGAAGTCTTATAATTAAAAATACCATTCAATGTTTGGTTTCTTGACTTTGTGTTGCCTAGTTCACAAAGTAGGCTAACATTTTGCCCCCTCAAAGGATGCTTCTGTTGTACGAAGCGTGCTTTGATGTCGTTTAAATGCTAGTCCTTGAATCAGAACAGTCAGGAGGAATGCACATATTTCTATTCGGTTCGGTGTCCGACTCGAGCACATTTTCTTCATTTCTGAGAAAATTTGGGAATTTTTCTCGACATATAATGCTTCTTGCAGGTATGCTCTTCCTTTATTCTTCTTCTCTTCAATTCGAGTCGGATGCTAAATTAATGTGTGAAATTTGCTCGGTTCGGATTCCGATCCGAAGCGCTTTCGTGGATTTGGTTCTTGGACATTGGGCCTTCAGGCAGAGTTGTGCTACTGGGCCTTCACTCCGGTTCGAGCGGGTGAGAAAGAATAGGAATACGAGGAGTCAACACTACCCCTTATATAAATTCACCACCGTCTTCTTTCTTTTCTTCTTCTTTTCCGCCGCCGCTTCCAAACCTAGTATTGAAAACTTCAAAAACTCCAATATCCTGAAACCATTCCTTGTAGATTTCTCAAATCGAACATATAGGTAGCTTTTTTAATCTCGAATAACTTCGTTGTAACTGTTCTTGATTTCAATTCGTGGTTGATTGGGATGGTTTAGCCACGGGGCTTTGCTTGAACTCCACGTCGTTACTGGTGGATCCGCCATCGCTTCGAGGCGTTGCGAGGCTGGAGAGGGCAAATATTTGTCCTTAACGGTAGATTTGGTGATAGAACGGATTCGTTTGTGAGTAGGGGGGAAAGAGGAAGAAGATGAAGAGCGTGATGACAAATTGGAGTTGGTTCGGGTAGAAGACGAAGGAGCGAAAAGGAAGGAGAAGGAAAGGGGATCGGTTCGGGTTGCATACTTTAGAAAGACGGGAAGGAAGGAAAATGTCGGTTCGGGTCGGAGAAGAGAATGGGATAAGAGGTTGAAATAAATGGACTGGTTAAGTGATGCTGGTTCGGTTCGGATCAGGTCACCCGATCCGATCAGATCAGTCCTGCTTCCGAACCCATTGTTTCCCTTGTCTTGAACTGACCTTGCTTTAATGAAGCATCCGAACCGATCCTATATCTGCATTTGTATTGAGCCAATTATCATATGCATATCCGAACCGAACTGAACGTATCAAACTTGGCACATAAAGACTATCCAACTAATTCAACTAACATTTACTCTAGACGATAACTTCGCGGACAGTTAGGATAGTGCCCTGTGAACATAAACGAGAATTAAGAACAACTCTGACTATCACTTTCTCTTCAAAGCTTCGTCTTACATTGCTGTACTTTTATTTTGCATTTCCCACATTTGCTGCACACACTTTAGTTCACACACATACACAAAGGGGGGCACGGGATAATTTACTCTAATCCGTGCTATTGCTTCTTCAATAGTTCCATGACAATGAGGCCCAGACGCTCTTCCCGTCTAGCTGAGAGGAAAGAAGCTCCGGAAACTTCTAGCAAAATCACTCTTGAGGATATATCTTCTTCGTCCGATCCGGAATGGGACAGTGAAGGTCCGGATTACGGTGTTGGTCATCGGGAAAGCGACGAAGCGTCTTCAGAGAATGAAGTTTCCCTGGGCTTTGAGGAGGAAGGAGGGATTGGTGACAATCGAGCACCCGATGAATTTGACTCAGCCATTATATTGGAGTCACCTCCAGATTCCGTAGAATCGACAATCGACAACGGCCGACTTGTTCGAATTTGCTTAAAGTATGGAATAATGAAAAGGGACACCCTAGTGCCCTCACGCTCTGACCGTCCCCACAACCCTCCAGAAGGATATATGACGGTCACTCGATTGATGTGCATGGTCGGCGCCATTCCTCCGTTCTCGCCTTTCATCGTTGATTTCTTAAGACAAATGCGGATTGCCCCCATGCAGTTGCATCCCAATTCATATGCCTATTTGCACACCTTGTACATAGCATATCGTGAAATCCTAGGCCTAGAGCTCACATTCGATGACGTTCATTTCTTTTATAATTTTAAGCATCGGACTCGAGAGACTCCATCCTTCTGCTACTTTGAATCAGTCCCAAAGAGAAAGATAATCTCTGCACCATTTAGCAGTAAAGCTGGAGATTCCAGACTAGAATGGTTCTATATAAAGCAACAATCTGGATGCGCCAGGAGATGGACAAAATCAAGTAAAGCGTTGATTTTCTGAACCCGGACTCTATACACTTGAATCATCACCCTGACCTGTTTTCCTTTTTATTTGCAGTTGACAATCCCAAACAGATATCAGATCAGGTGTTCTTTGATCGGATGCACCGACTCCTTAATGGTGATCAAAAATTCTTGACGATCGACGAGGTCCTTAAAGATGAATACCTTCACTTTCATGGGCTGCTATCTGTTTTTCGTAGCATTGGACATGGGACGGTTCCATACGCGTACATTCCTCCAGTGGAGGTGGTCCCAGAGATAGGAGAAGGTTCAGGAATTCCTACAGCTTCTCTTCACACTTCACCTTCTCCATCTTCTACGCAAGATGATGAATTGGCTAATCTGGCCAAAAAGCATCGTGAAGGGTATATTGCCCCCGAGGAAACTACTTCTCTAGACAAGTCAAAATCTTCCCAAGAGTCGCCACTTCACGCTTCCGAAGGGGATGTTCATAGCACTGATGAGCACATATTTCAGGGTTTGGGGGATCTCCCCTTACCTGAGACTATATATACTTCAGAGGATTTCAGGAAGGACCCTTTAGTCTTCACTTCTTCTGAAGAAACTACTCCCGCTAAGGCCAAAGAGCCTGCCCGCACCAGTCTAGCTTCAGACTCGGGTTGGTTGGGGGGACACACACCACTTAGGATGCACTTTACACCACAGCATTAGCATTCATTGCACTTCTTTCTCCATGAATCCATTGATTCTAAACTTCGTTTATTTTATCGTGCAGGTACAATGTCTCGATCCTATTATGATATAAGAAAGCTTCGTCGCAGCATGTCCAATCCTCCTCAGGATGTCGAGTATGATCGCCGGGATGACCGTGGTAGGGAGGAAAGAAGACCTTATGATCCCTATCGATCTCGGCCCTCACGCTCCCGCTCACCAGTTCGACCGGAACAAGAAAAATACAAGAGCTATCAAGGTCGTAGGGAGGAGGATAGACCACCATCTAAGGATTCCACTTCCTCCCATGAAAAGCGGAGTAGAGAGAAAACTCCTCCAAAGGAAACCGGGTCTCGAAGTAAGCAAAAGGTCCCTGCTACTAAACGACCTAGGACAGACAAGGGTTCTACAGAATCTTCTTCAGGAAGGGACACCGAATTAACAATCCTCGCTCCTCGTCCACCAGATGCGGGAACTGCAGTAAAGCTGGAATATTTAAAGGAGCAATTTCCCGAGCACTACTTCGAGACTCTGACCTTTCTACCTACCCTTGAACCTATTTCTTCTAATTGGGCAGATGAGGCCAAGGCAAAAATTGTTTGGTAGAAAAACAATATTCCGAGATGTTCAAGTATTCACGCAATCTTTCTAGAATCGTCCGCACTCTAATGACAAATGCTAACTCAATGCAAAAGACCGCGGAGGAGGATGCTAAGGCCTTAAAAACCTTAGGAAAAGACTTAGAAGACACTCAAGCTCAACTAGCTGTCGCTCAAAAGAATGCTTCTAATTTCAAACAACAGTTTGAGGACATGCAAAAGCGTTATCATGACTTGCTTGAGTCCCATACTCAGGAGCGCTCTGAACTAAAAAAGCAAGCTGACGAGGCCAAATCAGAAGCCGCTAAAACACACCTTGCTTATGTTGAGCTTGAACGGAAAAACGCCGAGTTAGCAAAAAGGAGTGCTGAATTAGAAAAGAAGAATGCTGACTTGGCTTCGAAGTTGTTGGAGGCAGAAAACAGGGCTGCTCTGGCCGAGGGTAATGTGGAATGTGCCATTAAATCTGCGGAGGAAGCCCGCAAGCAATTATCTGAGGTGGAGGTTGAGATTCAAAGTTTCGGCGAATTAATGATTGAATTCTTCGCACATATTATTCGTCGTCGAAACATTTCTTGGATCGAGGACTATCCATCCACTCTGGTTCAAGTATGGAATCAAATCGTTGAGTGGGAAAAAGAAGAACTTAAGGTCGATTCCCTTGATGAAGATAAGCTGATGGAGAAATACTTGAGAGACGATGAACCGGAGCGCCTAGCTGAAGGGCGCCGCCTAATTGCTGAGTCCATGGAAGAAGAGAGGCGGAAGTCTAAATAGAAAACCATTCCCGAAGCTGGCTCCTCTTCTTCTGCTCCTACAACTCCCGAAGTAGAAGGGTATGATCCCGAAAACCCGGGAATTTCCCGGACAACTTTGCTATCTCCCATTCCTGAAATAACTCCAGAGGTAGTAGTCACCCCCGCTGAAAAGTCTTCAGAAGGTATTCCTATCTTTTCTCCTCAATTTGCCAAGGCTACTACTACCTTTGGCTACGTGATTGAACGTTCGATGAGAAACCCTTTGCTTTTGCCTGAGTTGATAACCGATGTTTCTCATTCTGTAGGTGTTGAATCATCCGCAAAGACAGATGTAGCTCAAGAAGCTACCGCTGGGACAAAGCCCGCAGATGGGGCCAAAAAAGGGGAAGACAAGGCTGCTTCTATAGACTTGGGAGAAGGAAATGAACCAACTAAGGTCACCACTCCCCATGATGAAGAAATGATCGCAGCTTTAAAAGACGATGGAGGAGACGAGGGGCATGATGAGGAACCGGAGGTTGCAATAACTGGGGAGTCGAAAAGCGCCGATGACGTTACCTTGGCGGCCATGAAGGCCGATCAAGACAAGCGCTTGCAATTAAAAGCCGAAGAACTAGACCCTGAGGTCCTCAAGCCCCTCGCAGTTGTGGATGCGGGTTCAAGGTTAGTTGTTAAGCTCTCAACTAGATCTATTACCGAAGAACTTGCTAAAAAATCTTCTCTTGATTCCAGTGCCCCGCCCTCCGGGAAGAAGTCTGCTGGCTCCAGTACCACATCTTCAGGGAAAAAGAAATCAAAACGAATCTTGACTGAAGCCGAGAAGGAAGCAAAAGATGCGGAAAAAGCTGCCAAGAAATCGAAGGCTCATCCCAAACCCAAATAGTGGGTTCCCCTGTATCTTTTTAGCATCTTTGTGAACCAATAAGTGCTGCTACAAAAACAGCTTCCGCACTTTGTTTTTTAGCTATTTCCCTGTACAAATTCATTCATTTGTAAATAAAAATAATTCACTTTTTGCAATATTTATTTGTTAGCAGTTCTGCACTTATGTAAAAATGCATGTCTATAGTTATGCAACAAAGTTGTGGAGGGGGGAAATATGTGTATGCATATGTGTCCCCAGTCAATTTCCATAAGTTATTCAATGCTTAACCATGCAATCTGAATGCTCCCAATTCTAACGGGATAGCATTTCCTGTGTCGTCAATACCTGTTGTTTTTCCTGGCATTTCTTTTATACTCTCTCTCTTTCTCTTGAGAGTTAGAGTTCGAGCTTAGTCATCTATTCATTCCCCGGTCTCTCAACGGGAAAAGATTTCTTTCTCGGCTCTCGGTCGGAGATGCCTTTATACTCTCTTTCTCTTTGGAAAGTTAGAGTTCGGAGTAGAATCTCTTTTTCAGCGCTCAGTCGGAGACGCTTTTATACTCTCTCTCTTTCTCTGGAGAGTTAGAGTTAAGAATAGAATTTCTTTTTCAGCGCTCAGTCTGAGACGCTTTTATACTCTCTCTCTTTCTCTGGAGAGTTAGAGTTAGAATGTCGTTTTATCATTCTTTTACGTCTTATTGCACAAATAATCATTGTGCTTCTTTTTATGTCCAAACTGTTTTCAACCTTTTTTAGGCTCTGAGTTATCCTGTACTTTATAATCACAACAGAACAACTAATGAATGTAAATGCATAAAAGTAAATAACACACAATATTTTTATAGTGGTTCGGCTAAGTCATAGCCTACATCCACTTTATAGTCCTTTATTCATATCGTCATATTTTCCCAAGGCAAGTCGTGCCTTATTACAGAGTTTACAGGAAGAATAACAAAAAGTATAGCATTTCTAATCCAAATATCGCATTAAGTGTTGGGCATTCCATGCTCGAGGGACTTCTTCGCCATCCACGGTCGTTAACTTGAAGGTTCCTTTTTCAAGTTTCCGTTGAATGACAAAGGGTCCTTCCCATTTTGGGCCGAGGTGAGGAAGGGATGGAAAAACTCTCTTTAGCACCAAATCTCCCGGTTCAAAAGTTCTGAGGCGAACTTTTTTGTCATAATAGCGTGCCATTTGACGCCGATGTCTTGCTGCACGCAAGTCTGCTTCGTCCCTTTTCTCTTCGACTTCATCAAGGGACTCAAGTAAGAGTGCCCGATTCGTCATCGGATCATAATACGTCACCCTGTGGGAAGGAACTTCCAGTTCAACTGGAATTACTGCTTCTGAGCCAAAGGAGAGAGAGAAAGGGGTATAACCGGTAGCCGTTTTAAATGTTGTTCGATATGCCCACAAAGCTAGGGGCAATTCGTCAACCCATCTTGCCTTTGCACGCTCCAACCGTTTCTTGAGGATGGATTTTATAACTTTGTTTACTGCCTCTACTTGCCCATTCGATTGTGGATAGGCAACTGCAGTATATCGTTTGTCTATCTTATATTTCTGGCAAAAATTTCTGAATTCAGAGCTATCAAATTGGGTCCCGTTGTCAGTAACAATCGTCCTTGGGATCCCGAATCGGCATATAATATTTCTGACCACAAAACTTATCACCTTTCTTGTGGTGATCTTAGTCAAGGGCTCAGCTTCCACCCACTTTGTGAAATAATCCACGGCTACTATTGCATACTTAGCTCCTCCTTTAGCAATCGGTAAAACTCCAATGATATCAATTCCCCATGTGGCAAATGGCCAAGGACTCGCCATCGATTTAAGCTGGGTTGAGGTGCCCTGGGGATTTTGGCGAATCTCTGGCACTTATCGCAGCGTCGTGAATAATCAGCCGCATCTTTGTTGATCGTAGGCCAGAAGTATCCGTACCGCAATATTTTCTTTGCTAAAGTTTGACCTCCTGTATGATCTCCACACTCACCTTCGTGCACTTCTCTTAGTACACGCTTGATGTCGTCGTGTGCGATACATCGTAACAGGGGCATAGAAAATCCTTGTCTATAGAGAGTATCGTCTTGTATAACATATCTGGTTGCTTTGCGAACTACAGCTCTTTTCTCACTCTTCTTCGATGGGAGTGTCCCATTCTTAAGGAAATTCTTAATTGGAGTCATCCATGACTCCTTCTCTGGTTCCGCTTCAAGAGCGAATTCAATTTCCATTGACTCGAAGCTTGGCGACTCCAACGTTTCAATTGGAATTACCTCAGTCCCTTCTGGATTATCAGAACTAGCCAGTTTTGCCAGTCTATCCGCTTTCTGGTTTTCAACTCTGGGAATATGTGTTATGTTGTACCGCTCTAAGCTACTCAATAGCTCTTTCACTTTCTTGAGGTAGGCGATAAGTCGAGGTCCTCGAGCCGCGAATTCCTCTCGTACTTGACAAACAACAATCTTAGAGTCACAAAATATGTCCATCATTTTTACTCCGAGGTCTTTAGCAAGTTTCAGCCCGGCAATCAGGGCTTCATACTCAGAGTCATTGTTAGTTGCCGAAAATTCTAATCGCAGGGCGTAATATAACGACCGTCCCTCGGGAGTGACTAAGACAATTCCAGCTCCGGACCTTCGGTCATTTTTAGCTCCATCTGTATATAATTTCCACGGATTCATCTCTAGCTTATCCTCGGACTTGACCACTCGGTCATTGATTATTTCCTCCTCTGGAATGGTGAACTCCGCAATAAAGTCTGCTAGAGCTTGCCCCCTGATTGACTTTCGTGGTTGAAAATTCAAATCAAACTGGCTCAGTTCTATGTTCCATTTGATCAACCTTCCCGATGCTTCGGGTCTCTGCAACACCTGTCTTAACGGCTGGTCGGTGTATATGGTTATTGGATGGGCTTGGAAGTAGTGACAAAGTTTTCGGGATGCGATCAGGAGGCTGTAAGCAAGCTTCTCAATCTTTGGGTAGTTGCGCTCTGCCGCTGCTAATTTCTTACTTACATAGTACACTGGCCTTTGTACTTTGTCTTCTTCTCGAACCAGGGCTGTGCTGACAGCGTGAGCCGAGACTGCTAGATAAACAAATAATTCTTCGTGATCTACGGGCTTTGATAAAATTGGCGGTTTCTCTAACAGCTCTAACAGATTTTGAAAGGCCTCAACACAATCGGGAGTCCACTGGAAGTTCTTCTTTCCCCTTTTTATCAAATCAAAAAACGGAACACACTTATCTGTGGCTTTGGAGATGAATCTACTCAACGCCGCTACCTTCCCTGCCAGACTTTGGACGTCTTTAATTCTCCTCGGTTCTTCGATGTTTCTAATCGCTGCTATCTGGCTAGGGTTGATTTCAATTCCTCGGGAACTCACAATGAAGCCAAGAAACTTTCCCGACGCCACTCCAAATGAACATTTTAAAGGATTCAATTTCATACGGTATTTTCGCAAGATACCAAACATTTCCGCTAAGTCTTGCGTATGACTGGAAGACTGCTTTGATTTGACAAGCATATCATCCACATAAACTTCCATAGTTTTTCCTATTTGATCATAAAACATTCTATTTACCAAGCGCTGATAAGTAGCTCCAGCGTTTTTTAAACCGAATGGCATTACAACATAACAATATAGCCCCAAATTCGTAATGAAACTCGTATGCTCTTGGTCTGGTACATGCATAGGAATCTGGTTGTATCCAGAGTATGCATCCATGAAAGAAAGAAGTTCATGACCTGCTGTCGTGTCTACAAGCTGGTCAATCCTGGGAAGTGGGAAACTATCTTTTGGGCAAGCTTTATTTAAATCTGAAAAGTCAATACAAGTCCGCCACTTTCCGTTTGGCTTTTTTACTAAAACGGGATTCGATATCCAGTCGGGATATGTCGAATCTCGAATAAATCCATTCTGCTTCAACTTCTCTACTTCCTCTTTGAGAGCAGCCGACCTCTCTGGGCCCAGCATGCGTCTCTTTTGCTTCACAGGCGGATGCTTCGGATTTACATTCAATTTGTGACTGATAATGGAAGGTGATATCCCACACATGTCAGCATGGGTCCAGGCGAACACATCTAAGTTTGCCTTCAAGAAGTCCGTCAGTTCTTCAGCACGACGTGGATCCAATTGAGAACCAATCTTCAAAACTTTCGTCGGATCAGCTTTATCAATGGGAATTTCCACTGTCGCTTCGTTAGGAGTTACATTCCTAGCCTCTGGTTCCTCGTCTTTTCTAGGATCCAGGTCTTCAGGTGTTCCTTTGGGCAACTCCTTTGGGGTCAATTTCTCTAATTGCTATGCCGAGTCCCCCTTTGAGGGAGACGAGGCATCCTTACTCTCAGCATTAACTCCTTTCATCAACATCTTCAGTTCGGCCACATAGCAGGCCCGTCCAGAAACCTGATCCCCTCTCATTACTCCAGTCCCGGCTTCGGTTGGGAACTTTAGTAACAAGCACCAAGGGGCGATACAAACTCTAAATTCAGCGAGGGCAGGTCTCCCTAAAAATGCGTTATATGGCGAATCTACGTCCAATACTACGAACTGAAGCATTTGCACTCTTCTACATTCTCCTTGCCCTAGGGTCACGGGCAACTCTATATATCCCATGGGAGCTGTCGTCGCTCCGTTGAAGCCTCTAATCCATCCTTCACAAGGTTTCAGATCTTCGGGCTCAAGCTTCATCTGATCAAATGACTTCTTGAACAAAATATTAACGGAACTTCCGTTGTCTACTAATACCTTATGGACCAAGGCCGGCCCAATGGTGGTAGTAATAACCAACGGATCATTGGTGGGAGATTGTATCCCCGTGTTGTCTCGGCTGCGAAATACCACGTCGTCGAACATGGTTTTTTGTTGTTTTACGGGGGTGACATCTTCCAAATCGTCACCTTCATTCACATCTAGATGCTTGGCAGCATTCACATATTGGTCCATTGACCTAAAACTTCGGATTGCCGGGTGAGGTCCGCCTACTATGGAGTTGATGACAATCCCTTTACCTTTCTGCTGCGCGGTAGGCTTAGGAGCAGGTAGGATCTGTTTTGGAGCCTACTCTCCTTGCCCCCTGTCCCTCGGGGCAACCTTGTACTCATCCAACTTTCCTTCACGCAGCAGCTTTTCAATTACATCCCTCAAATGCCGACATTCATTGGTCGAATGTCCATGTGTTCCGTGAAACAAGCAAAATTTCCCTGTCGCCATTTCTTTCTCGGTCGAATCACGAGGTGGCGGTCTTTTGTACTGCAACACATTGTACGTATCCAGGTAAATATTTTCCAGGGTGTCATTCAATGGTGTATAGTTCTCGTAGTTCTGGAATCGGGGCCTTTTGTTAGGGTCACTTCCCCTATTTCTGTTTCTTTTGTTACCGTTCGAATTACGGTTGTTGTTGTTTCCCCCATTTCCAGTATTGCTGTTTCCACCCTTGTTTCCTACATTTACTTCAACCTTGCCAGAACTTTCCCCAGACTGCTTCACGGCAATATTACTCTGCACATTCTCCTTTGAAGCTGTCTCAGACTTTCTCTTTCGGTTTGCCCTGGCCTCCTCTCGTCTTAGATAAATATCGGCTTTTTCGTAGAACATCGCCCTTGTGGGGGGTGTTTTCCCAGAAAGGTAGTCTCCAAACTCGGATTCAGGATCGACTCCTTCCTTCAATGCCATCAGAATAGTGGGCTCGTGCGGGTCACTGACCTCAGTTACGGCTTGGTTAAAACGATCAAGATATGCCCTTAAAGATTCTCCTGGTGCCTGTTTGATTCTTGACAATTCAATAACACTCTTGGACTTTCGGGCATGTAGTCGGAACTGGTTCATGAAACGCTCGCTTAGTTCTTTGTAATTAGAAATTGAACGAGGAGGAAGTCGGGTAAACCAGAATAATGCCACATCTTCTAGGTAGATTGGGAATGCTTTGCACTTCACTTCATCAGGGGCAGCAACGGCATTCATGAGCCACGAATACCGCATCAAATGCTGTCCTGGATCAGTCCTTCCGTTATACTTGTCCATTTGTGGCAAGTTAAAGCGTCGGGGAAATTGGAAGTCGAGGATATCGTCGGTGAACGGAGTATGGCTTCGTTCAATGCCATAGTCTTCATTTGTATAATTCCGGCTCTCGGACATAATTCGGCGAACCATTGCCTGTACATCAGCACTAGTTAGGGGCTGCTCAGGTTCCCTGGCCCTAGTATCCGAGTTCCTTCTGGGCACTTGCTCAGGGGATGCCCTTCTTCTTCGAGCTGCCTCTGCTCGATTCCGTTCCCTGCGTTCCCGGTCGATCTCGGGAAGAGGGGACTGGAGTCTTTGCCCCCGAGTGGGGTCATCGTTTCCTAATGCTCGTGCGATATCCTCGCGAGATCCCAAAGATCCAAATGTCAGCTGCTCCACATTCTGAGGTCGTTCGAGTGGCCTCCGTTCACGGGGCCTCTCTTCCTCGGAAGATGAAGATTGATCTACTGGTGTGTGACGAACCGGTGATGGAGTTCTCTGTCGACGGAGCTCACTGATCTCCCGACTCATGAGCCTCATATTTTCCTGCATCATGAGATTAGTACGCTCATGAACTCTCATAGCTTCCCTCGTGCTCTCAAGCATATCAAGCAAGCGCGAGAAATCTCCTTGAGTGATGGGCGCAGATGGATTGACCTGATCACCAACCCTGGCAGCTGGAGTTGGAGCATTCGTATGGACTCGAGTAGAGGTTCCAGCTTCACCAAGCATCGGGTCGGATCGGAGGTAGGAAGTCGGATCGGATCGGAGCTGGGGTGCCTGGTCGGATCGGAGCGCAGCGGGCAGTTCGGGTCGGTTCAGATTGGGGGAATGCACTGCTTCAGAGTCTCCTACCCGGATCGGATCGGAGCTCTCCCCCTGCTGGCGGCTCGGATTTCCTGCATTGATTCTTCCTGCTGCTGAACTCTGCCCCCGAGACCTTGTTACAACAGCATTTTGCTGATCTTCGCCAGCTCCATTTCCTCGAAAAGACTGAACTTCCTTGCCTTTTCCTTTGGCCATGAGTTTTTGACAATCACTTCAACGAATGTAAAAGAAAGCGGAGAAACTTAAGGATTCACTTCTTTGAACTCAATAGTCCAAAAAGTAGAAAGAGATCCCGGAAAATAAAGAATTTAGATGAGGATTCTCAGTGAAAGCACCAAAATGTTAGACCCAAAAGTGGTTCTAACACCCAAATTGACTTGAGACAAGATAAAATGAGATAAAAATAAAAATGAACACGCAGGATTTATAGTGGTTCGGCGAATAAATGCCTACGTCCACTTATTTTTCACTATATTCAATAATTCAGTTGCAAATACAAAGTAATATTCACTCACAACTCACTTTTTTTCACTCAATTGACTAAAACAAGAAATGAAAGATGGTTTGGATTCTCCGGGAGTAATGGAGTTCGGATGATGGAGGTGATTAAATTCTCTAAGTGCTGAAAAAAGATCCTTCTCTTTGTCTCCAGATGGGGTATTTATAGGTGTGAATTTGCTTGAGACTTGATCCGGGTCGGGCCACGTGTCATCCATCGCACTCTCTTCGGGTTCGGATGAACTATCAGGTTGACAACGCATCAAAAGGGAGGACGTTAGGGGTATGAATTAGTCATAGCCGGTCCGGTTCTCCAGGCGATTTTACAGGAGATTAACATGGATCATGGGTGCGGGTCGGAGATGTGCAGGTACGGGGTTCGGATCGGGATACCCGATCCGAACCGGACTGGTTTGGGCGCCTCTCCTTCTCTAACCTATTCCGCTCCGCTCCAGTGTTGTGGCAAGCAGATGGCTTTCCGATCCATTCGAGATTTAGTTGCCTTCCGATCCGATTGGATATGCCTTACCAATCTATCCAGTAAGAGATCACCGATCCGAACAGAGAACTCTATCCGATCCGAACAACCGCAGCTATCAACCTGAATTGTAGTGTTTTCCTCCAATCCGAACCGAAGTCTTATAATTAAAAATACCATTCAATGTTTGGTTTCTTGACTTTGTGTTGCCTAGTTCACAAAGTAGGCTAACAATATGACAGAAATATATCAATAAAATGTAAGCCAAACCATTCTTTATTTCTTCATGGTAACAGAGCCACACGGCTATGATACAGATCCAGCAATGGGTGACTGTAGAAATTCTTCCAGTGCAACATCTAGCATATCAGGGACTCCTAGTTCTCTTTCTAATTTGACTGTGGAACAGTGGAAGACTATAGCCATTGTATTCGGCAATACTCAATCCTCTACCAATCGATTACATGGTGAGTTTACTAAATTTTCTTGGATTATTGATACCGGTGCTTCTAATTATGTAACGAGGGACGAGTCATATTTGTTTGATGTTCATGATATTGCTGCATGTCCTGTTGGTAAAAAAATAGTTGTTACCAAAAAGGGAAGTGTGAGGCTCTTGGATAGATTGTATCATAAAAATGTTCTTTATGTTCCTAAATTGCACTACAACTTAATTTCGGTTACAAAACTCATTGAAGACATGCACTGTTTTGTACAATTTGTTTCTAATATGTGTGTTATATAGGACCGTCATACGAGGAAGCTGATCAATATGGGTGAACGGAGAAATGGACTTTACTACTTCCAGTAACCATCTATAGTGCAAGCTATATCAATAGATGCTTCTTCATCTATGTTGGAACTTTGGCATCAACGTCTTGGACATCCTTCAGAGAAAGTAGTAAAGTCATTACCTTTCTTACGTAATTCTAGTGTTAAATTGAATAAGGTGTGTGATGCGTGCCTCATGCCAAAAAATCTCATGATTCTTTTTCTCTCAGTGATCATAAGGCCTCCCGAATTTTTGAATTGGTTCATTGTGATTTAGGGGATCCCTACAATACAGTTTTTTCTTGTAGAGCTCGTTATTTTTTAACTATTATGGATGATTTTACTCGAGCTGTATGGTTTTATTTGTTGATTGATAAATTAGAGATATTTAAAATGTTTATGTCATTTTTGTCTATGGTTGATCGACAATTTAGACAAAAAATTAAGATTGTTCGGAGTGATAATGGAACATAATTTAATTGTTTGAAAGACTATTTTTTTCAAGTGGGATTTTATTTCTAACCTATTATGTGGGGAATCCACAATAGAATGGTAGAGTTGAACGTAAGCATCGTCATATTTTAACAGTGCACGGGCCTTGCGTTTTCAAAATCATCTTCCTCTTTATTTTTGGGGTGAATGTGTCTTAACAACTTCTCATTTGATCAATCTAACACCTTCGCGTGTTTTTCACAATAAAACACCTTATGAAATTTTATTCAATGCCTTGCCAGATTTTGATAATCTATGAGTATTTGGTTCTCTATGTAATACCTATAATCAACGAGCTAAGAGTGATAAATTGTCAAGTCGAAGTCGAAAATGCATCTTTGTTGGATATCTTTTTGGTAAGAAAGGTTGGAGACTTTTTGATTTAGAAAATAATTTTTTTTCTAGAGATGTTAAGTTTTTTGAAAATCAATTTTCATTTGTTGAACATGCTCCTGCTACTATTTGTTCTAAATATAATACTGGAAGTATGAATTTGAGTGATGATGATTTTGATATTCTTGGAGAGCCTACAAATGAACTTGAACCTACAAATGAATCTACCCCACTACATATCCCAACCCAAAGCTCCCCAACTGGCACTTTAGAACCTGCAAATGAGTTTGAGCCTGTAACTAAATCCTCCCGATTACATATCACCACCCAAAATCCAATAAGAACCATCTTAGAGCCTGTTCCCACTATTTCTTTGGTAGCCGATGAATTGCAGTTTGACCTGAATGTTGAACAAATCCCTGTTACATCACAGTCTTCATACCGTCATTCTTCTACAAATGGGAACATAGAGGTTGCAACGGATGCTACTAATGAACCTCGTATCGGACGTGGATTCTATGAAAAGTTCCGTCCCTTCGACTTTGTGACTATGTTACTAACACTATCCTCACAAAAAGTCTATCTGCACTTTCTCCAAATTCACCCGCGACATCTGCTTCCTCGGGTATGCTCTTTCCTATAACATATTATATTAATTGTGCAAAATTTTCTGTTAGTCATCGGCAATTTCTAGCCGCTGTTACAGCAGGTCGTGAACCGAAATCATTTAGAGAAGCTATGAGAGATGTAGGACGGCGTCATGCTATACGAACAGAAATTTGTGCTTTAGAGGACAATGGTACTTGGACTATGGAAAAATTACCATCTGGTAAACATGCTCTTGGTAGTCAATGGGTCTACAAATCAAATATAACTCTAATGGCAGCATTGAGTGGCTTAAAGCTCGTTTAGTTGTTTCTGGCAATCACCAAACCGCTGGGATTGATTATAATGAGACTTTTGCACCCATTGCAAGGATGGTTACAGTTCGTTGTTTCTTAGCCATTACAACATCTAAAAATTGGGAGCTGCATCGGATGGACGTGCATAATGCTTTTTTGCATGGGGATCTCAATGAAGAAGTTTATATGAAGCTTCCTCCCGGTTTTGGGTCTTCTCAACCTAATATGGTTTGACGTCTTCGAAAGTCATTATATGGCTTGAAACAAGCACCGATATGTTGGTTTGCCAAACTTGTTACTGCCCTTAAAGAATATGGCTTTCTCCAATCATATTCTGATTACTCTTTTTACTTACAAAAAGGGTGCTACTCAAATTAATGTCTTGGTGTATGTTTATGATTTAATTATTTCTAGAGATAATTCAGCTGCTTTTGAGAGTCTTTAAGAAGTTTTTTAGCACGTATTTTCATATAAAGGATCTTGGGGTTCTTAAATATTTCCTTAGGATTGAGGTGGCACAAAATTCTGATGTCATATTTCTTTGTCAACGAAAGTATTCACTTGATATTATTTCTAAGACTGGTCTTCTAGGTGCTAAGCCAATATGTTTTCCCATTGAGTAAAACCATTGGTTTGCACATGCTTCAGGGGAGCCTTTGTCTAATCCAGAATCTTATCGTCGTTTGGTCGGACGTTTGATTTACTTAACAGTCACGCGGCCTGGTTTGGCATACTCTGTCCTTATTTTATCCCAGTTTCTACAAGAACTGATACATGAACATTGGGAAGTTGCTTTGCACGTTGTTCGCTACTTGAAGGGTTCTCCTGGACAAGGTATTTTACTTTGAACTCTCTATCTTTGGCAGGATGGTGTGATTCTGATTGGGCAGCTTGCCCTCTTACTCGTCACACTCTCACTGGTTGGGTTGGTTTCTTGGTCATTCCCCGATTTCTTAGAAAATTAAGAAACAACCTACTGTGGGACGTTCTTCAGCAGAGGCCGAATATCGAACTATGGCCGCTCTTGCTTCTGAATTGAAATGGTTGAAAGGTCTTCTTTTTATCTTGGGAATCCAACATACTGCAGCCATTGAGGTTCACTGTGACAGCCAATCGGCTTTACATATTGCACTAAATCCGGTCTTCCATGAACGCATAAAGCACGCTGAAGTTGACTGTCATTTTGTTTGTGATGCAATCCAAGATGGAACTATTCTTCCTTCATACCTTCCTACCACAATTCAGCTTGCAGACATCTTTACTAAGCCTTTGGGGACACGTCAATTTCAGTTTTTGCTTTCCAAGATGGCCATTTATGATCCGCATGCTCCATCTTGAGGGCGGGTGTTGAGATATTATTGAGATATTTTATAGACATGAGTTTAGGATGTGTATAAGAATGAGTTAATGAGTTTTCTGGTTTACAGTATTTAGGATAGGAATGAGTTAATGAGTTTCCTAGTTTATAGTATTTAGGATAGGAATGAGTTAATGAGTTTCCTGGTTTACAGTAATTGCCAATTGCCAGTTCCTTTGTATCATGTCATATATATGACAGAAATATATCAATAAAAGGTAAGCCAAACCATTCATTCTTCATATCTCCTAACACCACATACAAATCATACCTTGTATTCAGAAAAAATGAAGAAGCACATGGTTTAATATTTTCCGAAGAAGCATCAGTGAAACTTGGAAGTCAAATTTCAAAAGGAAAAGCCTGCCTTCATGCAAACGGAATCGGCTGGAATATATTTAAAAACTAACTTTGTGAACTACACCCAAAAATGCATGCTCCATGGTATAAGTCATATCGTTACATTTAAAAACCAACGCTGTGAACTGTTCCTAAAAATGCATACTCCCAAAAACCAACGTTGGAATATATTTCAAAAGGAAAAGCATATGGTTTAGTATTCACATTTAATTACATTTTTGTTGCATAAGCTGGTCATTTTATCAATGTTTATTGTAAGTTTCTTAAATTTGCCTATGATTTAGTTTTACATAAGGAATACAGAGAGCTAAATTTGCAGGTATGAATCATCACTCTTCTTTTTTTCTATTGTTCCAATTGTTTCAATTCTTAATAGTTTTTTTATCATGGGGCCATTGCTTTGATTTGTTTGAAAGAGCTGAAGCGGCTGCATCGAGTGGGTGAAAGACACAATGTATTAGATTGAAATGCACGGTGGTAGAGGTATAGAATTTGCGTCAATTGAATTTGGATGGAGAGGAATAATTCTTATGCATGTGTTGCTAAGTTTTTGATCAATTTATATTGAAAATAATTTGTATTCTTGACGAGAAATGTTGATATATATATATATATATATATTTGTAACCATCTTTGTCAATGTATTATTTTTGCTTGAATTTAAAGATATTGTAATAAAATTAGAACTTTTGTGAATATTCAATGAAATATTTTAGTGTAGTATTATCTTTGAGTTGATATTCAAATTGTATGTATTTTAATTTATGAAATCATGATTTTATAATAGTTGAAATTGCAAAACATTTTGTAAAAAGATTCAATTGCAATGGACAAAAACAGTTGTGGAAAATTCTTTTGCAACAAGCACAAAATTGTATTAGACTATTTTGCAACTGTCATTTGTTGTTGCAAAAGAGTAAGGTGTAATAGAAAAGGCCTGTTGCAAAAAACTATACCGCAACAGCTTATTGCAACATGTGGAAAATGTTGCGAACTTTTTACAACTTCGGCTATACCAACAGGCGCGGTTCTGTTGCAATTGATCTACTGCAATAGATATTGCCTGTTGTGAAAAGTGTTTTTTGTTGTAGTGAAACAGAAATTCTTGACAGTAGTTCTTCTAAATGTCATATGTACAGATCTATCAAACATCAATTTATGAATGAACCAAAATATATCAAATGGTTTAATTAATACTAAAAAATGAGACTGCAAATGTATTAAACTAATTAAAACAAGCGGCAATCAACTTCGTTTCCTTTTTCTACAGCCAGTGCACTTCAGTTTCCACTCATCCAACTCATTCATTGTCAAAACTAAAGTGCGTCCTCACCAACTTTACACACAACTCCTCCTCTTCATCATTTCTATCCTCTTCGTGGCTTTTATATACATAATGCTCCTCATCTATAGTTCCATGCTCCTGCATGACAACTTCAATATTTCCTATGTCGTCCCCTTCTTCGTTTACACTTCCTCTTTCTTGCTTCTCTCTGGCCATTCTTGTTGTGCAAAAATTGCTCTGATACCAATCTGTTGTGCGAAAATGTTGCACTGGTGCGGAAGCGCAATAAGCAGGTTCTAGATTTTCCAATTGAACATCAATCTAATCTGATAGCAATTATTCTATTACATCAAGCAAATAGTAAATAACTATAACAGAGGAACAAAGAGACACAATAATTATATTGTTTCCGCTAGCCTCCATAATATAGTGGAACCAATATAAATATTGTGTCTCTTTGTTTATTTGTTATAGTTATTTACTATTTGCTTGATGTAATAGAATAATTTCTATCAGATTAGATTGATGTTCAATTGGAAAATCTAGATCCTGCTTATTGCGCTTCTACACCATTGCAACATTTTTCGCACAACAGATTGGTATCAGAGCAATTTTTGCCCAACAAATTGGTATCTGAGCCGAAGGTTACGGACTGGGCCATGTAGGCAAGTCAGTGTTCTCAAAAGATACTCATAGGATGCGAGTCAAGGAGGAGACTGTTGGGATTGCCTCGCATGTTCTTATGGAGGAATGATGGTTTGGATACAATAGTCCCCCATCACGGAATATATTGAAAGAATCGTGTACAAATATGAGCTGGTAGGCATGTAACATCAGGGATTCCTTTTGTTATATAGGAGTTGTGTGCCAGCTCATATGCGTGCAAGGAAGGGGGTTTTGTTCTGACTATCGTTACATAACAGTGGTATCAGAGCGAGACGATTTGTTTTAAATTGTGCATCAATTATTTCTACAAAGGTCGGTAGATTCAGTGGTAATTATGCAATTACTTTTTTGGAGAAACGGAAGACTCTGGTGGAAGAGATTATGTTGAGATTGAACATCATTCCAATCTGGGAACTTTATAGTGATGTGGAGTTTACTGCGTTCAAGGGACCATTGGATTTGAGAACTTTTCATAATGTTTTAGACAGGGGTCTTTATGTTGATAATGCTTGAGGGATTCAAGATAATCATGAAAGGAGCTCAGGTCAAGTGATAGATGGGTGTCGAGAGTTGTGTGCTAGCTCATATGCATGCGAGGAAGGGGGCTTTGTTCCGACTGTCGTTACATAACAATTCTATCTCGCATGACATCACTAATGGTCGGGAGTTCATTGATCTTTTCAAAGAGTTTAGCCCCGCAAAAATGAATTATTTATATCATATTTTCTTTATGTATAATTAGAAAAAATGAAACATAATCTAAAAGGAAAAATTCATGAATAAAATGGTTATGCAGAGGAATGTTGTAACCTTTCTCGTTCCTCAAAAAGAGCAGGCGCAGCAGAATACAAAGCCAAAGAGAGTAGCCAAGCGTCACTGCTATTAGCTACGTAAGAAATCAAATCTTCCTTGCTTAACATATCCCAAATTATGTTGATCCCAGACTCATTAGGAAGTGGAAAGGGTTCTGGAACTAGTTCGAGAGATGGCTTCACCATCCATTTCCCATTAGGACATCAATGGAGGCATAACTCCTCCTTTTCTGCATGCTTTCATATACAATATCCAATCATAACGTATGTATATTGTATACTCAATACTGTCAGTATAATTTGCAGTGTTATCAAGAACTACAATTCATCAATGTTTACCAAAACATTCTTGCTGTTAAAAGAAAATTGCAGTAAGAGGGAAATTGGAATTTTTTTTGCATAATATCAAACTATTTGCTTAAGGGACAAGATTTTATCAGACAACAATATTCTCTTGACATATCATATGAGACATAATAAACTAACACACATCTGAAATCAAGTTATTTTGCATTCGGCATCTCTTTTACAAAATTACAATATTATTTTCATTTTAATCATCTTTTCTTTTTAAAAGTCAAAATTCATTTATGCAAAACTAGAATTTCATAGTAATAAATTACATTAGATTTCAACAACGTGAATTTTAAATTTTGGCAATAGAATTGTAACTTCTTTAATATATATATACACACACACACACACACACACGAGTGGAAACCCGTGCGATGCACGAGAGTATAGACTTTCGAGTGTTGTAGTTCGCATTCATGAATAAGGGGTGAGAACATGTTGTATGATAGGAAGATATATAATGTAAATGACACATGTATTTGTTAGGATTCAGACGTAGCAATTAAATTTTGCAGTAAGAAGTAAATGATTCATGTATGGCTAGTAGCTACGGTTTGGATGTAGTGTGAACTGTGTCAAATTTCATGTATCTCTATTGAGCTGATGAAAAGATTTCATGTTATAACACTTTATATTATTGTAGTAATGAAAATTAAAGTGAACAAAAAGAAGGATGCTGATGGCGTAGGATGGATAAAGTGGTACAAGGCACTTTGGCGATCTTCATTTTTTTCAATATAGTAGTCCAACCCATTAAACTATTCCAATTTTTTTTGCCTAACTTACGTCTTTTTTTTTCAAAATGTAATCATTTTTCAGAGACAGAAGACGTGTTGAGGTGCATATGCAAGATGCAATATCCACAACGGTGAGTGTAGTAAAAGCAGAACCTAAAGCGCAGCTTATTCATAATTGTAAATCTGATAATACAATGGGGGCAGCTACCACATCACTACAAGAAACATACGGATTTCCGACGGGTGTCAGCCATCGGCGGCCGTCAGAAGCCATCAGAAATCCCCATCGCAAAACAAGCCATCAGTAAACAGGGTTTCCGACGGCTACTGGCACAACTCGTCGTACGGTGTGAGTTAGTTGGTGACGGTTTCCGACGGCTGTCGTGAGCTGTCAGAAATCGTTACTATCATTAACCAATAGGCCATCTCAAGCCATCTGAAACCGATGTATATTCATGTACCTGGAATCCATCAGAAAACCTGCATATTTTTTTATATTTCTGCTACTGTTTAGCCTTCCAGCACACATTCGTCTTAAACCATCATACTAGACCATCAGTCTATAAGCCAAGAACTCAAAAATTCATGCAAAACACAACATATCTACCAAAAAATCATGAAAAACAAAAAAACAACATAAATACGTACAAATACATCAAGTTACCATCACATCAACAAGATATATAGCACGTCTACAACATCAACCGTACCAAAACATGTCTACCGTCATAATACATACAAACCAAAGTCATACCCATACCATAGTCATAGCAGCCCAGTCATATATGTATATATGCCCCCAACAACATAAAACATACATATCCAACCGTCACTGATCGTCATCTTCTTCATCATCTTCAGCTGATCCGACTGATGAGGGGAAGCGCCCATACTATTGTGCAAACTCCGCTAAGCGCCGATCTAGAAGCTCAGTCATCTCAATGGCTTGATGACGATTCTGCTCCTCAAGTTGTTCCACCCTAGCTCTCAGCTCCTTGATCTCTACGGTGTCAGCTCTACTCTGTCTACTCCTTGCTTGCTAACTGGTGGACTATAACAATTATTTAAAAATCTTTTAATCATGTACTATGGTGGCTTGATGATTAAAATATCATGGTTTAACTATAATCAAAATGGAATAATCATATTTGATCTAATTATACGAATTGAAAATTAAACTAAGGTAAAACCAAATGAACCCCACAGAATCTATAAAACAAAGAGCATCAACCATTAATTTGATTGTCGATTAATTGGCTATCGTTAGTGCAAGTTGTTAGATGTTTGATGGAGCATTGCACTATTAGGAACGTGTGTTTCCCCACGTTTTGACAAGTATATACAATGTAGTTATACAAACGTGAAGAGGAGAATGACATTTGATGGAACATTGCACTAATCTGAATTTTATTTCTAAACTGAAAATTAAATTAAGGTAAAAAGCCTTTACCACTTGATTTCCGAATCCATAACGTCTATTCCGCGTCGCTGGAACCATCACTAACTGGAAGATGATGTCCTCCTCGTTGGTAGTGAGCTGCTCCTGTTCAGTCTCAGCTAGAGGCTTCTGACGTTGCTCCATAAACTTCTCCTGCAAGACCAAATAAGAATGTATCTAAAATTAATATCATGATATACTATATTATTATAATTTAACAATTACTGCAAATACTTCTACATATAATGAAATCTTACGTGACTCTTCCTAGACTTGTCGCCATGCCATGTGTATGTGACGTTCCCTTCTGAATCAAGACGCTCGATGGCATGCGTACGGGTGAACACATCCATATATGAGACTGGACCTTGTCCCTTAGCCTTCTAAATTTGATTATTACACGCAATTATTACATTTTCAAAATTATATAGCATATTAATTTTTATATAAGTCGCATTTAACTTTTTTTTTACCAATTCCTGCCGGTATTGCTAAAAGAACTTCAATCCTCCTCGATGCGTAAATAGATTTTTATTTCGATTTGCGCTGTTTCTTTCTGACCCCGTCTGTTCATTCGAAATTTGATACATTACTTATCGAGTAAATATTTTTTATATTTAAAAAAAAAATAGTACACTAACCTTCACTTCATCAATTTCCCAACACTTTAGAAATCCTTCCCAAACGGCTGCTCCCATCCATGGAGGTTTTTTCATGCTTTTCTTCATTGTTGATATGCCATCTTTATAATTTTTTTCATTTTCTGCATCCAGTACGTACGAACCAGCTGTAAATCATGTGTCTCTATATCCACCTCATCTGTATTTCACGTTAAACAAACATTACTATTAAATATGTACAGTATATCAGCGATTAAAAGAAATTAAAATGCAAAAAAATATATACGAAAATACTTACTAGCACATCCTGCCAAATGACCTCCTGTATGTGAGGTGGGATCAGATCCCACTTAGGCCAGCATCCCGACATCCGAACCCTATTTGCAGCTCTCGAAACATCCAAAATAACCTTCGAAGGTTGTAGATCGAAAACTCTGTGTTAAATATGATATACATAAGTTATATTAAAAAATAATTAACAATCTAAATAAAGTTTAATTTTTACCCTGTACTCGTAGGGACCAAGGAGATGACTGGACGCTTAGAGAGTTGCGATCCAGAACCCTCTCCCGAATAATTCCCTCTAGATGACATACTTGTCACATACAAATCATTTTAAAAGATAACAATAACATCGTATTCAAATTTATTTTACGGCTGACTTACACAAATGATATAAGCTGCTAAATAAACGACATAAAACATAATGAAATTATTATACCTGTATTTCATTGGGTCCCATATTCCAAGGAGTAGCATATTACATTGCAATAAGTTAAATAGGAAAAACAAAGTTACATGAATTGCATATGACATAAAAGATGTAAAAAATGATCATAATTTTCGAAAATTAAACAGATTTACATGAATTGCAGAATATACGTCGTATATGTTAGGGTTTCTGCAAGATTACTACACAATTAGATTTTTAAAGAGGGAAGAAAATAACAATAACAAGTAAATTCCACCAAACAGACCTTTATTAATTCACCAAATTATTACAATGAAAACCTAAAATTAATTGAGAATTTATCTCAATCCCGAAAATGCAAGTTTTTCTTTCCTTCAAGTAACAGTAATTCTCTCCCTAATGATATGCTTATATAGGCAAATAGAAAGACTAGGTCTAAAAGCTAATTGGACCCTAAAATATCTCAGAAAAAATACGCCTTAAAACTTGCTCAAAACAAATCTTTATCAAATATGCCACCTAATAAGTGAAAACAATATCTATCAAAATCCCATTAATTAGGGAAAACAAAATCTATCATAAATCCCATTAATTAGGGAAAGCAATATCTACCTTTTCTCCATCTTAGAAAATTTTCCTTCCATTTAATCTGATTTAACATACCATCTTCTCCACCTATGATTGAATATCACAAATCACAACAGTATACTCCATAATTACATTACACTAGAAAGATAATACTCATCATGATCCACATCAGTCATCATTTTCTTCTGATTTAGATTCGGCCTCAGATTCTACATTATCTTTCTCCACACCCTAAAACGCTTCTACTAAAACATTTGTCTCATCAACCGAAGGTCCAAAATCTGCATGACCATCTTCAATTAGTATTTCATTGTTCTGTTCGAGTTTTGCCTGATAGGCTCTTTCGTTTGGAATATTCTTCCCGTCGAATGTAAATCTGGCCTTTGTTTTAAAAACTGCCGACCAATCTTCTTTATCTCTTTTTAGAGGTAGGTAAGGAGCATAATAAACTTGAAAGGTTTCCTTAGCTAATACAAAAGGATCATACTTGTAATAGTGTGGAGTATGCTTTATTTCAATCAGATTATAATCCTTATGCATATTAATCCCAGATCCTGGAACACTGCTAAACCAATCACATTTAAATAGAAAAACCTTCTCGGTGGGTCGTGGGAAATATGTCAGTTTTAAAATTTGTGTTAAAATACCATAAAAATCATTAATGTGATTTTCAGGATTGTCACTGCCTTTTACAAATACACCTATATTGTTCGTTAATTTTTCAGCACCGTATTCTTTGGTGTTAAATTTATATCCATTAACAAAATACATTGGATATGTCTTGACCAATATTTTTGGTCCTATTACAAGTTGTTTTAACGCTTCATCAACAACACAATTTTTGGGTTCATAAACATAATTTGTAAACCAAGTAGAAAATTATTTACCGATACCTCCATTTGGATGTTCACGTTCATAAACGCTGTAAGTAGAAATAAAATTTGACATTAATCATACATAAGCAAAAATGTAGAAATGAATAAAGCACTAATATAATTGGTATTTCAGATTACCTAACAAACGGTGCAACTTCAGCACGATTTTGAAGAATATAAGTGTGTGCTACACG
This sequence comes from Allium sativum, assembly GCA_030737875.1. Classification (NCBI taxonomy): domain Eukaryota; kingdom Viridiplantae; phylum Streptophyta; class Magnoliopsida; order Asparagales; family Amaryllidaceae; genus Allium; species Allium sativum. The sequence continues at coordinate 45,208,046 of CM060919.1, read as the reverse complement.
GAGATCTTTATTGTCTAGCAATACGTCTACACATTTTCCAGAAGGTCGAGCATGTTGTCTAAAAATAGACAAAACTGTTTGAGTTGATTCTTGTTCGTCTCCTTCGTCATTTCGAGGAACACTTTCAAATGATATTTTCACATGATCACTAAAATAATGAGAGAAAAAGAACGAAGCTTATTCTTCGACGTAAGAATTACATATCGAGCCTTCAACTCGTGCTTTTTGTCTCACTTTTTTCTTCAAATGATTCAGATATCTATGAAAATTAATTTACATTATTTCATATTTTTAAGTGCAATTAAATTAATGGGTCGCATGTTTATATTTACCTCTCAAATGGATACATCCATTCATATTGGACGAGACCTCGAAGTCGTGCTTTAGTTCGAAGGTGAACAGGAAAATGTTCCATTACATTAAAAAACCCTAGCGGGAATATTTTCTCCAATTTTCAAAGCTATATTGGAATATCTACTTCAAATTTACGTAAACATTCCATTTTTAAAGTAGTTGAACAAAGCTCTTCGTAAAACAAACTAAGCTCTGTTAATACCTTCCACACTTTTAACAGCAGTAGTTCTTTGAACATAACGGGAAATAAATGCTCCATCATTATGTGACAATCGTGACTTTTCATTCCGCACTATTTACCATTTTTGAAGTCAACACATCAACGAAGGTTTGATGAAATCCCATCAGGAATTCTTAACCCTTCAACCCATTTTAACACAACTTTAACCTGATTATTACCTAATTCATAACATGCTTGGGTTTTTTACTGTCATTTGGTTTCATATGAAGCTCGGGACGTTTGCATAATTCTTCTATATCGCGCCTTGATTTCAAATCATCTTTAGTTTTCCCTTTAACATTCAAAACTGTGTTAAAGACATTATCAAATACATTTTTCTCATTGTGCATCACATCAATATTATGACGAAGCAGAAGATGTTTCCAATACAGCAACTCCCAAAAAATAGTCTGTTTACACCAATTGTGATAAATCGATTTGCCTTCAATTTCTGTTTGAACTCCAGTTTCATATATCTTTGGATGATTTTCAACCATTTCATATATTTCTTCGCTAGACCATAGTGTTGGAGGTTGTCTGGTTTCTACTCTGTTAACCAAAAAAATTTCTTGTCTACTATAAAAGGATGATTTACATGGAGAAAACATCGACGGTAGTCAAACCATGAAATTTTCTTACCATGCGGTAAGGAAAACTCTCATGCCTCTTCCATGCAATATGGACATGATAGATGACCAGCAGTACTCTATCCTGAAAGTGTTGCATAGGCAGGAAAATCATTTATAGTCCACAATAAAGAAGCAAACATGCGAAAAAATTTCTTCTTCGAAACATCATATGTTTCTACTCCTTCGTGTTTTTAGTTCTTCAATTAACGGTTGTAAATAAACATCAATTCCTTGTGTCGGATCGTCGGGGCCAGGAACAACAATAGTAAGAAACATATATTGTGTTTTCATACACATCCATGGAGGCAAATTATAAGGTGTGATGATAATGGACCATAACGAGTATTTAGAACCAAATTGAGAAAATGGTGAAAAACCATCCGTACATAGTCCTAGTCTGACATTACGACTCTCTGCTACAAAATTCAGATAAGTTTTATCGAAATCTTTCCATGCTTCCCCATCAGCCGGATGGGTCAACGTACCTTCTTCTTCCGATCTCACCTTATGCAATTCCATATGAGCTGCAGTTACAGAAGATGCATACAATCTTTGAAGCCTTGGAGTAATGGGTATGTAATGCATACGTTTGAATGGAGCTTTCTTTCTCTTCTTCTTTCTTGGTTTATATCTTTCTTGATTACATATTTTACAATTTCTAAGGTTTATGTCATCTTTCCAAAACAACATGCATCCTTTTAACCATGTATATATTTTTTGGTAAGGTAAACCAAATGATGACATAAGTTTTTTAACTTTATTTTGATTTTCACACATTAAATTATCTGGCGGCATGTGCCATTTTGCAGCTTGTGTAATAGCTATAAACCCAACTTCAGTGATGTTGTATTTTGACTTTATCGCTATGTATTCTGCGATTACCGATAGCTGAGTGTCGCTACATCCCAAATAGGTTTCTTAGCATTATCCAACAAATCATAAATTTTCTTAGCTTCAATGTTCGGTTCTTCATCATTTCCATCATCGACTTCAACTGCATTCATAGGAAACATTGATCGTGTAGCGTCTTCGACCATATTTTCAATACGGGGCGTACTAATATTTTCATCAACAACAATTTCTACCTCAGTCACTACAGGAGTATTTGATACAACTTCTCCATGACGATCCCAAAAATAATACTCAGGTATGAATCCATGTTTTCGCAAATGAACTTTCACAACATCGGGTAACAAATATTTCGAATGTCTACATTTGCTACACGGACAACGAATTTCAGAATCACTTCCGTTATTACTTAAAGCGAATTCAACAAAGACATTTATACCATTATAAAAATCTTCTTTTATTGAACCTCCCTGTCCTCTTCTTTGGTACATCCAACTCCTCCGATCAACAAAATAATTAATCATTTCTCCTATTTGGAAAATTAGTCATAAGTTCAAAAATTAATATTTAATTATTTTCAAGAATTCAAATTCGAAAAATCTTGTTTTTAGTTATGGTCATAAAACGCACGTATATATAACGGTTGAAAGAAAATAACATTTTCACTAAGTTAAAATAATAATAATCTAATTTGGCACCTTTTTTTATTGCAACTCTTTTACATGGTTAGGCATCCTACTTCCCATTATAGACAGAGTAAACATTTACAAATGTATACTACTTCATCTCAAATGATTCAACAAAATTTCGGCAGCATTTCCCTTTCGTTTCCTGCATCGTACACATGTACGCATTAAACAAAAAAAATGAACCTAAATTTTGTGAATCTTTTGAAATGAAGTAGTATACAAAATGTAGATGCTAACTGCGTTTATAACTTGTCCAATATAAGAACAAATCCAACAAATATTGTACTAGATGAATATAAACAATCATTTTTTAATTTGACAAAAACGACTATTTATATAACGATCAAGTACAACATTCGTCGGACGGGGCCGAAAGCACTTTAGGGGATATTATTTAATTAAATGTGCGCATTTTACATTAAAGATACGTTTTACTGCAATACAAAAATATTTTATCTTATCACATCTGCTTGACATTTCAATCAACTAAAAGCCAATTTACTATTATCGTCGTTTCAATAGGCACAACTAGAATTTAGACTCATGATTTTTTTTGTGCATAAGTCAAAATTTGCAAGATGTACTATTCCTAGTTAATCCGTTCATTTTTTCGTATGTCAACTAACACATACAAGAATGAGAAGCGCACAACGGCACACATGTACACAGATATCCTAAATTATACAATGGAAAAAACAAAACTAAATTGAAACATAGACACGCACACATACATACACATGCACATACATTTTTAGTTTGACCCATGAATACACTAAAATCATCACTTCTGCATCTAAACATTATATTTCTAAAAGTAGACACATGGTTTGCTTCGTCTTTTCTATTTTGCTATAAGCATTGTATTTAATTGGTCTTTTACAACAATTTTGAGAAAAGAAATCTTATCAAACCAATTTGTAATTGCTCGAGCTTTTTACCATTGTTATGACCACCTACAACAACCTATCCAAAACAAGCCTAATTTTCAATGTAGCATAGACAAATAACCAAATATTGGGCATAAAATTTTCAATTTCAGTGTAGCACATGAAATACATATATAATATGATGATATAACCTACAACAATGTAACACCCCACGCCCGCTATGGTCACTCATAAGGGGAATGCCATGACATCGGTGGAGTATTTTAGTGAATATAGAACAGAAAAATTACAACAAGACAGATATAAATAGTACTTGAAATTTTAAAACATCATCTCATAACAGCGGAAGTTAAAACATGTCTGATTACATCACAAAACCATACAAGAGTCAAGTACAAAATATCCACCTTGATAAAAATAAGTACATAATCCCACTAAGTAAACAATAGCCATAAAAGGATAGATGAACTGAGCTTTACTTCAACGGTCCAAACTCGAAAGGATAGATACTGCAATCTGATCAAAGCCCACTAGTACTAGGCCCACTCTGATAACCTGGGGTTTGGGGAAAAAGATAAACAACAACGGGGTCAGACATAAGTCTGAGTGAGTCCTATAACTTTAACAATACAATCATTAAAGATAACCAGAAAATACATAAGTTGATATACGGTAACGACTGGGGATGAATGGCTACACTAAGCAGCTTGGTAAACTTAGGATAAACTAAGATCACCGTAAAGACGCATTTATCCACCCAAGGATAATTACTAGATTACACCGCCCCAGACTTATCCACCCAAGAGTAATTCCTACACTGCACCACACCAGTTCTACCTACCCAGATTAATTCCCATCTAAAGATTGATCCCACTAAATGTACTTAGTAATTTTTAGCCAGTTGTTTCTTTTACCCCTACATAGGTGCCGTCTGCCCCTATCTTTACTAGGTGTACCCACTACTCCCAAGCGATCGGCTCCCTAACGTAGATATCCGTGCTGGCCCCACAGTGGGATGTATCATTTCCCAAAGTGGCAAGCCTGATTTCGGTGCACGGGTTATACCTACACGATGCAACAACGTCTTACTTACCAGCCCGGGCCCACACACGCATATGAAACCCGATGGACTTGCGTTGCCACCGCTAATCCGTTTTGGCCTCTTATAGTCAAGCCCAATATGCGTGTCCCGTCACTCGACTTGAGTCGAGCCCACAAAGATACGTTTGGGATATTGGTTGAAATGGGCCCCCACAAGCTACCACCTAAGCTTGTAATTTCTAGTGAATCCCACTTAACCCTTTTACCATGTCCACTTACATGTTATATATTTTGGTTAAGTAATTAATCATATTTCAATTGCCTCTTAAGGCACCCACTAGATCTTCACATGCCACCCAAAGCACTTACTTAACCCTTTACCCATGTTTAATTACATGTTCCACTTTGGTTAAGTATTCTAATCATATTTTCTATTGCCACCCAAGGCAACCCACTAGTTTCCTCATGCCACCCAAGGCACCCTACTAGTTACTACAAGCCACCCAAGGCACCCACTTAACCCTCATGCCCCACTACATGCTTATATGGTTAAGTGTTTCTTAATTAATTCAGACCGTGATCCTCATAAAGACCTCTCACATTAGACTATCTTTTATGACCGCTGGTTAAGCCGGTTGGGTCCGGGCAGCCTTATGTCATAACCGAGTCTAACCTCGTGTCTTTACATTAATCACGTATTTAGTTTGTGCCTAAGACCTCTCACATTGGGCTAACATTTGTAGCAACTGGTTAAGCCGGTTGGGTCCGGGCAGTTTTACGCTACAACTGAGTCCAACCTCGTGTCTTAGTCGATTAATTACACCTAATTAATCACCCTCATAATTTATATTAATTATCCCTAATTAATATCAAGTTTTTCATAACATGGGTAGACCTAACTCAATAGGTAAATTCCCATGGGGTAGACCTAACTCAATAGGTAAATTCCCACTTATGTTAATTTATTTTTATGGTATACTTAATCATACCCAACCATACTTTAATTAACATATTTATTAACCCCATCGTTTCCCACGCAAATCGTTCTCATTTCACGACATAATAAAAAGGGAAGATCCATCACAAATATCATGGGTTTTAACCAAATCTTAGGATATAACTTTGTCATGGGTTAAGAGGATGTCAACTTGCATATATGAGCATATATTAACCCAACTACATTTAACCCAAACTTGCATATTATCACACATGACTTGCATAACATATTGCATATGAACTTACATATTATCATACACATATCTTGCATAACATGTTGAGCTTGCATATAAGCATTCTCACAACTTGCATAACATGTTAAACATGCATTTAAGCATACACATAACTTGCATAAGCATTCACATACTTGCATAAGCATTCACATACTTGCATAAGCATTCATGTACTTGCATAAGCATTCACATACTTGCATAAGCATTCACATACTTGCATATTAACAACCATGTAACTTGCATAGCATATCTTGCATATTAACATACATGTAACTTGCATAGCATATCTTGCATATTAACATACATGTAACTTGCATATTAACAAACATGTAACTTGCATAGCATATATTATCATACATGTAACTTGCATATAAACTTGTTAAACATGCATAAACCCACTTGTTAAATATGCATAAAACAACTTATTAATCATGCATATTATCACATACTTAGCATGCATAGAATCACATACTAAACTTGCATAATATCATATACTTAGCATGCATAGAATCACATACTCATCATGCATAATATCACCTACTTAGCATGCATAGAATCACATACTTATCATGCATAAAACCACATACTTAACTTGCATAAAATCAATTACTTATTATGCATAAACCCACATATCCAACTTGCATAAACTTCTCATATTCAACTTGCATAAACTTACATATTAAACATAGGATTAATATTATACATAGATTAGCATATCATTACAAATGATTCAAACTCACAAATCCGCATTCAAGACCATAAGTCTCATTACACCTAATCTACTTATCTTAACAATTGATCATCAAAGTGATAGAAACTCACTACTAGCAATTTGCACTCCAAATGAAGATTAAGACGCTTAGAATGGATTAGAAGTTGATTAGAGAGGTTGATTAGCTTGCTTTCCTCTTCATTGATTTGTGGAGGCCATGACCAAGTTTCATTTTGCCATAGTTTAATTACAAGATCTAATTATGAATGAATTAGGATAGGGTTAGGGTCTTATTTATAGGATTAGGTTGCATTTTAGACCCTTAGATTAACCCTAGATAGGATTAGGACCCTTAGATCCAAGAAGCTTCCAGAACCAGCCCTCCAAGCCAGCCTAAGACCCAACCTGGTGCAACCTGGTGCACCCAGGTTCACTGGACGCCAGGCCCCTGTCGACAGGCAAGTCGACAGGCAAGTCGACACCCCTGTCGACAGGCCTGTCGACAGCCCTGTCGACATGGGTAGGGCGGGAATCTTCCCGCCTGGCCCCGCCTGCTCTATTTTAAATTCAGAATTTAAATTATTAAATCTGTTTTTAGTTTTGAATTTTCTGCAAACTTCATCGGGCCATAACTGGGCCATACGGACTCCGATTTTCGAAAACTCAGACTCTATTTCGCGTATTTTTCCGAGACGAACGCAATGACGCAGCCCGTTTCCCCTAATTCTCACATCTGAGATTATTTATTCTGTAATTAGTGAATTTTAGCATTAACCGAAATTCGGGGTGTTACATTCTCCCCTCCTTAAAGGATTTCGTCCCCGAAATCTCTAAGCTAAGGAGAATGCATATCCTACCATCCAAACAACCATCTACTCAATCCATCAAACACGGGCATCCATTGTCCTTAAACAATTTCTAATGATGTATGAGCATATGCGAAAAGTGTGTGTATATGTTCCCTATCTAATGTACGAACATATGCAAACCATGATAGTGCCATGCATCCAATATGTATGCGAGATAACCCTATCGACACATACAGTATCTATATGAGTGCACAATCATTCACCAAAATGCATCATCCATATGATAACACATCATTATACATCCATAAATATAGCTAACTACACACAATTTTATGCAATATGCAATATGAAGTGATTGAGCCGATCTAGTGCCTAGAGTGTGTATATATGCATCCACGAGCAACCACTAGCAAACACTTGCATCCACTTGCATCCATCAACCATAACATGTCTCAAACACATGTTTCAACCATAGGTTTTTCCTATCTAAAGGTCAAACTGCACTAATCGAGAGGACATACTAAAGATAAGGTAAGTACTAGAAAAACGATAGAGGAGAAATTAAAAGACATATCCTCAATAAGGAACGGGTATAACGAACGCATCTTTGCTTCTGTCTCCCAAGTAGCGTTGCTCTCATCTTCTCCCCATTGCACTTTGACTAGTTGAACCTCTCAATTCCTCAACTTCCTAGTCTCTGACCCAAGGATGCGGGTAGGAGCTCGTCGAATAATCACATCACACTCTACCTTTACTTCTTTAAGTAAGCCCGTCTCTACCGCCTTTGCGGTCTCATGTAGGCATTTCCTCAAACGTGACACATGGAATACGTCATGTTTTGCGACCGAACTATCTCTCGAATATAAACTGAAGCTAGACATGGAACAGTGCTCTTGCTCTTCCCGGGTATGAAATGGGCACACTTAGTAAGTCTATCTACCATAAGCCCAATCCCCGTATTACCCTTCCTTGATTTCGGTAATCCATCGAGACACTATCCTACTTCCTTAGCGGAACCTCCAATGGGTGAAGTAACCCACCGGGTTTCTTTTGTTCTGCTTCCATTTGCTAGCTCACCAAGCATCTAGCGACATACTCGGCCACATCTTTCTTCATACCGGCCCAAAAAGAAAACTCGCTTCCTGTCTTGGTACATCCTGTCCCTATCGGGATGAACGTTCATCTTCGACCGATGTGCATCATCCAGTATAACCTTCCTCAAACCCCTTGTCTTACGGTATACCAAGTCTACTGTCTCTACGCAACCACCCCTTACCATCTAGGGTGAACTTACTCAAATGGCTGGACAACCCCTTCCTCGTGAGCTTCTTTACTAACTCATCCAACTGTGGGTCGTCTCGCTGTGTTCCGCCAATCCTCCCCAAAAGAGTAGGCCTAACCTCCAAGGAGGCTAGCAAACTGGGTACAAAGTCAACGGAAGGTCTAAAGTCAAACATAGAAATAAACCCTAAGCTCCGTCGTTTTACGATCAATGAACTCAAGGACAACCTTTTTCTTCTTAAGGCGTCTGCTATCATGTTTCCCTTGTTAGGGGTATACGCTATCTCAAACTCATAAGATGTTAAGAACCCTATCCAAAAATCGTCACAACTGTCCATCTCTCACGCAGACCACCCTAGTCGAATTCGACATCCCCCAAATGCAAGCCCCAAAGGCCGAAACCAATATCAGACAAACACCCAAGGGATATCTCCTTCGAGTTCAGGCGACCTACGTGAGATGATACTAAAATAAAATAATAATAATGGCTAAACAATTAAGCCTTTGACCAACTTTGGATGTCCTCGCCAGTCTCGCTCCAAAACCACCATTCTTCCCATAACTGGCCTTGCTCACCCTATTGAGCACATACGAAAACTTATTATGCTCCTTGAAAAGACCAGGATGTCATTTACAAACTTATTTAGGTACTCCCTGAACACCCTCCTCATCGAACCAATATGCGGGGGCGTTCGTCAAACCAAATGGCATCACTAGCCACTCCTAAAATCTATCCGGAGTCCTAAGGCAGTCTTCTCTATACTATCCTCAGCCACTGTTAACTGACGAAACCTCGTGGCTAAGTCCAATTGCGCAAATACTGAGGCGCCAACTAACTGATCAAAGAGATCATCAATCCTCGGCAATGGGTGTCGATTCTTCTTTGTGAGTTTATTCAGTTTTCTTTAACCTACACAAAGTCTGAGGGACCCACCCACCTTCGTGGCAAAAACTACTGGAGCACCCCACTCCAATATACTTCGTCTTATGAACCCCTTCTTAAGCAAACCACCTACTTGCTTATCGAGTTCCCTCCTCTCACGAGGAGCCGTGTGGCACACTGGCCAAGATACTGGTTTGGCATTATCTACCAGATATTTTCGGAAGTCAATCTCCCGCTCCGGAGGTAAGCCCTTCCCCTCTTCACACACATCCGAGTATTCCCGGACTGCTCTAACAGATCGCAAACTCTAGACCGTCGTGTCAAGCGATTCTAGATAACTTAGCATAACAGATTCTATGGGATTACAAGAGATCTCGAGAGTGTTACCCTAGCGGGTCATAAGCCTAACAACTCCCCTTCCATAATCAAGAACGGCACCCCTACTGGTTAACCAGTCCATGCCCAAAACTAACCCATAGCCCGTGAAGCCCAACAAGCATCACTTCTAAACTCAACGCTAAGTATAGCAACTTTCAAACCCAAACACATCATGGAGCCCCAATTGGGTTTGAAACAACTAAGGGATCATCTACCAAACTGGTGTTTATGTGCAGTGACTCAACTAATGATGAGATAAACGAACTCAAGGCGTTAGAATCAAATAAACTATGGACCGGATGGACAAACAGAAAAACTAAACTTTCCACGGAAATAGTTCTACCTCTTTCTCGAATCGGTGGAGCTGCGAGAGCCTGAACTTGCCCCCTTGCCTGAGCTGGTGCCACAAGAGCTTGCACCTGTCCTCCTGGGGTAGATCCCGTTCTTTGCCCCTTCCTTGGACAGCCTTTCATTAGATGCCCTGCTTCCCCACAGTGGAAGCAGCCAGTCTTCCTCTTCTTGCGACAATCTTTGCTTAGGTGGCCTAGTGTCCCACAGTTGAAGCACTTCTTCTTTCCCTTGCCACCGTTGCCTTTCTTCTCGGGTGCTTTAATAGCATTGGGATCCTTCTCTTCCTCATGCATGAGTGCCATGTCCACTAGCTTCTCAAAAGTGGCCCCCATAGGGATGTAAGACATAGCCAATCCGCGCATCGGTTCGTTCAAGCCTTTAACGAACCTCAGAGCTTTCTCTTCCGGTGTGTTTACCAAGTCTATGTTGAATCTCGCTAACTGGTTAAACTCGTCAACATATTCTTTCACCGACAAGTTCCCTTGCTTTAAGTTCAAGAACCTTTCCACGTACAGATTTTCTTCCACTCTTGAAAGAAACTTTGCCTCAAACCTTTGCCTGAAATCTGCCCAAGAGTTAACAGGGTGTTCTTCATTAGTGACCTTCCACCATAGCGAGGCTTCCCCTTCCATCAACCAAGCGGCTAACTTGACTTTCTTTCCTTCTTCCACTTCAAGGATTTCCATCAATTCTTCCATCTCCTTGAGCCAATCCCTAGCTCCTACAAAAGGTTTCCCTCCCATAGCCTTGAACTCCTTACAAGTCTTAGCAAAAGTATCCGCGCGAGGAGGAACGGGTGTAACGGGTAGTAGAGAAATATTCGCCGGACTTGCATCTGCGGCCTTAGCCTCTAACATCCTCCTATACCATACTGGTATCGCTACACCGTCCGGAAGATTAAGATCTTCAGCCATGCTGAAACGAAAGAGGAAAGATTCAAACAGAGGATTCAAACAGAGGATTCAAACAGAGGATTCAAACAGAGGATTCAAACAGAGGACTTGCATATCATAATGATCAACCAAACTTGCATATCATAATGATCAACCAAACTTGCATATCATAATGATTAACCCAAACTTGCATTATTCATTTAACTTTAGAGTTCAATAAAAAGAAAGTAGAAAAGGGCTTACAATGCTATGAAGACACAAATGAATATTATAAAGATTGAGACGAAGCCCTTATGCAATCACCAAAAAGACCCAAATATGAAAGCTCCAATGAAAAACCCTTGAGCCAAATCAATAAAAACCCTTGCTTTGAAATAGAAATGTTGCAACTTGACTTGAATGCAAACTAAGAACACTCATACAAGCTTGAAAACACTTGTATGAACTCAAATCTCTCATAGAAATAAACTTAGAAATTTTAGCATGAGAGCGGAGGCCATGAGAGGAACAAATTTGACATAGTTTAGTTGTAGGATTGAATAATGGTGATTTAGGCTAGGTTTAGGGGTCTTTTTATAGAAGATTAGGATAGTATTAGCCATAGGATTAACCCTAGATTCAATCAGAGCCATCAAATCCCGTCACTAGCCAACAAAACAGGTCAAAACAGCCAGAATGGTGCACCAGGTTGCCTGGGTCCGACCAGGCAGGTCGACCCCCAGGTCGACCCTAGGGTCGACTCCCCAGTCGACCTGGTCCCACCCAGGTCGACTCCCAGGTCGACCCCCAGGTCGACCAGGTCTGGGCGGGATTTTTCCCGCCTACCCCGAATTTTGTGAAATTTGAATCTGTTTTGAATTTGAATTTTTCGTGAAACTACGCGAGGACATATCTCGGTCATACAGACTCCGATTTTCGAAAACTCGGACTCTATTTCGCGTATTTTTCCGAGACGAACGCAATGGCACAGCCCGTTTCCCTTGATTCAGATTTTACAATTTAATTCTGCCTTGATTTATGTTATAACATGTTATTCAAAAATACGGGTTGTTACATTCTCCCCTCCTTAAAGGATTTTGTCCCCGAAATCTCCAAGTTAGGAAGAACGTATCCTACCATCCATCATCCATCTACTCAAAACATCATCCACGTGCAGTCATTGTCCTTAAAGGATTCTAAATGCTGTATGATCATATGCAAAGGTGTGTGTATATGTACTTATCTAAATGCAAAAATCAGGCGGTTACTGATACAGTAAACCTCCTTAATGCAAAGTATGTTAGTGAAATGAGTCCATATGTATGCAAATTCCTAACATAACTCATAGTCTCTACATGAGTGCACATAACATTCATCCATATGCAACGTCCACGTGATAGCATAACAAGTTTCATCCATGAATAAGTATAAGCACTCATGCATATGCAACATGAAAGTGTGTGAGCCGATCTTAGTGCCTACCGTGTATCATGCATCCACGAGTATCCACTTGCAAACACTTGCAACCACTTGCAACCATCAAGCATAACATGTTTCAAATACATGTTTCATCCAAAAGGGTTTCTACCTAAGGTTCTCATGACAAGCTTAACGAGATAATAAGATAAACAGGATAAACACGGATAAAAGTAAGATATGCTAATTAGGAAAGAGGTCGAGAATGTACCCTCAAAAAGGAATGGATAAAGCCTACGCATCTTCTCCTCGGTTTCCCAAGTTGCGTCTTCATCGGCTTCACTCCACTGAACTTTCACCAACTTGACCTCCCGATTCCTTAGCTTCTTGATCTCCGTTCCCAAGATACGAATCAGAGCTTTTCTCAAGGTTGCTTCTTTCTCTACCTCAATGTCTTCAAGAATGCTTGGTTCAACCACCTCAGCGGACTCATGTAGGCACTTTCGGGGATGCGAGACATGAAAGACATTATGCACTCCGGCTAGCTTCTCGGGCAATTCCACCTTATAGGCCATCTTTCCAATTCTCTCTATGATAAGGGTCCTACGAACCTTGGTGCCAGCTTCCCAACTGCTCCAAAACGTACAACATTACGCAAAGGAGAAACCTTCACGAAAACCATGTCTCCCACTTCGAATTCCAAATCTGCCCTTCGCTTGTCAGCATAGGATTTCTATCTATCTTGGGCCGCTTTCATCCTTCTTCTCACTAATTCAACTTTCTCGGATGTGTCCCGTATCATATCGGGCCCAAGTATAAGCCTATCTGTTGTCTCCCACCAACAAGATGGTGACCTACATGGCCTCCCATACAAAGCTTCAAATGGTGCCATTCCTATGCTGGCTTGATAGCTATTATTATAAGCGAACTCTACAAGAGGAAGGTGGTCTTCCCAAGTACCACCAAGGTCAAGAACACAGAGCCTCAAGAGATCTTCTAGCACTCTATTCACCCTTTCGGTTTGGCCATCTGTCTGGGGGTGATAGGCTGTACTCAGATTCAATCGCGTACCCATCGCTTCTTGCAAACTATTCCAGAACTGGCTAGTGAAAATTGGGTCACGATCGCTAACTATGCTAGAAGGAACTCCATGCAACCACACTATCTCTCAGAGATAAATAGATGCCAGCCATGATGCGGTCCTCTTGCTTTTTACTGGGATGAAGTGAGCACTCTTCGTAAGTCTGTCAACTATGACCCATATGCTTGTGTTCCCTCTCCTTGACCTAGGCAATCCATCCACAAAATCCATAGAAATACTCTCCCACTTCCATTGCGGAACCTCCAATGGATGTAATAGCCCACCTGGTTTCTTTGACTCGGCTTTCACTTGTTGACACACCATGCACTTTGAAACATACTCTGATACATCCTTCTTCATTCCATCCCAAAAGAAAATGCGCTTCATATCCCTATACATCTTGTCCCCTCCAGGATGTATAGTCATCTTCGAGTGATGCGCTTCTTCGAGAACTTTATGCACCAAGTCCCCTATTTGTGGAACGCATAGCCTTCCATCACGCCTTAGCCAACCTTTATCATCAATAGTATATCTAGCAAGGTGACTAGACGTCTCACCACGAATCAACCTGTCCATGACCTCGACTATCTGTGGATCTTCCTTCTGCGAAGCCCCAACTTGATCAAGAAGTGTGGGTCTAAGCTCAAGGGATGCTAATGAACCCGTCATCGACTCAACAGCCGTCGTGAAATCAAAGGTTGCCAAGAATTCTAAGTTCTTCATCTCAATGAACAAGGGGCTCAAAGTCAACCTCCTTCGGCTTAGTGCATCTGCCACAACATTACCCTTGCCAGGGGTATAAGCTATCTCGAAGTCATAAGATGCCAAGAATTCCATCCACCTTTGCTGCCTTAGATTCAGATCTTTTTGCGAGAAGAGGTATTTGAGTGACTTATGATCAGTATACAACTCAAACCTTTCGCCTAGAAGATAGTGGCGCCAGGATTTGAGTGCAAAGACGATCGCTGCTAACTCCAAATCATGAGTGGATAGTTCTTCTCATGAACTTTAAGTTGCCTACCCCCATAACATATCACTATTCCTTCTTGCATTAGAACAGCACCTAACCCCGTGCCACATGCATCTGTGTACACGGTAAACATCTTACCACTATCGGGTAATGCCAAAACTGGGGCTGAGGTAAGGGCTCTTTTGAGCTTTTGAAAAGCAAGCTCACTCTCCAAGTCCCATGCAAAGACTAAGTTCTTCTTCGTCAACTTAGTAAGAGGGGCCGAAATCTTAGCGAAGTACCTGATGAACTTCCTATAGTAGCCCACCAGACCGAGAAAGCTTCTTACTTCGGTTGCATTCCTAGGAGTCTTCCAATCTTGAACCACAACCACTTTCGCGGGATCCACCGCTATGCCTTGCTTAGAAACTATATGTCCAAGAAACCGAACTTCCCTTCTCCAAAAATGACATTTGGAGAACTTGGCTTTCAACTGATGCGCTCTAAGCGTATCCATCACTTCCTTGAGATGCCTAGCATGCTCTTCCTCATCCTTTGAGAAGATCAGAATATCATCCACGAAGACAACAACAAACTTGTTAAGGAACTCCCTGAACACCCTACTCATCAAGTCTACGAAGTAGGCGGGTGCATTAGTCAATCCGAATGGCATGACAAGCCATTCAAAGAATCCATCTGGAGTCCTAAACGCAGTTTTATCAATGCTATCCTCAGCTACTCTAAGCTGATGGAATCCGGTGGCTAGATCAAGCTGAGAGAAAACAGAAGCACCAACGAGCTAGTCAAAGAGATCATCAATCCTCGGTAAAGGGTGCCTATTCTTCTTTGTCAGCTTGTTCAACTCTCGATAATCAACACATAGACGAAGCGAACCATCCGCCTTAGTAGCGAATACCACCGGAGCACCCTATTCAGAAATGCTTCGTCTAATAAAACCCTTCTCAAGCAGCTCCTTGATTTGCTTACTGAGCTCTCTTCTTTCTCGTGGGGCCATGTGCCTAACGGGCAATGATACTGGCTTGGCATTATCGACTAGATAAATGCGGAAATCTATCTCTCGTTTAGGGGGTAACCCCTTAACTTCTTCAAAGACATCAGGATAGTCTCAGACCACCCTTACAGATCGCAGATCATCGATGGACGAGTCGAGAGATTCAAGATAACATAACATGACGGGACCTCTAGGGTTACAAGAAATTTCTAGGGTATTACCGAGGCGAGTCATGAGCCTCACCACCCTATGTTCACAATCGAGAATGGCTCCATAACTGGACAACCAATCCATGCCCAAGATCAACCCGTATCCCGTGAACCCGAGAACATAAGAATTACACGTGAATTCTACGGTCAAGATAGAAATCTTCAAATCCACACAAATCATAGATAGATGGGCGGAACCCCCAATTGGATTTAAAACACAAACGGGATCCTCAACTAGGCTAGTACTTAGGTGCAAACTTTCAACAATGTCAGAAGAGATAAAACTATGCGATGCGCCAGAATCAAATAAGGTGCGAACAGGATAATCAGAAATATAAACAAGACTTTCTACAGAAATACTACCTCGATCCTGAGCTGAAGCAGTGTTGAGAGCATGCACTTGCCCTCCAGAAGGTCCTGCACGCTGATTCTGCCCTTGCTTCTTGGGGCAATCCTTGCTAAAATGTCCGGTCTCTCCACAATGAAAGCATTCGCCCGACTTCCTCTTCCTCTTCTTACAGTCTTTAGCTATGTGCCCAACATTCCCACAGTAATGGCATTTTCTTGGATCCTTTGCCTTGGCCTTGTTTCCCTTGTTGTTCTTGTTGTTTTTGTTGTTCTGATTGCTCTGATTTCCTCCCCACTTGGAGTCTGTCTTCTTGGCTTGAGTCTCATTAGCCTTGACTTCCTTCTTGGCATTCTTATCGTCTCCCTGAAGCAATGCCATGTCTACTAGTCCTTCAAAAGTGGCCCCCATGGGTATATGAGATAGGGCTAAACCTTGTAATGGCTCGTTCAACCCTCGTGCAAAGCGTAAAGCCTTCTTCTGGGGGGTATTAACCATGTCCAAACCGAATCGGGCGAGCTTGTTAAACTCATTCACATACTCCCTTACTGTCATGTCTCCTTGCTTCAAAGATATAAACTTTTCCAATTGCAGATTCGCCTCAGCTGATGATAGAAATTTAAGCCCAAATCTTGTCCTAAAGTCGGCCCAAGTCTCTATAGGCCTCGTAGCATTGGTGACCTCCCACCAATAAGCATCTTCTTCTTTTAATAACCATGCTGCCAATAAAACCTTTCTATGATCTTGCACATCAAAGATGGCGAAGAGATCCTCAGTTTCTTTCAACCAATTTCTTGCCTCCAAAAAAGTCTCCGTCCCAATAAAGTTCTTGCCACCCATCGCCTTAAAGTCCTTGCAAACTTTTGCGAAATCCGCTTGTGGATTCCGAGGAGGAGGAGGAGGAGGAACCTCAGTTATATTGGGGGTATTTGCTGGGCCCACATCGTTGGCCCTAGCTTCCAAGTACCTCCAGAACTATCCGGGAATGGTCACTCCCTCGGGAAGGTTAAGATCGGCCATACTGAAAAAGGAAAAAGATAGATTCAGAACGAAGAAACAAAGGATAGTGCTATGGCTTTTGGGGAATAGCCTTTTTAAAATAACTAGACTTTTCTTGGAAAATACTTAATTGTTTTTTAAAATAGTTTTTCAAAAGTAAGTTTCAAAAACACTTTTGCTCAAATCTTGTAAACCTTATGCTCTGATACCAAATGTAACACCCCACCTCCGCCAGGGTAACTCTTGCAAGCACACTAGCTTTGGAGGGGCGTTAAACAAGGTAAACATGCATGCAGATATCACAAGACAGAACATATAAGTAAAACAGAGTAGTAAAGCAGCGGATAAAACTTGCATTTCCAAAACCATAGTTAAGTTACAACAAAGTACTTAGTCATTATTTTCCAACAAACAAAGTCTAGAGAAAAGCATAAACTGAAAAACTGAAATACATAAAGTACTATCCCCAAAGTGAAGTGATAAACCATAGCTAGCTCAATGTCCAAAACCGTACATGAGAAAATCCAGTAAGCAAGCTGTAAAGATCCAAGCTAAGCTCCAATGTTCCCACCCTGAGGACCTGAGGGGGGGAAACGGAAGAAAAGAGGCGAAAGAAAACAGGTCAGTCAAAAAGACTGGTAAGCCCTACTACTATCTGTCCATGAACTAGTAAAGTTAACTGGCATGAGAAGCTGAGATGAACATAAGGATAACAACATACTGGCATGATGATTAACTAACAAGATAGATAAAGGTGTCATCGCATAATCAAGGTTAAGTTTTGCACCACGGGTGTACTAGCATTCTAACATGTCAAGTAAAGACAAGAATTGATCCCTTGGCCCAAGCTTGGCCCAATATCATGAGATGACCTAAATCAAGGTCTAATTACACGGTCTAGTTGATCGGCTCCCTATAAGCCTAACTCGTCAAGTGTCGGTGTCATCGACCCAAACATGCAATGTAGTTAAACTGCGCTAGGTCCACCCTAGGGTGTATCAAGTCCTAGGGTGTCAACCTCAGACACCAATCAAGTATGCACAGTCTAGATCTACTGGTACCCGTGGCTGATTTTCCAACTCTGGACTATGTGCACGACCATAGTCCGCCTGGACCTACACCGGCGTACCTACTCAGCCGTCGTTTTGGTCGCTTACATGTCAGCCCAGTAATCGTGCCCCACCCTAGCCTAGTCCTAGGGTCTTATGATACTATCAAGAGGGTTACTGCTGAAAAGGACCACGCAACTAGGGTTTCCTTAACGGGTTAAATGTGGTTAACCCGATCCAAACGTGGATTAAATTGGTTAAGTGTACCCAAGGTTCATGACTTAACCCCGATTAACCCATCAAGCCCAAATTGATTTAGTATTAAGTGGACCATGACATAACCCTAATTAGGAGGCATTAATTAACTTAATGTGCTTTAACCTCTCACATTAGACCTTGTTGTGGTTATTAGTTAAGCCGGGCGGGTCCGGGTAGCTTTACACCACAACTTGGTCTAACCTCGGGTTCGAGCACAACATGACCAACTTCTCACATTGGGTCCTATTGTTTGTAGCCACTAGTTAAGCCGGGCGGGTCCGGGTAGATTTATGCTACAAACTCAACCCAACCTCGAGTTGGCCACACTCATATTTTCTAAGTGTCATGTCCATTATGTTTCCAAAACATAATTACAAGCTAACATATCACGTTATGTTATAAAAACCATGTTTATGTCATAATGTTACCCAACCCCAACGTAATACCATCGTTTATATAATCGCAACAACGCATAAAGGATAAAATAGGGAACTTGGCATAATCATAACAAAAAGGTGTTGAAGCCACAAGTTTAACATGGTGGCATATGAAATGTACATATGTTCATATACTTGCATATTGCATCATTAGGCTTCAAAAGCATGCATAAAACCAAACTTAGCATATAAGTTATACATGGTGATAAATGACATGTAGAAGTTGCTAGAAGTTCGCATTTAGCCTCACATGCAAGTTATCATAAGGGATATGATAACTTCCATGTTGCCAAAATGCAACCTTTAACATAAAGCTTGAAGCTTTAAGCTCACAAACTCAAGTTTAACTTGCATAACATGATAACATGTGTATAATGATCAACCCAAACTTGAGTAACATAGCAACATGTGTCATACATAATGATTACACCAACTTGCATAACATAATGATCAACCAAACTTGCATATCATAATGATCAACCAAACTTGCATATCATAATGATCAACCAAACTTGCATATCATAATGATTAACCCAAACTTGCATCATTCATTTAACTTTAGAGTTCAATAAAAAGAAAGTAGAAAAGGGCTTACAATGCTATGAAGACACAAATGAATATTATAAAGATTGAGACGAAGCCCTTATGCAATCACCAAAAAGACCCAAATATGAAAGCTCCAATGAAAAACCCTTGAGCCAAATCAATAAAAACCCTTGCTTTGAAATAGAAATTTTGCAACTTGACTTGAATGCAAACTAAGAACATTCATACAAGCTTGAAAACACTTGTATGAACTCAAATCTCTCATAGAAATAAACTTAGAAATTTTAGCATGAGAGTGGAGGCCATGAGAGGAACAAATTTGACATAGTTTAGTTGTAGGATTGAATAATGGTGATTTAGGATAGGTTTAGGGGTCTTTTTATAGAAGACTAGGATAGTATTAGCCATAGGATTAACCCTAGATTCAATCAGAGCCATCAAATCCCGTCACTAGCCAACAAAACAAGTCAAAACAGCCAGAACGGTGCACCAGGTTGCCTGGGTCCGACCAGGCAGGTCGACCCCCAGGTCGACCCTGGGGTCGACTCCCCAGTCGACCTGGTCCCACCCAGGTCGACTCCCAGGTCGACCCCCAGGTCGACCTGGTCTGGGCGGGATTTTTCCCACCTACCCCGAATTTTGTGAAATTTGAATCTGTTTTGAATTTGAATTTTTCGTGAAACTTCGCGAGGCCATATCTCAGTCATACAGACTCCGATTTTCGAAAACTCGGACTCTATTTCGCGTATTTTTACGAGACGAACGTAATGGCACAGCCTGTTTCCCTTGATTCAGATTTTACAATTTAATTCTGCCTTAATTTATGTTATAACATGTTATTCAAAAATATGGGTTGTTACACAGGGTATCCCCAGATACTGAAAGTGGAACAATTTCCTTTACATCTAGTTGAATTATGTAAGACTAACATGCTACAGCTTGAATTTCGACAGTAATATCATATATTTTTTTCTGCATCCGATGCTCGCTAATCGATAAATGTTAGAACAAATTTTTTATTCATAATACAAAAAGAAATTAGAATAAGCTAAGCTAAATTTAATTAGAATCCATTTAAATTTAATTGGAAGCCATTTGAAAACTATGTAAATAGAATTATAGAAACAAAAAATACGGAATTGTACTTAAATGTTAGTAACCAAAATGATGTACCCATACAAAAAAATTGAACATGTTAGATGCTTTGACATATTTTGTTAAATATTATGACTTAAAACAATTTTTTTTATTTCAAATCACTACATATACATAATAGGCAAAAAAATATAAAGATATTTCTTATAATAGGAACAACATAATTCAACTTCTATAGAACTCGATCAAATTTGCGAAATGACATAAATTGTACAATAAATATAATGTTTTACAACTATCTTGGTCATAAGCGCAACATGTTTAATTTTTAGATAATTGAACACTGGCGGAGGGAATAAAAAAAACATAATTACTACAATCCAAAAAACTTTCCAAACCTTAGTTAACAATAATAATAATAATAATAATTAAGCAAAAGACCTAACTTTGATAGTACAAGTATATCAGTCAAATACGGCATAGAATAGAGTAGAAACTCGAATTGAGCAATGCAATAGCTTTCCCAAATCAAGTCAAATTCATATTGTAAAAAGAATATAGGATTAAAAAATTCTTGACATGGTAAATAAATCGTCTAGGTCGGTAAGAAGAGCAAGCATAGAAAGAGATTGGTGGTAGTGAGAAAAAAAAGGAAACAGAGAAATGGATTTCAGGGAGGAAATACAACTCCATTAGTATGAAATGTATGTTCGTAATAGAGTGAAGGCTACATACGAATTATATAAGCTTAGGAATTATTTATGTTATTTTCATTCCTTCAACTTTAAGATAACAGTAAATCAATTGATCATATGAAATGACATAATTTCGAAATAAATATATTGTACTTTGTCTATCGTAAACTTAAACACAACAGGTGTTGTAGAGAGATTTGAAATGGCATGAGTTAGAAAAAAAACATAATCTTGCAATCCAAAAAACCATCCCAACTTAGTTTAAATATATTTAAGAAAGCGAAAGATTTAATCCTGATATTATAACTGAATTAGTTAGGTATGAGATAGAACATAGTAGAAATAAGAATTGAGCAAGATAATTTTTTTCCAAATTAAGTTGAATTCATGTAATCAGACAGAGGATTAAAAATTAAAAATCTAACCTTAGCATAGCACATA
Organism: Allium sativum; assembly: GCA_030737875.1. NCBI lineage: Eukaryota > Viridiplantae > Streptophyta > Magnoliopsida > Asparagales > Amaryllidaceae > Allium > Allium sativum. The sequence goes on along the minus strand of CM060919.1, from coordinate 45,186,329 downwards.
AATTATGTAGATTGGAAAGAAAGAGCAAACGAAAATAGAGATCAACGGGAAAACACATAAATAAGATTTAAGAAGGAAGAATAAAACATTTTATTTTCACTTGTATAAAATGCTAATTAGTAATAGAATGATGGCGGCATATTATTTGTATAAGGATACAACTTGTATCAAATGTTAATTAGTAATAGAACTTGTATAAGGATATCATTTATTTTTGTCAAGGTTTTACTAACAGCATTAAATTAATATGGCATTCAGTATTCATATGTTTGTATAATAATTTCCATAGTGGATGACCAAGGTTAAGCACTTCGCTAAAAAAACTTGTTTTTTATAAAACAAATTAAAAGGGCTTGTAATAATATGTCATTTAGACAATAAATTTAATCCTATAACATGAATAATTACTTAAACAATAATACAGGCCAAAAAATATGCAGTCAGAAATTTGTGCAACCACATCAAGTTGTAAAATGTAATTACAGAATATAAATCATTTATACTTGGAAAGTATCAAACAACAACAAACGAAAATAAAATTACATACTTGACATCCAGAGAAAAATTGTAAGATGAACATACAGTTGCATAGATATTGGCAGCAAAAAGAAACACATGGTCATTTCTCCATAGATGAAACATACACGAAAATTAAATTAGTGTGAAACATCTTCTAATAAGTAGATGGGCAAAGATTTAAGTTGAAATGGCAGAGAAAATATAAATCGATGGTTATTTTTCTATAGGAACAAACATGAAGACCAAATAACAAAAACAATTGTGTAAACATCCAAAACCGAAACTGTGTAACCTAAATCAGAATAGAGAAGGATTAAAACGTAAATGAGAGGATCGATGTCCTGGTAACCTTTGACCTTGAAACTGGAGCAATAGAACCATAATTGTGAACTCAACCAAGTAATTTTCAGATCTATAGCATAAAAATTAGGGGATCCAATCATAAGGTTGTAAGTAGAGGAAGTTTGTAACACCCCGTGTTTTCTGTGAGTATTAAAATTAATAAATCTAAGAATACTTAATTTTTAGAGGAAGAATTAAGGGAAACGGGTTACACCATTGCGTTCGTCTCGGAATTCTGCTTGAGATAGAGTCCGAGTTTGCATGAATCGGACTCCGTATGAAGAAGTTATGGAGGTTAGAAGATTTCTAGTGTAAACAGAAAATAATAATTAAACAAGAAATTCAGTTTGAAATTCAAAATTCGACCAGAACAACTGTACGGGAAATTTCCCACCCAGGGGTGTCGAACCCCCCAGGGGGAGTCGACATAGGTGTCGACCCCCTGTAGGGAGTCGACCCCTTTGAGATCCAATTCCTATGACAAATTTTTATAGCCCTGAGCTGATGTGGCCTTCTCTGATTGGCCGATGACTAATTTCTAAGGTATTAGGGCTTATGTGTCATGCTATGATTGGTTGGTGACACTTCTCTTTGGTTTGATGGCTCTGATTTCTCCTAGACTAATCAAAAGGCTAGAATTAATCCTAGACTTCAATATAAACACCACAAACCTTAACCCTAAACATCAAAAATCTCATTCTATGAAGCCGTCAAGCTGTCCATCCCTAAGCTAGCCTAGCCTCCATCTTCTCCAAATTAGAAATCAAGTTAGAAAGCTCTAAAACAAAATCCAAACTAGAGAATCAAACGTCTACATCAAAGGATAGCTTAACAAATTAAGAAATCAGATCCCAGAATACAAGATTCGTCCTTTTTCTGTAAGTTCAGTTATATTTAGATTTAAACACCTAATAGAAATCATGACTGTAATAATTGGATCTTGAATGATGCCTAATTCTGATTCATGCCTATCCTTTTTCAAATCTGAATTGCCTATGCCTATGAGACTATTGTGATTGATGTAATGGCACCTATCATGCTTATGAGATTGTTGTAATTGATATGATGGAACTTATCATGCTGTACATCCTACACCTGTGAGACTATTGTGATTTATATAATGGGACTTATCATGTTGTACATCAAAATTAGTGATTCTCTTAAGTCCAATTCTATCTAATATTTATACCTATGGTATAAATTGCTTAGCTTGTCCACACCTATTGTTAATGTACAACATTGAAACACGATCCTTGAATTGGGTGCACCTTTACATTCCTATTTTTCCTTATGTCAATTCTTATGCTCCTTCTCCATCTTTCCTTTTTTTATTTTCTTTTGTGAATATTAAGTTCATTCGGAACTTAGATTGAATCTCGTTGTACGTACGAATTATGATGCGGGAAAATTGGGTATAATTTAATTTAGTAAACTTTAGGCATAGCAAGTGAATGTGGCATAAAACTTGTATTGACTACACTTGGGGAAATATTGGCATAAAAAGACAAAAACTTGGACACATATGACAAATATGTAAATTGGCTAAATATGAGCATGCCTAACCCGAGGTTAGATTGAATTGCGGTGTAAGACGGCCCAGAACCACCCGCCACATCCAGCGACCGCAATAGTATAGATCTAATGTGAGAGGTTAGCGCATTAAGCCAGAAAACCCGAGGTTAGATTGAGTTGCGGTGTAAGACTGCCTGGAACCGCCCGGCACCGCCCGACACATCCAACAACTACAACAATATCGATCTAATGTGAGAGGTTGGTGCTTTAATAAATGAATTAAAGCTAAGGAACAGACATGATAAGAATGGTAGAGTTAAGTTAATTAAGGCAACACTTAACCAATCAACATGTTAATTAAACAGATGGGTGGGGTTAGGTAAATCTGAGAACACTTAACCATTATAACATGTTGATTAGGAAACCCTAGTAATGGGGACCCATTTCAGCAGTGACCCACGTAGATGTATCACGGTACCCCGAACTAGGCAGGGTGGGGCACGATTACTGGGCTGATTATAAGCGGTCAAAATAGCGGCGGGTGTTGCAGCAGTGTAGGTTCCGGCGGAGTATGGGCGTGCATGTACTCCGGAGTGGATAAAGCAGGCACTGTGCATCAGTAGTATACACTGTGCATCTAGAATTTGTGTTGGTTTGCCTCCATAGGAATTGATACACCCTATGGCGGAACCAGCAAAGGTATCTACAATCAAGCGGGGCCGAATGACACAAGTAATAAATGCATGTGAGTAGAAGCTGATCGGAGAAGGGATCACTTTGTTATGAACACATGATGGTAGTTGAAACATTCGTTAGTAGGTGAAGAGAAATGGAAATGAGTGCGATAGTATATTTAGTTTATCTTATCTTATCCTATTTCTATGGTATTGTCCTATGTTCAGTTTATTCATGTCATGATCCTTTTACCTGTTTATATGCTGAATAGTCACTGGACTTACCAGGCTTATGTCTGACCCATTTTCTTTCTCCTTCTTTTCTTCCGTTCCCCCCCAGGTCCGCAGGAAGGGAATACTTCAGCTTAGTGCAGACCTTTTCCAACTTGAAGAGAGTAGATGTATTACTTGGATTCTCTTTTCTTGGGCTATGGCCGTGGTTACACTTTTAATGGGGAATTATGCTGCTTTACTACTGTTTTATGCTTCTTTATGTACTTGGAGTTTTAAATCAAGACAAATGTTTTATTGTAATAATTTAGAAGTTAGTTTTTGATACAATGCTTGTAATGTTTTGACCGAACCACGCTATTTATGAAATAATTTCCGTTTTCCGCTATTTATATGTCTGTCTTGTGAATTGTCTTTGCCTTTTACCTAAAATTCTTCACCAAAGTTAATGCATTCCCTTTGTGAGTTACTTTAACGGAGATGGGGTGTTTCACTTGGTATCAGAGCGATGGTTTACCAGATCAGATAAGAGTTTTTGAAAACTATTTTTCAAAAAAAAAAAGTTTAAAGAAGCATTTTTCAAAAAAAGTGTTGTTTTATTTTAAAGGCATAATCCCCAAAGCCATATGCACTATCTTTCTATCCTTTGTTTTGAACCTTTTCTTTTCGTTTTAGCATGTCTGGGGATCTTAATCTTCCCGAGGGCCTACCGATGCCTGGCTGGTTCAGAAGGTATCTGGAGGGTACGGCTAATGGCGCAGGCCCAGCAGACATTCCTCCTCCCCCAATTGCAGCCATTCCACCTCCTCCTCCTCTGCATGTGAATGCTTTCTCGAAGATACATAGAGACTTTCGAGCTATGGATGGAAAGAACTTTAATGGGACTGAGTTATTTGTGGAAGCAAGAAACTGGCTCAAGGAAACATAAGATTTGTTTGTTATCTTCGAAGTGGACGATAGGCAGAAGATACAATTGGTTGTGTGGTTACTTAAGGACGAAGCCTCTTGCCGGTGGGAAGTTACCAATGCTGAGAGACCATTGAAACTTATGAGGATTTCAGAATGAGATTTGAAATGAGGTTCCTCTCGCAAGCTAAACGAAGTCTATAGATGGAGAAGTTCTTAGCACTCAAAAAGGGAAGCCTATCGGTTAAGGAATACGTCAACAAATTTAACCAGCTGGCTAGATTCGGACTGGAGTTAGTGAACACTCCACATAAAAAGGCTCTCCGATTCGTTAAAGGGTTGAATGAGCCACTGCACAGCATAGCTATGTCCCATATACCTATGGGTACAACTTTTGAGAGACTGGTGGATATGGCACTGTTACAGGAGGAAGACAAAGATGGCAAGAAAGAGGCAAAAGTGGAAGAACCTCTAGACAAGAAAGTGGAGGGATCGCAGAATAAGAAGATGGATTCCAAGGAAGGCGGGAAGAATAACAAACCCCATGACAAGAGGAAGTGTAATTTTTTTGGCATACATGGACATCTAATTAAAGACTGCAGGAAGAAGAAGAGGAAGATGGATGGTTGCTTTCAATGCGGCGAGACAGGACATATGGCTAAGGATTGCCCAAAAAGGCAAGGGCAAGGGCAAGGGCAGAGGACTAGATCTACTTCTGGAAGGCAGATTCATGCTCTCATTCCACCTTCGCAAGAAAGAGGTAGAAATATTTATGTTGAGAGTTTAGTTTATCTTTCTGATCATCCAGTTCGTACTCTTTTTGATTCTGGCGCATCGCACTCTTTTATATCTATTGCTTTAGTTGAAACTCTACACATAGATACCAGTATAGTAGAGGATCACATGGTTGATTCAAATCCAACTGGGGGTTGGCTTATTTATCAATGATTTGTTTGGATTTGGAAATTTCTATACTAAGCGTTGGGTTTAGATGTAATGCTTATATTCTGGGTTTCACGGGCTATGGGTTGATTCTAGGCATGGATTGGTTATCTAGTAACGGTGCCATCCTTGATTGTGAAAAGTGAGTGGTTAGACTTATGACTTGCCTCGGTAACACTCTCGAAATTAGATCTGGCCACAGGATTTCATCAGCTAAGAGTGGCTGAGGACAGCATAGATAAGACCGTGTTCAAGATGTCGGATGGTATCTTTGAATGGCTTTTCATGCCTTTCAGCTTGACAAACGCACCTGCCTATTTCGTAGACTTGATGAGTAGGGTGTTCAGAGAGTTCCTTAATAAATTTGTAGTGGTCCTCATGGACGACATTTTGATTTTCTCAAAAAGTGAGGAAGAACATGCTTTGCATTTAAGGGAGGTCATGGATATTCTTCATGCACATCAACTGAAAGCCAAATTCTCCAAATGCCATTTTTGGAGAGAAGAAGTAAGGTTTCTTGGACATGTGATGTCCAAAGAGGGAATAGCTTTGGATCCCGCAAAAGTAGTTACGGTGCAAGATTGGAAGATTCCACGGAATGCAACCGAAGTACGGAGTTTTCTCGGGCTAGCGGGCTTTTACAGATAGTTCATCAAGGACTTTGCGGAGATCTCAGCCCCACTTACTAGGTTAACGAAGAAGAACCTAACTTTTTCTTGGGATTTGGATTGTGATGTTGTTTTCCAACGATTGAAAAGGGCTCTAACAACATCCCCGGTTCTGACATTGCCTGATGGGAGTAAGATGTTTATAGTGTACACTGACACATGCAGTACAGGATTGGGCGCTGTCTTGATGCAAGAGGGTAGAGTAGTTTGTTATGAAGGAAGGCAACTGAAGGTACATGAAAAAAACTACCCAACTCATGATTTAGAACTAGCTGCCATTGTTTTCGCTCTTAAGTCATGGCGTCATTACCTGCTAGGAGAAAGATTCGAATTGTTTACTGACCATAAATCATTAAAGTACCTTTTCTCACAAAAAGATCTTAACTTAACACAACAAAGGTGGATGGAGTTTCTTGCCTCATACGATTTTGAGATTGTTTATACCCCTGGCAAGGGCAATGTGGTAACAGACGCCTTAAGTAGGAAAAAGCTGACCTTAAGTTCTCTCTTTGTAGAAAGGCAAAGCTTGGAGTACATGGAAAACGTTGACTTTAGACCCTCCTTTGAATTTGTACCTGGTTTGTTATCATCGCTAGAGGTGTGCCCTACTCTTTTGGACTCAATAGGAACCGCGCAACGTGAAGACCCTCAGTTAGTTGATGTGATGTATAAGCTAATTAGAGGTGAGACTTCTAGTCACCTCAATAGATACTCCATCGATGACAAGGGTTGTTTGAGATGGGATGGAAGACTATGCGTCCCACAAGCAAGGGATTTGGTGAAAACCGTTCTCGAAGAAGCACACCATTCTAAGTTAGCCATACACCCAGGTGAAGAAAAGATGTATAAAGGCATAAAAAGGGTTTTCTTCTGGAATGGCATGAAGAAGGATGTAGCGGGGTTTGTCTCTAAATGCTTGATATGCCAGTAAGTCAAGGCAGAACAGAAGAAGCCTGGTGGTCTACTTCATCCTCTAGAGGTCCTACAGTGGAAATGGGATAGCATTTCAATGGAATTTATTGATGGGTTGCCTAGGTCAAGAAGGGGTGATACTAGTATTTGGGTAATAATGTACAGGCTCACTAAAAGCGCTCACTTTATACTTGTGAAGAGTAGGAGAACTGCCTCATCATTAGCATCCATTTATCTTAAAGAGGTAGTTCGACTGCATGGAATACCCTCTAGCATAGTAAGTGATTGAGACCCTATCTTTACGAGTGAGTTTTGGAAGAGTTTGCAAGAGGCTGTAGGCACACAACTATGCTTAAGCACTGCCTATCACCATCAAACTGATGGTCAGACGGAAAGGGTGAACAGAGTATTAGAAGATCTCTTGAGATTGCGCATTGTTGATTTTGGGGGAATATGGGAGGATCACCTTCCTTTGGTGGAATTCGCCTACAACAATAGCTACCAAGCCACCATTGGCATGACACCCTTTGAGGCTTTATATGGAAGGTCGTGCCGATCACCAACTTGTTGGTGGGAGTCTACAGACAAGCTCGTACTTGGGCCTGACATAATCAGAGAAACTTCAGAGAAGGTGGACTTGATACGAAGACGAATGAAGATCGCACAAGAAAGACAGAGGTCCTATGCTCATAAAAGAAGGACCGACCTTAAGTTTGAGGTTGGAGACAGAGTTTTCCTTAAAGTATCTTCTTTAAAGAATGTCGTTCGCTTCGGGTCCGTAGGAAAATTGGCACCAAGATTTGTAGGGCCATTCCCTATCAATGAGAGGATTGAGAAGATGGCTTACAAAGTAGAGATGCCCGAAAGATTGGCTGGAGTACATAATGTCTTTCATGTCTCTTATCTACGGAAATGCTTACATGAGTCTTCAGAAATTGTGGAGCCAAGCATACTAGAGGAAATAGAAGTGGAACAAGAAGCAACGGTGAGAAGAGTTCCAACTCGTATCTTAGGTACAGAAGTTAAAAAGCTACGCAATCGTGAGGTCTAGTTAAAGTACAATGGAGTGATGCTTAGGAAGATGCGACGTAGGAGACTGAGGACAAGATACACACAGCCTACCCTTATCATTTTGAGGATACATTCTTAATCTCTTTTTCCATAAGTTTAGGCATGCTTGCATCTGTCTTTTAACTATATCTCCTCGGTCCTATTTCCTAATCCTTAGGTAGAAACCGATGGATGTAAACATGTATTTGAAAACATGTTATGATTGATAGTTGCAAGTGGTTGCTCGTGGATGCATATACACACACTAGGTACTAGATCGGCTCAGTCACTTTCATATCGCATATGCATATATGTATTTATATATGGTTTGAAACTTGATGTGTTATCATGTGGACGTTGCAATTGTATGAATGATTGTGCACTCATGTAGAAGTTACAAAATACGATTAGGAATAATTGCATACATGATGGACTCATAGCACCGACATGATTCGCATCAAGGAGGTCAACTGAATCAGTATGCCGCCTGAATTTGCATTAGATAGGGACATATACACACACTGTGAATATGATCATGAAAACATTAGAAATCTTTTAAGGACAATGGATGCCTGTGATTGATGGTTGAGTAGATGGATGTTGGATGTTAGGATACATTTTTCTTAACTTAGAGATTTCAGGGACGAAATCCTTTAAGGAGGGGAGAATGTAACACCCCGTATTTTCTGTGAATATTAAAATTAACAAATGTAAGAACATTTAATTTTTAAAAGAAGAATTAAGGGAAACGGGTTATTCCATTGCGTTCGTCTCGGAATTCTGCTTGAGATAGAGTCTGAGTTTGCGCTAATCGGACTCCGTATGAAGAAGTTATAGAGGTTAGAAGATTTCTAGTGTAAACAGAAAATAATAATTAAATAATAAATTCAGTTTGAAATTCAAAATTCGACCAGAACAGCTGGACGGGAAATTTCCCGCCCAGGGGTGTCGACCCCTCCAGGGGGAGTCGACATAGGTGTCGACCCCCGGTAGGGAGTCGACCCCTTTGAGATCCAATTCCTGTGACGAATTTTTATAGCACTGAGCTGATGTGGCCTTCTCTGTTTGGCCGATGACTAATTTCTGAGGTATTAGGGCTTATGTGTCATGCTATGATTACCTGGATGACACATCTCTTTGATTTGATGGCTCTGATTTCTCATAGACTAATCTAAAGGCTAGAATTAATCCTAGACTTCTATATAAACACCCCAAACCTTAACCCTAAACCTCACAATCTCATTCTATGAAGCCGTCATGCTGTCCATCCCTAAGCTAGCCTAGCCTCCATCTTCTCCAAATTAGAAATCAAGTTAGAAAGCTCTAAAACAAAATCCAAACTAGAGAATCAAACGTCTACATCAAAGGATAGCTTAACAAATTCAGAAATCAAATCCCAGAATACAAGATCCGTCCTTTTTCTGTAAGTTCAGTTATTATTTAGATTTAAACACCTAATAGAAAACATGACTGTGATAATCAGATCTTTAACGATGCCTAATTCTGATTCATGCCTATCCTTTTTCAAACCTGAATTTCCTATGCCTATGAGACTATTGTGATTGATGTAATGACACCTATCATGCCTATGAGATTGTTGTAATTGATATGATGGAACTTGTCATGTTGTACATCCTATGCCTATGAGACTATTGTGATTGATATAATGGGACTTATCATGTTGTACATCAAAATTAATGATTCTTTTAAGTCTAATTCTATCTAATATTTATACCTATGGTATAAATTGCTTAGCTTGTCCACACCTATTGTTAATGTACAACATTGAAACATGATCATTGAATTGGGTACACCGTTACATGCCTATTTTTCCTTATGTCAATTCTTATGCTCCTTCTCCATCTTTCCTTTTTTTTCTTTTGTGAATACTAAGTTTATTCGGAACTTAGATTGAATCTCGTTGTACGTACGAATTATAATGCAGGAAAATTGGTTATAATTTAATTTAGTAAACTTTGGGCATTGCAAGTGAATGTGGCATAAAAATTGTACTGACTACACTTGGGGAAATATTGGCATAAAAAGACATAAACTTGGACACATATGACAAATATGTAAATTGGCTAAATATGAACATGCCTAACCCGAGGTTAGATTGAGTTGCAGTGTAAGACTTCCTGGAACCGCTCGGCACATCCAGCGACCGCAACAATATAGATCTAATGTGAGAGGTTAGCGCATTAAGCCCAAAAACCCGAGGTTAGATTGAGTTGCGGTGTAAGACTTTCCGGAACCGACTGGCACATCCAGGGACCGCAACAATATAGATCTAATGTGAGAGGTTGGTGCTTTAAAGAATGAATTAATGCTAAGGAATAGATAGGCTAAGAATGGTAGGGTTAAGTTAATTAAGGCAACAATTAACCAATACAACATGTTAATTAAACAGATGGGTGGGGTTAGGTAAATTTGAGAACACTTAACCGTTATAGCATGTTGATTAGGAAACCCTAGTAACGGGGTCCCATTTCAGTAGTAACCCGCATGGATGTACCACAATACCCTGAACTAGGCAGGGTAGGGCACGATTACAGGGCTGATTATAAGCGGTCAAAATAGCGGCGGGTGGTGCAGCAGTGTTGGTTCCGGCAGAGTATGGGCGTGCACGTACTCCAAAGTGGATAAAGAAGGCACTAGGCATTAGTAGTATACATTATGCATCTAGAATTTGTGTCGGGTTGCCTCCATAGGAATTGATACACCCTATGGCAGGACCAGCACAGGTATCTACAATCAAGCGGGGCCGAATGACACAAGTAATAAATGCATGCGGGTACCGATCGGAGAAGGGATCACTTTGTTATGAACACATGATGGTAGTTGAAACATTCGTTAGTAGGTGCAGAGAAATGGAAATGAGTGTGATAGTATATTCAGTTTATCTTATCTTATCTTATGTTATCCTATTGTTATGGTATTGTCCTATGTTCAGTTTATTCATGTCATGATCCTTTTACCTGTTTACATTCTGATAGTCACTGGACTTACCAGGCTTATGTCTGACCCGTTTTCTTTTGCCTTCTTTTCTTCCATTCCCTCCCCCAGGTGCGCCGGAAGGGAATACTTCAGCTTAGTGCGGACCTTTTCCAGTTTGAAGAGAGTAGATGTATTGCTTGGATTCTCTTTTCTTGGGCTATGGCTGTGGATACACTTTTATTGGGGATTTATGCTGCTTTACTACTGTTTTATGCTTCTTTATGTACTTGGAGTTTTAAATCAAGACATATGTTTTATTGTAATAATTTAGAAGTTGGTTTTTGAGACAATGCTTGTAATGTTTTGACTGAACCACGCTATTTATGAAATAATTTCCGTTTTTCACTGTTTATATGTCTGTCTTGTAAATTGTCTGTGCCTTTTACCTAAAATGCTTCACCAAAGTTAATGCATTCCGTTTGTGAGTGACCATAACGGTGGTGGGGTGTTTCAAAGTTGATATCATTAAATACGTAAAAACCTGATTTGAGGTATATCTATTTTTGACACCATTGAATTGCAACGTCTCCTCGATTGCTTTTTTTGTTCTTCAATTTGCTTCACAATTTCTTCACCCTTTTATGTTATCAGGAGAACTTTGGGTTCCGACATGATTTTGTGTTGAGATCGATTGGACAGTAGCAAGGAGTTTTATTTAGATTTTATTTTTGTTTTTGTTTTTGTGGGAAGTTGAGATGAACGTGGGGAAGACAACTTAAAGGGCTTTAGTGGAGGGCAGAATAACGCGTTGATGTGGTACACCATGGGAGTTATACGATATTTCATTTAAAAATCACAGTTGCTCTTTGTCTTCGCTGAGAATAAATCCCAACCCTTCTTTATTTTATAATAACCAAGCCATGCTTTTTATTATATATATATATATGTGTGTGTGTGTGTGTGTATGTGTTTGTGTGTGTGTGTGTGTATATATATAGGGAAACTCTATATGAACACAAAATTTTGACACAAAATTATACACAACAGATCTCAGCCATTAGATCTTCCTATGAGTTACACTTTTTACATAGAGACAAACAAATCCAATGGTCCACACTTTGTGTCTCCCATTTTGTGTTCAATTTTGTGTCTATGTAAGCTAAATTTTTGTAACGATTAAACAAAAGCACTTTCAGATCAAAATAAACAGTTCCAGTAATCGATATTGCAGTTTTCACGGTGAAAAATTCATTAACTCTTCCTTAAAAATATATTGATTTGATCAAACTTCATTGGTTTTTCTATATTATATTTAATTTGTTGGATTTAAATTATATACTTTCATTCTAATTTAAAACGTTGTGTATGTTGCCAGAGATCAAGAACTACAAATGGTCATCTATTTATTATTACACGACAACCATTAAAAACAATAACGTTAGCAAGAAAAATGGAAGAAAGATGCTATATTCACTAGTGGATAAAATTTCCTGAATATTTCTGAATATCTTCATACCCAGTAACCAATCATAGCATATATATATTGTTGCCCTAATTCGTAATGTTTATTTCAAGCCATAACAAGAACTATAATTTATGACTGTTTGTTAAAAGAATACCATTGAAAACCAATGTTGTCGGCACGGAGAATGAAAAAAAGAAAGCAATACCTAACTGTTTATTGCACGGACAAGCATCCTTGAATATTTCAGCTTTACAAAGCAAAAATATTAACAAATGGATTCTAAATACCATTGAAAGAAACAAGAAATTTGACTGTAGCAGTAGAAAGGAAAGAAACATGTACCTGGATCACAAGCAGCATGGAAAGATTCGAATGTTAGATCCAAAAGGAAATACATTACGATTCAGGTAATTAAAGAATCTATTTATCGAGTAAAAAAGAAAAGTATGTACTCCAGGTTAGAGCATTAATAATTGCATATCGACGGAATGAAAAATCCATAAATATTTCCTGAATAAGTTGTACTGCATTCATCTACCTGTTGCTAGTAAATTTAGGGTTTTAAGATGTTTGAGAACTTAGGACTTAGAGTTTAGTTTAAATTTGTAGAAATAGTGAGAGCTGAGAAATGGAGGGGTTTTATACAGAGGTAAAGTTGCCGGATTTTCTGTGATAATTTGAATCTAATTCTGAAAAGACGATGATTATTGTTGGAATATCGTCATCCAACACCTATGATGTTTTTATTTCTTTTAAAGATCAGTATGCAATCATTTTAACTTTCAAAATACAATGACATTATAAGTCATACTTAATTTTTTGGTACAAAGGAATTTTTTGCCAAAATTAAAGTAGAGACTAGTACTACTACTAGTATGACTGCGCAACGGGGGAAAACCGACCGCTAAGACATATTATAACATCCTTTTGTAATCTATTACTGCTTTTTACTAATGTCATAATGTATAAAGTCACTATATCGAAAAAGTGTTTTTGTAATGAATGTGGTCGTTACAAAATAAATTTAGAACGAATATAGCCGTGTGCAGTACAAGCGTGAGGTATGTTGTTATAAATATTCATAACGACATAAACTCGTTATTAACTTTATCACTTACCAAGAATTGTTTCGTTGTAATTCTGGTATTTTATAACGAAACATTTCGTTACTAATATCATCGTTTTGTAATGGGTATTCTCCATTACTAAGTTTCCCCTTGCATAGTTGAAGCAGACGTTTCCACTGTAGATTATAACGACCATGTGCATTACATATTTTGCTTTCAACGAATTTATGCATTATAATTTTTTTAGTAACGAATCTATTCATTATAAATATCTTTATTAGCAACAAATACGTTCATTATAAATTTCTTTATTAACAACGAATATGTTTGTTACAATGCCTAACTTTATGTTACTAAATGGTTGCTAGCATTTATATTAAAGAGTTATCTATTATACTGTAGCAAATATATACATATGAAAAATTACAAAATTTCGATAACAATAAACAATTACACATCTAAACATACACCTTAAATTGCAGGAATATTTGACAATAAGTTAAAGGAAGATTGGGAAGACATGAAGGTTACTTTGAGATATCGTAAATGTACATTTTCTCATGGTCTTGTTTCTGGCGGTGGTGAAGGGATGAGTTGTAAGTCGGTTTGGTTGTTGTGACTCTAAATATGCTAATAATTGAGATCGAAGGAAGTAAACCTCTGAATATGTCTTCACACGTGGTAGTTCAACCATTAGTTGGAGATCAAGATTTCGAACCGCAGCTTCTTTATCCATTGAGAAGGTAGCATTTTGGCAAGAAAGGAAGTACTTTATTTGAAGCTGTTATTTTGTGATCTAGGATTCGAGCATGATAGTATTGATGTTCGATGTGATAGAAAAAGTGTTTGTCACTTAGCGAATAGTTTGGTATTCATCTCATGTACTAAGAATTTTAGGGTGAAAGAGTCATTTTGGGTAGCTATGGATGAATGTAAGCTAGTATATACGATGGGTATTGCGGTAGATATGTTCACCAAATCATTACCAGTTGGGAAGTTTGAGCATTGCTTGAACATAATTTTCTTATTGAAGTGTTAGGTGCAGCGAGGTGACACAGTTAGAGAGGGTGGTTAGTTTGATAAATAAAAGGAGTATCAGTGAGAATTGAGTTTCTATCTTCTTGATAAATACTTGTTTACACTCCTGGATACTTTGTCGTTTGGCTTTCCCAGAGCTCGTTAACGAAATGCAATGGGCATTGGTTTTGCTGGATCTCATTGAGGAAGTATTTATCTTGATCGGTTGAAGGTAGAGTTGGTAATGTTTGAGGCATTAGAGTTTGGAGACAGTTATAGTATCGATTTGTTGTGTTAAATTTTATGGTGATACTATATGATAGATTGAAGTGGTTGAGAATAGCTTGCAATGGTGAAAACAAAATGTGAACCAGAGATTAGGGGCTCGAGTTATCGCATATGAAGCTTCTTACAGGAAGTTAGAGGATAGAAGAAGATGAGAGTTGATCCAGATGTTTAGACTCAGAACCAGACATATGGTTCTTTGTGAACCAAAGCCCAAGCTCTAGACTTGATGTTTGCCCCTCATAATCCAAACGTTTGGCTATCAGGTCTATAGAAACCAGAGGCCTGAACCAGGCATCTGGTTCCAGATCTAGACGACTGGTTGCTTAGGGCACAAGATTCCCAGTCTTGTGCTAGACATTTGGAATCTGAGCTAAACGTCTAAGACATGAGAATTTGGCATTTTCGCCTATTTTGCTAGAGATACTTGTTGAAAATTTCAAGGGGCAAAAGGATAATTTTCGATGATAAAAATCTTCCTTATATAAGATATTTTCAAATTCAAAGGGAGATTTTTCTAAGTTGTTCAACTGTCCATCTAAACGGGGAAATTAGGGTTTTAACGTAGTATTATTTCTTCAATTATATTCTCCTTAAAGTCAATTTAAATTAATTATTAGTGATCACTGTATCAATCATGGTATTAAATTTCTTCCTCTAAAGTGGATGCACACTAACAGATCGTTAGTTGGACCATTATAAATATGGTGTGTGTTTTAATTTCATTATTATAGGTTGATATTAATTGCTAGTGATTGGGAATTGCTCAAAATACAAATGTTTATTTCTTAGGTCTATGGAAAGACGTCTGGTTCCAGACCCAGACGTCTGGTTGCTTCGGGCATAGGATTCTGACTCTTGTACAAGATGTCTGGAATATTAAACAGACATTTAAGACGTAAGAAATTGACATTTTCATTTTTTTTTTGCTAGAGATATTTGGTGAAGGTTCCAAGGGACAAAAGGGGAATTTATCATGATGACAATCCACCTTATAAAAGTTATCTTTAGATTCAAAGGGAGATGTGTAACACCCCGTAATTTTAAAACGGGATATAAGAGATAATTAAAGAAAAATTAATTATTAAAAGAAGAATTAGTTGAAATGGGTTATGACATTGAGTTCCTCTCAGAATTCTGCTTGAGTTAGAGTCCGAGTTTGCGTAAAACGGATACCATATGAAGAAGATATGGACGAAAGAAGTTAGGCAGAAAAACCGGAAGTTGACCAGAATGCACTGGCGCACTTCATAAGTGCGGCAGTACAAAAATGTACTGATGCACCTGCCAAGTGCGCCCATACCAATCCAGCACAGAATTCTGGAGTGTTCTGTGATGATGTGTCTTCTTTTGAGTGGCCGGATGATGTGTATTTGAGCTGGGTGGTTCTGATGATCTACTTGTTCATCTAAAGGCTCTAAAACACTCTCTACACCTATAATACATAGCAAGACTCAACCCTAATTCATTAACAAAGAGGAATGACGCCTCCATGCTCCTAAAACCTAAAGTGACCTAGCCTACACCCTAATCAATCAATTCAAGCGAGAAGATAAAGAAAATAAATCAACGCCTACATCAACGGAAAGCTAATCAACTCCAGAAATCAGATCCCAGAATCGTTCTTCTCTTTCTTAAATCACAATTTGTAAGTACAATTATTTTCAGATATGAAATTTAATTATGATCTTGACATGGTTATAATCTGAATAGGAGATTATGTATATTCCTGTTTATCAGATCTGTTTTCCTGTGTAGATCTATCTTATTCCTATTTATCAGATCTGTTTTTCCGTGTAGATCTATCTTATTGTAACTATTCTGTATCTCTTCCTTCCTTCTGTTCTATAGCCAGGCTACCACGAGCCTGAGCCAAATTTCATAAGAGATTGACGCAGGAACGCTTAATTTGGGAAAAATAATGAATGACGCATAATTGGACATGACTGATTTGTGGCTGATTTAAGAAAAAGGGCATATGTTGTAATTTAAGATTTAGATCTAAGCATACTATATATGACGGTTTATGATTTGGAAGAAGGAGAATTATTGTATGACAACATATGACTTGTAATTTGGGAACATAATGCATGTTATAATTCAAGATCTGACTTTGAGGACATAATACATGTTGTAATTTAAGATCTAGATTTGGGGGTATATTTTATATGACGATCTATGACTTGGGGAAAAAAGGATATATGATTTAGGCGTAAAAGAATTAAAAATAGGATAACTATAAATTGTAAATACACCCAAATGGGGATTTTGGATATTTCACATATGCTGAAATCAAAGGCTATAATTTGGCATAATTCATATTGTATATCATGATTTGGGGTTTTTGGAGAATATTCTGTACTATGTAAATTTAACTAGGAATTTGGGGCATATGTTATATTATGAATTATGACCATAATTTGAGCATATAAAATTAGGCTTAATTTTATGATTAAGCGAAGTATGTCAATGGAATTTTAAGGGACAATTAAATCCGTTAAACTGCCTAATCTGCTAAATCTGTTGAAACTGAATACGGTAATTTGGGGTATGAAAATCTGTAGGCTCGATCTAAAATTGAGCAAAACATGTTAATAGAACTTTGGATAATCTGTTGTAACTTGTAAAGAAGTTAATTTGCTGAATTGGCATAATTAGTCTGATATTTGTGAATGAATACTTTAGCTAAAATAAGAATGCTGAGACACGAGGTTAGACTCTGTTTGCGGTAGAAGCCTGCTCGGACCCAACCGGCTTAACCAGCAACCGGAGACTGTCAGTCTAATGTGAGAGGTCGTAGGCATAAAGATGCTTAGACACGAGGTTAGGTCTGGCTTGTGGCAGAAGTCTGCCCGGAACCGCCCAGCACATCCAGCGACCACAAGCTACCGACCTAATGTGAGAGGTCTGTGCATTAATATTTAATTAATGCAAATCTGAGATAAATATGATGCCTAAAACGTATTGGGTAGATAAGGTTAAATCAACTGGACTGATGAATCTAATAAACCCATTTGAAAATCTGTAGGCCCAATACATGGTTAGGTGAAACAATCTCTAAGTCTGTTAATCTGTATATCTGATCTGTTAGTTTGAAAACTTGCTAATCCGTATATCTGATCTGTTAGTCTGAAAACTTGTTAACTTGTATGTCTGATCTGAGAACTAGTTAATCTGAATTTTGTATATCTGGAATCTGTAAGCAAGTTAATCTGAAATCTGTTAGTCTGGGGACACAAGGTTAGGAGGGGTAATTACTTGTGTCATCTGTTGTTTGGGACCCATATTAGTCATTAACCCTTTCTAGTATCAAAACTATGACCCAACACCAGGTAGGGGTCCAGGGCGCGCTTACTGAACTAATTGTAAGAGGTTCACTCTGATAATGGTGAGGGGTGTTGATGGCGCATTCCAACTGGGTCATGTGCGTGCATGGATCCGGTCTGCTCTGAGGATGTAAGACACCGTGACATCTATAAATAGGTCTGTGTCTATAGGTTGTCACTTTAGGGAGTGATACACCCTTCTGTGGGGCCGGCACATGGTATTTATGTATTAGGGAGCCGATCGCTTGGGGTAGAATTTAGGGTACACTCAGTTCTGTCTGTTTCTGTTGGGGTACCGTCTATTTCTATTGGGATGGTAACACCTATCTATTTTTGTGTGGTACCGTCCATTGGGGTGGTAAAGGCCTATTACAAGTGTATACCTAATTCTAATATTCTGTTTCCGTTGGGATTATTCTGTTTCTGCCTCTGATTCCGTTCCTGATTCTGTTTCTGTATCGTCTGTCTCTATTCGGTGGTAAAGGCCCATTACTAGAATTCTGTTTTCGAACGTCTGTCTTTGTTAGGGTGGTAAAGGCCCATTTCTAGCATCGTGTTTGTGAAGAGATCATCCTGTTTTCTGTTTAGACATTAGGACAACACCTAATTCTATTATACTAGCATTAGTGCAGAGAAGTAAGATATAGTAAGAAGCATAACTTGGTCTATATCATTCTGTTTCTTCTGTTAACCTGCTACTCCTGTTACGGCTATCCCTCATCTAGTTTTATTTACATGTCATGATACTGTTATCTGTTTATATGCTGAAACTCACTGGACTCACCAGACGTATGTCTGACCTAGTTTGTTTCACCTCTTTTCTTCCGTTCCCCCCCAGGTACTCAGGATGGGAATGTAGGAGCTTGATTTAGATTTCTCTCTGCTTGAAGTGCTAGAAGTGCTTGAAGTATTGCTTGGCTTTTATTCTACCTATTTATGGCATTTTTCTGTTGGGGATTACGGCTTTAAAATTACGTACTCTGAAGGCTTTTGTACAAGACTGAAATTTATGTACTTGAATTCCGATATTGTGGTTTTGAAGGATATAACCAAACTTACTTCTGTTTCTGCTGTAATAAAGTTATAAAATTTTCAAGTACTACTTTATGTATCTGTCTTGTAATATTCTGTTCTGTTTACTTATAATGCTTCATGGAAGTTATAATGCATTCCCTTTATGAGTGGCATTAACAGACATGGGGTGTTACACTTGGTATCAGAGCCGAAGGTTACCAGATTTGATAAAAAGTTTTTGAAAACTATTTTCAAAAAGGTTTTAAAAAGGAAGTATTTTCAAAAGTAGAGTTTATTTTGAAAAACATAGTTCCCAAAGCCATATATCTATCTTCTGATTTTCTGTTTAATCCTTGTTTCCTTCTTTTCTGAGTCTCCGGGGCTCCTGGCTTTCTGAGAGGTGACCTCATCGCGACATGGTTCCGTAGGCATGATGAGACTACAACGTCTGTCGAAGGGCAAAGAAGTGCCTAACTTCCATATGTAGTCGCAGTAATTTCACCTACGGCTAATCCTCTTTCGAGCTTCGTGGGGTTTTCCGCGCGATGGGGGCAACTTTAGAGAAAGACTTGTTAATATGTAAGAAGACTAGATGTTTTTAGTGCGGTGAGACAAGACATCTGATCAAGGATTGCCCCAGAAAGCAAGGGCAGAGGGCAGAACCTACTTCTGGAGGGCAGACGAATGCTCTCGTGGCTGGTGGATAGGATAGAGATAGGAAATTTTTTTGTAGAAGGTTTAATTTCCTTATCTGATTATTGAGTTAAAACTCTCTTTGATTCTGGCATTTTGATTCTGTAATTGAGACTCTGCACTTTAATACTAGTCTTGTTTCTGATCCCGCTATAGTCTCAAACCCCATGAGGATTACGACTCATCTGTTTGTGATAAGTTGGGGTTCGAGAGTATCTGTGTTATGTCTTGCAATATTCTGTTCTATTTACTTATAATACTTCATGGAAGTTAATGCATTCCCTTTGTGAGTGACATTAACGGACATGGGGTGTTACAAGATGCTTCTAACTTGTTCAAGGGTTGATCTCAAGGGAGAAATTAATGTTTTAACCTTGTTTTATTTCTTAAATTCTATTCTTCACAAACTCAATTCTAAATTAGTTATTGGTAATCAATGTATCAATCTTTCGTACTTTTCTTGATCGTGGTAATAAAATTCTCTCTCCATAGCGGATGTATGTTGACAAATCATTTATGGAACTGATATAAATTTGATGTATGCTTTATTTTCATCGTTATTTATTTATTTTGATTGTTTGTGATTGAGATAGACATATTTGGATTGGCTAATTTTTCTACTTTGTTGATTGAGATATTGTAATTGGTAATTTTTGCAAGACTATCAACGATCTCATCTTCCGTTGGGCTTATGAGTATGGATTTAAGTTGGTCCATCTTAAGCTAAAGCAATTATCATAGCAGTTCAAACTAAAAAGAATTGTAATTTATTGTTATTATCACATGTAACCTTCTTCTTATTTTTTCTTTCTTTTTTTTTTTTTTTTTTTTTTTTTTTTTAGAAAATTGGTACTTGTGTTAATAAAATAAATCAAATACATACAACAATTGGGCATTGAGTTCCTATAATCAAAACAAGTGAAATAGACTCACAAAACTCACTCGTACTGACTAACATAGGTACCCAAAGCCTCATAACCAGCTCTCCAATCAAACCCCTGCCGTAAAACAAATTACACACTTCAGCACAATCATTACATCTTCTAAATCTGGTCAGTCATGTAACCTTCTCTTTAAATGCAATATACCTTTTTTTTTAAATAATAATTTCATATGTACTTTATAGTCTAATCTTATATATAATTAGTTTTGAATCACAAATTTTTGAATTGATCGCTAATTTACTAAAATATATTTCCATGTAAACGAAAGGTTAGGAATTCGAATCTCATCATGAACAAGAATTAAAATATATCTTCAAATTGAAAATTTTAAAAATAAGCAAGGCAATATGTTCATACATTAATTAAATTTTGTTTAATATCTTTTTCCAATCCGGGGTTTTTAGGCACAAGGACAAACCCAACAAAAGTTTTATCCTTAAGGACAAGAGGCAAATATTTTAACCACAAGGACAATTTTCAGTGTAAAGGGAAGAATTCAGGGGTCCACTATGATTTCATACTTTATATTAAAGTTTGTCCTTATGGTTAAATTTTTTGCCCCTTGTCCTTATGGATAAAGTTTTTGTTCACTTTGTCCTTCACACTATTTTCCTGTTCCAATTATTTTTATTAAGTACCTAGAAATTTCAATTTTAATAATTTAATAAACATTGTATAGGCATGTGTATCGCACATACAAAAAATATCTTATCAATTATTAATATTTATTCAAAAAAATTATATCACACCTACTTCTACGGTTCTACCATGTAAGTTATGCAGGTCACTGCAATTGCTAGAATATATGCAAACATAAATTATTGACAGTAGTAATTCTTCCAAATGTCAAATGTACACGTCTATCAGATATCAGTTTATTACAAGATGTCTGAAAGCATTATGAACCGAAATATATCAAATGGTTTAAACTAATTTAAACAAGCTGGCAGTCAACGTTGTTTCCTTTTTCTACAGCCAACGCACTTCAGTTTCTTCTTATATCGTCTCATTTGACCGCATTTTCCATGAAACCAGTTCCAACATTCATCACATCGAACCCATTCGTCATCGAAAAGTTCGCCTTCACCACATTTGCCGCACAACTCCTCCTCTTCCTCGCTTTTATCCTCTTCAGTGCTTTCATATTCTAAACCTTCCTCAGCTGCAATTTCCTGCATGACAACTTCTCCTCGTTTATCACCACTTTCATCTTCAATATTTCCCTTGTCCTGATCTTCTTCGTTTACACTTCCTCTTTCTCGCTTCTCTCTGGCCATTCTATCCCGCATGACTTCGCTAATGGTGGGGAGTTCATTCATCTTTTCAAAGAGCTTAGCCCTGCAAAAAGGAATTATAATTTATATCATGTTTTCCTTATATAAAATAAAAAAAAAAAAAAAAAGCCAAAAGTAAAAATTCGTGTAATAAAATGGTCATGCAGAGAGGAATGCTGTAACCTTTCTCGTTTCTCAATAAAAGCTATGGCTGCAAAATGGAAAGCCAAAGAGAGTAGCCAAGCGTCACTGCAAGCGGCTACGTAAGAAATCCATTTTTTCCTGCTTAACATATCCCGAATTTTGTTGATCCCAGACCGAGGCCGTGGAACGGGGTCGCGAACCAGTTTAGGAGGTGCCTTCACCATCCATTTCCCACTAGCACATCCATAAAGGCACAGCTCCTCCTTTTCTGCATGTTCTCATAGACAGTAACCAACCATATTAATATGTTTATGCATATTGTATACTATATATGATAAACTAACACACATCAAAACTTAAATTATTTTGCATAGGCCATCTCTTTTACAAAATTACTATTGTTTCACATTGCTCATCATCTCTTCTTTTTAAAACTTAAAATTCATTTGTACAAAATTCTAGAATTTAGTATTGATAAATTAAGTTAAAATTCAGAAAAATGAATTTTATTTTTTGAAACAAAATTGTAACTCTTTTAATCCTTTTTTAAAAGTAAATTCTCGGTTTCAAGAACAGTTTAATTTAAGTAAAAATATAACACTTTTGAATTAAAATAAACAGCTATGCAAGTTATAGTCATGATATTGTATGTAGGTTATCGTGAAAAATTCATTAACTCTTCCTTTTAAATATATTGATTCAATCAAATGTCATTGGTCTTTAAATGTTATAATTTGATGGGTTAAAAAGACAAACTAATTAAAAACGAAATTGAAAAAGAGGGTAATTTAGTTATATAATATTTTAACAAAATAATATTCGGTGATTTTTCCTGTATAATGAGTAAAATTTTCCTACACAAATTTGCATTGATCGACCACAAATTTTCTGTTTTGATATCAATAAAGGCCCAGCAAACCCTTTTCTGCTTATAATTTCATTTAATTTATAACAGCTAATCGTAAGCCATATATACTGTCATTGTAGTTTACATGTTATATATGTTGCCAGAGATCAAGAACTACAAATGGTCACTTGTTTATTAAAAGATAATCATTAAAAACAGTAACATTAGCAAGAAAAATGGAAGAAAGATGCAATATTTACTGGTGGATAAATTTTCTTGAATATTTCGCAATATCTTCATACCCCGTAACCAATCATAGCATATATATACCGTACCGTCGCCCTAAATCGTAATGTTTATCTCAAGACTATATTGCCATAACAAGAACTATAATTTAATTATGACTGTTTGTCAAAGAATACCATTGAAAACAAATACCATTAGCACGCAGCATGAAAAACAGAATGCAATACTTAACTTTTATAATTTCATGGACAAAATTCCTTGAATATTTCAACTTCATAAAGCAAAAAATATTAACAAATGGATTCTACATACCATTCAAAGAAACAAGAAATCTGATTGTAGTAGTAGAAAGGAAAGAAAGTAAGAAACACTCACCTGGATCACAAGCAGCATAGAAAGATTCGAATGCTGTATCCAAAAGGAAATACATTATGACTCAGGTAATTAAAGAATGAGTTTATCGAGTAAAAAAGAAAAGTATGTACTCCAGGTTAGAGCATTGATAATTGCATATCGACGGAATGCAAAATCCATAAATATTTCTTGAATAGAATGCTGTGCAGTCATCTTCCTGCTGGTAATAATAAATTTAGGGTTTAAAGATGCTTGGGAACTTAGGGCTTAAAGATTTTAATTTAAATTTGTAGAAACAGTGGGAGCTGAGAAATGGAGGGGTTTTATATGAAGGTAAAGTTGCGGGATTTTCCGCGATAATTTGAATCTGGTTTTGAAACGGAGACGTGTGGTGATTACTGTTGGAATATTGTCATCCAAGTCATGCAACATCAACGAAATTATAAGTCATATTTAATTTATTGGTACAAAGGAAATCTTTTACCAAAACTAAAGTAGATATGGTACTACTAGTATAACCACACAACGGAAAAAATCGACCGCTAAGTCGTATTATATCAATTTTTTTAGGATTAATTGACAGAAATAATCTAAAATTTAACGTGTTTTTTCATATTAATTCCAAATTTGAATTATTTTTAATTAATACCAAATTTAGGTGTAACTTCCCATATTGATCCCACCTACCCATTAACTTATTATAGCCGGTGACTTTTCCAAATCAATCCTTATTTCTCATGTTAAAATCAGTTTTCCCCAATCCGCGTTCACTACAAAAACTGATTAAAAAAAAAAATCGATGTGATCTTCTTCCCAAACGCATAGTCGCTCTTTTCTCTCCAATCCAGTCTTCCTCTAGACTTAATGGCCCCTACGTCGGCGACGCTAAAATCAAGACCGTTGAGTTCGTCAAAAGTAGCGCATGCGCCAAAGACTTAACACTCGACGACAAACACGAGTTTGCCATTTTGGGTAGGTCTAATGTTGGAAAATCATCGTTGAATAATTCGCCATTTCCACTTTGTTGCTTTATTGCAGTTTAGATGTTCGATGAATTGTAAAAGTGACCACAGTCAGAAAGCTTGGGCTGCATGTTTGCATTTGTTGAATGACATGAATCGCTGTGTTGTTTTATAACAGAAAGAGAAGAACGAACAAGAATAAATAAATTCACGTTTGATTAGGGAAAGTGAAAAATTGAAACCTGTTATAACATGTTAAATGGTATTTGGGTTCAATATGAGGATGGACCTCCTAAGCTTGAGAATAATTAAAAATAATCCAAACTTGAGATTAATATGGGAAGACACGTTAAACTTTGGATTGTTTTGTCAACCAATCCTTATTTTTTCTATTACTGCTTTTTACTAATGTCACAAGTGTATAAAGTTACTACATCAAAAAGGTGTATTTGTAACGAATATGGTCGTTACAAAATAAATTTATAATGAATATAGTCATGTGTAGTGTAAGCGTGAGGTATGTCATTATAAATATTCATAATGACATAAACCCGTTATTATTTATCACTTACCAAGAATTGTGTCGTTGTAAATCTAGTATTTTATAACGAAACATTTTGTTACTAATATCATCGCTTTGTAACGGGTATCCTTCATTACTAAGTTTCCCCTTGCATAGTTGAAGCAGACGTTGGCACTGTAGATTATAACGACCATGTGTGTTACACATTTTTCTTTCAACGAATTTATGCTTTATAAATTTCTTTATTAGTAACGAATCTATTCGTTATAAATTTCTTTATTAGCAACAAATATGTTCATTATAATTTTTTTATTACCAACAAATATGTTCGTTACAATACCAAACAATATACTACTAAACTTTTGCTAGCATTTATACTACAGAGTTGTCTATTATATTGCAACAAATATATAAATATGAAAAAATTACAAAATTTCGATAATAATAAACAATTACACATTTAAATATACACCTTAAATTGCATGAATATTTGACAACAAGTTAAAGGAAAATTCAAAATTTAAAGTTCATCATACATAACTAATGATTATGAGATCAAAATATTACAACTTCTAACATGACTTCGAAATAAATTCTAGATCCTATAGATTGCAAATACAACACTCAGGCCAAACAACCAAACCTCCATCAATTATATGAAATAGCTTGTAATTACCATTCTGTGGTGCTTCATAAATAGGTACTTATGGATCAAACACTTTCATCAGTGAGATCATTCTCAAAATCTTCTAAACTTCTATTTCCATTGCTACCAATGAGATTTCCTTTTGTTTTTCCCCCGCTGCTTCAACTAATTCCTGCGTAATACCAAAAGTATCAATATAAAAAATTTATAAGAAAACTAAACAGTATTGCAGTACGTATGAAAATTATCACAGTTAGAATCTTTAAACAGCACTGAAGTATGGCATGAAACCAACATTATTCACAGTTAGATTCATGTATATGAAAATAATCTAATCCTGTGACAAGTGAATAAACGAACCATACACAACTAGAAAAGGTGCCTACAACATCGGTGCTTTAACACCTATTTCTAAAACCACAGATGTTAAAGGAAGTGTTAACGCCGGGTTTTTTTTAGCGAAGATAAAAGTTTTCACGGATATTACTAATTAAAATAGTCAATGTCTATTATTCTTTTGTACTAACTATTGTTTTTCAGCTGAGTAAAAAATTTCAACTTTGTTGCCTTTGTTTTTTTGGTTGCTCATTTCATTAGATTTAATAAACTGACCGTGAAACTTCCTAAATAAGCCGTAGCCCTATTTAATTGCTCGTCCATTAAGCCGTTGCTCCTCCCTATCAAATCTCATCATTTCAATCCAATCCTGACTCCGCCTTCAACTTGCTTTATCCTGCTAGCTTCTTGCTGGTTGTCGTCGTCAAATCGTTGCTCGTTGCATTGTTGTATCAAATGGACCCGAACTCTGTCATGTTGCTTCAAATCAATACTTGTTGCAATTAAATTGTGTTGTTTCTCGCCGCTCGCCTTCGTTAAAACGGTATCGACCATCATTTTTTTTTATAATATTCGAACTTTCCATGTTACATATGATTTATGATTTGGTTCTGAACCGCGGTTTGGAAACCTGAATTGGAGCTCAAGCTATTTAGTATTTATAGTTGCCTCAATTCCTTAACTGAAATGTGTGTGAAGAAAACAATATATGTCTTGCAGACTTCTATCTCAATTCTCATATAAATTTTAGTTTGAGGAAACATAGATTTGTGTTACGATATTTCATTCTTCTATTGTATTATCTACATTCATTTTGACTATTTTTTGTCATCATTTTTTAATGTACAAAACTTTTCTCTAGTGTATGTACATACAAATAGTTCATGCAAAAAATAGTTTTTTGTATCAATAATTTTATGCTTAATTTGATTATTATTTTTACTGAATTTCACATTTAGAATATGATGGTTCTTACATCCTAGTTTCAATTTATATGCATTTGTGCTTGAATATCTACTGCTTTTTAGAGAGGAGTCTGGTGCTCGGAGAAATGCCTATACTACATATGCAAAAGACTTTGATATTGCCTTGGTAACTGAAGATACAAAGTAAAGGTAATTTAACTTCAATACAGAACTTTTCTTAACTTGCTGTAATATTTTCAGAATGATTTTTTTTCTCACTAGAATGAAAATGTTTGGTATCTAACTTCCTATGTTGCACATTTTTGTTTACTCTTAATTAGTTGGTTACTTAAACTTGTACATACAACAAATATATATCAAGTGTAACGACTATTTAACCTCAACCAATTTATTTAACAAACAATTCAAACAATCAAATTAAAACACTTTTATTTTATAAACGTGACCAATATGGTAAGTTACCTTAATTGGTTCCAACCGTTAGAATAACGATTTGTTTTTTTTTACTGAAATTAAACAACGTTTAATTTCATCGGTTTAATCACCAAATGAATATATAATTAACAACCAATCAACCATTAGCAAGCATAACACACAATTATAATACTCGACTTATATAAAATATAAGTGAGAAGAACTGAGTGAGTTTAACTCACTTTTGTTTCCTTCGTTTATCGTTGATGTAGTTCGGTTACTGTTAAATTAAACACAGTTAAATTAAACAATGTTTAATTTAACTGAAATTTCCAGCTATCTCCGTCTCTGTTCAAAACAGTTCCATATTGTTGCATTCGTCACCATGATTCTTGTGCAACTCGTATCGTTCCATTCTGATAACACCATAAAAATTTATCTATGTTTTAGTATACAATTTAATTAACTTTCAAATTTATTTAATATTTTAACAGTTATTGTTTTGAGAACATTAGTATATTAAAATAAGAAGTAAATATTGTATTTTAAATTATTGAAAGAAGTAGAAGTTTTAATTAACCATTTGTTAATTATTTTTAATTAAAGAGGACAAGTGATGCTGAATACGAAACCAATTAACTCATTTTATTTTCATGATTGAATAATTGTTTATTTTGATTGTAAAATAACCGACTATCAAAATCTGGCCAAATGCCACTACTACAAAACAGGTCTGTTACCTCGCCTCATTTGCTTATGTTGTGCTCGCAACCGAAGCACATACTATCATTTGCTTTAGTTTTTCACACAACTGAAGCAAATGCATTTAAGCAAATAGTGTTATTTGCTTCCAGTGTTCTCACAAATGAAGCAAATGACATCATTTGCTTCCATTGTGCTAACTTCTAAAGCAAATGCAGCGAAGCAAATAGTATTATTTGCTTCGGATGTGCTCATAACTGAAGCGAATAGTATCATTTGCTTCTGTTATGCTAATATCTGAAGCAAATGCATCGAAGCAAATAATGTTATTAGTATTGGTCCTTTATGAACCAAAGGAAATGCAATGAACCAAATAATATTATTTGCTTCATTCCTTAAGAACAGAAACAAATGCATTATACCAATAAATAATTAATGAGTAGCAATAAGTAATTTAAAATTACTAAATATTATAATTAATCAATAAATATTATTTTCATCTAATATATATTAGTTAATATACATAGAAAATTATTGTTAATATTTATTAATTACATTTAATAACTAATAAATATAATTAATAATCAATATTAAGTAATTAATAATAAGTATTTAATAATTAATGTTTAACATTTAATATTTACCTAATATTTAATAACTAGGAAGTAATGTTCAATATTCAGTAATTAGTTTTTAGTAAATTATAATTAATATTTTTTTATTACATTTAATAATTGATAATTACTTATTTTATAGTTAATATCAAATAATTAGTATCAAGTAATTTATAATTAATATTCGATTATAATTAAGAAATTATATGTAATATCTAATATTTAATAAATAAGAAGTGATAATTAATATTTTCTATTAAATGAATAATAATAAGAAATGAAATTTTAATAAAATTTAAATTTTTTGTATAGTAAATTTGAAACAATTCATAAAAGTAAAAAAGTTCATAAAGTTCCAAACTAAAAGAAAATTAGAACTTTTAGAAAATTTAAAATTTTATTTTATCTAGTAAGTTATGTATAATAATCTATCAATGTTAATTATTAAATATTACTGAGTTATATTTATATTTATTATTTACATTTAATAATGTTTAATAAATATATTACTTATATTAACAATGTTAAATAGTAATATATACTTAACAATTTATACTAATGTTAGTTACTTCTTTTTTGCAAAACTATTATGTGCCTTTTTTTGTTCTTTTTGTTACTTGTCATCATTAATTTTTTACAAATCAGCAAACCGTTTGTTTAGTAACATTTTAAACAAAAATTAATGCATCAGCTAGCCTTTACAAATCTGCAAACCATTTTTGTTTTGTGTCGGTAACGCATCAGCTAGTCCAAAAGAAATGGGTCCGACCCGATACCCAAACTAAGATAATCTTACGGATCGTAGCCGCCACACACTTTTTCCCATTTCTAGAACCTTAAGTTTCAAAAACCATGGCGGATGATTTTTTTTCTCGAATCCTATCTTCTGTTTTTTCTCCAACTTGTCTACATTCTCATAGCTATATTCACTTCTCTTCCATACCGAGTTCGAATATTTGGTGCACAAAACACTCCCGATCCAGCCTCTATTCCTGAGTTTCGAAAACTGATAAATCTCGAGATGAAAGATTCTGAGGTATTCACGTTTTGTCCATTGAATTTGAAAATTTATTTCTATTTTCATGCATGATAAATAGTAAAATGGTAGTTTTGTTTTTGAATATTTTTAGCAGAAACTAACATGCGAGGGAATTGAAATAATTGATGAATTTGTAGAGACCAATTACTACAAATATCTCAGCTGTGCAGACAAATATCATCACGGAGTATGGATTTCTTCTATGTACTTCCTTTCCTAACCACTTTGTCAACTCAAAGCTGTATTGCGTAATATACACAGTCTTACGAATTTGGCTTTTTTAGAGCTATGTATGTGGGTCATTTTACCATGAATTTGGAAATTTATAGCCTGAATTAGGAGGAGGAGCATCGATACACTAGCGTAATATCAATAGCTATAAACTAGAATTTCTGCACTTGAGAATTGTGATGTCATTTTTATCGTGCTGTCTATTTAGTTGGGTGGGATTGTCCCAATGGACACCTGAGCTAAATTTGTCAATGAAGGCAGTATGGTGTGGATGATGCGGAATAGGCATGTATCGATGAGGTATAAGATCGAGACTATACAAGGTTGTAAATGCAACTTCAACTAAATTATGTTCATGTAGTTAGTCAACAGATATAAGAAAATCGAACTGTCCACGGGTGGTACTTGCAGCTGAGTACACAAATGAATTTAGTCCTAAAAAAATGAGTGAAAACAAAAATCAAAACGTAGCACTAATTTTGTCATATATATAACGACCTTGATTTTAAACAACATGATGATTTGAAAGACAAAAGCTCACACTTTGACTTGATCTATGTGGCAGTGGCAGAAAAGCTATATTCAGATGTTGTGTTATTTATTGGTGTGATTCATTGTTTGATTATGCACTCTGTCTATATTGGTATCATGATTGCATTGAATGATATTCTAAGCATGCCTATGCAGCTGTGGGTTTTATACACAATACTGGATTCATCAACATGGACAAGTAACAGTTCTTCTGAGACAAAATCAGAAAGCTTAGCTGGGTTTGATTATTGTCCATCATGCAATGGAAATCCAGCAACTAACTAGTGGATACCATCTGTTGGAAATGTATAGTTATCTCTCTTTATTTTGTTTTCCAGAAAATCTTCTTTTAAGTTGGACTAAAAACTGGCTGAACTATATATGAACATTGGGAAAATTTTGTACAAAGCATACAATAGTAGGATAATGTAACGACCCGTATTTTTATGGGTAATAATTAATTTATTTAATTATTTAAAATAGTGATTTAGGGAATTAGATCGTTGTTTAATTAAATAAAGTGAATATTTAATTAAATTAAAATAATAGAATAATATATTTAATTCAGAAATATTAAAAAATAGTGGAATTCACAATATTGTATGAATTGGATTATTTAAAATATATAATTCAGTTTAGAGTTGAATTATATTCACGAATATATTATATAAACGAAGTTTGAACGTATAATTATATTATAGTTAAAATCGAGCTCGAAATGGCGCGGCAGTTCACTATTTGGCGGTTTGAATTTCAAATGAATGTACAGGGTTCGTTTTAAATCGGATTTCTGTGAAACAAGAAACGTACGGAGCAGGTGAACTATATTTTTCTAGTGGAAGAGAAAAATCGGGATTACGTCGTGTAGATTTTGATTTATGTCCAAATCAAATTTTCAGAAAAACAGCGCCATGGCCATTTCAAATTTTATAAAGGAATTTCATTATAAATCGAATATCGATTTAATCAGGATTTGAAATAATTTGTAGAAATTCATATAGGAATATTCTAGAGCTGTATGGTATTCCAGTGTGAATATATGCGATAATATTTATTTTTAAATATTAAATTTAATTGTTTTTAAATATATTTATATGTTTAAAAGGGTTATTTAGAGCTCTAAAAATAGCCAGTTTTGCAAACGACCTCAGAATTCGACGAAACTAATTTTGTTGGATCTACAATGTTAAATTATTGTTAGATTTCTATTTCCGTGATTTTTAGAGTCAGTGTGTGGCCGTACGGGATTTTAATGTGAAAAACAGTCAATAAATTGATCTTTAAAAATACGCCGTGTGAGCAAATGGAGTCGGAATTCGACGAAACTAGTTTCTTTGGGTTCGTAATGTCGAACTCTAGCTATATGTCCAGTTTCGTGATTTTTGGGTATCATGTGTGACCACACGAATTTTTAGAAGTTAGAAACAAATAAAATGATATTAAATAAAATATCCTAAATTTATAAGTGGACCAAAACCAAGCCACATCCTCTCCTTTCTCCACATCCTCTCCTTTCTCAGCCACACCCGCACCCTTTATAAACGCAAAAATAGGAGCCGCCAGTTTTCTCTCTTCCTCTTCTTTAACGTGAGCAATCTTCCTCTTTCAAAATGAAATTAAAAATCAAATACCAAACGAAAAATTGAAATTCTAGATCCATTGAGATCCAAAAAGCGAGAGATTTAATCTAGTGGTTGTTTCATGGTGTGCGACGAACTCTTGGGACGCTCGAAATCTAGCAGTGTCTTCTAGGGTTAGCGATAGGCAGAGATGTAGGGGGTGTTGAAGAAAATGGGGATGTGAGTGTTGATGAGGAGGAAGAGACGCACAGATTGAGGTATTTTGGTGGTGTTCACTGGAAAAATATGTCGCAACCTGTAGGAGGGTTCGAACGACGGGTTTTGGGAGGAATCGACGAGCTTGTCAAGCTTAGGTGGAGGTGGTCGAGGCCGAGAAGAGGAGTTCAATGGCGTATTTGGTTTGTGGATTAATTTAGTATGGAGGGAGCGGTAGGTGATGAAAGGTTCTACAATGGCTTTGTGGAAACGGGAGCACCACGTCGAGGGGAAGAAAGGTACTGTTCACGCGGGTGGGATTTGTGATGGTGGGTGGGCCGTTAGTAAAAGGGTAAAGCCCAATTTGTTTATAAAGGAAATTTAATTAATTTTAATTTAAGTTAGTATAAACTTGTATAAGTCATATCTTATCCATACGTGATCGGAATTCAGCGAAACAAGATCCGATAGGATCGTATGGACGGTGGCTACATAATGGAACTGACTGGGAGTGAATCCGAGCTCATTACAATTTATAGCGAAATAAATTGTCTGTCTGATCCGAATCAAAGACAGATTATCGTTATTTAACGATGATCGTCCAATGTGAGTAAAACTCACCAACTCTGAACAGTTATATTTTTATAACGTAGTCTTAGAACTGGTAATTATATGTTGTTTGATGTGTGTTAACTGTTTGGTTGAATTGCTTATGTATTGGTTGAAATTATAGATAACGATATATATATATATAAATCGTTAATCAAATATTGGTTCTGTTTAGCAGAATATTTCATATTGAAATGAAATCGATGTTAATTATATTGTTTAACATATGCGATGCAGGGAAATAGGTTGGAGGGACCCTACTGGGTTCCTCAATATATAAAATACTGTTTTGTTTCATATATTGTGATATATATAATCTGTTGTGGATTATGTGTGTTTGAATGATATCGATCACCATTGTTTGGTATTTTAAATACCGTAAGAAATACTGGGATGAAAAAGGGAAATTTCAAAGTTTATTTTGAAAATAGATTATTTATATAAAATCAGTGGATTTTATATATAAGAGAAAAAGGATTTTATAAAAGGAAATAAATTATAAAATCAAAAGAGGGAAAAGGAAAATATTTGTTAAACAAATCGAAAGGGAAATATTTGTAAAACATTTACAAATGAAATCGAAAGGAAAACATTTGTAAAACATTTACAAATGGAATTGGGAAGAAAATATTTGTAAAACATTTACAAACAGAATTTAAAAGGGAATATTTGTACAACATTTACAAATAGATTAAATGGAAATATTTATTCAGAAAAATTAATAAAGGTATAAAAGGAATATTTATTTAGAGGATAAATAGAATTAAAATGGGATATTTATTTAAGAAATAAATAGAAGTATAAAAGAGTTATTTATTTACAAAATAAATAGAAAGATAAAAAGGAAATATTTATTGGTTAAATAAATAGAATTGAAAGTAAAAATTTAGTTGTTAAATAAATAGAATTAAATCAAAGGAATATTTAGAAAATTAATATAAATTGGAAATCAGTTTTAACAGATAAATGGAAAGATTTATTTAAAGTAGAATTAAATAGAAATCTGCTTTAACAGATAATAGGGAAGATTAATTTATAAATAATATTTTATAAATTAAGTAAAATAATTATCATTGGATAAATGGATTATATAAGCCAGGACTTATATAGAGAAGTAAGAATCGATTTCAACATCGATAATTGAAACTGAATATGAACGAAGAGTTAACCAGATAGTGTTAACCAATTAGAGTTAATCGATTAGAATTAGAGTTGATCGATTAAATTTAGAGTTAATCGATTAGAGTTAGAATTAACCAAGTTGAGTTAAATAAGTCGAGTTAACCAAGTTGAGTTAAATAAGTCGAGTTAATCAAGTTGAGTTAAATAAGTTAAGTTAGTCAAGTTGAGTTAATCGAGCATGGTTAGTCAAACCAAGTTAATCAAGCCTAATTAATCGAATCAAGTGGGTCGAACCAAGTTAGTCGAGCCTAGTTAATCGAATCGAGTTGGTTGAACCAAGTTAGTCGAGTTAGTCGAGTCAAGCAAGTCGAGTCGAGTTAAGTTAGTCGAGTTAAGTTCGTCGAGTCGAGTTAATCGAATTTAGTTATTCGAGAGGAGTTAATCGAATTTAGTTATTCGAATAGAGTTTATCGAATATTAGTTATTCGAAAGGAGTTAATCGATGTTAGTTAAATCGAATGGAGTTAATCGATTATAGGTTAATCGAAAGGAGTTAATCGAATTTAGTTATTCGAAAGTGAGATTATCGAATTTAGTTATTCGAAAGGAGATTATCGAATATAGCGTATTCGTAGGAAAGAGATCAAATATAGTTTATTCGAAAGAGTGAGTTAATCGAATATAAGTTATTCGAAGGGAGATAATCGAATATAAGTTATTCGAAGAAGAGTTAATCAAATAGAGATTACTCGAAGAGAGTAAATCGACGAATTCGATTATATCGAATTCGGGAAAGTACTTATACTTTCCGGTGTTTAAATCAAGATTTATTTATTTATAAATTAGGTGTTTATTTATTTGTTCACATTAAAGAATAAAAGTTATAATTGAAGTTAGATATTTCGAAAGTAGGGATTATAACGTTATCGTTATAATTAATGTTTTCAATTAAGAAGTGGATACGTAAATAGAATCCGAGAAAGATGTAAAGAAGTTTGTTAAAGGTTTAAAAGATAAACTTTGACTATTTCGAAGTTAAAACGTTGTTCAGTTAAGGTCTGAGAGGTAATTATACCCCAACTTGATAAACTTCCTTCTTAACTAAGGAACGGTAAGGTTTGATAGTGAATAATGGTTAAGTGAATTTAGTAAATGGTTTGAGTTGGCATGGCGATGTTTGATTTAAACATCAGCTTAAATCCAGTGAAGGAATTTGGAAATGTTTTCTAAATAAGAATCAGAAATATTTTCTAATATAGAAAATAAGAAATGAGAGTAAGTATGGAAATGTTTTCCACTGATTAATAACGTATATTTTCTAAACATAGAAAATAAGAATTTAGAATATATAGAAACAGGAGATAAGTAAATTAATGAACTAAAGAGATTAATGTTAAATGATGATTGATCGATATAACTTCCATTTGGAAATAATATCGTTGTTTGCACACGTGTTTTCCTTTGATAGTTAAATCACCGACTATCAAAGTTTTTGACCATTTTAACGTTGTTAATATGGAGAGACCGGTTGGATTATTATCCGAAGAACCACTCCGTATTGGCATAAGCGTTGCAAATCAAATATGCCAAAGATAATTGAAGACGGAGTAAAGTGCAAGGACTATTTTATAAATCTTAGGTAAAGATTTCCCAAGATGGATGTACTGAATAGTGCCTTGGGTTTGTCCAGTCCCAGGACAACTTGTATGGACAAATGTCTGACAGAGTATATTTAATAGATCGCGTAAGTTGATCTCTTCAAACGTATGTACGTTTGGTGGCGGAGGAATTCGTTTCTCTTATCTGTATACCCGTGGTATTTTTGGGGAAATCAATTTGTGATTTGGCGGGTATGACGATGTGACATTCAAAGTGATTAAATGTGTGATCTGTCATAGATAAGCGTGGCCTCTAGCCTCACAACCGGGAAATGACAAAAATCGGGCAGGAAGTATGGCTATGTAGGTCGCACCTATTAGGGTGTATAATCACCTGATCTAGAGTTTCATTTACTTCTAAAAATCTATTGTCGATGCTGTCCCATTCGGGAAACGGTTGCTGATCCCAACCGTTGGTGATATACATTCGATACACTCAAGCGAAATGAGTGGTCGGTCATGTATGGCCGGGTTGCAAGATGTTCTTGTTGAACCCAGTGTATTCCTCTCTAGAGGTACACTAGCGAAAGGTGGTTCCATACCTTGTCATAGTTAGAAATCCATTACCCAATACGTGCTTGCGGTTTTGATTGTTTACTCTATATATGTAGAACATGAGATGAAAGCGTTTCTGCTAGATGATTATTATATTGTGGTTGATAGAAATTACTATAATATCAAAAGGCTTTTGATATAAAGATGTTTTGGATTCTCATAAGGGAAAATCCCGTTCCATTATACAGCGTGGTCTTATGAGATATCGTTTACTTGTTCAAACTGTTTTAAACTGTTTTACTCATACCAGTCTCATGACTGACCCGGAGTTTATTTTGTTTTGTTTTCCCTAAACTCTTGGGTGCCCAATTTTGTGCGGGCTGTCAAGTAGTCGGGATTTACAAACTTGAAGAGCTAGAGCAGGAGGCTTCCGGATTTTATATAGCTATGGTTATTCCGCTATGTTGTAAGTGCTGTACTTGATAATGATATGTATATTCCAGTAAAATCTTTTATTTCAAAGTTATGTTATATTTTATTTGTTTCGTTGTGAGATTCGTGTTTACTCTGATGTTGTAGGTTCTTCTTCTTCTTCTATTCTAAGTTTCTATCTTATCTATTCTCACCCTTTAAATTCTTTCTATTAGATTTTCTGATTTCCAGTGCAATTCGGGTTGGACATGTGTTATTTGGTCAGCTCGAATTGGACCGAAATTCCTGGACACTACAGTTGGTATCAGAGCTTAAGGTTAAGTGAATTACCTTGGCTCTGTGGCGTGACTCAGTAGAGATGGGTTTAGTAATACCCTAAATTGAGTTTGAGTGTATATATATGAGCGCGTATTTGTTATTCAATATAAAATTGTTTTATATTGTGGAGATTTATTGGTTGAGTTGTTTATGTGTTCTGGTCAATCGGTTTGATCCACTGTATCGGTAGGAGTTTATAAACACTCGAATACGATGAACCGACATGATATGTTTTGAAAAGAGGTAAATGGCATAATTTTACCCAAAGTATATTTTGATGTAAATAAAAACATATATTGGTTGTTATTATAATCGAGTAAGATTATAAATTAAATGGTTATGTAAATAACCAATCAGAATTCATATAAGTGAAATATATGAAAGCAGATGAATTAAATCTGAAATTCAAATCAGAACTGAAATTTAATCCTGAAAATTTGGAGAAGTGTTTGTAAAATAACATGGATTAAATATACGTGAATTTTAAAATCCTAGGAGATTTTAAATTTGTTACAAGCATTGAAATGATGTTTTGAACTGATTTCAAAATGGAAGTATGTGGAAATGATTTTGAAAGTGATATAGTATTGAACTCACTTCGAAAGCTGGAAATAGATTCCGATGATGATCATGACATCATCGGTGTTCAATTTCGAGTTGTAAGTGACAGATTACTACCGAAAGGATTTTGTTTTTGAATTGTTTTGAGAGAAACAAGTTGTTTGAAATCCAAAAAGGAACATTTGGTTTTAGAAAAGCAAAGCTATTTAAAACTCCCAAGAAGAGACTGTTTGAATTAAAAACAAATTTAAATAGAAATTTGTGAAACCAAGCTGGAACTGAATTGAAACCATTAACTGGAAATTGAATTGAATACGATATATCAAGTAGAATCAGATATTGAATTGTGAGATAGAATCTGAAATGGTATTGGATTGATGAGTTAAGAATTTAAAAATCAAAAAATGTAACTTTGATTTGAAACTGAATTCGACTTAGGTATGAGCGAATGGTTGGATTTGTGGATAAAAACAGATTGGAATTTGCATGGGATGACCCTTGTATCTGCTGAATTGATAACAGGTGGAAAGGATATAATGATATGCCGATAAAAAGGTACAAGTTTATATTTCTATTGGATATAAGATTTATGAGCCGAATTGGCATGCCGTTTGGCTATTGGATTTTCTTTTGGGTTGGAGATGGCCTAGAGAGGCGAGTGGGAGTTTGAGCTATTGACCAGTACAAAAGAAGTGCCGGCAAAAATTTCCATAAAGTTAAGGTGTTAGAAAATTTTCAGGATTTTTGAAAATATTCGTTAATAGAATTAAATTAATAATTTAATTGAAATTAAATTAGTCAGGGGAAACTGAAGTTGAGAAGTGAACAATATAGTCTAGCCAGTCTATAGGGTTTGTTTTCTACCTTAGCAATTTCGAGGACAAAATTATTTTAAGTGGGGAAGAATGTAACGACCCGTATTTTTACGGGTAATAAGTAATTTATTTAATTATTTAAAATAGTTATTTAGGGAATTAGATCATTGTCTAATTAAATAAAGTGAATATTTAATTAAATTAAAATAATAGAATAATATATTTAATTCAGAGATAACAAAAAATAGTGGAATTCACAATATTGTGTGAATTGGATTATTTAAAATATATAATTCAGTTTAGAGTTGAATTATGTTCACGAATATATTATATAAACAAAGTTTGAACGTATAATTATAATATAATTAAAATAGAGCTCGAAATGGCGTGGCAGTTCGCTATTTGGAGGTTTGAACTTCAACTGAATGTACAGGGATCGTTTTAAATCGGATTTCTATGAAACAAGAAACTTACGGAGCTAGTGAAGTATATTTTTCTAGTGGAAGAGAAAAATCGGGATTTCAGTGTGTAGATTTTGATTTATATCCAAATCAAATTTTCAGAAAAATAGCGCCATGGCCATTTCAAATTTTATAAAGGAATTTCATTATAAATCGAATATCGATTTAATCGGGATTTGAAATAATTTGTAGAAATTCATATAGGAATATTCTAGAGCTGTATGGTATTCCACTGTGAATATATGCGATAATATTTATTTTTAAATAATAAATTTAATTGTTTTTAAATATATTTACATATTTAAAAGGGTTATTTAGAGCTTTAAAAATAGCCAATTTTGCAAACGACCTCAGAATTCGACGAAACTAATTTTGTTGGATCCGCAATGTTAAATTATTGTTAAATTTCAATTTCCGTGATTTTTAGAGTCAGTGTGTGGCCGTATGGGATTTTAATGTGAAAAAAATCGATAAATTGATCTTTAAAAATACGCGGTGCGAGCAAACGTAGTCGGAATTCGACGAAACTAGTTTCGTTTGGTTCGTAATGTCGAACTCTAGCTACATGTCCAGTTTCGTAATTTTTGGGTATCATGTGTGACCACCCGAATTTTTAGAAGTCAGAAACAAATAAAATGATATTAAATAAAACATCCTAAATTTGTAGGTGGACCAAAACCAAGCCACGTCCTCTCCTTTCTCAGCCACACCCGCACCCTTTATAAACGCAATAATAGGAGCCGCCGGTTTTCTCTCTTCCTCTTCTTAAACGTGAGCAATCTTCCTCTTTTAAAATCCAATTAAAAATCAAATACCAAATGAAAAACAGAAATCCTAGATCCGTTGAGATCCAAAAAGCGAGAGCTTTAATCTAGTGGTTATTTCATGGTGTGCGACGAACTCTTGGGATGCTCGAAATCGAGCAGTGTCTTCTAGGGTTAGCGATAGGCGGAGATGTAGGGGGTGTTAAAGAAAATGGGGATGTGAGTGTTGATGAGGAGGAATAGACGCATGGATTAAGGTATTTTGGTGGTGTTCGCTAGAAAAATATGTCGCAACATGTAGGAGGGTTCGAGCGACGGGTTTTGGGAGGAACCGACGGGCTTGTCAAGCTCAGGTGGAGGTGGTCGAGGCCGAGAAGAGGAGTTCAATGGTGTATTTGGTTTGTGGATTAATTTAGTATGGAGGGAGCGGTTGGTGATGAATGGTTCGACAATGGCTTTGTGGAAACGGGAGCACCACGTCGGGGGGAAGAAAGGTACTGTTCATGCGGGTGGGCTTTGTGATGGAGGGTGGGCCGTTGGTAAAAGGGTAAAGCCCAATTTGTTTATAAAGGAAATTTAATTAATTTTAATTTAAGTTAGTATAAACTTGTATAAGTCATATCTTATCCATACGTGATCAGAATTCAGCGAAACAAGATCCGACAGGATCGTATGGACGGTGGCTACACAATGGAACTGATTAGGAGTGAATCCGAGCTCGTTACAATTTATAGCGAAATAAATTGTCTGTCTGATCCGAATCAAAGACAATTTATCGTTATTTAATGATGACCGTCCAATGTGAGTAAAACTGACCAACTCTGAACAGTTGTATTTTTATAACGTATTCTTAGAACTGATAATTATCTGTTGATTGATGTGTGTTAACTATTTGGTTGAATTGCTTATGTATTGGTTGAAATTATAGATAACGATATATATATAAACCATTAATCAAATATTGATTCTGTTTAGTAGAATATTTCATATTGAAATGAAATCGATGTTAATTATATTGTTTAACATCTGTGATGCGGGGAAACAGGTTGGAGGGACCCAACTGGGTTCCTCAATATATAAAATACTGTTTTATTTCATATACTGTGATGTATGATGTGATATATATAATCTGTTGTGGATTATGTGTGTTTGAATGATATCGATCGCCGTGGTTTGGTGTTTTAAATACCGTAAGAAATACTGGGATGAAAAAGGGAAATTTCAAAGTTTATTTTGAAAATAGATTATTTATATAAAATAAATGGATTTTATATATAAGAGAAAAAGGATATTATAAAAGGAAATAAATTATAAAATCAAAAGAGTGAAAAGGAAAATATTTGTTAAACAAATCAAAAGGGAAATATTTGTAAAACATTTACAAATGAAATCGAAAGGAAAACATTTGTAAAACATTTACAAATGGAATTAGGAAGAAAATATTTGTAAAACATTTACAAACAGAATTTAAAAGGGAATTTTTGTAAAACATTTACAAATAGATTAAAAGGAAATATTTATTTAGAAAAATAAATAAAGTTATTAAAGGAATATTTATTTAGAGGATAAATAGAATTAAAATGGGATATTTATTTAAGAAATAAATAGAAGTATAAAAGAGTTATTTATTTACAAAATAAATAGAAAGATAAAAAGGAAATATTTATTGGTTAAATAAATAGAATTGAAAGTAAATATTTAGTTGTTAAATAAATACAATTAAATCAAAGGAATATTTAGAAAATGAATAGAAATTGGAAATCTGTTTTACAGATAAATGGAAAGATTTATTTAAATTAGAATTAAATAGAAATCTGTTTTAACAGATAATTGGGAAGATTAATTTATAAATAATATTTTGTGAATTAAGTAAAATAATTATCATTGGATAAATGGATTATATAAGCCAGGACTTATATAGAGAAGTAAGAATCGATTTCAACATCGATAATTGATACTAAATATGAACGAAGGGTTAACCAGTTAGGGTTAACTAATTAGAGTTAATCGACTAGAATTAGAGTTAATCGATTAGAATTAGAGTTAATCGATTAGAGTTAGAATTAACCAAGTTAAGTTAAATAAGTCGAGTTAACCAAGTTGAGTTAAATAAGTCGAGTTAATCAAGTTGAGTTAAATAAGTTAAGTTAGTCAAGTTGAGTTAATCGAGTATGGTTAGTCAAACCAAGTTAATCGAGCCTAGTTAATCGAATCGAGTGGGTCGAACCAAGTTAGTCGAGCCTAGTTAATCGAATCTAGTTGGTTGAACCAAGTTAGTCGAGTTAGTCGAGTCGAGTAAGTCGGGTCGAGTTAAGTTAGTCGAGTTAGTCAAGTTATGTTCGTCGAGCCGAGTTAATCGAATTTAGTTATTCGAGAGGAGTTAATCGAATTTAGTTATTCGAATAGAGTTCGTTGAATATTAGTTATTCGAAAGGAGTTAATCGATGTTAGTTAAATCGAAAGGAGTTAATCGATTATGGTTTAATCGAAAGGTGTTAATCGAATTTAGTTATTCGAAAGTGAGATTATCGAATTTAGTTATTCGAAAGGAGATTATCGAATATGACGTATTCGAAAGAAAGAGATCGAATATAATTTATTCGAAAGAGTGAGTTAATCGAATATAAGTTATTCGAAGAGAGATAATCGAATATAAGTTATTTGAAGATGAGTTAATCAAATAGAGATTACTCGAAGAGAGTAAATCGACGAATTCGATTGTATCGAATTCGGGAAAGTACTTATACTTTCCGGTGTTTAAATCAAAATTTATTTATTTATAAATTAGGTGTTTATTTATTTATTCACATTAAAGAATAAAAGTTACAATTGAAGTTAGATATTTCGAAAGTAGGGATTATAACGTTATCGTTATAATCAATGTTTTCAATTAAAAAGTGGATACGTAAATAGAATCCGAGAAAGATGTAAAGAAGTTTGTTAAAGGTTTAAAAGATAAACTTTGACTATTTCGAAGTTAAAACGTTGTTCAGTTAAGGTCTGAAAGGTAATTATACCCAAACTTGATTGATTTCCTTCTTAACTAAGGAATGGTAAGATTAGATAGTGAATGATGGTTAAGTGAATTTAGTAAATGGTTTTAGTTGGCATGGCGATGTTTGATTTAAACATCAGTTTAAATCCAGTGAAGGAATTTGGAAATGTTTTCCAAATAAGAATCAAGAATATTTTCAAATATAGAAAATAAGAAATGAGAGTAAGTATGGAAATGTTTTCCAGTGATTAATAACGTATATTTTCTAAACATAGAAAATAATAATTTAGAATATATGGAAACAGAAGATAAGTAAATTAATGAACTAAAGAGATAAATGTTAAATGATGATTGATTGATATAACTTCCATTTGGAAATAATATCGTTGTTTGCACACGTGTTTTCCTTTGATAGTTAAATCACCGACTATCAAAGTTTTTGACCATTTTAACGTTGTTAATATGGAGAGACCGGTTGGATTTTTATCCGAAGAACCACTCCGTATTGGCGTAAGCGTTACGAATCATA
The DNA here is from genome assembly GCA_030737875.1 of Allium sativum. Taxonomy (NCBI): domain Eukaryota; kingdom Viridiplantae; phylum Streptophyta; class Magnoliopsida; order Asparagales; family Amaryllidaceae; genus Allium; species Allium sativum. The sequence continues at coordinate 45,143,502 of CM060919.1, read as the reverse complement.
TATGCCAAAGATAATTGAAGAGGAGTAAAGTGTGTAACAACCTGTATTTTCAATAACCTGTAATAATGAAAATCGAGGCAGAATTTAATTCTAAAATCTGAATCAAGGGAAACGGGCTATGCCATTGCGTTCGTCTCGGAAAAATACGCGAAATAGAGTTCGAGTTTTCGAAAATCGGAGTCCGTATGACCCGATTAGGGCCCAACGATGTTTTCAGAAAATTTCCAAGTAAAAACAGATTTCAAATTCAAGTTTGAATTTGAAAATTAGGGTAGATTGGGCCAGGCAGGAAAATTCCCGCCAGAGCACCCAAGTCGACAGCCCTGTCGACTTGGGAGTCGACTTGGTTGGACCAAGTCGACAGCCCTGTCGACTTGGCTGTCGACTTGGCTCAGCCGGGTAGTCCTGCCTGGTGCACCATTTTGGGTTTGTGTTGAGCTTGGGGGCCAGATTCGGTTTTAAGGGCTGAGATTGCAACTAGGGTTTAATCCTATGGCCTAAAACACTTGCCTAATCTATAAATAAGACCCTAAGCTAGCCCTAAATCATTATTAATCAATCCTACAACTAAACTATGGCAAAATTTACCTCTCATGGCCTCCACTCTCTTCATAAAATTCCTAAATCAATTTCTATGAGAGATTTTCCATGCATACAAGTGTTTTCAAACTTGTATGAGCATTATTAGCTTGCATTCAAGTCAAGTTTCCATATTTATATCATAAAGCAAGAGTTTTGATCATTTTGGCTAAAGGGTTTTCTATTAAAGCTTGCATTTTGGGTTTGATTAAGGGCTTTGTCATATTTTCTAAGCATTGTAAGCCCTATTCTACTTTCATACTTAAACTCTAAAGTTAAATGTATGATATGCAAGTTTGCCATGATATGCAAGTTTACTATGATGTGTTATGCAAGCTTACTATGATGTGATATGCAAGTTCATCAAGTTATGTTATGCAAGTTTGATATGCAAGTTGTCATATGATATGCAAGTTATGTTATGCAAGTTTGATATGCAAGTTGTCATATGATATGCAAGTTATGTTATGCAAGTTTGATATGCAAGTTTGACATATGATATGCAAGTTATGTTATGCAAGTTTGGGTTGATCATTTGGCTCATGTTATCATGTTATGCAAGCTTATCTTGGGCTTATGAACATAAAGCTTCAAGCTTTATGCTAAAGGTTGCATTTTGGCAACATGTGAGTTATCATATCCCTTATGATGACTTGCATGTGAGGCTAGATGCGAACTTATGGCCATTTTTACATGTCATTTATCACCATGTATCACCAATATGTTAAGTTTGGTTTTATGCATGCTTTTGAGGCCTAATGCAAGTATATGAACATATGTACATTTCATATGCCACCATGTTGAACTTGTGGCTTTAACACCTTTATGTCATGATTATGTCAAGTTCCCTCTTTCTATCCTTTATGCGCTATTGCGATATGTAAGCGATGGGATTGCGTTTGGGGTTGGGTAAACTTAAAAGACATAAAAACATAAGCTTGGGAATTTACCTATTAAGTTAGGTCTACCCATTGGGAATTTACCTATTAAGTTAGGTCTACCCAATTGCTTGAAAACTTGTAATGTGTTTTGGAAACATGATGGACATGACACTTAGAAAATATGAGTGTGACCAACTCGAGGTTGGGTTGAGTTTGTAGCGTAAACCTACCCGGAACCGACCGGCTTAACTAGTTGCTACAAACAATAGGACCCAATGTGAGAAGTTGGTCATGTTGTACCTTGAACCCGAGGTTAGACCAAGTTGTGGTGTAAAGCTACCCGGACCCGCCCGGCTTAACTAGTAACCACAACAAAGTCTAATGTGAGAGGTTAAGGCGCATTAATTAATTAATGCCTCATGATTAGGGTTAAGTCATGGACCGCTTGAATACTTAACCAATGAAACACGATGGGTTGGTAGGGTTAAGTCATGAACCTTGGGTACACTTAACCAACTTGGTACTTGAATGAGTTGGGTTAACCACGTTTAACCCATTAAGGAAACCCTGGTTACGTGGTCCTTTGCACCAGTAACCCTCTTAGTTGTATCATGATACCCTAGGGACTAGGCTAGGGAGGGGCACGATTACTGGGATGCCATGTAAGCGACCAAAACGACGGCTGAGTAGGTGCGCCGATGTAGGTTCAGACGGGTCATGGTCGTGCACATGGTCCGGAGTTGAAAAGGCAGGCACGGGCACCAGTAGGTTTAGACTGTGCGTGCATTGATTTGTGTCGGTGGTTGACACCCTAGGACTTGATACACCCTAGGGTGGACCTAGCACAGTTTAGCTACACTTCGTAGTTGGGCCGTATGACACAGACACTTGACGAGTTAGGCTTATAGGGAGCCGATCGACTAGACCGTGCTAGTTGGACCTTGGTTTGGGTCATTCATGATGTTGGGCCAAACTTGGGCCTGGGGATCACTTCTTGTTTACACTTTGGACCTCGTATTGGGGTCACTTCATGTTTATGGGCCAAAGCTTGGGCCAAGGGATCAATACTTGTTCATTCAAGTCATGTTAGTTTGCTAGTACACCTGTGGTGCAAAACCTTAATCCTGATTATGCGATGACACCTTTATCTACCCTGTTAGTTAATCATCATGCTAGTATGTTGTTATCCTTATGTTTATCCCTGCTGCTCATGCCAGTTAACTTTATCAGTTTACATTGATTGTAGTAGGGCTTACTCAGTCTTTTTGACTGACCTGTTTTCTTTCGCCTCTTTTCTTCCGTTTCCTCCCCCCCCCAAGGTTCTCAGGGTGGGAACGTTGGAGCTTAGCTTGGATTTCGGATTGCTTGCTTGTGGGATTTCAGCTCATGTACGGTTTCGACATGAAGCTAGCTATGGTTATCACTTATTTTGGGGATAGTACTTATGTATTTCAGTTTTTCAGTGATGTGGTTTTTATCTAGACTTGTTTATTTGGAAAGTTGACATTATGTTGTACCAGACTTGTTTTGAAATGGTTTGAAATCTTCCGCTGTTTTATCTACGTTATTTACTCTGTTTACATATATACATATGTTCTTGTTCTGCCTTGATATATCATTATGCATGTTTACCTGATTCAAACGCCCCTCCAAAGTCAGAGTGCTTGCAAGAGTCACCCTGGCGGAGGTGGGGTGTTACATTTGGTATCAGAGCATATGGTTTACGAGAAGGGACAAAAAGGTTTTTAAAACTTTTGGAAAACTATTTTCAAAACCAAGTATAAAGTATTTTCCAAAGAAAAGTCTAGTTTATTTTAAAGGCTATTCCCCAAAAAGCCATTAGCAAAAATTCCTTCATTTTTTCTCCATTCTGAATCTGTCTTTTTCTTTGTTTTCAGTATGGCCGATAACTTTGCCATTCCGGAGGGAGTATGTAACACCCCACCTCCGCTAGGGTCATTCACCAAGGGAATGCCCTAGTTTTGGAGAGGTATTATCGAGATAACATCACAGAATTATCACAAGACAGAACATAAATAAATAATTAAGTAAACAGCGGAAGAATTTCTGAGCAAAACAGAACTTCATTTCATTAATCATGATAAACCATGTCTTTTTCAAAGATTTCAAGTAACTTCATTACAACTGTCTTGTAATAATAGCCAAAGAAGCAATAACTTAAAAAAAACAGTAAAACAGCTTATTCCCCAAGTGCAGTAAAAAGAAGCAGCCATAGCAAACCGTACATGCTGAGCCAAAGCAAGTGATATCCAAGCTAAGAGCTAGTTATTCCTCCCTGAGAACCTGGGGGGGGGAAACGAAAGAAAAAGAGGCGAAAGGAAAAGGGTCAGTCATAAAGACTGAGTAAGTTCTAGTGACTTTCAGTGTAAAAACGGTTAAAACAACCTGTCATGTATGAACTGGAACTAAACTTAAGAATAGTGTCAAGGTGGACAAGATAGACTAAGGTGATCAGGATAAGTCAAGACAAGTCAAGTAAAGTATCACATGTTCGAGATCCGTTGCATCGACTTCACTAGTATACTAAGCCCGTGTCACAAGTTAATCACGAAATAAATCCCACGGCCCAATATCATGAAATGACCCTGAAACGGGGTCTGACCCAAGTACGGGGTCCTACGGAGCGATTATCTAGTCGATCGGCTCCCTACAAGTTCTAGCTCGTCAAGTGTCCGTGCCATACGGCTAATCACGAATGTAGTCACCTGTGCTGGGTCCACCTTCGGGTGTATCAGCCCGAAGGTGTCAACCCCTGACACGATTCAAGATGCACAGATAAATCTACGGATACCCAGTGTCTGCCCCGGATACGTGCACGATCGTAGTCCGCCGAACCTACACTGGCATACCCTACTGCCGCCGTTCACCTCTTACAATCAGCCCAGTAATCGTGCCCCCACCCGGCCTAGCCCCAGGGTACCTTGATACTTCTAGAGGGTTACTGCTGAAAGGGGTCGTGTCTAGGGTTTCGCCTAATAGATTAGGTCATGTAATTCGTGACCTAACCGCCTAACAGATCAAGTCATGTAATTCGTGACTTAACCCTTTTCCAGTCTAGTCATGTCAAGATGGTTAAGTATGTCATTTCAGTTCGCGACTTAACCCGCCTACGTGTCATGTCAAGTTGGCTAAGTGTTGTCGTTTTTCAAGTTCATGACTTAGCCCTACAAATCGTGTTCAAGTTGGTTAAGTTGTCTTTTCATGTTCATGACTTAACCCTAATTGGCATTAATTGATTCGTTAATGCACCGAACCACTCACATTGGATCCTGTTGTTCGTAGCCACTGGATTTGCCGGGCGGTTCCGGGCAGGTTTACGCTACGAACTCAACCCAACCTCGGGTTTCAAGCGCGATGTGACCAACTACCCACATTGGATCCTATTGTTTGTAGCAACTGGATTTTGCCGGGCGGTTCCGGGCAGATTTACACTACAAACTCAACCCAACCTCGAGTTGGCCACTTTCTTGTTCTCTAAAGTCATGCCCATGTTCTTATCAATTTTGATATCATGTTCATGTGTCAACTTCGTGCCCAACTAAGGCATGTTTAAAGTCAAGTTATGGCATGTTCAAGTCAGGTTTTCGTGCCACATTTCATGTTCTACTTATGCCAAATTTCACAGTTTATTCCTATAATTAATTCAAGTTTTGCCTATTCTACCCAATCGTATCCCCAACGTATATAAACGCACTTCGTTCATAAGCATAAACAATTCAAGAGATAAAAGGGGAATAACACCAAACATGTGATAGGCATATATGATAATTCCAACATTACTTGCATAATAAACATACTATAACATATCACATAGTTGCAATGATGATAACTTGGCATAGTAATGAATCCAACTTAATTTAACATGATGATTTAAACTTTGCATCATAGGCATAATAACCATTGCGGCATCATAATAATTTTTATCATAAACATGAAGCATTAAAGGCATAGTAATCCTAATAGGCATAGTGAATTCCAATTTAGCATTTTAACACAATAATTCTCATAGACATAATGATTCCAATTTAATGATTCTAAATCAACATGATAGACATAATGATTCCAATTTATCGTTTTTAACATAATTAGCATGATTGACAATTTAGCTTAATTAACATGATAGATAATTTAGCATCTTTAACATAATTAACATGATAGACGATTTAGCGTCTTTAACATAATTAACATGATAGACGATTTAGCGTTTTTAACATAATTAACCTAGCAATACCCAATTTTCATTAATAGTTCATGATGGGTATAATAACATTATAGGCATAATTTAATTAGCACCATAAGCATGGTTTCATCAACATAAAGATTTCATAGCGATCTTATGGACATGAATTAATCCAACTTGCCAAACAATCAAGCCCAAATGATTCATAACAACGTAAAAATCATGACGAGTTTAACCTGTAATGTTGCCATAGCAATATCCCCAAATTATAATTCAACGATAAATAATATAAACAATGAATTGGCAATATTACATAAATTCAGTTTCAATTCATCGCATGTCCATATTGTTTTAGCGCTTTTGCCTAAAAAGTAACATAGAACTTACAATATGAAGCAAATAACCCAAATAGTCTCCAAATTCGTTGCCTAAAGCGTCGTAGTTGTCGTAGCTTCTAGCTGTAGCCTTCAAGAATCATCCTCCTTCTTCTATAATTTTATTCTTTGTATTTTTAATTTAGAGCTCTAGGTTTAATGGCGGCGGCCTAAGGCTAGAATGAAATAGTATGATGTTAGGCTAGGTCTTAGGTCCTTTTTATAATGTTTGCAAGATGTTTTAAACCGTCGATGGAGCTTGATTCAATCATAGACGTTCGTTTGAAGAGGAAGCCAATCCCGTGTCGCCACCTAGCCCTAGTGACAAAGCAGACCACAGAAAATCGGCCAAACACAGACCTGGCCAGCCAGGTTGGACTGGGTTCGACCTGGCTCTCGACCAGGTCGACACCCCTGTCGACAGGGCTGTCGACAGCCCTGTCGACATGGCTAGCCCAGGTCGACAGCCCTGTCGACCTGGGTGGCTTAGGCGGGAATTTTCCCGCCCTGGCCCATTGGGCCCGATTCTTAATTATAACTTGATTTTTTTTTTTTTCCTGAGCTGTTTTAATTTTAAATTTAATTCAGAAACTTCCGGAGGCCATATCTTCTTCATACGGACTCCGTTTTTCGAAAACTCGGACTCTATTTCGCGTATTTTTCCGAGGCGAACGCAATGGCGTATCCTGTTTCCCTTAATTCTTTGATTTGAAATTAATTATACTTTAATTTACGAATTTCACGGTTATAGAATTCACGGGGTGTTACATTCTCCCCCACTTTAAAAAGGATTTCGTCCCCGAAATCTTCAAGTTAGGAGGAATGTATATCCTAACATCCAAACATCCATCTACTCATCCATCAAACACGAGTATCCATTGTCCTTAAAAGACTTCTAATGCTTTATGATCATATGTGAAGTGTGTGTATATGTTCCTTAGCTAATGCTAATGATCAGGCCTGATTGATCTTCTAAATGCAAAATATGTTTAGTGAAATGAATCCAATATGTATGCAAATTTTTCCTATTATAATTCATAATTTCTACATGAGTGCTCAAACATTCAATCATATGCAACAACCAAATGATAACACAACCAAGTTTCCAAAATAAACACTCATGCATATGCAATATGAAAATGTGCCTGAGCCGATCTAGTGCCTAATGTGTATTCATGCATCCACGAGCAACCACTTGCGACCACTTGCAACCATTTCGCAATCATAACATGTTTCAATTACATGTTTACATCCAAAAAGATTCTAACTATGGTTCTCAAGATAGGATCGAGGAGAGAAATAAGATAAAACAGAGCATCTAAAATAGGTTAACGATGTACCGCCAGAAGGTCCGGTCTGCTTCTCAGGGCAGTCTTTGCTGATGTGTCCAGTCTTCCCACAATGAAAACATTCACCGTGCTTTCTCTTCCTCTTTCTACAATCCTTGGCTATGTGCCCTTCCGTACCACAGTAATTGCATTTCCTTTTATCGCGTGAGTTGTTGTTCTTGCCTCCCTTCTCGGATTCTACCTTCTTATTCTTAGAATCGTTATGCTTGACCTCTTTCTTCCCTTGAGAGTTTTCTGCCTCTGTCTCCTTCTTGCCCTTATCTTCCTCGTTCAGCAATGCCATTTGCACCAACCTTTCGTACGTAGCTCCCATGGGTATATGGGTCATGGCCAAACTGTGTAATGGCTCATTCAACCCTTTGACAAAGCGGAGGGCCTTTTTGTGCGGGGTGTTGACTAAGTCTAGTCCGAACCTAGCTAGCTCGTCGAACTGATTAACGTACTCTTTGACTGTCATATTTCCTTGCTTAAGAAATAAAAATTTCTCCAACTGCAAACTCCTTTCGGCTTCTGAGAGAAATTTAGCCTCAAACCTCGCCCTAAAGTCCTCCCATGTTTCCACTGGTCTTTCTGCATTAGTGACTTCCCACCAGTAGGAAGCCTCACCTTTTAGTAACCACACTGCCAGTTGTACTTTCTGCCTATCTTCTACTTCAAAGATGACGAATAAGTCTTCGGTTTCTTTTAGCCAATTTCTAGCTGCCACGAAGGACTCAGTTCCATGAAAGTCCTTTCCTCCCATAGCCTTAAAGTCTTTACATATCTTAGCAAAAGTGTTTCCCCGTGGAGGAGGTGGAGGAAGAGGTGTTGCTGCAGCTGGGGGAGGAGGAATGGTAGGACCTGGCTGGGTGGCCCTTGCTTCTAAGAATCGTCTGAACCAACCAGGTATTGGTACGCCCTCTGGCAAGTTAAGTTCTTCGGACATGATGCTGAAACAAGAAGGATAGATTCAAAACGAAGGACAAGAGATTCAAACAAGGAAACAAAGGATAGTGCTAATGGCTTTTGGGGAATAGCCTTTAAAAACTTTTTCTTGGAAAATGCTTCTTTGTAAATGGTTTTGAAAAATAATTCAAAAGGTTTTCAAAACTTTTGCCCAGTCTTGGTAACCTTCTGCTCTGATACCAAGTGTAACACCCCACCTCCGCTAGGGTCATTCACCAAGGGAATGCCCTAGTTTTGGAGAGGTATTATCGAGATAACATCACAGAATTATCACAAGACAGAACATAAATAAATAATTAAGTAAACAGCGGAAGAATTTCTGAGCAAAACAGAACTTCATTTCATTAATCATGATAAACCATGTCTTTTTCAAAGATTTCAAGTAACTTCATTACAACTGTCTTGTAATAATAGCCAAAGAAGCAATAACTTAAAAAAAACAGTAAAACAGCTTATTCCCCAAGTGCAGTAAAAAGAAGCAGCCATAGCAAACCGTACATGCTGAGCCAAAGCAAGTGATATCCAAGCTAAGAGCTAGTTATTCCTCCCTGAGAACCTGGGGGGGGGAAACGAAAGAAAAAGAGGCGAAAGGAAAAGGGTCAGTCATAAAGACTGAGTAAGTTCTAGTGACTTTCAGTGTAAAAACGGTTAAAACAACCTGTCATGTATGAACTGGAACTAAACTTAAGAATAGTGTCAAGGTGGACAAGATAGACTAAGGTGATCAGGATAAGTCAAGACAAGTCAAGTAAAGTATCACATGTTCGAGATCCGTTGCATCGACTTCACTAGTATACTAAGCCCGTGTCACAAGTTAATCACGAAATAAATCCCACGGCCCAATATCATGAAATGACCCTGAAACGGGGTCTGACCCAAGTACGGGGTCCTACGGAGCGATTATCTAGTCGATCGGCTCCCTACAAGTTCTAGCTCGTCAAGTGTCCGTGCCATACGGCTAATCACGAATGTAGTCACCTGTGCTGGGTCCACCTTCGGGTGTATCAGCCCGAAGGTGTCAACCCCTGACACGATTCAAGATGCACAGATAAATCTACGGATACCCAGTGTCTGCCCCGGATACGTGCACGATCGTAGTCCGCCGAACCTACACTGGCATACCCTACTGCCGCCGTTCACCTCTTACAATCAGCCCAGTAATCGTGCCCCCACCCGGCCTAGCCCCAGGGTACCTTGATACTTCTAGAGGGTTACTGCTGAAAGGGGTCGTGTCTAGGGTTTCGCCTAATAGATTAGGTCATGTAATTCGTGACCTAACCGCCTAACAGATCAAGTCATGTAATTCGTGACTTAACCCTTTTCCAGTCTAGTCATGTCAAGATGGTTAAGTATGTCATTTCAGTTCGCGACTTAACCCGCCTACGTGTCATGTCAAGTTGGCTAAGTGTTGTCGTTTTTCAAGTTCATGACTTAGCCCTACAAATCGTGTTCAAGTTGGTTAAGTTGTCTTTTCATGTTCATGACTTAACCCTAATTGGCATTAATTGATTCGTTAATGCACCGAACCACTCACATTGGATCCTGTTGTTCGTAGCCACTGGATTTGCCGGGCGGTTCCGGGCAGGTTTACGCTACGAACTCAACCCAACCTCGGGTTTCAAGCGCGATGTGACCAACTACCCACATTGGATCCTATTGTTTGTAGCAACTGGATTTTGCCGGGCGGTTCCGGGCAGATTTACACTACAAACTCAACCCAACCTCGAGTTGGCCACTTTCTTGTTCTCTAAAGTCATGCCCATGTTCTTATCAATTTTGATATCATGTTCATGTGTCAACTTCGTGCCCAACTAAGGCATGTTTAAAGTCAAGTTATGGCATGTTCAAGTCAGGTTTTCGTGCCACATTTCATGTTCTACTTATGCCAAATTTCACAGTTTATTCCTATAATTAATTCAAGTTTTGCCTATTCTACCCAATCGTATCCCCAACGTATATAAACGCACTTCGTTCATAAGCATAAACAATTCAAGAGATAAAAGGGGAATAACACCAAACATGTGATAGGCATATATGATAATTCCAACATTACTTGCATAATAAACATACTATAACATATCACATAGTTGCAATGATGATAACTTGGCATAGTAATGAATCCAACTTAATTTAACATGATGATTTAAACTTTGCATCATAGGCATAATAACCATTGCGGCATCATAATAATTTTTATCATAAACATGAAGCATTAAAGGCATAGTAATCCTAATAGGCATAGTGAATTCCAATTTAGCATTTTAACACAATAATTCTCATAGACATAATGATTCCAATTTAATGATTCTAAATCAACATGATAGACATAATGATTCCAATTTATCGTTTTTAACATAATTAGCATGATTGACAATTTAGCTTAATTAACATGATAGATAATTTAGCATCTTTAACATAATTAACATGATAGACGATTTAGCGTCTTTAACATAATTAACATGATAGACGATTTAGCGTTTTTAACATAATTAACCTAGCAATACCCAATTTTCATTAATAGTTCATGATGGGTATAATAACATTATAGGCATAATTTAATTAGCACCATAAGCATGGTTTCATCAACATAAAGATTTCATAGCGATCTTATGGACATGAATTAATCCAACTTGCCAAACAATCAAGCCCAAATGATTCATAACAACGTAAAAATCATGACGAGTTTAACCTGTAATGTTGCCATAGCAATATCCCCAAATTATAATTCAACGATAAATAATATAAACAATGAATTGGCAATATTACATAAATTCAGTTTCAATTCATCGCATGTCCATATTGTTTTAGCGCTTTTGCCTAAAAAGTAACATAGAACTTACAATATGAAGCAAATAACCCAAATAGTCTCCAAATTCGTTGCCTAAAGCGTCGTAGTTTTCGTAGCTTCTAGCTGTAGCCTTCAAGAATCATCCTCCTTCTTCTATAATTTTATTCTTTGTATTTTTAATTTAGAGCTCTAGGTTTAATGGCGGCGGCCTAAGGCTAGAATGAAATAGTATGATGTTAGGCTAGGTCTTAGGTCCTTTTTATAATGTTTGCAAGATGTTTTAAACCGTCGATGGAGCTTGATTCAATCATAGACGTTCGTTTGAAGAGGAAGCCAATCCCGTGTCGCCACCTAGCCCTAGTGACAAAGCAGACCACAGAAAATCGGCCAAACACAGACCTGGCCAGCCAGGTTGGACTGGGTTCGACCTGGCTCTCGACCAGGTCGACACCCCTGTCGACAGGGCTGTCGACAGCCCTGTCGACATGGCTAGCCCAGGTCGACAGCCCTGTCGACCTGGGTGGCTTAGGCGGGAATTTTCCCGCCCTGGCCCATTGGGCCCGATTCTTAATTATAACTTGATTTTTTTTTTTTCCTGAGCTGTTTTAATTTTAAATTTAATTCAGAAACTTCCGGAGGCCATATCTTCTTCATACGGACTCCGTTTTTCGAAAACTCGGACTCTATTTCGCGTATTTTTCCGAGGCGAACGCAATGGCGTATCCTGTTTCCCTTAATTCTTTGATTTGAAATTAATTATACTTTAATTTACGAATTTCACGGTTATAGAATTCACGGGGTGTTACAGAGTACACGTACCTGTTTGGTATAGGAGACTTTTGGAGGCTAGGGCGACCGAAGCCGGCCCCGCAGATGTTCCTCCTCCTCCTCCGGTAGTTAATGTTCCTCCTCCTCCTGTCGCTGAGGTTCCTCTTCCTCCTCCCCCTCAGCATCCTCAGGCTGACTTCGCAAAGACTTGCAAAGATTTCAAAGCAATGGGTGGCAAGAACTTTCAAGGCACTGAGACTTTTGTAGAGGCCAGAAATTGGTTGAAAGAGACCGAGGATTTATTTGCTATCTTTGGATTAGACGATCAGAGGAAGATCTTGTTGGCGGTTTGGCTTATGAAGGATGAAGCCGCTTATTGGTGGGAAGTCACCAATGGTACTAGGCCTGTTGAGACTTGGGCCGATTTTAGGGCAAGGTTCGTGCTTAAGTTTCTATCTTCTGCTGAGGAGAATCTGCAAATGGAGAGGTTCATAACTTTGAAACAAGGAGATATGGCTGTCAAGGAATATGTGAACAAATTCAATCAGTTAGCTCGTTTTGGCTTGGATATGGTGAATACTCCTCAGAAGAAGGCTCTTCGTTTTGCTAGAGGATTGAATGAGCCGTTGCAGGGATTGGCTATGTCACATATTCCCTATGGGGCCACTTTTGAGAGCTTGGTTGATATGGCGTTACTTCAGGGAGATGTCAAGAAAGAGATCAAGGTGAATGATACTCAAGCCAAGAAGGCTGATTCCCAGGGGAAAGGAAATCAGAGTAATCAGAACAACAAGAACGACAAGGGTAACAAGAACAAGGCAAAGGAAACAAGAAAGTGCAACTTCTGTGGGATTGTTGGGCACATAGCCAAGGACTGTAGGAAGAAGAGAAGGAAATTGGGTGGGTGCTTTCACTGTGGAGAGACTGGACATTTTAATAAGGATTGCCCGAAGAAGCAAGGGCAAGGCCAGGGTCAGACTCAGCGTGCTGGACCTTCAGGAGGGCAAGTTCATGCTCTCAATGCCGCTCCAGTTCCCGATCGAGGTAGTATTTCTGTGAAAGTCTTGTTTACATTTCTGATTTTCCTGTTCGTACCTTGTTTAATTTTGGTGCATCGCATAGTTTATTTCGTCTGATCTAGTTGGAAGTTTGCACCTAAGTACTAGTCTAGTTAATGATCCCGTGTGTGTTTCAAATCCAATTGGGGGTTCCGCCCATTTGTCTATTATCTACGTGGATTTGAAAAATCTCTATCTTTGGTATAGAGTTCTCGTGTGATGCTTATATTCTCGGTTTCATAGGGTATGGGTTGATTTTGGGCATGGATGGGTTGTCCAGTTGTGGAGCCATCCTTGATTTTTGAGCATAGGGTTGTGAGGCTTATGACTCGCCTCGGTAATACACTCAAAATTTATAGTAACCCTATGGGTCCCGTCATGTTGTGTTATCTTGAATCCCTCAACTCGTCTATTGATAGTTTGCAATCGGTGAGGGTGGTCCGAGAATATCCTGATATCTTGGGTGAAGTGAAGGGGGTTACCCCCTAAACGTGAGTTTAATTTCTGCATTTATCTGGTGGATAATGCAAAGCTAGTTTCTTTGCCCGTTCGGCACATGGCTCCGCGTGAAAGACGGGAGCTAAGTAAGCAAGTGAAGGAGTTGCTTGAGAAGAACTTCATTCGATGAAGCATTTCCGAGGAAGGTGTTTTAGTAGTATTCGCTACTAATGTGGACAGTTCGCTTCGTCCGTGTGTTGATTATCATGAGTTAAACAAAGAGAATAGACAACCATTGCCAAGGATCGATGATCTGTTTGATCAGCTTGTAGGAACATCTGTTCTCTCTTGATCTTGCTACTGGATTTCATCAGCTCAGGGTAGCTGAGGATAGTATAGACAAGACTGCGTTCAGAACTCCAGATGGATTCCTCGAATGGCTTGTCATGCCGTTCGGCTTGACTAATGCACCCGCATACTTTGTGGACTTGATGAGTAGGGTGTTCAGGGAGTTCTTGAACAAGTTTGTCGTGGTCTTCGTAGATGATATTCTGATCTTCTCTAATGATGAGGAAGAGCACGCAAGGCATCTCGTGGAGGTGATAGATGCGCTCAGAGCGCATCAGTTGAAAGCCAAGTCCTCCAAATGTCATTTTGGAGAAAAAGGAGTTAGATTTCTTGGGCACATAGTTTCTAAGCAAGGCTTAGCGGTGGATCCCGCTAAAATGGTCGCGGTTCAAGACCGGAAAGCTCCGACGAGGACAATTGAAATAAGAAGTTCTCTCAGTTTAATTAGTTAGTTAGCGTCCCTTGAGCTTAGACCTACCCTTCTGGATCAAGTAGGGACTTCACAGAAGGAGGACCCGCAGTTAAGTCGAGATCATGGACAAGTTGATTCGAGGCGGGATAGTAGTCACCTCGCTATAGATGACAAGGGATGGCTAAGACGCGATGAGAGAAAGAGGTTCTTGATGATGCACATCACTCGAGGAGGTGGCCGAGTTGGTCCCAAGGTGCATGTTGTGCCAACAGGTTAAATGCCAAGTCATAAAAAGCCCGGTGGGCTATTACATCCATTGGAGGTCCCCGCAATGGAAGTAGTAAAGCGTCACGAAGGATTTCGTGGATGGACTACCTAGGTTAAGGGAAGGGAATACGAGCATGTGGGTCATAGTAGGTAGACTCACGAAGAGTGCTCATTTCACTCCGGTAAAGAGCGAAAGGACTGCATCATAGCTAGCGACAGTTTACTTTCAAGAATTAAAGCGGTTGTATGGGGTTCCCTAAAGGATAATTAGTAACCATGACTCAATTTTCACTAGCTAGTTTTGGGATAGTCTACGGGAAGTCATGGGCGAGCAACTGAATCTAAGTATGGCCTATCATTCACAGGCGGATGGTTCATTTCGTTCAAGCATGAGTTATAGAAAATCACGTTAGTAAGAGCAATTGGCAACGTGGATTGGTATTTGCAAGAAAAAGTGCTGCTGCGTGGAATACTTTATAGTAAGTAAACGAGATCCAGGATTCACTAGTGAATTTTGGAGAGCTTGCATGAAACCATGAGGTCACAGTTATGTTTAAGCCAAGAATGATATAAGAGTTAAGGAAGCATGAAGTAAAAGACGGTCAAAGCACAGTGGAGTTAAGCTCAAGGAAACGTGACTTAGAAGATTGAAGGCTAGATACGCGCATCATATCTCTTTTTAAGAGCATATCCTTGATCCTTGTTTTCCTGTGGAACTTACTCGCATGTTATCTTTTTCCGTATATCCTCTCGGTCCCATTCTCGATCCCATTTCTGTTATAAACTCCATAAGGGGGTATGACTCATCGGTTAGTAATACATGTCAGGGTTTGAAGGGGTCCGTTAGGTTGACTAAACCTTTGGGCTTTTATAGAATATGGGTTGGGTTAGGAAGGGATTTCTTGTAATCCGAAAGGAGTATATCCTGCTTATCTTCCCGATCTCTTTGTAGCATATCTTTGCTATCCATGTTTATCTAGTTTATCGTGTTAATCTTGTCATGAGAACCTTAGGTAGAAACCCTTTGGATGAAACATGTGTTTGAAACATGTTATGCTTGATGGTTGCAAGTGTTTGCAAGTGGTTACTCGTGGATGCATTATACACGTTAGGCACTAGATCGGCTCACACACTCCTCATATTGCATATGCATGAGTGTTTATGCTTATTCATGGATGAAAATTTTCGGTGTTATCACATGGATGTTGCATATGGATGTATGTTATGTGCACACATATAGATGTTATACATTATGTTAGGAATTGCATACATGTGGATTCATTTCACTAACATAATTTGCATTGATGATATTTGCATTAGATAAGTACATATACACACAACTTTGCATATGTTCATACAACATTTAGAATCTTGTAAGGACAATGATTGCTCGTGGATGGTGTTTTGAGTAGATGGATGATTGGATGGTAGGATACGTTCTTCCCAACTTGAAGATTTCGGGGACGAAATCCTTTAAGGAGGGGAGAATGTAACAACCTGTATTTTCAATAACCTGTAATAATGAAAATCGAGGCAGAATTTAATTCTAAAATCTGAATCAAGGGAAACGGGCTATGCCATTGCGTTCGTCTCGGAAAAATACGCGAAATAGAGTCCGAGTTTTCGAAAATCGGAGTCCGTATGACCCGATTAGGGCCCAACGAAGTTTTCAGAAAATTTCCAAGTAAAAACAGATTTCAAATTCAAGTTTGAATTTGAAAATTAGGGTAGATTAGGCCAGGCGGGAAAATTCCCGCCAGAGCACCCAAGTCGACAGCCCTGTCGACTTGGGAGTCGACTTGGTTGGACCAAGTCGACAGCCCTGTCGACTTGGCTGTCGACTTGGCTCAGCCGGGTAGTCCTGCCTGGTGCACCATTTTGGGTTTGTGTTGAGCTTGGGGGCCAGATTCGGTTTTAAGGGCTGAGATTGCAACTAGGGTTTAATCCTATGGCCTAAAACACTTGCCTAATCTATAAATAAGACCCTAAGCTAGCCCTAAATCATTATTAATCAATCCTACAACTAAACTATGGCAAAATTTTACCTCTCATGGCCTCCACTCTCTTCATAAAATTCCTAAATCAATTTCTATGAGAGATTTTCCATGCATACAAGTGTTTTCAAACTTGTATGAGCATTATTAGCTTGCATTCAAGTCAAGTTTCCATATTTATATCATAAAGCAAGAGTTTTGATCATTTTGGCTTAAGGGTTTTCTATTAAAGCTTGCATTTTGGGTTTGATTAAGGGCTTTGTCATATTTTCTAAGCATTGTAAGCCCTATTCTACTTTCATACTTAAACTCTAAAGTTAAATGTATGATATGCAAGTTTGCCATGATATGCAAGTTTACTATGATGTGTTATGCAAGCTTACTATGATGTGATATGCAAGTTCATCAAGTTATGTTATGCAAGTTTGATATGCAAGTTGTCATATGATATGCAAGTTATGTTATGCAAGTTTGATATGCAAGTTGTCATATGATATGCAAGTTATGTTATGCAAGTTTGACATATGATATGCAAGTTATGTTATGCAAGTTTGGGTTGATCATTTGGCTCATGTTATCATGTTATGCAAGCTTATCTTGGGCTTATGAACATAAAGCTTCAAGCTTTATGCTAAAGGTTGCATTTTGGCAACATGTGAGTTATCATATCCCTTATGATGACTTGCATGTGAGGCTAGATGCGAACTTATGGCCATTTTTACATGTCATTTATCACCATGTATCACCAATATGTTAAGTTTGGTTTTATGCATGCTTTTGAGGCCTAATGCAAGTATATGAACATATGTACATTTCATATGCCACCATGTTGAACTTGTGGCTTTAACACCTTTATGTCATGATTATGTCAAGTTCCCTCTTTCTATCCTTTATGCGCTATTGCGATATGTAAGCGATGGGATTGCGTTTGGGGTTGGGTAAACTTAAAAGACATAAAAACATAAGCTTGGGAATTTACCTATTAAGTTAGGTCTACCCATTGGGAATTTACCTATTAAGTTAGGTCTACCCAATTGCTTGAAAACTTGTAATGTGTTTTGGAAACATGATGGACATGACACTTAGAAAATATGAGTGTGACCAACTCGAGGTTGGGTTGAGTTTGTAGCGTAAACCTACCCGGAACCGACCGGCTTAACTAGTTGCTACAAACAATAGGACCCAATGTGAGAAGTTGGTCATGTTGTACCTTGAACCCGAGGTTAGACCAAGTTGTGGTGTAAAGCTACCCGGACCCGCCCGGCTTAACTAGTAACCACAACAAAGTCTAATGTGAGAGGTTAAGGCGCATTAATTAATTAATGCCTCGTGATTAGGGTTAAGTCATGGACCGCTTGAATACTTAACCAATGAAACACGATGGGTTGGTAGGGTTAAGTCATGAACCTTGGGTACACTTAACCAACTTGGTACTTGAATGAGTTGGGTTAACCACGTTTAACCCATTAAGGAAACCCTAGTTACGTGGTCCTTTGCACCAGTAACCCTCTTAGTTGTATCATGATACCCTAGGGACTAGGCTAGGGAGGGGCACGATTACTGGGATGCCATGTAAGCGACCAAAACGACGGCTGAGTAGGTGCGCCGGTGTAGGTTCAGACGGGTCATGGTCGTGCACATGGTCCGGAGTTGAAAAAGCAGGCACGGGCACCAGTAGGTTTAGACTGTGCGTGCATTGATTTGTGTCGGTGGTTGACACCCTAGGACTTGATACACCCTAGGGTGGACCTAGCACATTTTAGCTACACTTCGTAGTTGGGCCGTATGACACAGACACTTGACGAGTTAGGCTTATAGGGAGCCGATCGACTAGACCGTGCTAGTTGGACCTTGGTTTGGGTCATTCATGATGTTGGGCCAAACTTGGGCCTGGGGATCACTTCTTGTTTACACTTTGGACCTCGTATTGGGGTCACTTCATGTTATTGGGCCAAAGCTTGGGCCAAGGGATCAATACTTGTTCATTCAAGTCATGTTAGTTTGCTAGTACACCTGTGGTGCAAAACCTTAATCCTGATTATGCGATGACACCTTTATCTACCCTGTTAGTTAATCATCATGCTAGTATGTTGTTATCCTTATGTTTATCCCTGCTGCTCATGCCAGTTAACTTTATCAGTTTACATTGATTGTAGTAGGGCTTACTCAGTCTTTTTGACTGACCTGTTTTCTTTCGCCTCTTTTCTTCCGTTTCCCCCCCCCCCCAGGTTCTCAGGGTGGGAACGTTGGAGCTTAGCTTGGATTTCGGATTGCTTGCTTGTGGGATTTCAGCTCATGTACGGTTTCGACATGAAGCTAGCTATGGTTATCACTTATTTTGGGGATAGTACTTATGTATTTCAGTTTTTCAGTGATGTGGTTTTTATCTAGACTTGTTTATTTGGAAAGTTGACATTATGTTGTACCAGACTTGTTTTGAAATGGTTTGAAATCTTCCGCTGTTTTATCTATGTTATTTACTCTGTTTACATATATACATATGTTCTTGTTCTGCATTGATATATCATTATGCATGTTTACCTGATTCAAACGCCCCTCCAAAGTCAGAGTGCTTGCAAGAGTCACCCTGGCGGAGGTGGGGTGTTACAAAGTGCAAGGGCTGTTGTATAAATCTTAGGTAAAGATTGCCTAAGATGGATGTACTGAATTGTGCCTTCGGTTTGTCCCGTCCCAGGACAACTTGTATGGACGAATGTCTGACAGAGTGTATTTAATAGATCGCGTAAGTTGATCTCTTCAAATGTATTTACGTTTGGTGGCAGAGGAATTCGTTTCTCATAGCTGTATACCCGTGGTATTTTCGGGGAAATCAATTTGTGATTTGGCGGGTATGACGATGTGACATTCAAAGTGATTAAATGTGTGATCTGTCAGAGATAAGCGTGGCCTCTAGCCTCACAACCGTGAAATGAAAAAAATCGGGCAGGCAGTATGGCTATGTAGGTCGCACCTATTAGGGTGTATACTCACATGATCTAGAGTTTCATTTACTTCTAAAAATCTATTGTCGATGCTGTCCCATTCGGGAAACGGTTGCTGATCCCAACCATTGGTGATATACATTCGATACACTCAAGCGAAAGGAGTGGTCGGTCATGTGTGGCTGGGTTGCAAGATTTCTTGTTGGACCCAGTGTATTCCTCTCTAGAGCTACACTAGCGAAAGGTGGTTCCATACCTTGTCATAGGTGGAAATCCATTACTCAATACGTGCTTGCGGTTTTGATTGTATACTATATATGTAGACCGTGAGATGAAAGCATTTCTGCTAGATGATTATTATATTGTGGTTGATAGACATTATTATAATATCAAAAGGTTTTTGATATAAAGATGTTTTGGATTCTCATAAGGGAAAAACCCGTTCCGTTATATGGCGTGGTCTTATGAGATATCGTTTACTTGTTCAAACTGTTTTACTCATACCAGTCTCATGACTGACCCGGAGTTTATTTTGTTTTGTTTTCCTTAAACTCTTGGGTGCCCAATTTTGTACGGGCAGTCAAGTAGTCGGGATTTACAGATACTTGAAGAGCTAGAGCAGGAGATTTAAGGATTTTATATAGCTATTGTTATTCCACTCTATTGTAAGTGTTGTACTTGATAATGATATGTATATTCAAGTAAAATCTTTTGTTTCAAAGTTATGTTATATTTTATTCGTTCCGCTGTGAGATTCGTGTTTACTCTGATGTTGTAGGTTCTTCTTCTTCTATTCTAAGTTTCTATCTTATCTATTCTCACCCTCTAAATTCTTTCTATTAGTTTCTCTGATTTCCAGTGCAATTAGGGTTGGACTTGTGTTATTTGATCAGCTCAAATTGGACCGGAATTTCGGGGCACTACAGATAGCTTCTATGCGGGAGAAGGGTTGCAAGAAGCTTGCAGTAGAGGCTTTCCTATTAGAAGCAGGTATGAAATTAAATAATGCAGGAAGCTATAATAATCTGCCATGACTCATGCTTATCTGATTTGATTGGTAGTATATATGAAACTAAATAAGTATAGGTGTTTGTATGTCATAGGTGATGGAGCTTTGGATCATTGGGTTGATTAATGCCTATTATTGGTATAATCTGAAAAATGTAGAACTAAATACTTAACATCTTTTGAAATTTTAATGATGGATTCCTTCCACTGTTGTTTTTTCCCCCAAAAAAAGAAAAAATATCTTTATTACATAGTTATTTTCTTATGCATCATTGGTTCGTGGAGTCTATTTTCGTGGTTTAATGATTTTTCTGGCTATTGAATTTTTTCTCCCTTTTCTTCTTCTGATGATGTAGTTAATGAAGCTACTGCCCATGGGGAGGAAGAATATTCTTTACATAACACTTTATGGGTCTGTTGTGAGCATTTTGAACTTGTTTTGTTCTGGGTTATGTTAAAATTACAGTTTTTTTCCTGTTACGGTATGACACAACGTATTAATTGTTTTTATTGCTGCTTGGTGTTGGTTCATACATCGCACAATATTTCTCCTTTATGGTTAAATCTATTCTTGTGGGCTCTGGATTGAGCGAAGAAATGCATCACCCTGTAAGTCATTTTATATTATATCAGTGACCTAACTTCATGGTTGCTAGTGCAAAAAAGCATTATTATGATTACTCAAAGGAACAGTAAATCAGCAAATTTTGATGCGTGTAAAAGTAGTATTGTCAGCCTTATGGATGCATTTGTATTGCAGTACCTCTTATCTTAATTTAGAGGCTCTAGCTTAACTGTGCATTTAAATACTAACAACAAGCATTTGTATTACTATTGAATTATTACTTTGAATGCACATTTAACTTTAATTATGCAAATATAATTTAAGACGAGGAATAATCATCTCATTGTTTACTATGATAATGGTTTGAAATACCCATTCACGGCCATCTTATATCACGACCACTTCTTCAATAAACAAAATAAATAAAAATAAAGGAATCAATTTGTAACTGTTTGTCTGATTTAATAAATGTTAAATTGTTGTTGTCTACTTGTTTAAATCCATATTAATCTACTGAAGTGTTTTATCTAACATTTACGATTAGTTCTCTGTTTTTCTCCTTCTATGGGTGATTCTAGCTGGAGCTGCTTTAGGATACTGGCTTGGGAGAAAATGTATTATTGCAGAAGATGGAAGCATTTGGGGTAGCTTGCTCATATTGTGAAATGGACAATGCGTGTTATTGGCGTGATTTCTGTTCTTCAGGTTTGTTGTGTTAACAAAAATACAATATTTGACATGATGAATTGGTGATAGGTCTGACTAGTAACATTTAATGCGCACGGTTTGTCTTATACAATAATCAGTTTCGAAAATGGATATTTTAACTTGGCTTATATTCACTTGTACATCTGAATGCAAAATAAACTCATACCATGAAATCATTTAAAAGAAATTCGAACGATTTGTGTTGGTTCTTTGTTGTCGTATATCTGATACTTTCTTAATTGTTTATATAATTCTCAGAGCTCACAGGACATACTTTATCCGGTGCATTCCTTGAGTTTGTATTTGAGTGCTGCTATAACATTTGTAGGTTGCATAGTATATGTAGTATAATCTCTCTTTAATTAACAAATTATTAATCCATACATATGATCCAGCCATCTCCACATTGCATACTGTTTTTGTCATACAATTTAGCAAAAGGCACAATTGTTCAAAGTTTTATCTCTTGTACCACACAATTTAATAGACGACGCTACTGCTCAAAGCTTGATGCATATTTTGCAGTAATATTCACACCCATGGAACGAACGCTGTATGTACATACTGCCAACTAGATTTTTTTTATTAGCTTCACCCATGTAACAAATATTGTTTGTCTGTCTTGTTGCCTACAAAAAAGAAGTTACATTGTGAATTGGTGTCACTAAATATTTTGCTGCATATTTACAAGATTAAATATGCAATAAAATAATATTAATTCTTTTTTATTTGTTTTATGTTGCAGGCGCATTTGATTTTGGAACATGCACCAAGCTTGAGTAAGCGAGTTGTCGATGCATATGGTTTTATACCATGAATATATTTTTCTATTTTCAGCAAATAACAATGCGATGTATGTTGTGTATTTGCTGAATTTGATATTGAAGTTAGTCTTATTTCACTTTGTTGTACTATTTAGTTTTATTTCGTTGTGTAACATTGACATTTAGCTAGAATTCAATATTATATGTAGATATATTATGAATATTTAGTATTATTTTAATGTTTTATATTGATATTGCAGTCAGGTTTTGTGTTATTGTTGTGCTTTCTATTCTGACTTTAAATGCAATTTGATGCTGTATCGGGTTTTAATTAAAACTTGAAGCAGTATTTTTTTCTTCTTTCTTCAGTCACTTTTTTACTTCGGTTGTTTGGAACTACCGAAGAAAAATATTGGCCATTTGTTTCCCCCCGTAGAACGGAAGCAACAGGTGTATACCTGTTGCGTCTTCTGCATTTGCTTCCGTTATTGAACTGAAGAAACAGGGGGTAAACAACCGAAGCAAAAAAATATTATTTGCTTCGATTGTTTGTCCGAAGCAACAAATTTTGGCCTGTTGCGTGGTCAGCAGTTGCTTCGGTTCCAAAACAGAAGCAAGATGGGGTAAATAACCGAAGCAACTGACATGTTTTGTAGTAGTGTGCGTTGTTGGTAAGGAAAGATCGGGATCGAATTTATATTCGAAAACTCATTCAGAATCAGCAAATACGAAAGTATAAAGATTAAATATGAGCATTGAAGATCGTGGATCTTCATAAAGCGGAAGAACTACTTAAAATCTCTGGTTTAGCGGCTAGAGATATACTGTGATTCTACCGTGGTTGGAGTAAGGATTTCAAGGACTACTCGCTATTGATCCATAGGGAGATATCTAGGATGCGGTAGGAGGGTACCTTCGGTTCATCCTGTTCATGGATGACTTATATGGACGGATGTCTGACAAAGTATTTCGAAACGAATTACGTACGTTGGTTTCTTCAAAAGTGCCATAGTTGATGGTGGAGAAAAGGCTTTTCTCTAGCCTAATAATTAGAGTATTTTTGTGGATGTCAATTAGTGATTTCTGGAGGATCTGACGATGTGGCATTCAAAATGGATGGAGGTGTACTGTTCTGAAGGATAAGCTTAACCTCTAGCCTCATCAACCAGGAAATGGCAAAAAATTGGGTAGGTTGCATGGCTATGTGGGTCGCACCCATCAAAAGGGTGTATCATTACCTGATCTGGAGAAATCAAATGTCTTCGGTTGTCCCTTTTTATTTTTGTATGTATGCTATCGGTTCGGTTGGCTGTCCCCCAACTGTGGTAATGATATATTTGGTACCCTCAAGAGAAATGAGGGGTCGGTCATGTTTAGCCTAAGTTGCAAGATGTTCTTGTTGAACCTCAATGTATTCATCTCCAGAGGTACATTGTCGGAAAGGTGGTCCCATACTTTGCCAGCAAATTCATTCTCCAATAAGCGCTCGCGATTTTGATTGTATACTATGTATGTAGAGCGTGAGATGCAAACGTTCTGCTAAATTGATAATTATTTGTATTTAGACACTATTGTAATATCAGAACAGATATTGATTTCAAAAATGTTTTGGGTTATCATAAGGTAAAAACCCTCCATATTTATGTGTGGATTTGACCTTACGATTATCCTTTCTTTCGAAAAGATTTTAACTTTAAAATAAAGTTGAATGATACATATAAACTTAGTGTGTTTTTCTCACTCTGGTTCACCAGACTGATCCGGCGTTGTAATGCTCGGGTTAGATCGGATTTTACAGGTTTAGATTTGGATGTTGCGAATTTCAGAAGACGTGTTAGAGGTGTTCAGACATATGATATGTCTAGTATTTCTTTTCGCTGTGTGATTGTATATGATGACCGATTGATATAACTTTTCTGATGTGTTGAAGTACTCTGATGACTGTAGGTTTTATTTAAAGCTCCCAATAAAGATTTATTTCTATATTATATTTTGTTCCGCTGCGATGTGAGACTCTATGGTATGTTCATTCTTTTTCTTCTTCTATTCTAATATTTTTTTTCTTTCTTATCTCACTCTCTAATTTAGTTCTAATGGTTATCTGCTTTTCTGTGCAATTTGCATTGGTCGTGAGTTGCGATTGTCAACTCAAAGGTTACGAGAAAGTTAGTATGTTACAGTGGTATCAGAGCTGAATATATCTTTATTAGAATGAAAGATCAGACGTGGTAGGAGGGTGTCTTCGGTTCATTCTGTTCCTGAATGACTTATATGGACGGATGTCTAACAGAGTATTTCCAAATGGATCATATACGTTGATTTCTTTAAACGTACCAAAGCTGTGGCGGAGAAGGGCACGTCTCTTAGCTAAACAACTAGAGTATTTTTGGGGACGTCAATTAGTGATTTTCTGGCGGATCTGATGATGTGGCATTCAAAGTGAATAGTGGCCAGATGTTCCAAAAGTGTATTTAAACCTCAAGCCTCATCAACCGGAAAATGACACAAAAATGTACATCAATGGTAGCTTTCACATCTTCATGACTAGACTCATCTATGTATACTGACTGGAATCTACAAGCTAATGCTTTGTCCTTCTCAATATGAGATCTGTATTCGTCTAGAGTTGTAGCTGTAATGCACTGCAATTCATCTTTACCTGGAGTTGGCTTCAATAAGTCAGAAATATCAAGACAACTACCCGATGAGAGTGTGAACCTCATCTATAAACAGTACAACATCACCTGCGTATTTTTACATCATTAATCAGACCAGTGACTCGAGATTCTAACTGTCCTCCCTCTTTTGCTCCTCCCATCAGCAAACTTACATCAAGGGACATTATACGCTTTGCCACAGTAAAATTCCCATGCTATATGTTCGGGTGAGATGAAATTAGATCCCATGTTTCTTGAAAACTCTACTGCAGCTTCAAACACTCTTTTACTACTAACTGAGAAAAAGGCACATCAGTTGCAGATCCATTTTTCACCTAGTCCGAATCACCATTTCACATACTGCCATTGCTCCAGATCCTTCTTACCGCATCTCTTAGAAATTGCAATAAACTTGGTCCATAAATCTACATCATCCATAAACCTCCAAGCAACTGTTGCCGCTTCCAGGAACGACCAAGTACTTCTATCAGAAAATTCAATTTCGGCATATCAGCTCCACCATCAGAAACCCAACTTCATTGAAAACTCGGATCCAAGCATTCATCAGACTTCGGGCAATGTCTGCAAATCTCTTCAGGCCTGTACCAACCACACCAATAACACGACCCGGTGCCACAAAACTGTCATCAAACTTCACTAACCATTCACAAAACAACGACCATCAATACGCGCAACAACACAACGTCCAGTTACCTCTAGATGCCAACTCCTCCTTCACACAACAATCGAACACCCTCTTCATCGATACGCATAAATAGCCATCACCACTTCACCCATACATCTGTAAACACAATTCTTGACCACTTCATCCAACAAGCATCAACAAATCACCGCTTCATCCATGCTCCACTGACACAAAACCACTACCACCCACTGATATCAAACGACCAACTTTATCTTTCATCACTTCATTATTTAATTTAAAAGAAGACTAAGAATAGCATTGTAGAGTCTATTCCGTGCATTTTTGTGGAATGCAAAATTTTGAGGAAAGTACTTTTAGGACTCTGTTTATTTGGGTAAGTCATGTATCTTACAAGTTATAACACAGATAATCAAAGTGTACTCAGTGAAGATTACAGGTTGATTTCACTGTTATACTGAGACATTTCTATGATAAAAAGTACATATCTTTGATTGTTTTCAACTTCTAACGTAAGATATAAGAAGCATCGCGTCATACTTCGCACAAATAGTTAGAAGAAAAAGCAACATGAACCGATACCCGCAAATTGTAACAACTATCATCATTAAGTTTAGGATTACTGCAAACTGAATTGTATTCGGTTATCTTAATTATTTATATTCCAAACTGCGATTGTGCAAAATAGATCACAAGCGTGGATAAGCAATAATTATCAACATTTGTGAAGTTAAATAAGCAGTCTACGCACTGAAAAAAAACAGTATAACAGTGAAAGTAAGCATAGATAAGAGCATTATTTACAAAATTTCAAAACCTAACCTACAGGATTATTTACCTATGATGTCAATTAATTCCTCACGTTCGAAACGTCTACAGTCGATTGATGAGAACGATGGCAAGATATGAAATATAATGTCAATTAGATCTCGCGTTCATAAATTCAGCAAGTGATTGCACAGAAAGAAGAGAACAATGGAAGGATAAGAAAGTAATGGGAATGAACGTGGTAATGGATGAGAGAAAAAGGTAATGGTGGAGGCAATTGCTAGAATATATGCAAACATAAATTCTTGACAGTAGTAATTCTTCCACATGTCATATATAAATGAACCGAAATATATCAAATGGTTTAAACTAACTTAAACAAGCTGGCAGTCAACTTTGTTTCCTTTTTCTACAGCCAATGCACTTCACTTTCTTCTTATATCGTCTCATTTGACTGCATTTTCCATGAAACCACTCCCAACATTCATCACATCGAACCCATTCGTCATCGAAAAGTTCGCCTTCACCGCATTTACCGCACAACTCCTCCTCCTCCTCACTTTTATCCTCTTCAGTGCTTTCATGTTCTAAACCCTCCTCAGCTGCAATTTCCTGCATGACAACTTCTCCTCGTTTATCACCACTTTCATCTTCAATATTCCCCTTGTCCTGATCTACTTCGTTTACACTTCCTCTTTCTCGCTTCTCTGTAGCCATTCTATCCCGCATGACTTCTCTAATGGTCGGGAGTTCATTCATCTTTTCAAAGAGTCTAGCCCTGCAAAAAAGAATTATTTATATCATGTTTTCCTTCTATAAAATTAAAAAAATTGGAAGTAAGCCAAAGGAAAAATTCGTGTATTAAAATGGTCATACAGAGAGGAATGCTGTAACCTTTCTCGTTTATCCAAAAAAGCTATGTCTGCAAAATGGAAAGCCAAAGAGAGTAGCCAAGCGTCACTGCAAGCGGCTACGTAAGAAATCCATTTTTTCCTGCTTAACATATCCCGAATTTTGTTGATCCCAGACCGAGGCAATGGAACGGGGTTGGGAACCAGTTTACGAGGTGCCTTCACCATCCATTTCCCACTAGGACATCCATAAAGGCACAGCTCCTCCTTTTCTGCATGTTCTCATAGACAGTAACCAATCATATTAATATGTTTATGCATACTGTATACTATATATGATAAACTAACACACATCAAAACTTAAATTATTTTGCATAGGGCATCTCTTTTACAAAAATACTGTTTCATGTTCATCATCTCTTCTTTTTAAAACTTAAAATTCATTTATACAAAATTCTAGAATTTAGTATTGATAACTTAAGTTAAAATTCAGCAAAATGAATTCTATTTTTGGCAACAAAATTGTAACTTTTTAAATCCTTTTTTAAAAGTAAATTCTCGGTTTCAAGAACAGTTTAATCTAAGTAAAAATATAACACCTTTGAACTAAAATAAACCGCTATGCAAGTTATAGTCATGCTATTGTATGTAGGTTACGGTGAAAAATTCACTAACTCTTCCATTTAAATATATTGAGTCAATAAAATATCATTGGTCTTTAAATGTTATAATTTGATGGGTTAAAAAGATAAACTAAAAATGAAATTGAAAAAGAGGGTAATTTAGTTATATAATATTTTAACAAAAAAAATATTCGGTGATTTCTCCTGTATAATGAGTAAAATTTTCCTACACAAATTTGCATTGATCAACCACAAATTTTCTGTTTTAATATCAATAAAGGCCCAGCAAACCCTTTTCTGCTTATAATTTCATTTAATTTATAATAGCTAATCGTAAGCCATATATACTGTCATTCTAGTTTACATGTTATATATGTTGCCAGAGATCAAGAACTACAAATGGTCACTTGTTTATTAAAAGATAATCATTAAAAACAGTAACATTAGCAAGAAAGATGGAAGAAAGATGCAATTTTTACTGGTGGATGAAATTTCTTGAATATTTCTGAATATCTTCATACCCAGTAACCGATCATTGCATATATATACCGTACCGTAGCCCTAATTCGTAATGTTTATCTCAAGACTATATTGCCATAACAAGAACTATAGTTTAATTATGACTGTTTGTCAAAAGAATACCACTGAAAACAAATACCATTAGCACGCAGAATGAAAAACAGAATGCAATACTTAACTTTTATAATTTCATGGACAAAAATTCCTTGAATATTTCAACTTTATAAAGCAAAAAATATTAACAAATGGATTCTGCATACCATTCAAAGAAACAAGAAATCTGATTGTAGTAGTAGAAAGGAAAGAAACACTCACTTGGATCACAAGCAGCATAGAAAGATTCGAATGCTGTATCCAAAACGAAATACATTATGACTCAGATAATTAAAGAATGAATTTATGGAGTAAAAAGGAAAAGTATGTACTCCAGGTTAGAGCATTAATAATTGCATATCGACGGAATGCAAAATCCATAAATATTTCTTGAATAGATTGCTGTGCAGTCATCTTCCTGCTGGTAATAATAAATTTAGGGTTTTAAGATGCTTGGGAACTTAGGGCTTAGGAGTTTAATTTAAATTTGCAGAAACAGTGAGAGCTGAGAAATGGAGGGGTTTTATATGGAGGTAAAGTTGCGGGATTTTCCGTGATGATTTGAATCTGATATTGAAACAGAGACGTGCGGTGATTACTGTTGGAATATTGCCATCCAACGCCAACGATGTTTTTATTTCTTTTAAAGATCAGTATGACATCATTTTAACTTTCAAAATACAATGAAATTATAAGTCATATTTAATTTCTTGGTACAAAGTAATTCTTTTACCAAAATTAAAGTAGAGATGGTACCATTGGTATGACCGCAGAATAGGGCTGTAAAATTTGTACGAATGTCCGACGTCCGTTCGTGTTCGTGTCCGTGACCGAAATACGTCCGTTCCAGTCTGTCCGATTTTCCTTTAGGACAACAAAATTTGTACAAGAAAAAATAACGTCCGGTTCGGGCTCGTCCGAATTCCTTATAATTCGGTGTATAGTTGAGAGAAAATCTAATAAAATGTACAAAGTGTGATTTAAATAGTCATGTCCGACTGAGTTCGATCGTGTCCGTGTCCGAAAAACATATGTCCATATCCGACCGATTTTATTTAAGACACGAATTAGGACAACAAGATTTGTCCAAAAAAAAATTTAGTCCGGTCTGTATCCGGACCGATTTTTTTTAGGACAGAAACTGAACATGCCTCTGTCCGGTCCGGTCCGACCGATTTACACCCCTACCGCAGAACGGGAAAAAACCGACCGCTAAGTCGTATTATATCAATTTTTTTAAGGATCAATTGACAAAAATAATCTAAAATTTAACGTGTTTTCTCATATTAATTTCAAATTTGAATTATTTTTAATTAATACCAAGTTTATGGGATACCTTCCCATATTGATCCCACCTACCCATTAACTTATTATAGCTAGTAACTTTTCCAAATCAATCCTTATTTCTCATGTTAAAATCAGTTTTCCCTAATACGCGTTCACTACAAAAACTGATTTAAAAAAAAAAAATCGATCTGATCTTCTTCCCAAAAGCATAGTCACTCTTCTCTCTCTCCAATCCAGTCTTCCTCCAGACTTAATGGCCCATACGTCGGCGACGCTAAAATCAAGAGACCGTTGAGTTTGTCAAAAGTAGCGCATGCGCCAAAGACTTAACACTCGACGACAAACACGAGTTTACCATTTTGGATAGGTCTAATGTTGGAAAATCATCGTTGATTAATTCGCCGGTTAAGAAGGACCCCTTCTATCAAAATCTCCCAAATTTATGTCGCCATTTGCACAAAATCAAGAGGAGATTTTTACAGATCGAAGATGATCATCAAAGAGACAAATAAACATGGTGATTTCATGGGTAAAGCGACAGCCACAAAAAAACATCTACTTGCAGAAGTGCAGGGCCAGTTCTAAGACATTTGATACCTAAAGCAGAAAGCGAAAGAGAGGCCCTTCTCTACAGATGGTGATGTATGATATCAAAACAATTTATATTGTTTAAAAATAATGAAAAGATAAAAAAAATAACTTTATTCATAATAATAATCCAAGTAATAAAAAATACTAATTACTTATGAACATTTTTCTAGCTTTCTGAATTTTTCACATTATAACCTTTCTGAATCTTGCACATTATAATTTTACACATTACAAGAAAGTGAAAGTTAGAAACAAACGATGAAGTCCTGCGCTATGCATGAAAACTAAAAAACCAAATTTATATTCAAGAACAAAATCAAAGATATTTTCCTATATCTTACGGAGTATAATCTTTTTATCCTATCGCTATGTCCTTCCCGTTTTCATAAAACAAAAGATTGGCAAGATGCATGAGCAAAGCGGAGAAATACTTGTTGTCTACATTCTAGGCGCTAGGCCTTTATATGATTGGATTTCCAAATTTGTGCAAGCTGTGTGAAAACTGGAAACCATTGGGTAAGGTTATTATTTTACGTTTTGATTTGCTGGAGGATAATAATCATATTTCTAGACAAGCACTAATTAACGTGAGATTATTTTACATCAATTCCAAAATGGTTTCAACTGCATGAGTTAAATTTGGAGCTCTGTACAAAAGATGATATTTGTAGGATGACAAGTACTATTGAAAAACCAATAAAATTGAACAATAATATAGGGAAAGAGATAAGACTGCAATTTTCTCCCGTTTAATTTGCCAAAACCATGTGAAAACTGTTTTGTTTCGGGACACTGCATTGTTGCGGCATATCATTTGAAAAGAAACAGAAAACCAAAAACAATACAAGTCAACAGTCCATGAATAGAGATACAAGTACAGTTGGATACTTCGAATTCCAGAAATTAATGAATGTTGTCCTTCCCGTTTTCAAACCAAAAACCAAAATATATAGCTCAAATTAAAAATAAAAAAATTCAACAATAATAGAAAGCTAAAAGAGCCTAAGAGCATCCCAACCTTGGGTCGGTTGCTTACCCCAACGGTTGGGTCAGCAGTCACTTCTGTGTTGCCATGGCAACACTGAAGGGTGTTGGAGTAACCGTTTGGTTGCTCCAACAACCCAATCTTAGCCGGCTTGATTAAATCCGCCTAAGGCATGGTCGGCTTTAATCAAGCCGGCTAATTGGGGACCCATCTGTCTCCACCATGGCTGGTTTGGTTAAAGCCGGGTAGGGTGGGGAGAATTATTAAAATTCTCCCCCATTAACCCCTTAGAAGGCTTTGTAAAAGCCTTCTAAGGGGTTAAACCCTTAGTCGGCTTTGCAAAAGTCGGCTAAGGCTTCTTGACTCCCCCCCTACGTTGGGGGGTTGCTCGTGTCAACCCGCGAAGACTTGACGTGGAGCAACCACCCGATTGGGGATGCTTTGAGAACACGGCTAGAATTAAAAACTTACAACTACAAAAATGGCAGCTGCAGTTTAAGGAAGAAGTACAACCTGCCTTTCAAGTTTTAACTTTGAAGAATGCGATTTGGATCGTCCGCAATTGGAGTCAATTTCTGAATTTGAATCGCTGGTGTTGATTTATGGATCGCGATATCGTCCTTCTTCTTCTTTTCCGTGGATCGCTGGGGTTAATTTGCGAATCGCGATATCGTCCTTCTTCTTCTTTTCCGTGGATCGCTGGCGTTGATTTGCAAATCGCGATTTTTGCTCTATCTTTTTTTTCGTCTATGTATGAATTGATCGTGAATTCGCGAGGATGCCCCATTTTTTTGGTGCCCTAAGCCATCGCTTCTCTGGCTTGTGCCACTACAACAAAAACACCATATTACAACTTTAATTTTACAACGGTGGTAAATGCACCGTTGTAATAAATGGGTTTTTACAACGGTGGTAAAAGCACCGTTGTAATAAATGGTTTTTTACAACGGTGGTATAAACACCGTTGTAACTACAACAAAAACACCATATTACAACTTTAATTTTACAACGGTGGTTAAAGCACTGTTGTAATAAATGTTTTTCACAACTTTTTTTCCAGAAAAGTTGTAATAAATTTATTTTTAACAACTGTGTTATTTTGACTGTTGTAATATATGACTATATTTTAATATTAATTATTTTCATTAAATAGTTTTTAATAATTAATATTTACAACTAATTAGTAATTATTAATTAATAACCTATATATTAATATTAAATATTTAATTAAAAATACTTCAATAAATAAATAATTCATGCTAATAATTAGTAATTGACAACCAATTAGTAATTATTAATTAATAATCAATAAATACATATTAAATATTTAATTAAAAATTCATCAATAAATAAATAATTCCTACTGATAATTACTAATTAACAACCAATTAGTAAATATTTAATAATAATCAATATATAAATATTAAATATTTAATTAAAAATAATTATTTATGACTACTTCATTATTAAGTACTGGTAATTAATTAGTAAGTAATAACTAATGCGCGGTTAATAATCAATTAGTTAATAATCAATAAGTAAATAACAATTAATAAATATTTAATTTATAATTAATCATGACTATTAGTAGTAATTAATATTTAGTATATAATATTTTTTAATAAGTAATCGTTGTTGAAAGTTTTTCCAAAATCTTTTGTCAAATATGATCCCTACGGAGGGGGGGTCCAGGGGGGGTGGCAACCCCCCTAGGTGGGGGTGCGGGGGCAACGCCCCCGCTAACGGGGTTCGACCTCCGCTAACGGGGTTCGACCCCGCTAACGGTACATTTTGTGTACTGTTGAATTTGAATTTTTCACAAATTAATTAAAAAAAATCAATGAACTAGAACTTTTATAAAATATCCGAAATTCCGAAAAACTAGTTAGTTTTTTTTTTCTTATGATAATTGAACCTTAAAATCGAAATGAATATTTAGATGACTTAAACAACGTGATTTATTGATTGTTGAAATTGGTTAAATGCTTCCTATAAGAAATAATATTATGTATAGTTCTGAAAACAATTGAAATATAAGATGTAATCACATTAGTAAGTACCAATCAGATGAACATGAAAAAATAAATCGTTTGGCGGGCCAGCTTGAAAATTTTGGCGGCCATCCCTTATATTTCACGAAGCTTTCCTGAACCCTAAATCTGGCCGCCACAATTTCATACCCAAATTTCACTAGGGTTCCGTCCTCCTTCCCCTATCTCCCTTCAATCCTTTCTCCTGCCCTATTTTCGTCCCTCCTCAGTCATGCTCGTCCTTTGCTATCCCCTATACCCCATCGTTCCCTAGCTTTCTCCTCTGTGGTACAGTTGCTCCACTTTCCAGATCTAGATCCAAGCCTTCATCTGCGTCCGCTGTCAGCTGTAGTAGATGCTAGAGTCTCACCAGTGTAGATGCTAGAGTCTCACCAGTAGTAGATAGTGCTTCCGCTGTCAGCTCCTCAGGCTGTCCTCTTACTCATCTGCGTTCCCCTTTGTTGTGCCTCGTCTTTACCCCTAAAAGCTGGTAAAATCTATTACTCAATTCGTGAACTTGTGCTTTTAATCAGAGCTGGCGATTTAATTTTTATTGCATCAAGCTTTGATTTTGATTTAAACCTGAAAAATTGTTTGAGTTGATAAACTTGGATGGTAATCGTTCACAAAATGTATATTCAAACGTTTTGTAGCTCAGAACTGTTGTGTAATAATCCATGTGGAATCAATATACTATGCTCTATTTTATGTATCGATTTCTTCAATCTTTGACGCTGTTAAACACTAGGATATGAACTTTGGTAGTATATGCGTCATCCCTGAATTAGGCAAATTCTTTTGAGCCATTTCCTGTGTAACATGTTTTGAATTTAGTGGCAATATTTGTTGCAGATCTGCGTCTTGATGAATTTCAGTTTGGGACATTTTATGTAATGGCTATTAGATCTTTGTGTCGATCAGATCTGCCTTTTTGGATCCATGAATCATTTTGCAATTTTAATTCTAATTTGCTTGCAAAAAAAAAAAGATTCTTGCTTTCAATGTTGCATGCCCATAGATTCTTATCTAAAAGTAAAAAAAAGGATTATATGTAAACTTGATTGTTAGTCCACGTATTTACGAAATACTTATGTTTAGAAAGTATTTGATGTATGGGATCCCATAATTCATTATATTTCCATTCAATTCACAGGAAGAGGAAGGAGGTTGAGGAGAATGACGATGGATTTTATATGGTGAGCAACGAGAAAGGAGAGTTGAAGGTTGTGAGAGGAGGATTGGGATTAAAGAATTTGATCGGGAATTGGTCAGGTTTGTTTCATTGCTGCGGCATAGCTATGCAGTGATTGCACTGCAAAGCTTGCAAAGCTTTGCAATGCTATTTACAGTGCAAAGCTTTGCTGTGCAAAAGCTTTGCCAAAGCTTTGCTGTGCAAAAGCTTTGCCAAAGCTTTGCTGCGGCAAAGCTTTGCACTGCTATTTGCAGTGCAAAGCTTTGCTATGTAAAAGCTTTGCTGCGGCAAAGCTTTGCAGTGCAAAGCTATGCAGTGATTGCACTGCATAGCTTTGCCGCGGCAAAGTGATTGCACTGCATAGCTTTGCCACGGCAAAGCTTTTCAGTGCATTGTATATAACAAAATGAATCATCCAACGTTACATGCATTGTATATAATGGTCAGGTTATTTACGTATATAATGGTTTGAATGCATTGTATTAGCTGTTTATTTTGTGCACTCACATTTTTCCAATTTTTGTTACATGCATAAATCTATACTGCAGCACTAACAGTTTGATAATTTCTTTCTTAGGAATGGATATTAAGGAGAAAAAGGAGCACAAGGAGATTAACAGGAGCAGAAGAATGTTAGAACTGTTATAAAGTCTTTGTATCTTCAGTTTTGTCAATGTATTATGTAAAAAAATGATGAGTTTGAAATTAATAATATATTGTTTTGGTTCATGGTTTAAGTTTGTTTGATATTTTCAGTTTTGTAGATAATATGTTCTGCAATGAATTCTTTTATTAGTAATATGTATATAATTTGTGGATATATTACAATTGTAAAATATAAAAATTGTAATAAAATGTAAAAATTAAAACAACAACGGTGCATAACTGTTGTAATAAACTTATTACAACGGTGGAAAAAAGTTGTAAAATATACATATTACAACGGTCTTGCAACAGTGCAGAAAAGTTGTAAAAGATATTAGGCTATTACAACTTCTTAAGACACGACGGTTTGCCCACCGTTGTAAAAACCCTATTACAACGGTGTTCCACCGTTGTAATAGGGTCATTTTGTTGTAGTGGCAAAAGGCCGGGCCTGAGAAGTGACAGCGTCAGAATAATGACAAACAAAAAATTGTTGTCTTTTCACTATAATAGAAATGGATCGTAGTGCACACAATCATCTTTAAGATTTAATTTAAAAGAAGACTAAGAATGGCATTGTAGAGTATATCCGGTGCATTTTTGTGGAATGCAAAATTTTGAGGAAAGTACTTTTAGGACTGTTTATTTGGGTAAGTCATGTATCTTACAGGTTATAACACAGATAATCAAAATGTACTCCGTGAAGATTACAGGTTGATTTCACTATTATACTGAGACATTTCTACGATAAAAAGTACATTTTGATTGTTTTCAACTTCTAACGTAAGATATAAGAAGCATCGCGTCATACTTCACACAGAAAGTTGGAAGAAAAAGCAACATGAATCGATACCTGCAAATTGTAACTGTTAATCCAACGACAGGGAAAACTGTGTTGGTACAGAGAATAGTGTATCAACTGCAGAAAACTTATAGTAATCTGGAAACGTAGTTACAGAAATGCAATAGAAAAGTGAATATACCATCGCAGTTGATTAGATAGCAAATAATAATCCGAGTCCAGTCCGAAACGACTGTTTCCTTAAATCGTATTTGCGCCCCTTTGTAGCACTTGAGGGTTTTGATGCAAATCGATTCCCAAGATAAAACGGATCAACTTCGCGGTACTGTGCAATATGTGAAGCAACGGCGAACGCAAGGTAGTTTATTTTCAGAACAGAGCGGTGGAGGAAGAAGGAGCGCGAAAGGCAGAAATTTTTTAATGCTGATTTGATTTTTCGCTGCCCCTTATATAGGCTGTTAAGAGGTTTGGGGTGCTACTGTTCGATTTGCAACGATAACGACTGTTGGAAAGGTTGCGACCCTTTGCCAACAATTATTTCCGTCGGTGTTTGCGCGGCTGTATTCAAAAAATAGCCGTTTGAACAGCGCAACAGGCCTGACGGCATCCAGAGGCCCTGTACGATCATGGGACCCCAAGAGCCCCAAGGCCCAAGGCCCTAATCTTTGACCTTTTTTAATTTAATATTAAAGATGTGCATGCTTTGTTCATGCTATTCCATTGCCTCTCTCTCTTCCTTTTCTTTTGATATAACATATCAAGCTTTTGTATATGTAGTGAATTAATGCACAAGTTTTCCCGATGTGGGACTTAGTGATTTTGCCAAAATTTGCCAAATCCACTTATTCACTTCCAACAATACCCTACATGAATGAGTGGTTATCTGATCTGTTCTTAATATGCAAAACATTTATCATATCGGTAAAAGTAGCACAGTGGCCTTGAACTTTTCCTAGTGTTATATCATTATAACTAACTGGCGAATCAGTGGACTAGAATGTCTTTGAACTGTAAGCCGTTTGTGTAAGTCTATAAAGATAACACATGATAAACGTTATTTTTTAACTCCTTGGTTCTCTGTTTGTGTTCGTTTTTTCCATGAACACCGTCTTGGTTTCATGAGTGCTTGAAGAATTCGACCTTACAATTCTTCTTGAAGCGGCGCCTTCACACTCCCATAGGTGATTCTATAAAGATTATCCCGTTATACCCCACTCGGTTCTTTAAAACACCATAGTATAGACATCATTAAAAGCCAAGCTTATCCTATTCTCCGACGGGTTGTGCACTGACTTATCATAGGAATGGTTTATATTTAACAGTGCCGTCAAGTTTATCTTAAACTTAGTTGTCCCTTTGAACCTAGATCTTGGGATCTCCAGTCAACTAGGTGGGGTTTCCGTTTTAGAAAACTTTTTAGTTTATAGGTCTTAAGCCCATTCCCATCGATAAGGTTTGAACTTTCTCTCTTGGCAAGCCTTTTGTTAGTGGATCCGCTATGTTATCCTTTGACCTTACATAGTCTATAGTGATAACTCCATTAGAGAGAAGTTGTCTTATGGTTTTATGTCTACGACGAATATGTCGAGACTTACCATTATACAATGTACTATTTGCCCTTCCTATAGCAGATTGACTATCACAATGTATACATATTGGAGGTACAGGTTTTTCCCAGTTCGGAATATCTTCCAAGAAACTCCTAAGCCAATCTGCTTCTTCTGCGGCTTTATCTAGAGCAATGAACTCTGATTCCATTGTCGACCTTGCTATGCAAGTCTGTTTGGATGATTTCCATGAGATTGCTCCATTTCCTAATGTAAACACATATCCACTTGTGGATTTTGTGTCATTTGAGCCTGTTATCCAATTGGCATCACTATATCCTTCAATTACTGAAGGAT
Organism: Allium sativum; assembly: GCA_030737875.1. NCBI lineage: Eukaryota > Viridiplantae > Streptophyta > Magnoliopsida > Asparagales > Amaryllidaceae > Allium > Allium sativum. The sequence continues at coordinate 45,105,502 of CM060919.1, read as the reverse complement.
ACTTCTCATATTGCAACACATAGTTTTGTGTGTACTTTAGATATCCTAGGACCCTGATTATTGCTTTCCAGTGATGTTTGCCAGGATTACTGGTATATCTACTCAACTTGCTTATGGCGTATGCAATATCAGGCCTAGTACAATTCATGATGTACATAGTACTTCCTAGTATACGAGAATATTCAAGCTGATATATTCCATCACCGGTGTTCTTTACCCAATTTTGGTTCATATCCACTGGTGATTTTGCAATGGTTATATTATACTGCTTGAAACTTTCAAGTAATTTGGCAATGTAATGTGACTGAGATAATGCATATCCCTGTGGTGTCTTTATAATTTTTACACCCAAAATTACATCGGCCACTCCTAGGTCCTTCATATCAAATCTAGAGGATAACATGTCCTTCGTAGATTTTATGATGACCTTATTATTTCCTAGGATCAGTAAATCATCGACGTAGAGACAAACAATGACATATCCATCATCTATACATTTTATATAGACGCATTTATCTGATTCGTTTATTTTGAATCCATTTGATAACATTGTTTCATCAAATTTATCATGCCATTGTTTTGGTGCTTGTTTAAGGCCATAAAGAGATTTCACTAACTTGCACACCTTATTTTCATTTCCTGGGCTTAGAAACCCTTCTGGTTGCTCCATATATATTTCCTCTTCCAGTTCACCATTCAAAAACGCAATTTTCACATCCATTTGGTGTATTTCCAAATTCAATATAGATGCGATTGCAATAAGCATCCTGATTGATGTTATTCTAGTAACTGGAGAGTATGTATCAAAGTAATCCAGATCTTGCTTCTGTCTGAATCCTTTTATTACAAGTCTTGCTTTATACTTGTCTATTGAGCTATCAGCCTTTAGTTTCTTCTTAAATATACATTTATATCCTAGTGGTTTTGATCCTTTAGGGAGATCCACTAGTTCCCACGTATGGTTTTGTAGAATGGATTCTATTTCACTATTGACGGCTTCTTTCCAATAAGGAGCATCGGGAGATGACATTGCTTGTTGGTAAGTTAGAGGTTCATTTTCTATCATATATGCATAGAAATCCGGTCCAAAGGATTTAGAGGTCCATTGTCGTTTGCTCCTTCTTGGTTCCTCTATCTCAGGTTCATCATTCATTTTTCTTTGACCAGCATTATCCTCGGGAGTATCTGGATCTCTTGGCCTCTTGTGAGTACTTGTTTCAGTAGAGATTTTTAGAGGATAAATGTGTTCAAAGAATCTAGCATTTCGTGACTCGATAATGGTGTTTTCATGAATGTCATCAATTTCAGATTTGTACACCAAAAATCGATATGCACTACTATTATGAGCATATCCAATGAATATGCAATCTATAGTCTTTGGTCCAATTTTGACCTTTTTCGGTTTTGGTATTTCTACTTTGGCAAGACACCCCCACACTTTCAAGTATTTGTAGGATGGTGGTCTGTTTTTCCAAAGTTCATGTGGAGATTTTGATGTTTTCTTTCGCGGTATTTTGTTCAAGATGTGATTTGCCGAAATAATAGCTTCTCCCCAAAAGTTATCTGGCAATCCAGAACTAATTAGTAAGGCATTCATCATTTCTTTAAGAGTTCTATTTTTCCATTCGGCTATACCGTTGGATTGAGGTGAATACGGGGCTGTAGTTTGATGTATAATTCAATGTTCAGCGCAAAATTCCTCAAATGGAGACTCGTATTTTCCTCCTCTATCACTTCTTAAAGATTTTATTTTCTTATTGAGTTGATTCTCAACTTCTGCCTTATACTGTTTAAACATGTCGATTGCTTCGTCCTTACTTCTAAGGAGATATACATGACAATATCTGGTACATTAATCAATGAATGTGATAAAGTACCTCTTTCCACCTCTAGTTTGACACATTTTCAAATCGCATACATCAGCATGTATTAATTCTAGAGGTTCGGTCTCTCGTTTAATGTGATGAAACGAGGTTCTAGTCATTTTTGCTTCTGCACAGATTTGACATTTAAAGTTGGAGTCTATGTTACATTTTGGTATAAAGTCTAGATTAATCAATTTTCGCAATGTTTCAAAGTTAACATGCCCTAATCTAGAATGCCAAATATTAGAAGAGTCTACGATATAAACAGAAGATTCAACTTTATTCATATCGTTTTTTGGTACAATGGTAGTTACACTAGCTTTAAATAAGCCATCACTAACATAGCCCCTTCCCACATACACCCCATTTTTCGATAATACAAATTTATCAGCCACAAATATGAGTTTGAAACCATGCTTGCTAAGAAGCGATCCAGAAATCAAGTTTTTACGAATGTCTGGAACATGAAGGACATCGGTCAAGGTAAGTTCCTTTCCAGAAGTCAATTTGAGCACAATCTTTCCTTTTCCTTCAACTTTTGATGCAGATGAGTTGCCCATAAACAACTGTTCCTCTTCGGTAGCAACTTTGTAAGTCGTGAACATCCATTTATTTGCATAAATGTGGCGAGTGGCCGCGGTGTCCACGAACCATTCCTTGTTGTTGCCAACAAGGTTACATTCAGAAACTACCGCGCACAAGTCCATGTCAGTAATGCCATCAGAAACTTCAGCCACATTTGCTTCAGACTTCTTTTTCTTCCCGCGACATTCTGCTGCCTTGTGTTCTTTCTTTCCGCAGTTATGACAAGATCCTTTAAATCTTTTAGCCTTTTTATTTGGACCCTTTTCGCGCTTTCTTTTGTTGGGCTTCTCTTCTTCAACAACATTAGCCTTTGCTGCAATGTTGAAGGACCCCTTTTTCTCTGATTTTCGATTGTCTTCCTCAATCCTCAATCAACCACCAATTCTTCAATAGTCATTTCCTTGCGCTTGTGCTTTATGTAATTTTTGAAATCCTTTCAAGAAGGCGGAAGTTTTTCAATAGCAGCAGCGAATTTGAATGATTCGTTGAGCGTCATTCCTTCGTCATTTAACTCGTGGAAGATGACTTGCAGTTCTTGCATTTGACTGATATCAGTTTTGCTATCAATCATCTTGAAGTCGAGGAATTTTCCTGCTATGAACTTCTTAATTCCTGCATCCTCATATTTGTATTTCTTGTCGAGTGCAGTCCATAGTTCTTTGGAAGTCGCAGCAGTACAGTAGACATTGTACAGAGAATTATCCAGGCCATTAAGTATATAATTCTTGCACATAAAATCTGCATTCTTCCAGACATTGAGGGCTTCAACCTTCGTTGCATCTGGTTCCAATTCAGCCACCGTTGGAGCATCTTCTGTCAGATACTTTGCAAGGCCCAGAGTTGTCAAATAGAACAACATCTTTTGCTGCCACCTTTTGAAATCTATCCCCGTAAATTTTTCAGGTTTTTCGCCATGGGATAGACTTACCGGTGGGAAGACATGCGGAGGCTGAGTTGCAGTCAGCAGTGGTGCAGAAGGGTTTGTTTGTTTAGCCATATTCGCCTGTACAATGCAATACAGCAACAACAAATACGATTTAAGATTGTTAATCCAACATCAGGGAAAACTGTGTTGGTACAGAGAATAGTGTAGCAACTGCAGAAAACTTATAGTAATATGGAAACGTAGTTACAGAAATGCAATAAAAAAGAGAATATACCGTCGCAGTTGATTAGATAGCAAATAATAATCCGAGTCCAGTCCGAAACGACTGTTTCCTTATATCGTATTTGCGCCCCTTTGTAGCACTTGAGGGTTTTGATGCAAATCGATTCCAAAGATAAAACGGATCAACTTCGCGGTACTGTGCAATATGCGAAGCAACAGTGAACGCAAGGTAGTTTATTTTCAGAACAGAGCGGTGGAGGAAGAAGGAGCGCGAAAGGCAGAATTTTTTTAATGCTGATATGATTTTTCGCTGCCCCTTATATAGGCTGTGAAGAGGTTTGGGGTGCCACTGTTCGATTTGCAACGGCAACGACTATTGGGAAGGTTGTGACCCTTTACCAACAGTTATCTCCGTTGGGGTTTGCGCGGCTGTATTAAAAAATAGCCGTTTGAACAGCGCAACAGGCCTGACGATATCCAGAGGCCATGTATGATCACGAGACCCCAAGAGCTCCAAGGCCCAAGAACCTTAATCTTTGACCTTTTTTAATTTAATATTAAAGATGTACATGCTTTGTTCATGCTATTCCATTGCCTCTCTCTCTTCCTTTTCTTTTGATATAACATATCAAGCTTTTGTATATGTAGTGAATTAATGCACAAGTTTTCCCAATGTGGGACTTAGTGATTTTGCCAAAATTTGCCAAATCCACTTATTCACTTCCAACAGTAACAACTATCATCATTAAGTTTAGGATTACTGCAAACTGAATTGTATTCGGTTGTCTTAATTACTTATATTCCAAACTGCGATTGTGCAAAATAGATCACAAGCGTGGATAAGCAATAATTATCAACATTTGTGAAGTTAAATAAGCAGTCTACGCACTGAAATAAAATAGTATAACAGTGAAAGTAAGCATAGATAACAGCATGATTTACAAAATTTCAATACCTAATCTACAAGATAATTTACCTAACCGTGAAGTAATACGGTACAACTATGTCATTGTGGCATTCCGATGAACCTATGATGTCAATTAATTCCTCACGTTCGAAACGTACACAGTCGATTGATGAGAACGATGGAAAGATCTATATGAAATATAATGTCAATTAGATCTCGCGTTCATAAATTCAACAAGTGATTTCAGAGAAAGAAGAGAACAATGGAAGGATAAGAAAGTAATGGGAATGAACGTGGTAATGGAAGAGAGAAAGGTAATGGTTGAGGCAATTGCTAGAATATATGCAAACATAAATTATTGACAGTAGTAATTCTTCCAAATGTCATAGGTACACATCTATCAGATATCGGTTTATTACAAGATGTCTGAAAGCATTATCTATAAATGAACCGAAATATATCAAATGGTTTAAACTAATTTAAACAAGCTGGTAGTAAACTTTGTTTCCTTTTTCTGCAGCCAATGCACTTCAGTTTCTTCTTATATCGTCTCATTTGACCGCATTTTCCATGAAACCACTCCCAACATTCATCACATCGAACCCATTCGTCATCGAAAAGTTCGCCTTCACCGCATTTACCGCACAACTCCTCCTCTTCGTCACTTTTATCCTCTTCAGTGCTTTCATGTTCTAAACCTTCCTCAGCTGCAATTTCCTGCATGACAACTTCTCCTCCTCGTTTATCACCACTTTCATCTTCAATATTTCCCTTGTCCTCTTCTTCATTTACGCTTCCTCTTTCTCGCTTCTCTCTGGCCATTCTATCCCGCATGACTTCTCTAATGTGGGGAGTTCATTCATCTTTTCAAAGAGCCTAGCCCTGCAAAAAAGAATTATTTAAAAATAAACTAAAAGGAAAAATTCGTGTAATAAAATGGTCATACAAAGAGGAATGGTGTAACCTTTCTTGTTTCTCAATAAAAGCTATGGCTGCAAAATGGAAAGCCAAAGAGAGTAGCCAAGCGTCACTGCAAGCGGCTACGTAAGAAATCCATTTTTTCCTGCTTAACATATCCCGAATTTTGTTGATCCCAGACCGAGGCAGTGGAACGGGGCCGGGAACCAGTTTACGTACGGGGTGCCTTCACCATCCATTTCCTACTAGGACATCCATAAAGGCACAGCTCCTCCTTTTCTGCATGTTCTCATAGACAGTAACCAACCATATTAATATGTTTATGCATATTGTATACTATATATGATAAACTAACACACATAAAAACTTAAATTATTTTGCATAGGGCATCTCTTTTGCAAAATTACTATTGTTCATCATCTCTTCTTTTTAAAACTTAAAATTCATTATACAAAATTTTAGAATTTAGTATTGATAAATTAAGTTAAAATTTAGCAAAATGAATTTTATTTTTGGCAACAGAATTGTAACTCTTTTAATCCTTTTTAAAAGTAAATTCTCGGTTTCAAGAACAGTTTAATTTAAGTAAAAAAAAATATAACAATTTTGAATTAAAATAAACAGCTATGCAAGTTATAGTCATGATATTGTATGTAGGTTATGGTGAAAAGTTCATTAACTCTTCCTTTTAAATATATTGATTCAATCAGATGTCACTGGTTTTTAAATGTTATAATTTGATGGGTTAAAAAGATAAAATGGAAATGAATTTGAAAAAGAGGGTAATTTAGTTATATAATATTTTAACAAAATAATATTCGGTGATTTTTCCTGTATAATGAGTAAAATTTTCCTATACAAATTTGCATTGATGGACCACAAATTTTCTGTTTTAATATCAATAAAGGCCCAGCAAACCCTTTTCTGCTTATAATTTCATTTAATTTATAATAGCTAATCGTAAGCCATATATACTGTCATTCTAGTTTACATGTTATATATGTTGCCAGAGATCAAGAACGACAAATGGTCACTTGTTTACTAAAAGATAATCATTAAAAACAGTAACACATTAGCAAGAAAAATGGAAGAAAGATGCAATATTTACCGGTGGATAAAATTTCTTGAATATTTCTGAATATCTTCATACCCAGTAACCGATCATAGCATATATATACCGTCGCCTAATTCGTAATGTTTATCTTAAGACTATATTGCCATAACAAGAACTATAATTGTTGGGAAACAATGGCTGAGTCACGTATTTGTTCGCTTTCTTGAAGACGATTCGGCGATCTGGTCGGTGGTGCAAAACCAGTTCGTATTTCCGCCGCCGCCTCTAGGATAAAACAGCCTCTGAAATTAATAACTGATTTGTTTTGCACAACAAATCAGTGTAGATTTTGCACTTTCGAAATAAAATTACTGCTCGAAAAATTCTGGGTTATAATTTTAATGGCGGAGGTAAAAGGTATATATTTTCGTCTACAACTGAAGATAATATATAGATGAGGATTAGGGCTGAACGAAAATACCGTGCAGTAATAAAATCTGCTAAAATACTGGGTCAATAGTTTCCCGCCAAGCCCAAGCCTAAGCCCGAACCGAACCGGGCCGGGCCGGGTCGGTCGCGCGCGTGTGTGTGGTGGTCATGATGCATGGCCTCCCTCCTCACAACAAAGCATGTATTGGGAGCCCAAGGCCCCAACATGATTTCTTAGAAACAAGTATAAATACTTGCCTCTTCCATATAATCCCATGATATGGGACTATTCACATAAAGGAGTCATTCATACACTTATCTCAATATTTTAATAATTCACCCAATATTTCCAACAATCTCCCACTTGAATTTTTAAAATATTATCGAGCAGTTTCTAAAAACATAAGACTGTGCATAAACAAAGGTGTCATCCGACTTGAACCTTTGCATAGTGAATATGATTCAGTTTTTACTAGAGTGACACGTAGTCTTGAACTCTATTCCTGACATCAAACCACACACAATCTTTTCTATAGTGCAATCAAATAAGCCCGTGCATTTATGGCCATGTACGTCTATCCCAGTTTAGTGAACGCTCTAGAAGTTTTGCCCAAAACTCCATAGGAAACAACCACATTTCCACATTCACATAGGTGAGTCTATCAAGAGTATTCCTGAAGGTAGGTACTCCAATCGAAATAGAGTATAGATCTCATTAAGAGTTATTATCAACTCATCCTCTAATCACTTCAGGAATATATGCTTCTTGGTTTATTAAATAGCATGTTCAACTCCTATCACTACACAACTTGTTTTTACCCATTGAACCTATTTCTTGGGATCTCCAGTCATTTAGGTCGGGTTACCATGGTGCGTGACTCAACATCTAAGGGCAATAGTCCCATTCTTTTAGAAGAATTAAGGACTTTCTCTCTGGACAGTCCTTTCATCAAAGGATCTGCCAAATTTTCATCACTACGTACGTAATCCACTCTAACGGTACCTGAGGAAAGTAGTTCTCTAACCGTGTTGTGCTTACGACGTATTTGTCGTCTCTTATCGTTATAATAACGGTTCTGTACTTTTGCAATAGCCGCGGTACTATCACAATGTATCAACACAGCTGGTATCGGTTTTTCCCATAAGGGAATCTCAGCTAGCAGATTTCTCAAATACTCTGCTTCTTCACTAGCTGTGGCTAGTGCTATCATCTCAGACTCCATAGTAGACTGAGCCAAAATAGTATGTTTCTTGGATTTCCAAGAGACAGCTCCTCCAGCGATGCTAAATATATAGTCACTGGTCGCTTTAGAATCATCAGATAAAGTATTCCAGTCTGCATCTGAATATCCTTCAAGTACAGCTGGAAACTTCTCATAATGTAATCCCAAGGTTCATAGTTCGTTTAAGGTATCTCATGACCCTTTCAAAAGCATGCCATTGCTCTATACTAGGTCTACTGGTAAAGCTGCACAATAATCCCACGACATAGGCAATGTCGGGTCTAGTACAATCAGTGGCATACCGAAGGCTGCCAATGATGCTCGCATAATCAGACTGTCTTACACCTTCACCAGTGTTCTTAAATAACTTTACACTTGGATCATATGGTGTACATGTAGGTTTACAGTCAAAGTAATTATATTTCTTCAGTATCTTCTCAATGTAATGAGATTGATCCAAAGAAATTCCCTTTTCTGACCTAGTAATCTTAATACCAAGGATTACACTTGCCTCACCTAGGTCTTTCATATCAAAATTGGCACTTAATAAGGATTTGACTGAATTTATGGCATGAATGTTTGACCCAAAGATGAGTAGGTCATCTACATAAAGACATATAATAGTGCAAATGTCATTCTCAGATTTGTAATAAATGCATTTGTCACTTTCATTAACTTTAAAACCATGTGAAATGATTAAGTTATCAAATTTTTCATGCCATTGTTTAGGTGCTTGTTTTAAACCATATAATGATTTATCTAATTTGCATACTTTATGTTCTTGACCATGTACTACAAATCCTTCAGGCTGGTCCATATAGATTTCTTCTTCTAATTCACCATTTAAGAAGGCGGTTTTAACATCCATTTGGTGTATTAGTAAATTGTGAATGGAAGCGAGTGAGATTAATACCCGAATGGATGTTATTCTAGTTACAGGTGAAAAAGTGTCGAAGAAATCTATATTTTCTTTTTGTCTAAAACCTTTAGCTACTAGTCGTGCTTTGTATTTATCTATAGTACCATCAGGTTTTTTTAAGCACCCATTTACAGCCTATAGATTTACAACCAAGGGGTAAATCTGCCAAATGCCAAGTCTTTTGGATTCCAGAGAATCCATCTCATCATTTATAGCCTCTTGCCAAAAATCGGCATCTAAAGAAGATAAGGCCTCTTGGAGGTTTAAGGGATCCTCCTCTATAGTAAAAGCACAAAAATCCAAACCAAAATTTTTCTCGGTTCTTGCTCTTTTACTTCTTCTAGGTTCAGCTTCAGAACTTTTATTAAGTTCTGTTCTAATAGGCATACTTGAAGTGCCCCCACTATTTCTTAATTTAAAAGGATATTTTGTTTCATAAAAATCGGCATCATTTGATTCAATTATGTTATGTGCATTTATATCATAAAATCGATATGCTTTGCTATTAATAGCATATCCTATAAATGCACATTCATATGCTCTACTTGCCAATTTTATTCTCTTAGGGTCTGGAATGCGAACATATGCTAGACAACCCCAAGTTCTAAAGTATGACACATTGGGTTTATGATTCTTTAAAATTTCGTAAGGTGAAATTTTATTCTTAGATTTGAGTATTCTATTTAGAACATAACATACAGTCAATAAAATATCCCCCCACCAATGTTTTGCTGCACCAGAATTTAGTAGGATGGCAACTACTAATTCGGTAAAAGTCATATTTTTTCTTTCTGCTTTACCGTTCATTTCAGGAGAATAGGGTGCAGTTCTCTCATGTACTATACCATGTAGTTTATAAAAATCCAGAATTGAATTAGATTCATATTCTGTTCCTCTATCACTACGAAGTCTCTTAATTTTCCTATTTGTTTGATTCTCAATCTCAGTTTTGAATATTTTAAACACGTCAAAAGCATCACTTTTATTTTTCATAAGGTATACATATGTGAAATCAGAACAGTCATCAATAAAAGTGATAAAATACCGATGTCCATGTCTAGTCAAGGTACCATCAAATTCACATATGTCAGAGTGAATCAAATCTAAGGGTTCAGATTCTCTATCAACAAATTTATGATATTTCTTAGTGATTTTTGCTTGTGTACAGAATTCACATTTATCAGATTCAGATTCTGACATCTTAGGTATCATATCTAGAGTGCTTATGTTATGAATTATTCGTTTATTAACATGACATAATCTAGAGTGCCAAATATTAAAATCACACAACATATAAGCAGAATTATTCACTTTATTAGATTCAACATTTAATTTAAACATTCCTTCACAAGCATAACCCTTTCCTACAAAAGATCCCTTATACCCTATATGGTATACACATCCGCCCCAATAAATTGAGTAAAGCCTGCCTTATTAAGGAGAAAGCCAGAAACCAGATTCTTCCTCATCTCTGGAGTATGCAAAACATCTTTAAGAATTACAGTCCTACTAGAGGTAAACTTGATCTCCACATTTCCAACCCCTGCAACTTTAGTGGTATGAGAATCTCCCAACAGCACTTTCTGATCATCAACAGCAGTGTATGAGGTGAACATATCACGATCAAAGCAGACATGGCGAGAAGTACCTGTGTCTACCCACCAACCCTATGATCCACCAACAAGGTGAATCTCAGTAATCATAGCCGTAAGAGGCTCTTCAGTCAGGTTCACCTGCGGTGCAGAGCTTGACCTGTTCCGACACTTTCGTGCCATATGACCTGGTTTTCCACAGATGTAACATAGAAACAATTTCCCACAGTCATTCTTTTGGGCTGGTTTCTGCTGTCCTTTTGGGTTTCCTTGCGGATTCCCATTCTGTTTGTTGCGCCTGTTTTGGTTCTAAAATGATTTCTGATTTGGTTTCAAAACAGCGGATGTGGTCTTCTTAGTGCTGTTGTTTGAGACAACCAGCACTTCCTCTTTCTGGTCCTGTTTGCATGCCTCCTCCTCAATACGGAGGCGAGTGATCAGGCTCTCTAAGGAAAATTCCTTAGTCTTATGTCGCAGGAAATTCTTAAAGTCTTTCCACCCTGGGGGCAGTTTGTCAATAATAACAGCAACTTGAAACTGTTCGTCCAAAACCATACATTCGGAGATGATTCATGAGCTATTTTCTGAAGCTCATGAGACTGCATCTCTACTGACCTTTCGTCTGTCATCTGATAATTGAGATAGAGACTCACAGCATACTTCTTTGCCCCTACCTCCTCTGTATCATATTTCTTCTTCAGCGCTTCCCAGATTTCCTTCGCTGTCTTGTCGTCCGAGTTGTAGTAATCATACAGATCATCACTGAGGCCATTGAGAAAAAAATTATGCATAGATAGTCCTGCTCAATCCAGTTCTGTTGTTGTTTTGATTGTTCAGTGCGGGAAGCCATCTGCGCTTCATTAGTTCCGTCAGGTTTGTCTGGCAACTGCGGTTTTTCGGTGGTCAGAGCAACAACACCTTTCTCATCGTCAGGTAGAACTCCATCTTCTGACGCCATCGTTTGAAGTGCAGACCTTCGAAACGAAAGGGGGCAGCAGTCACCAATGGGATCTGGAAAGCAGAGGGAGGAGCAGCATCATCCACGGTTGATGTCGAAGCCATTGTTTCAATTCGTTTTCAAATTGTTGGGAAACAATGGCTGAGTCAAGTACTTGGTCGCTTTCTTGAAGACGATTCGGCGATCTGGTCGGTGGTGCAAAACCAGTTCGTACTTCCGCCGCCGCCTCTAGGATAAAACAGCCTCTGAAATTAATAACTGATTTGCTTTGCACAACAAATTAGTGCAGATTTGCACTTTCGAAATAGAATTACCGCTCGAAAAATTCTGGGTTATAATTTTAATGGCAGAGGTAAAAGGTATATATTTTCGTCTACAACTGAAGATAATATATAGATGGGGATTAGGGCTGAACGAAAATACTGTGCAGTAATAAAATCTTCTAAAATACCGGGTCAATAGTTTACCGCTTCAAATAAAAGTCGGCTCAGAAATATTTTCGTATTTAAAATCATAGTTCGAAAAATGTAGTGTTTTCTGGCCCAAAAATATAAGTGTTTACACCACAAGCTCAAGCCCAAGCCCGAACCGAACCGAACCGAGCCGGGTCGGGCCAGGTCGGGTTGAGTCGGTCGGTCGTGCGCGCGTGTGTGGTGGTCATGATGCATGGCTTCCCTCCTCACAACAAAGCATGTATTGGGATCCCAAGGCCCCAACATAATTTCTTAGAAACAAGTATAAATACTTGTCTCTTCCATATAATCCCATGATATGGGACTATTCACATAAAGGAGCCATTCATTCACTTATCTCAATATTTTAATAATTCACCCAATATTTCCAACAATAATTTATGACGATTTGTCAAAAGAATACCATTGAAAACAAATACCATTCGCATGCAGAATGAAAAAAAGAATGCAATACTTAACTTTTATAATTTCATGGATAAAATTCCTTGAATATTTCAACTTTATAAAGCAAATGATATTAACAAATGGATTCTACATATCATTCAAAGAAACAAGAAATCTGATTGTAGTAGTAGAATGGAAAGAAACACTGACCTGGATCACAAGCAGCATAGAAAGATTCGAAAGCTGTATCCAAAAGGAAATACATTATGACTCAGGTAATTATAGAATGAATTTATCGAGTAAAAAGGAAAAGTATGTACTCCAGGTTAGAGCATTAATAATTGCATATCGACGGAATGCAAAATCCATAAATATTTCTTGAATAGATCGCCGTGCAGTCATCTTCCTGCTGGCATTAATAAATTTAGGGTTTTAAGATGCTTGGGAACTTAGGTCTTAGGAGTTTAATTTAAATTTGTAGAAACAGTGAGAGCTGAGAAATGAAGGGGTTTTATATGGAGGTAAAGTTGCGGATTTTCCGTGATAATTTGAATCTGGTTTTGAAACGGAGACGTGGGGTGATTACTGTTGGAATATTGTCATCCAACACCAACGATGTTTTTAATTCTTTTAACAATCAGTATGGCATCATTTTAACTTTCAAAATACAATGAAATTATAAGTCATATTTAATTCCTTGGTATAAAGTAATTCTTTTACCAAAATTAAAGTAGAGATGGTACCACTGGTATGGCCGCACAACGGAGAAAAACCGACCGTTAAGTCGTATTATATCAATTTTTGTTAGGATTAATTGACAAAAATAATTCAAAGTTTAACGTTTCTTCTCATATTAATTTCAAATTTGAATTATTTTTAATTAATACCAAGTTTAGGGGTACCTTCACATATTGATCCCACTTACCCATTAACTTATTATAGCCGATAACTTTTCCAAATCAATCCTTATTTCTCATGTTAAAATCAGTTTTCCCCAATCCACGTTCACTACAAAAACTGATTTTTTTTTTAAAATCGATTCGATCTTCTTTCCAAACACATAGTCACTCTTCTCTCTCTCTCCAATCCAGTCTTCCTCCAGACTTAATGGCCCCTACGCCGGCGACGCTAAAATCAAGACCGTTGAGTTCGTCAAAAGTAGCGCACGCGCCAAAGACTTAACACTCGACGACAAAACCAAGTTTGCCATTTTGGGTAGGTCTAATGTTGGAAAATCATCGTTGATTAATTCGCTGGTTAAGAAGGACCCCTTCTATCAAAATCTCCCAAATTTGTATCGCCATTTGCACAAAATCAAGAAGCGATTTCTACAGATCGAAGATGATCATTAAAGAGACAAATAAACATGGTGATTTCATGGGTAAAACATCAACCACCAAAAGTAAAAGCTTTCTTGAGCGTCATGTCCGCCATGGATGCTCTTGTTTTTCTGAGACTCATTGTACGTGGTCACGACAATCTTTTTGTCCTTGTTGAGGCTGCTCACGCGATTGGAATTTCTGTCTTGTATACAAGCTCACCAAGGAGAAAACTTGTGCTGGACTCTCTCTCAAATCTCAGGAGCTAACAACTTTATTTTTAGTAGTTTGGTTGTACTATAGTTTTGTTATGGAGTATGATATTCATACTGTGTTGGACTCTTTGCATCCACATTGTGGGTTATTTATATGATGCGGTTTAAGTTAAAATCCATGGTGGTGGTTTCAGGTTGCGAAGGTGGTTCATGTTGTTGAACATAAATTGATGTTCTCGATGAGAGGTTGCGAAGGTAGTTTTGTTTTTTTGGCCGCTCATTTCATTAGATATAATAAAATGACCGCGAAACTTCCTAAATAAACCCTAGCCTTATTTAATTGCCCGTCCATTAAACCATTGCTCCTCCCTATCAAATCTCATCGTTTCAATCAAATCCTGACTTTGCCCCCAGCTCGGTTTATCCTGCTTGCTTCTTGCTGGTTGTTGTCGTCAAATCGTTGCTCGTTGCATCACTGTATCAAATGGACCCAAACTCTATCGTGTTGCTTCAAATCGGTACTTGTTGCGATTAAATCGTGTTGTTTCTCGTCGCTCACCTTCGTTAAATAGGTATCGACCATCATTTTTTTGATAATATTCGATTTTTCCATGTTACCTATGATTTATGATTTGGTTCTAAACTGCGGTTTGGAAACTTGAGTTGGAGCTCAAGCTATTTAGTATTTATAGATGCCTCAATTCCTTAACCGAAATGTGTGTGAAGGAAACAATATATGCCTTGCAGACTTCTGTCTCAATTCTCGTAGAAATATTAGTTTGCGGAAACATAGATTTGTGTTACGATATTTCAATCTTTTATTGTATTATCTACATTCATTTTGACTATTTTTTGTCATCATATCTTAATGTGCAAAACTTTTCTCTAATGTATGTATATACAAATAGTTCATGCAAAAAACAGCTTTTTATATCAGTTATTTTATGCTTAATTTGAAATATATTTTTTTACTGAATTTCACATTTAGAATATGATGGTTCTTACATCCTAGTTTCAATTTATAGGCATTTGTGCTTGAATATCTACTACTTTTTAGAGAGGAGTCTGGTTCTCGGAGATATATGCTTGTACTACATATGCAAAAGAGTTTGATCTTGCCTCGGTAACTGAAGATACAAAGTAAAGGTAATTTAACTTCAATACAGAATTTTTTATCTTGCTGTAATATTTTCAAAATGATTTTTTTTTCCACAAGAATGAAAATGTTTCACTACACCAAAACAGGTGATTCCCAACGAGTATAACCGTCGCAAACAATTTCAGCAACACTTATTAGTGTCGCTACGGGGGCGTGGCAATGTAGTACCAACGCTTATAAGCGTTGGTAGATTTTCTCTCCCAACGCTTATAAGCGTTGGTATATTTTCATTCGCAACGTTTATAAGCGTCGGTAATTTTTTTTGGCAACGCTTATACATGTTGCAATATTTTTGTTTGCAACGCTTATACATGTTGCAAGATTTTCATTTACAATAACTAACATGATTATAATATAGACGATATTTAATATAAATCCAAAATAGATATTATTCTCAATTTAAAAAGTATAATTCAATGAATACCAATAGACAACATTCATATTTAAGTAATGACATAGAATTAATATCAGTTAACAATATACAAGTATAATACATAACTAAGTTGTTAAATTCGATACATAATTAAGTCACAAATTTCAATAGATAAATGAAATTCTACAAATACCAAATACAAAACATGGTAGTACTTCTCTCGAATTTCTTTTATGTCCAGCCTTCCAAATCGTCGTTTGTGAAATATTTGCTTTTGGATTTGCTAAGGCCTGCAAGAAAGATCAAAGTTGACAACAATAATTAATATAACATTCTATAAACAATCTACAAAAGATAGTTTTAATACCAATTATTTGGCTTGGCATTTATTTGTGTTTTTGTTGGGTAAGTTAACTAAATTCTTTTAAGGCATTGAACTATAATGCATCTATCAATGTGACCACATCAAAACTGAGTTTATCTCAGTTCGAAAACTGAGCCTCAAAACTGCTTTTGGTATGTGCAGTTTGTGTACATGGTAGTGAAAATGCTTTGGGTATGTACATGTTAGTGAAAGCATGTTGTGTACATGGTAGTGAAAATGCTTTTGGTTTGTACATGTTAGTGAAAGCATGTTGTGTACATGGTAGTGAAAAGGATAAGTGAACTTAAAAGGAACAAAACTGAGCCTGACTCAGTTTCGGATTCGAAACTGACCTGGAAAGGCGCAGTTTCTAAACTGAGCCACTCAGTTTGGAAACTGAGCCTATCCGACTCAGTTTCGGATTCGAAACCAAGCTGGAAAGGCTCAGTTAAACTGAGCCTGGCTTAGTTTTGAACTGAGCCATTGTGGCTTGGTTTCGAATCGAAACCGAGCCAGGCTCAGTTTAACTGAGTTTGCAAACTCAGTTAGAAACTAAGTTTGCAAACTCAGTTCAAAGATCTAGGTTGTGTAACTGGAGATATCTGACCGATGAACAAAGTAGTCAAACAAAATTCATAGAAAAAATATTCTTCGCGTGTGTGAAATTACTGGTTTCAGTCCTTGTCAGGTTCGTCAATTTCTTCTACATGATATTTGTAATCAGTTGATTGTTTGTTTACTTGATTTTGGTACTAGTAATGTTTATCAGCATTGGCACAAAAATATGCAAGTTCCTACAAGAACTGTTTAAACCTAATGGGAGTTCAATACATATTTAATGTCTAACCTCTTGTTGAGAATACTATCAATCTCTTCTTCAATATTATAATCGTCAAAGATTGGAGTTGTCTGTTATACAGCTCAGCATGGCCACAAAGGTCAGGTGTAATTTCTTGAAGATAGCTTGTCACCTGAACATGACACAAGATGGAACCATTAATGAATACTAAATTGTTGCATATTGTATGACAATAAAAAATTGTTTGAGCAACCAAAATTCAGTTATGAAAGTTGCATCAAATGAAATTGGGAATTTACAGTAGAAATAGTAACTTGAGAACACCATACCTCATGATAGGTCCGAGGAGAATCAACAACCATCTTATCTACCTGTACAGGAAAACAAGATTGATCACCCAGAATAAAACAGTCATATAAAGGCATATTCATCCATAATTAACAAGTGGAAATGATCAACTGAGTTTGCAAACTCAGTTTCTAACTGAGTTTGCAAACTCAGTTAAATTGAGCCTGGCTCGGTTTCGATTCGAAACCAAGCCAGAAAGGCTCAGTTCAAAACTGAGCCAGGCTCAGTTTAACTGAGCCTTTCCAGCTCGGTTTCGAATCCGAAACTGAGCCGGATAGGCTCAGTTTCCAAACTGAGTGGCTCAATTTAGAAACTGCGCCTTTCCAGCTCAGTTTCGAATCCGAAACTGAGACCTATCCATGCACCCCTCTTTATCATCCAGGTTTCATAACTTAATTTTATTGGATGATTAGTTAACAAATTCTGATTTATTAATATATATAAAACCTATCCATGCACCCCTCTTTATCATCCAGGTTACAACATTTAATTATGCAGTATATGTGAAAACAGTAGTCCCATCTATCATCATCCAAGTACATATTTCAAATTATCTTTAATAGAATTCAAACAAAAGAGAAAACAAAAAAAAACAGAGTAGGTGTGAAATGTTTAGCAATATTTTTTTACAGCAAAATCAGTACATCAAAGTATAAATATCAATCAGAAAATTTGAATAAATTCACTGTTTAAACATTATAAACATACATGTTTATTGTTTAAATGTTATAAACATACATGCTACATGTATTCTAAGTAAAAATCTGATGACATTGGCATACCTTTGATGGGATGGGAGCACTGACAATGTGTTCAAAAATTTCTGTAGTTTTTCATACAAGTAAAGTTTTGGTTGTTCAATTATTTCTAATTAAATTATTACCAATTTTGTCGATAGCTCACCTAAAATTAAAACAAAATCGAAAGTGAAAGATGTAGAATTAGGGAAAACATTCAATATAAAGCTGGGATTTCACCTCAAAAAGGAGCAACCGATTGATTGCGCAATGCAAATAAGCCGTCACCTCATTGGCATGCGCTGAAAAATCGAATCAAAGAATGTAAATCAGCATTTATGAGATAATACCGTGGATGTGTGTGTGTGTGTCCTTGAATTGGTACTTCCTTTCTAATTAAAAATTGAGCAATCTTGTATCCATTTTAAGCTAATACTCTTATTGTTTTCAGCATTTATGAGCTAATACTCTTATTGTTTGAAGCAGTATAACTATATACATTACTATTTTACAAAGTTGAATTAAACAAGTTTAAAGGAAATAGAAACCATGAAAAAAACTAAAAAGGGATTAGTTAAAACTTAATGAGATCGGAGGGTCTAAATCCACTCATCCAAATGAAGCACTTTCGACTGGTGTTATCCACATTCCAGTGATCAGATGAAACACATCAGTTTTGGCATCCATGCCTTTTATATGAAATATATCGTTGTAATTACTAGTTAGAGAGTCATTCATCTACCAAGACTCTCAGATCGCTATCGGGTAAATGAGCTTCAGTCCCCCGCTTAGCTCATTCATGTGCTTATAGTTCTCATCTAACCATCTAGAGTATTCCATGTCAAACAATAATTATAAGTAGTTTGAGCATAACTACTTAAACGATATTTGCATTTTATATTTGCTGCTTAAGCCTCACATGATCTCAACTTTAGATCATTTCAGAAATTAAGCTATAAAAATGATTAGTGGATATTAAAAAAAACTATATATTGCATAATATATGAAGATAGGATGTATCGGTTAGCGTACGATTAAGTTATCATTCTTACATCAGAATATATTTCAATTTGGTTAGCTTTAGAGCAATCATAAACTGATGCCATCCTATTGATAAATTGTTGAATTGAAATACTATAGAAAATAATAACTCTTCCCAACAATCTTTCAAGATAAGGCAACTTCCGTAATTTTTCAATAATGAACGATAAGACGCCCGGTCCATTCATCAATCCATCTACAACATTTAGCCTATCATTTATTTCACTGACATCTCTAAGTGGATGGCAATGGCATATCCACCTCCTCAATAACCTTTAGCATGAACAGGTCAAACAGTGATTTATATGCTGGAATAATGTTCCTAGAGAAAATAAAATAAATTTTGTAGAGAATTAGAAGAAATCATTGTCTAAATATCTCAAATTCCAAACCAAAAATATCCTAAAATTTAGCACTTTATTAGAACAACCCAGTTTGATAAACAATGTAAACATGAATTTGCTGTGCAACAGCAGCTTGTAGCTGCTGTGCAACAGCAGCTTCTAGCTGTTGTGCAACAGCAGGTTGAAGCTGCTGTTGCACAGCAGCTTGAAGCTGCTATGGCACAGCAGCTTGAAGCTGCTTTTTGCACAGCAGCTACAAGCTGCTGTTGCACGTCAGCTTCAAGCTGCTGCACAAATACAATAAAGATACAACGAACCTTAGTGGTTCTGAAGCTTTACATTTCTGAAGCTTTACATTTGCGATATCGTGTTAATGGTTCATGAATACTACTATATATACATATATACACAAACACATTTTTCTCCTACTGTTACACCAAACTTCAGCCTGAATTTTGAAATCCAAGTACGACAACCAACAAAAGCACAGAGAAAAACAGTCAAAGTACGACAACCAACAAATGTTACTTGAAATAAGTACGGAGAAAAGGAGGCATTCATTTGCAACAAGCTCAGTGCTACCAGGCGCATGTATTAATATAAGGAAGAGGACAACACATTCATTATTCATTTCTCCTTATCAGTTCTCAAATGTTAGAAAAACAGTCAAAGTAAAATTAGACTTTATTTCAGCTCACCGAATCATACTTTTTAAATTAAACCGTATGCCAACAAAGGCAAGGAAAATAATGCTGTATAAACACCTCCCTATCATACATTGTACTCACACTTCCCTCTTCGTTTGCACCTCAAAGAAATCAAACACTATGTTCATACCTTCACGCTGAAAAAATTCCTATAGTAAATAACAAAATATGTACTACATCTACGGGATAAAATGGTGCAGAGTGTCAAAAAAAAACATAAAGTACTGATCAAAATCTACAACACGCCAGAAGCATGGAATTTAAGGAAACTCATTTCAGCTGGTTCTCGCCAAATAGGCATGCACCTGACGATTAAAACAAAAGCACAAGACATTCTTCTGACTCTAAAAGTTACATTTAGTAGCTTAATATCATAATGCCAATCAATACTAGAGTTGGCAGCACGCACTAAATTGTCAATATTTAATCTTTTTGATCGTCACGATAATAAATCCAGTTAAGCTTATTGAATAAAACATGTTATGAACATTATATTTTTTGATCTTTTATATAGCATTCAAATAAAATTCTCATATATGTCAAATGAAATTGAACGGAGCCGAGCTAGCTTGCTTTCACGGAAGGCCTAAGTGAATAAACATAGAGCTGATACACATAATATAAATACAATATATATATAGATAATTCAGATTCATAAAGGACTAGTAATATTTTAAAACAAATAAGTGCTTTAGTTGCTAATATTTTAACAGCTCATGAATTTTAAAGACTAGTAAATACTAGTAACAACTCATGAATTTTAAAGACTTTAGGTTACAGGCTATGCTATTTTTCCTTAATTTCGGCTGGATTGATAATAGAAACACCACACAACAATCCAATTGTAAATACTAAATCAAAGACAAGAATGAAATTTATACCTGCGAGTTGAAAGCGAGTCAATGCGAGCAAAAATCGAACAAAATCCCTAAAATTGAATGCGAACGCGAGTTGCACCCTGAAGCGCGAGTTGTACCCTGAGTTGAAAGCGAGTTGAACCCTGAAGCGCGATACCCAGAAGCGCGAGTTGTACCCTGAAGCGCGATACCCTGAAGCGCGAGTTGTACCCTGAGTTGAAATCGAACAAAATCCCTAAAATTGAATGAAATTTATACCTGTGAGTTGAAAGCGAGTGAAGCCACCCCTAAAATCCGATTAGAGAGGAACCTTCATCTTCGCCATGCTCAGATTTTTCTTTTCTTTTTTCCTCTGAGAATCGTGGGGGGTGAGATAATGATTTACGCGGCCGAAATGGGGGAATCGTTGGGACAATGGAACGTAGAAGAGGAATTAGGGTTATGCTGGTTTGTTTACATTTTTACCCCCAGAATCCAACCTTAACAACCCAAATAAGTGTTGCTAATAATAAAGTTATTAATATGTATTTTTGGCAACACTTTTTTAATATAGAAACACATACTATTGTTACCACCTTACAACCCAAATAAGTGTTGCCAGTTGAAAAATAAAAGGGTTGCCAATTGGCTATTATGGTGTAGTGTTTGGTATCTAATTTCCTATGTTGCACATTTTTGTTTACTGTTAATTAGTTGGTTACTTAAACATGTACATATAATGAATAGATATCAAGTATAACGACTATTTAACATCAACCAGTTTACTTAACAAACAATTCAAGCAATCAAATTAAAACACGTTTATATTATAAACGTGACCAATATGGTAAGTTATCTCAATTGGTTCAAACCGTTAGAACAACGATTTGTTTTTTTTTTACTGAAATTAAAAAACGTTTAATTTCATTAGTTTAATCACCAAACGAATATATAATTAACAACCAATCAACCATTAATAACCATAACATGCAATTATAATACCTAACTTATATAAAATATAAGTGGGAAGAACTGAGTGAGTTTAACTCACTTTGGTTTCGTTCGTTCATCATTGAAGTAGTTTGGTTACAGTTTTTAATTTAACTGAAATGTCCAGCTATCTCCGTCTCCATTTAAAACAGTTCCATATTGTTGCATTCGTCACCACGATTCTTGCGCAACTCATATCGTTCCATTTTGATAACACTATAAAAATTTATCTACATTTTAGTATACGATTTAATTAACTTTCAAATTTAATTAATATTTTAACAATTATTGTTTTGAGAACATTATTATGCTAAAATAAGAAATAAATACTATATTTTAAATTATTGAAAGAAGTAGAAGTTTTAATTAACTATTTGTTAATTATTTTTAATTAAAGAGGCCAAGTGGTGATGAATACTGAACCAGTGAACTTATTTTATTTCATGATTGAATAATTGTTAATTTTGGTAGTAAAATAATTGACTATCAAAATCTAGCCAAATGCGTTGTTGGTACAGAAAGACCGAGATCGAATTTATATTCAAAAACTCATTCCGAATCAGCGAATACGAAAGTATAAAGATTGAAGATGGAGCATTGCAGACCGTGGATCTTCATAAAGCGCAAGAACTACTTAAAATCTCTGGTTTAGCGGCTAGAGATATACTGTGATTCTGTCGTGATTGGAGTCTATGGATTTCAAAGTCTACTCGCTACGGATCCATAGGGTGATACCTAGGATGTGGTAGGAGAGTACCTTCGGTTCATCCTGTTCCTGGATGACTTGTATAGATGGATGTCAGACAAAGTATTTCCAAAGGAATTACGTACGTTGATTTCTTCAAACGTACCATAGCTGATGGTGGAGAAAAGGCTTTTCTCTAGCCTAATAATTAGAGTATTTTTGTGGACGTCAATTAGTGATTTCTGGAGGATCTGACGATGTGGCATTCAAAATGGATGGAGATGTACTGTTCTGAAGGATAAGCTTAACCTCTAGCCTCATCAACCGGGAAATGGCAAAAAATCGGGTAGGTTGCATGGCTATGTGGGTCGCACCCATCAGAAGGGTATATCATTACCTGATCTATAGAAATCAAATGTCTTCGGTTGTCCCTTTTTATTTTTGTATGTATGCTATCGGTTCGGTTGGCTGGCCCCCCAATGATGGTAATGATATATTTGTTACTCTCAAGAGAAATGAGGGGCCGGTCATGTTTAGGCTGGGTTGCAAGATGTTATTGTTGAACCCCAATGTATTCATCTCCAGAGGTACATTGTCGGAAAGGTGGTCCCATTCCTTGCCAGCAAATCCATTCTCCAATAAGCGTCCGCAGTTTTGATTGTATACTATGTATGTAGAGCGTGAGATGCAAGCGTTCTGCTAGATTGATAATTATTTGTATTTAGACACTATTATAAAACCAGAACAGATATTGATTTCAAAAATGTTTTGGGTTATCATAAGGTAAAAACCCTCCATATTTATGTGTGGATTTGGTCTTATGATTATCCTTTCTTTCGAAAATATTTTAACTTTAAAATCAAGTTGAATGATACCTACGAACTTAGTGTGTTTTTCTCACTTTGGTTCACCAGATTGATCCGGCGTTGTAATGATCGAGTTAGACCGGGTTTTACAGGTTTAGATTTTGATGTTGCGAATTTCAGAAGACATGGTGGAGGTGATTAGACGTATGATATGTCTAGTATTTTTTTCCGATGTGTGATTGTATATGAGGACAGGTTGATATAACTGTCCAGATTTGTTGGTGTACTCTAATGACTGTAAGTTTTATTTAATGCTATTAATTAAAGATTTATTTCTATATTATGTTTTATTCCGCTGCGATGTGAGACTCTATGGTATGTTGGTTCTTTTTCTTCTATTCTAATATTTTTTTCGGTCTTATCTCACTCTCTAATTTCTTTCTAATAGCTATCTACTTTTCTGTTCAATTTGCATTGGTCGTGAGTTGTGATTGTCAACTCAAAGGGTATGAGAAAGATATTATGTTATAGTGGTATCAGAGCTGAATATATCTTTATTAGAATGAAATATCGGATGTGGTAGGAGGGTGCCTTCGGTTCATCCTGTTCCTGGATGGCTTGTATGGACGGATATCTGACAGAGTATTTCCAAAAGGATCACGTACATTGATTTCTTCAAACGTACCAAAGTTGTGGCATAGAAGGGCCCGTCTCTTAGTTAAACAACTAGATTATTTTGGGGACGTAAATTAGTGATTTTCTGGTGAATTTGATGATGTGGCATTGAAAGTGAATGGTGGCCAAATGTTCCAAAAATGTATTTAAACCTCAAGCCTCATCAACTGGGAAATGACGCAAAATCGAATAGGTCCCATGGCTATGTGGATCGCACCCATCAAAAGGATATATCATTACCTGATTTGGAGAAATCAAATGCCTTTGGTTGTCCCTTTTTATTTTTGTATGTATGCTATCGGTTCGGTTGGCTGGTCCCTAACGGTGGTAATGATATATTCGGTACTCTCAAGGGAAATGACGGGTCGGTCATGTTTAGCATAAGTTTCAAGACTGTAACAACCCGCATTTTACATATTGGAGGATCATAAAATAGTTGTATTCATTCCCTGAGGGTTGGATCATGCTTATCTTTTGGTATGTTGCTAATGAGGATGTGAGACATGTCCATAATTTTTTACCAATTTTGTTTGTGATCATTTCCCCCCTGTCAGTCTTGTACATGGCATAACTTTTGACTCAGGTTGAATCAGAGGGTGATCACTGTGCCATTAGAAAGGAATTGATGATTGCCTTTTCGTAGAGTGGTTACATTAAAGATTTGACTCAGTGGTTTGGGAGAAATCACCTTTTAAGGTTTTTCAGTTGGTTATCCAAGTTTTGTAAGCCATAATGGGCTGAATTAGAGAGGCCCATTAATGGGCTGATGGAAGGGTATAAATAGCGGATAAAGGATATGGGAAATGGTTTAGTTTTCCATTCTCTCATTTGGAGGCCTTGTTCTCCTCCTTCCTATAACACCTTTCCACCATTAAAAATCAAAAATCCAAGGAGGGAAATCAAAGATCTACACCATTTGAGGCTAGATCAACATCAATTGAGGCAAGAGTTCATCGGATCAAGGTGTTTGGTGCGAGGTGCTTGCTGTTCGAATTCTTGTTTCATTAATTCTAGCTTGTTTTAGTAAATCGGTGAATGATTTACATCTCTAACATGAATGGAATGAAGTATATGAGTGTTTGTGCATGTTTCTCATCAAATTCAAGTGTTTTTCCATATATTTATGCCATATTAAGTCCATTTTCATAAAAATCACCCTATGATCTGGTTTAGTAGGTTTAGATAGGTAATTTCTATAATATTTCATATGAATGTGCAAGATAGATTCATGGTTTTGCTCATATGTACATTTATGGTGATTTTGGTGAATTTTACGTGTCTGTTGATGGAATTATCATATTAGTGTTATTGTATATTTCATATCATGCTTGTTATCATATTGGATGTATTGGATGAGCTGGTTTCTTTCAAACGAATCGTTTTGGCAAAGTTTTGGTTGAAATTTGAGTTGCATTGGAGAATGCAGGTTTTGGGTCGAACATGGAGGGCCAGACATGGTGGATCGAACATGGAGGGTCGGTCGAACCATGAGGAGGTTTTCTTGGAGGAAAAGAAATGGTTGGGTCGTTCGAACATGTTGGGTCGAACGGGTTAGATCGAGCGGAAGGGTCGGTCGGTCGTGCATGTGTGGGTCAAAAATGGATGTTGGCTCGAGCAGTGTTTGGGTAGGTCACGCCTGAGTGGGTCGGCCGAACATGGATGTTGGCTCGAGCAGTGTTTTGGGTCAGTCGCTCCTGAGTGGGCCAGTCAAACATGGGTGTTGGATCGTGCAAGGTGGGTCGTTCGAGCAGGCCAGGGATCGGTCGAACAAGGTTATATTCTGAAAATTTTATTTTCGGGTACGACTTAGATTTGAACAAAAAGGTCTGGAAAAAATATTTTTTGGGGGCAACCCCCCAAACCCTACTCAAGCTGCATCGTAGTGGTGTAACTTGGCTTGATGATGGCGTGTCTTCAAAGTAAATTCAAGTAGGATGGTTCGAAGTGTTGAAAGGTGTTCGCTGATCGGTGTAGAACAGCGAATGAGATGACAACTCAAAGCTCGTGAGTATGTGGATAATGGTTGCTTGAGAAGGTTGCTTGGGCTATGAAAAGTCGTCAAGTTAGATGACTAGAGATGAGAAGGCTGAGAGATTATCATTGTCGTAAGTTCGAGCAGGCTCAAAGCAGGGGTACGATAGGGGCACCTAAAAGAACGGTTGTAGGTCGAGTACTCTGGGTATCGTTGAAAGGCCTAGTTGTCAAGGTTGGACATGCATACGTATCGTTGAAAGGCGTATGGAGTTTATGCTATAACTGGGGTTACCATTAGCCCTTGACATATGGCAAGGTTGGTTGTCATACGATTAACGATGGTTTTAAAGCAGGATTGGCGGTGGTAGCCAGAGTCAGTCATGGATGATTGGTTGTTCTGTTCATACCATCTAATGTAGATTGTCCAACATTGAAGGAGGTGTTCCTTGGGTGCTTGTCTGATATTGGTTTAGGCCTCTGGGGCTTGTGCTTGAGGGATGCTGAATTCGACTAGGATGGTTTACACGATATATATATATAACCTGGATGTTATGAGTGCTTTACCATGATTGAATGAGTGTTCTGGTTGTCATGGATGTACGGTTGAAATGTTATTGTAAAGGCTATCACTATCCGATGTAGGGAAGATAGAGTTGAGTTCTTCTCTGGTGTTGTGTGTAGATTAGTATGCTTATCTATCCATTCTCATATACTTTATTGTTGAAGTTTGTTAGCTGCTTTATCGCTCACTAAGACTGTTGTCTGACTCAAGGTTTCATGTCTCCTCTTAACACCTTGGGTTGTTCATCCGGATGGGCAAACTAAGTAGCAGGTTATAGGTGATTAGTGAGGACGGTGTTGTTGTGCGGAGGTGAGCAAGAGGCTGATGTACCGGTTTTATTACCATATAGTATTTTCTATTTCCGCTGTTTGCGTGCTCTACGAGGGTTGTAGTGAGGCCTTATGTATAAACTTTGGTATCGGTTTGATAACCTTTCAGGATGTTGAGAAAGTTTCAAAAGTTTGCTGTATGATGCTTCATTACTATTACATGTTGTATATGTTCTATTATATTTTATCCTTGCGCTATGTGTAACAACCCAGATTCCGACGGACAGATTGGTTTTTTTTTTTAAAAAAATCGGTCCGTCGAAATCTGGGTTGTTACATTATGAGTTCTACTACAGGTTCCGATGTTGTTTACCTACTCTAATGATCGTTCATAGCTGCCTTGCACACTTTTCAGTGTATTATTCCTCTTATTTAGTGCAGGGGTTATGGGTGGTCGTCACATTTGGTATCAGAGCTCTAATTAACGATTTTAGCCAAAGTTCGAGTACGTAATTACGTATAAGAGACGTACTTATAGATTTCAGTTGGATGTCTACTATATATATTAGCATATATAGTAGTAGCGTTTGTACTTCTCTAGCTGTTTTCTTGTAGATGGCTAATCATTCTAATTTGCAGATTTAGAATGAGTCGACGTTATACGAGACATTCTACTAGGGAAGAAGTCATGCCTGGAAGGGGTAATGGCAGGGCACCTGATTACCCGGCCATGTTTGAAGCATGTCTTTGAAAGAACCCCGCTCCAGTGGCAGCTATGGTTGAGGTTGGGGTCCCAGTGCCTAGAGCTGTAGAATTTGCAAAGTTATGCAAAGACTTTTCTTCATTGGGAGGAAAAAAGTTCAAGGGCACTGAACCAGTTGAAGAAGTCCAGAGGTGGATGAATACTTGCGTTCTGATCTTCAGGGACTCGCGCATTGACGATGCAACAAAGAGGAAGCTTGCATCAAGGCAGTTAGAGGGCAGAGCGATGGACTGGTGGAACTCTATCACACTTGAGACCCCTGAAGAGGATATTTCATTGGAGATGTTCCAAGCCAAGTTTAAAGCGAAATTTATCTCCATCGTGTAAAAGTTTATTTTGTTTAAGAGATTCGTGGAGCTTAAGCAGAATGGTCGACCAGTTCTTGACTATATTTCTGACTTCGAGGCTTTGTTGAAGTATGCTCGTTCATATGTGGATACTCCTTATCAAAAGAACGAGATGTTTGTCTTGGGGTTGGATGAATGTCTTGGGAATCAGCTTGTGGATCACCTCGATGATAGCTTTGATAATATGTCGAGAAGGCTTTGGGACATGAAAGTCTGTTTCCTAAGAAGATGTCTGTTGTTGCACCTAAGAAAGAACAGAAGCCACAATAGGGTGGTAATAATAAGAAGAGGAAGCAGAAACAATAGAATGGGAAGAATGGCCAAAAGAAGCCCAAGAGTGAGGTGGTTTGCTTTAATTGCCAATAGAAAGGCCATTTTGCTAGTGAGTGCAAGAACCCAAAGTTGAGAAGAAGTGCTTCAAGTGTGGAAAGCCTAGGCACGAGAAGAAAGATTGTTCAGAATCATCTAAGGGCAAGCAGGTTGTGAAGGCATATGCTTTGGAAGCCGTGCCAACTTCTTCAAGAGCTCCTATTGCAGAGGAGAAGGGAAAGGATGTCGTGGTGCAAGGTACTCTTTCTGTTAATGGTTTTTCAGTTCGAGTTTTTATTTATACTAGAGCATCGCATTCATTCATTTGCAATGAGATTTTTTATCGCTTGGGTTTGGAACCCGAGATTTGTGATAGGCCACTGGTTGTGACAAATCCAGTTGGGGGTTCGTCCAGTTTGTGCATGTTTTGTCGTGGTCTAGTGTTGTCGAGTCATGGTTGGTCTTTTGTGTGTGATTGCTTTGTGTTGAACTTTGCTGGGTTTGGGATCATCTTGGGCATGGATTGGCTCAAGAGGTATGTAGCAAGGGTGAATTTCGAGAAGCTAGAGGTGAGGGTCGGGGATGTGAAAGAACGAAAGGTGTTGATTAGATGTAAGCGTGAAGACGGGGTCTTCGTGAGTTATCTATATTCGCTTGGGACTCTACAAGAAGACCTGTCATCATTGCTGATCGCTAATGAGTATGTAGATGTCTTTGACGAGGTCAAAGGGTTGCCGCCGCATCGTGAGATCGAGTTTAGGATCGATTTGGTCGAGAGTGCTAAACCAATCGGTATGCCTCTTAGGAGAATGGCGCCTATGGAACAACAATAATTGGAGGTGCAATTTTGTGACCTTCTGGGGAAGGGATTCATTCGGAGAAGTGTTTCCGAATGGGGTGCACCGGTCGTGTTTGCAACCAAAGCAGATGGCTCGTTAAGATTGTGTGTGTACTATCGTGAGCTGAATAAGGTGACTAAAAAGAACAAGTATCCATTGCCAAGGATTGATGACTTGTTCGATCAGCTTCACGAGGCCAAAGTGTTTTCTCAGATGGATCTGGCAATGGGATTTCACCAGTTGAGGGTGGCTAAGGATAGTGTGACAAAGACTGCTTTTAGGACACCATCCAGTTTCTTTGAATGGTTGGTGATGCCATTTGGGTTGACTGACGCACCAGCATATTTTGTGGATCTTATGAATAGGGTTTTCAGAGATCAGTTAAACAAGTTTGTGCTTGTGTTCATGGATGATATTTTGGTTTACTCTTGGAATGAGGAAGAGCACAAGACGCACTTGAGAGTTGTGCTAGAAATCTTGCAAAAGCATTAACTGAGAGCTAAGTTTTCGAAGTGTCACTTCTGGAAGAATGAAGTGAGGTTCTTAGCCCATGTTGTTTCTGGAAATGGAATAGCTGTTGACCCCGCTAAAGTGGCAGCAATCCAGGACTGGGATATGCCTAAGAATGCGACGGATGTTCGAAGTTTCCTTGGGTTGGCTGGTTATTACCGACAGTTTATCAAGGATTTCTCCAAGGTAGCTGCACCATTGATGGGATTGACAAAGAAGAACCAAGTGTCCACATGGGATGCAAAGTGTGAACAAGCGTTTGGAATCTTGAAGGAGAGACTGACGAGTGCTCCTGTATTGACCATTCCAAGTGGGAATGAAGAGATGGTGGTATACACCGATACATGTGGTACAGGGCTTGGAGCAGTGCTAATGCAAAAGGATAAGGTTGTGGCCTATGTGAGTCGACAGGTAAGGCCACATGAGAAGAACTACCCAACTAATGATTTGGAGTTGGCAACGATTGTGTTTGCTCTGAAGATGTGGAGACATTACCTGTTGGGAGTTCGATTCGAGTTGTTCACGGATCACAAGTCGTTGAAGTATCTTTTCTCCCAGAAGGATTTGAATCTTCCGCAGCAACGATGGTTAGAGTTTCTGACGTCATATGATTTTGGTATAGCCTATACTCATGGCAAAGGTAACACGGCTGCAAATGCGTTGAGTCAAAGACATGCGAGTTTGGGATCGATGTTTTCAGAATGGAAGAGCCTTAAGTATTTGGCAAGATTCGATTTCTGGCCAAGGTGTGAGCAGAAACCTGAAATGTTGGCAAGCTTATCGGTAAGACCTAACCTTATCAAAAGGAATGGCGAGAGCCAAAAGCGAGATGCAAATCTTGTCGAGTTTATCCAGAAGCTAGAACTAGAGAATAAAGAGTTCAAGGTTGATCAGGAAGGTTATCTTCGAAAACAAGGACGATTAGTTGTTCCTGATATTGATGGATTGAGAGATGAGGTTCTGAGAGAATGTCATCACTCGAAGTTGACGATTCATCCCAATGGCAATAAGATGTATCAAGACATGAAACTAGTCTACTGCTGGGAAGGGATGAAGCGAGATATTGGAAAATTCATTTACAAATGCATGAACTGTCAGTTGGTGAAAGTTGAACAAAAGAAGCCGAGTGGTTTGCTTTAGCCATTGGAAGTTCCTACGTGGAAGTGGGAGCAAATATCGATGGATTTTATCGATGGACTACCAAGAAGCAGGGCAGGGAATGAATGGATTTGGGTTATTGTAGATCTGTTGACCAAAAGTGCGAGATTCATTCCTGCCAGGTCGACTAGGATGGCGTCAAAGTTGGTTGAACTTTATGTGAAGTGGATAGTTTGATTCCATGAAGTTCCAAAAAGTATAGTAAGTGAACGAGATCCATTATTTACAAGTGGATTTTGGAGAATTTTGCAAGAAGCTTTGGGAACCGAGTTGTGCTTGAGTACGGCTTATCATCCCCAAACGGATGGTCAATCTGAGAGGGTTAACCGAATTTTGGAAGATCTCCTGAGGGCATGTGTGTTAGACTTCGGAGGATCATGGGAAGTCCATCTGCATCTAGTTGAGTTTGCATATAATAATAGCTACCAATCCAGCATTGAGATAGCACCATACGAGGCATTGTATGGAAGGCCGTGCAATTCTCCAGCTTGTTGGTTAGAAACTGGAGATAAGTTGGAACTTGGACCAGAAATGATTAGAGAAACCTCAGATTGTATCGAGATCGTTCGACAGCGAGTGAAGGCAGCCCAAGATCATCAGAATAGCTATGCTGATAAACGTCGTAGGGATTTGAAATTCGATGTTGGCGATATGATTTTTGTGAAGATTTCGCCGTTGAAGCATGTGGTTCGATTTAGAAACAAAGGAAAGTTAGCTCAAAGGTTCTTTGAACCATTTCCGATAGTTGAGCGAATTGAAAAGCTCGCATATAGATTGGGGTTACCTGAGAAGATGTCGAGTGTAGATAATGTGTTCCATGTGCCATTTCTACGGAAGTTTATGCATGATTCGAATGTGGTGGTATCTCCAGAGCAGTACGAAGACCCAGAAGTCGAGACCACGGTTGTGAGACCTCGTAAGCCACTTTGTGTTGTGGGGAATGACACGAAACAACTTAGAAGAAAGACGGTTAAGCTAGTCAAAGTACAGCGGAGTGAAGATGGAGGCGATTGTACATGTGAGATGGAAGAGAGCATGAGAGAGACTCATCCAGAAATCTTCGTCGGTAGGACCCTTTGACATCGTATCATCATTATATCGTTGTATCTTGTTGTTGTTTGATAGAATTCCGCGTGCTAGGATAGGGTTATGGATGTATGGCTTGATGGTTGCTAGTTTGGATGATAGAATTGGCTTCTCATGGATGATAGGCATGAGAAATTGCTGTTGTTGCCTGTGTTTTCTAGGAAATTCGAGGGCGAAATTCTTATTGGGGGGGGGGATGTAACAGCCCGTATTTTACATATCGGAGGATCGTAAAATATTTTTATTTCATTCCCTGAGGGTTGGATCATTCTCATTTTTTGGTATGTTGCTAATGAGGACGTGAGACACGTCCATAACTTTTACCAATTTTTTGTGTGACCATTTTGCCCCTATCAATCTTGTACAGAGCATGAATTTTGACTTGAGTCAAATCAGAGGGTGAGACCTATGCCATTGGAAAGGAATTGATGATTGCCTTTCCGTAGAGTGGTTACATTAAAGATTTGGCTCAGCGGTTTAGGAGACATTGCTGTTTTAAGGTTTTCCAGTTGGCTATCCAGGTTTGGTAAGCCATAATGGGCTGAATTAGAGCGGCCTATTAGTGGGCTGATGGAAGGGTATAAATAGGGGATAAGGGTTATGGGAAATGGTTTTAGTTTTCTATTCTCTCATTTGGAGGCCTTGTGCTTCTCCTTCTTATAACTCCTTCCCACCATTAAAAATCAAAAATCCAAGGAGGGAAATCATAGATCTACACCATTTGAGGCTAGATCAACATCAATTGAGGCAAGAGTTCATCGGATCAAGGTGTTTGGTGCGAGGTGCTTGCTGTCCGGATTGTTATTTCATCAATTTTAGCTTGTTTTGGCAAATCGGTGAGTGATTTACATCTCTCACATGAATGCAATGAAGTATATGAGTGTTTGTGCATGTTTCTCATCAGATTCATGTGTTTTTACATAGATTTATGCCATATTAAGTCCACTTTCATATAAATCATCCTATGATCTGGTTTAGCAAGTTTAGGTAGGTGATTTCTATAACATTTCATAGGAATGTGCAAGTTAGATCCATGGTTTTGCTCATATGTACATTTATGGTGTTTTGGTGTATTTTACATGTTTGTTGATGGAATTATCATATTGGTGTTATTGTTGATTTCATATCATGCTTGAGATCATATTGGATGTATTGGATGAGCTGGTTTCGTCGAACGAATCGTTTTGGCAAAGTTTTGCTCAGAATTGGAGTTACATTGGAGAATGCAGGTTTTGGGTCGAACATGGAGGGCCGGACATGGTGGATCGAACATGGATGGTCGGTCGAACCATGCAGAGGTTTTCTTGGAGGAAAAGAAATGGTTGGGTCATTCGAACATGTTGGGTCGAACGAGTTGGAACAAGTGAAGGGTCGGTCGAGCTGAAGGGTCGGTCGGTCGTGCATATGTGGGTCGAACATGGATGTTTGCTCGAGCAGTGTTTAGGTCGGTGGCACCTGAGTGGGTCGGTCGAACATGGATGTTGGCCCGAGCAGTGTTTTGGGTAGGTCGCACCTGAGAGGGTCAGTCGAACAAGGATGTTGGATCGTGCAAGGTGGGTCGGTCGAACAAGGTTATATTCTGAAAATTTATATTTTTGGGTACGACTCAGATTTGAACAAAAAGGTATGGAAAAATTATTTTTCGGGGGCAACCCCCTGAACCCTACTCAAGCCGCAGCGTAGTGGTGTAACTTGGCTCGGTGACCGTGTGACTTCGAAGTAAATTCAAATACGAAGGTTCGAAGTGTTGAAAGGTGTTCGTTGATCGGTGTAGAACAGCGAATTAGATGACAACTCAAAGGTCGTGAGTTGGTGGATATTGGTTGCTTGAGAAGGTTGCTTGGGCTATGAATAGTCGTCGAGTTAGATGACTAGAGGTGAGAAGGCCGAGAGATTATCATTTTCGTAAGTTCTGGCAGGCTCAAAGGAGGGGTATGATAGGGGCACCTAAAAGACCGGTTGTAGGTCGAGTATCCCGGCTATCGTTGAAAGGCCCAGTTGTCATGATTGGACATGCATACGTATCATTGAAAGGTGTATGGATTTTATGCTAGAACTGGGTTTACCATTAGCCCTTGACATATGGCAAGGTTGGCCGTCATACGATTAACGATGGTTTCAAAGCAGGATTGGCGGTGATATCCAGAGTCAGCCATGGATGATTGGTTGTTCTGTTTGTACCATCTCATTAGATTGTCCAACGCTGAAGGAGGTGTTCCTTGGGTGCTTGTCTGATATTGGTTTAGGCCTCTGAGGCTTGTTCTTGAAGTATTTTGAATTCGATTAGGATGGTTTACATGAGATATATATAATCTGGATGTTATGAGTGCTTTATCATGATTGAATGAATGTTCTGGTTATCATGGATGTATGGTTGAAATGTTATCGTAAAGGCTATCACTGTCCGATGTGGGGAAGATAGGGTTAAGTTCTTCTCTGGTGTTGTGGGTAGATTAGTATGCTTATCTATCCATTCTCATATACTTTATTGTTGAAGTTTGTTATCTGTTTTATCACTCACTAATACTGTTGTCTGACTCAAGGTTTAATGTCTCCTCTTATTGCCTTGGGTTTTTCATCCGGTTGTGGATGGGTAGACTAAGTAGTAGGTTACAGGTGATTAGTGAGGATGGTGTTGCCGTACAGAGGCGAGCAGGAGGCTGACGTACTAGTTTTATTACTATATAGTATTTTCTATTTCCGGTGTTTGAGTGCTCTACGAGGGTTGTAGTGAGGCCTTATGTACAAACTTTGGTATCAGTTGGATAACCTTTCAGGATGTTGAGAAAGTTTCAAAAGTTTGCTATATGATGCTTCATTACTATTACCTGTTGTATATGTTTTATTATATTTTATCCTTGCGCTGTAAGTTCTACGACAGGTTCCGATGTTGTTTAACTACTCTGATGATCGTCCATAGCTGCCTAGCACACTTTTCAGTGCATTATTCCTCTTGTTTAGTGCAGGGGTTATGGGCGTTCATCACAAAGATGTTCTTGTTGAACCCCAATGTATTCATCTTCGGAGGTACATTGTCGGGAAGGTGTCCTATACCTTGCCAGGAAATCCATTATCCAATAAGAGCTCGCGGTTTTGATTGTATACTATGCATGTGGAGCGTGAGATGCAAGCGTTCTGCCAGACTGTTATTTATTTGTATTTAGACATTATTGCAATATCAGACTAAGTATTGTTTTCAAAAATGTTTTGGGTTATCGTAAGGTAAAAACCATCTGTATTTATGTGTGGATTTGGTCTTATGATTATCCTTTTCTTTCGAAAAGATTTTGACTTTAAAATCATGTTGGCTGATGTTTTTTTCACTCTAGTTCACCAGACTGATTTGGCGTTGGTTATGCTTGAGTTAGACCGGGTTTTACAGGTTCAGGTTATCAGATACTATGAAGAGACGAGCTGGAGGAGTTCAGACATATGATATTATATTATTCCGTTGTGTGTTGTATTTGAGGAAAGATCATTATAACTACCCAGATGTGTTGATGTACTCAGATGACTGTAAGTATTTTCAAAGCTCTCAATAAAGATAGATTTCTATATTATATTTTGTTCCATTGAGATGTGAGACTCTGTGTTGTGATAGTTCTTCTTTTTCTTCTATTCTAACGTTCTTTCTTTCTTATCTCACCCTCTAATTTATTTCTAATAACTATATGGTGTTTTCGATACTTGAGTTATGAAAAGTAATACGGATTTATGTATTATTGTCGGAATTTTGACGTCGAATTCCTACCGGTTCATTATAGTGGTATCAGAGCTATTGGTTTAGTAATAACCTTGGCTTTGTAGCGTATCTCGATAAAGATGGGGTTAGTAATACCCTAGATTGAGTTTTAGTGTATATATATGAGAGCGTATTTGTAAATTTTATATACAAAATGTTTTGTATTGTGTTGTTTGATTGGTTCAAGTGTTGAGAAGCGTTGAACTGGTAATGAATACAATATTGTTTGTAAAGTGGGTAAATGAAATAATTTTACCCAAATTATATATATATAGTTTTATTTAAATTATTGAGATATTAGTGTGTTTGATGTGTTTAGTTGATTTGAAAAAAATTCAAATTGGATTGTGAATTGGAATGGTTTAATAAAACAAGAATAAATTTCACGAATACAGTTGTGAATAAGAATTTTTATATTAGATTGGATAAATCAGAATTTGTTTAGAAACTTCAATTAATTAATTGAATTTGAATTTGAACTTCACATTGGTTAAATAAAGTTAAGAATGAGATTGTAATTAAATAAATTTTATTTGGGATTTGAAAATTTAGTATATTATAATAAAATAGAAATCAATCAGATATTAGTCGATTGATGTTCAAATATGTTAAACCAAAGTAAATGTTAATATTGAATGTTTATTCAATTAATTTGATTGATTTGGTTGTCTATTGGTTATTGATTGTGAATTATTTGTTATTGGATGGTAGATTGTTTGAATAGAAATAACCAGCAGTTTAATGGATCTGAATGAACTATAAACTAACGAATAAATTCCAGTATAATTAAATTGGAATGGGAATGCACATGAATTGAAATCTATGAGTTAACCCTGTTTTTGAAAATGAACTGACGCTACCTGTTTGATTTTTGAATTTGAGTAGTTATATTTGTTGATTTATGAAATATTAATTAAGAATTTCATATATCTGTTACTTATATGTTGAATTGAGGTTAGTACAGGTGGCAGAAGGCTAAAGAATTAAGTTCGGTTGCGTAGATTGCATTTACATTGAGCAAGTATGCTCAATAGCGCTCGTTAAAGGTACGCCTACGCGAAAATATAAATTTTGGGTTTTTAATTTTTGTTTTTCGACCATGTGGGTCGATGTATATTTTATTTGTTCCTGCGATATCGCAGAATTCTCTCCATGTAGAGGAAACTCTACCAAATTTTTCCGGGAATTTAATGCGTTAGAAAATTTTTGATATTTTTGAAAATTTTATTTTACCATAATAAATTAGTTTTCGGTTTAA
Organism: Allium sativum; assembly: GCA_030737875.1. Lineage (NCBI taxonomy): Eukaryota > Viridiplantae > Streptophyta > Magnoliopsida > Asparagales > Amaryllidaceae > Allium > Allium sativum. The sequence goes on along the minus strand of CM060919.1, from coordinate 45,068,872 downwards.
AATAATCTGGATTTAGAAAAATAATGGGCTTATAACATTTTTCTTACCTTAGTAATTTCGAGGACGAAATTCTTTTAAGGGGGGAAGAATGTAATGGCCCGTATTTTTGGTAATCAAATATTTAATTTATTTTATTATTTTAAATATTTTATTTGGAATATTAATGAATTGTAATATTTATTTCGTTTATAAAACGAAGTTGAATGTTAATTTATATATAATTATAAATTGAGCTTGAAATGGCACGATATTTAGTAATATTGAGTTTTGAATTTTAACTGAATATACAGGATCCGATATAAGTCAGATTTTCGTGAAAGAAGAAACGTTGGAATCTTGTTGATTATAATTTTCATATGGAAGAGAAAAATTGAGATTTCATGTCATAGATTTTTAGTTATGTCCAACTCAAATTTTAAAATAGTCGTTGTGGAAATCGTTAATAAACGATAACGTTTGTTAAATTAATATATTAGGGTTTTAATATATATTTGGATACCAATTGACTCGAAATGTTGATATCGAGTGGTATAATCCATATTGGTTTATATATGGAGATATATGATATTTTTATTTGGATATTTATGATAATAATTTATTATTATTTAATTATATTATTTTGGAATTTTATAATATTTAATCGATAATTTATAAGCCTTAGTAATAGCCAATTTTCAAACGACCTCTGTTTGCAATGAAACGAATTTTGTTGGGTCTGAAACGTCAAAAAAAAGCGTAATATAAATTCTGGGGTCAAATGGAGTTAATATGTGAGTGTACGGAATTTAATTGTAAACCAACAAACAATTTAAATAATAAAATATCATTATTTTTCAAACGGAGTCGGATTTCGACCAAACGAGTTTTATTGGATCCGTATTAATAAGTTATTATTACATTTCAAATTTGGTAGCTATCCGATTAACCATGTGATCGTGGCAGCATCAAACGCCCTTGTTTTTATTTAATCGTTTATTTTATTTTGGCCAATTTAGACAAGGGTAACTTTAAAAGAATAAATGACTGGCCAAATGAACTCCGATTTTAATGAAACAAATTTCATTGGATCCTAAGGAAAAGGACAAGTAGAATTTCAAAGTTTCAAGTTGATTGGATTTATTTACTGATCGTGGAAAATTCAAACGCGTGATTTTTCAACTATGAATTATAAAGGGATTTTTACAAATGACCTCGGAATTTGACGAAACCGATCTCATCGTGTCCGGAATATTTTTCTATGCTAGGATAAGGAGTTTGGTCTCGATTTGAGGTCGTATGTGGTAGTTTTTAAAAGTTACTTTGCGTTGAAGTTTGGTATAATATTATTTTAGTTTAACCCTAACCATATATATACCCCAAATATATGTTCAAACCCTTATTTGCCTGTGTCAACGCCCTCTCGTGGTCAAACAAAATTTGGCCGCCATAAACACAAAGTATTCAAGCAATCCCTCCTCTCAATATCTCCATCCAATCATCTTCATCAAAATCGCCTAACTGCAACTATGTGGAGCTCGACACGAGCTGCTTGTTCAACGGTGGCGATCTGAATCAAGTGGTCGTGAATGCCGGAATTTGACTCCAAAACCATTGGACTTCGTGGCGTTTTTTGGAGAGAAAGGTCGACCGAATTGCAAGAGATTGGTGGCGCAGGACCTCAATGTGGAGACGCTGGTTTGGGGTCTCTCTGATTGGGGATCAATGGACTGTTAAGGTGCGACGGTGAGGAATTTTGGATAGAGCGTGGTTTGTCTGAAGCTTCAAAGAGCTGTTGCATGAGGTAGAATTTGTGAATCAGGAACAAACAGCGTTGTTTGGGAACAAGTGAAAACAGTAGGCCGAATTCCTGTGTGTTTAATAAACAAGTTGTAAAGAACTTGGATTTTCAACCTCGAGAATCGACAGAAAACTCATGTCAAATATTCAATCATTGAACATACCAGATCATTAATAGAAAGAAGTTAGAGGGTGAGAAATAGAAAGGAAGAAAGTTAGAATAGAAGAAGAAGAAGATCACAGCATAACAAAATCAGAATAAACACGGATCTCACAGCGGAACGAATAAAATATACTATGCAACATTACTTTTGAAATACAAACTTATAACTGTATACACATACCATTTCAGAGTATAACACATAATATCACAGCGGAAATAAACAACAGCTATATAATCCTGAAGCCTCCTACTCCAATCTCTTCCAAGTATATATGTAAAATCCCGACTACTTGACTGCCATACAAAATGGGGCACCCAAGAGTTTAGGGTTAAAAAAAAAACTCTGGGTCAGTTATGGGACTGGAGTGAGTAAACTCCAACCATTTGGTTTAACTTTTAAAATCCTTTTCAAAGAAAGGATAATCGTAAGACCTATCCACACATAAACACAGATGGTTTTTACCTTAGGATAAACCAAAATATTCTTTATATCAAAGCTCTTTTGATATTATAATAATGTCTAAATCAAATAAATAGCAATTTAAAAGGAACGCTTGCATCTCACGCTTCATATACATAATATACAATCAAAAACGCTGGCTCTTATTGGAGAATGGATTCCAACTGGCAAGGTATGGGACCACCTTCTGACAATGTATCTCTAGAGAGGAATACACCGGGTTCAAAAAGAACATCTTGCAACTCAGGCTAAACATGACCGGTCACTCATTTCGCTTGAGTGTACCGAATGTATTATTACCAACAGTTGGGATCAACAACCGTTTCCCAAAAGGACAACATCGAAATAGATTAAAGAAGCAAATGAATTTTTCTCTAGATCATATGATAATACACCCTAATTGCGAGCTATCCACTTAGCATGCAACCTAACCGATTTCATACCATTTTCTGGTTGTGAGCCTTGAGGTTATAACGTATCTTTTTGACAGATCACACCTTTATTTACTTTGAATGCCACATCATCATACCCGCTAAATCACAAACTGTTTTCTCCAAAAATATCACGGGTATAAAGCTAAGAGAAATAAATTCCTCTGCCACCAAACGTAAATACGTTTGAAGAGATCAACTTACGCGATCTATTAGATATACTCTGTTAGACATTCTTCTATACAAGTTGTCCTGGGACTGGACAAATAGAAGGCACTATTCTATAAACCCATCTAACGCAATTTCTACCTAGGATTTTCCAGAATGGCCCTTACATAAATTCCGTCTTCAATTATCTTCATCATATTTGATTCGCAATGCTAATGCCCATAAGTAGTGGTTTTCAGATAATAATTCTGATCCCGGTCTCTCCATATTGACGACGGAAAAATGGTCAAAACTTTGATAGTCGGTTATTTAACTATCAAATGAAAACATCCATACATACAAAGATCTTATTTCCAAATGGAAATTTTATCGATCAATCATCAATCAACATTTTCCCTTTAAATTAATTTATCACTAATTTATTCATTTCCCCATTTCCCGTTTCCATATATTCATAAAATCTTATTTTCTAAATTTAAAAAATATATGTTATTAACATTGGAAAACATTTCCATTTCTTATTCGCACAACATTACTCTTCTACATCCCTCAGTCCCTAACCATAAACTAGTAACAGAACAACTCCTTACGTAATAACCCCGAAGGCCGAAACCAACATTAGATCAATACCCAGAAACCATCCAACTTAACTAATCTCCAATTAGTTTTAATTTCCTTAATCCCACTTAAATTCTTATTTCTGAACCTCACATTTCCTTTAAACTATTTTCATTTGCACAATATTTTCTTTAAACCACTATCTACTTCGATCGTGAATAATATTTCTTTTATAATCAATTCAGTTTGATTTCGCATTAAAATAATGACTCAAATCCAAATTCTTTTTATACTTCTATTTATAGAATTATTCATACAAATTTTCTTTTTACTTCTAACACTTAAAATCTCATTTATAATTCCCTATATAAATGCTAAGCTCGAATTTCATTAAAATATCGATGTTAACCGATTTATCTATATAAATTCAGACTTATATTTTAATTTATACAGTGATAAATATTTTACTTAATTTATAAACATCGTTTATAAATTAAACCTTCCCAATTTATCGGTTAAAAATACATTTCTATTAAATATCTAATTTTCCCATAAATCTTTTATAACTGGCAATTTCCTTATTGTAAATCTATAAATTTTCCAAATATCATATTTATTCTGTAACGACCCGGACTTTCAGCCATTGAATTCTGAATATTTAAATTTGTTTAAAATATTTTATTTGAATTATATATACAGGAATTTATTTAAAACGATATTTAAACGTATAATTTATAATTTTAATTTAAAACGAGCTCGTAATATCGCGGTAGTTCGTAATTTAACGTTTTGAACTTTAATTGAATATACAGGATTCAATATAAATCAGAATTCTTTGAAACAAGAAATGGTTGAATCTATTAAACTGTATCTTTCTAATGGAAGAGAAAAATCGAAATTTCATCTTATAGATTGCAAGTTATGTCCAAATCAAATTTTCAGAAAGTCGTTGTGGAATCGTATATAAACCATAACGGTTTATTTAATATAACTAGAGATTGGTTACGAATTTGGACAAGATTCTTTTGAGGTGTAGTTATAATTTAATTTTTAGAATTTTACTGTAATTTTTAATTAATTAAATACGTAACTTTTTATTTAGAGTATTTTGCACCCTATATCAATATTTTGGGGTTTCATAATATAAGTTAAACTACCGATATTATTATATTTTTGGGATCGTGACATATCGCTTGACACGACCATATTTTTATTTTTGTCCATAGAAATTCATCTTTGAACGGAATTTTTCTTAGAGAAGTAATTATTTTATTGGCTCAACCATGGCAATGGACTTACGTTCTTTTCTTCAATATATTTTTAGAAGTTGTTTTTCTTTATATAGTTTTTTCTAACTTTACAACAACTAAACCTTTAGAAACTATAAGTAATAAATCCTTTAGAAACTTTGAAAGAGAAAAGGAAGAACAAGATATATATGAACATGGCTCCTAATACAATTATCAGCTTTAAATAGTAACGTAAGGTCCCCTGTCTGTGCTTTTATCAACAGTAGAATGATAAATATATAAAAACACTACTTTACCATGTAAGATTGAGACAACGTGCCCTCCACGTTCTCCACTTCCGTGTTGCCCAAACCACTACTTTCCGTGCATATCAAGCTATTACATCTCCGTGCTGTCCAAGTTATCATAAGCTGTGCATTCCAAGGTATTTCCCATTATAAATTAACACCTCTCAGAAGACCGAAGCTTTCCAAACAATTGAAAATCAAACCCAACAAATACCCAACCGTGACCTTTATCCATCGAAGAATCGATACTCCACTGATTTTTTTTTTGCAAACTTCGATTTATTTAAATCTCTGAAATGAGGGCTTCTACTTTGTATATGCCTCGATTTGTGCGATTACTGTGTTGCTGGTGTTCGATTTCACGAGCAATCTTATGGGTGTCGGAGCTGCTCCAGTTCATCGGAGGAGAAAGGCCAAGCTCAAGCGATTGTGGTGGTGATGTTCTCACCGGTGATGGAGGAAAGGCGTGTAAATAAAGAGTTGTTTAGTTCATTAGTGATGTCGGTTGGTGGTGAGTCAGTGGCGATGGACGGATCCGGTAGCGGTGATGGTCTGAACCAGGTCGTACGGTGAAGTAAACGTGGTGAAGGATTGGAGTTTTGAAGGCTGCGCTACGGTTGCTTGGAAGGTGGAGGCCGTTGGTTATGGGATGGTGTGCGTTTATGATGACTGGAGGGTCGTTATTTATTGTTGGGTGGAGTGAGAACTAGTAGAAATGACAGGAAGTGATTTTAGCAAATAGTACATTAATAACGTGGGTTCGGTGAGGTGAAGGAAGGACTGTGGTGTTGGATTTGCAGTGAATGGGTTGTTGGGAAGGTACTGTGTTTAAACAATTAAAGAGGAGTGGTTAACGTGAGTAACAGGGGGCGTTGTTTTGGGGGCTTAGCTGAAAGTTGATTTTCATGAAGTGACCGTGATTTTCATGGGGTTGAAGGAGTAATGTTGGTTGGTGAAAAGGAATACTGTTTTGTGTTTTCAACAGTGGCGGAACGGGTCTTTATTCATGGCATTCAAAGAAGAGATTGTGGTAGTTGAGGCTCTGGTAAGGTCAAGTAGGTGGATGGAGTTCAGTTTGTGGATGATGGTTTTGTGAACATCGGTGTGCTGTGGAGAATTTGAATGGTGGAGACGGTTTTGAACTGGTCAGAGGAGAAGAAGGTGAAGGAATTAAAAACATGGTAAATTTATTAAAATGGTAATTAGGAATATAAATGTGATTAGTAATTTAAAATATTTTTAAATCAAATATTATAACTCGAATATTTTATTTATATGATAACAGAATTGTGCGAAACTGGCCATGTTGGAATCATGGCGACAAGATCTACGTCCTAGAACTAATATGGTCGGAAACTAAGTTACTGAGATTTCGCAATAAAATCGAATGTCTGTTTGATTTTAAATGGAAACAAAAGCAGAACCGTCAACTGCAAACCAAGTGAATAAACTCACTAACTCTATATCGGTTATATTTTTATATAAACGAGTTTTAAATTTATTTCATACTGTGTGATGATTGTTTGGATGAATGGTTGATAAAACTGGTTGATATAGTTATACCGTATTTGTTCTGTTTACTATGATATCTCATATTTATGTGAAGTAAATGTTGATTGACATCTGTGGATGCAGGGAAACAGGTTGGAGGGGCCCAATTGGGTTCCTCAACATTTATATTATTGTTTTCATATATTTGCGTTATATGATGTGATACGTATTCTATGATTGATTTTGTTATCACTGGCCCTATAATTTTGGTATTTAAATACCGTGAAATATTCTGAAATATAGGAAATGAATTTGAGATTTAAAAGGAAATATATTTTCTTCAAAAATTAAAGTGTAATTTTCGAAGAGAGTTAAAAAGTAGAAACTTGTTTATTAAAACAAAGGGTTGATTTTAAACATGTTATAAATCAATTATGTAACATTGGATAAAATAGAATATAAATTCGAATTTTGAATTTATATGGAAAAAAAATGGAAATCAAATTTGAAAGCAATATTTGAGATGAGATTTGAACTTAGCAAGTTTCAAAGGAAATCATAAACGAGGTTTTAAATTATTAGAATAAATGTATATTGTTTGAAAAATTCTAAATAGAAGTTTTAAATAGAAATTTGAGTTTAAAAGTATATTTATAAGAACAAAACCAAATGATGGTATATAAAGGAAATATATTCAGAATTAAAGTAAACAATGGTTTAAGGTAAATATTGACAAATAAAATATCTATAGAGGAAATTTGGATTTGAAATATGAATCCAAATTGGAACGTGCATGAGAAAAGGAAATGGATCATCATTTTAAAATAAAACGATGAGTTTTATTCCAACATTTGGGATATAAAATAAATTGTAATAACGTTTTGGTAAACCAAAATGGTTATAAAGGAATTGGGCAAGGATTGAAAAAGGACAGATTCAAAAGTGAATTTAGAATTTGAATCAACCTGAAATGATAGATAAATTCTGAAGTTCAGAATATTAATCGAATATAGAGCATTCGAATGAGAGTTGTTTATTGGAATTCGAAAATATCGAATTTAGGGAAGTATTTATTTTACTTTCCGTTGAATCAAATTTAACAATTTATTTATTTACTTATTAATTTATTTATTGAAATAAATAAATACAAGTTGCATTTGATAAACCAAATAATTTTAGTAGCGATTTTAAGCGCTGCTGTTATAATAAATGTTTTTGGTAAATCTAAATAGAAATTTTAACGCTGCCGTTATAATAACTGTTTTAACAGCGATCTTAATGCTATTGTTATAATAAGTGTTCTATAATTCTAGACAGCAATTGTAACTCTATGGTTAAAAGTAACGTTTTATAAATCAAATATTTGGAAACAGCGATTGTAACGCTGTTGTAAAAATAAAATGAATTGGTCAACGAGGAATTAAGAAAGGGAATTCGGAAATATTCTCCGATATTAATAATGAATATTTTTTGAATATAGAAAATAAGTATTCATGAATATTTAGGAATGTTTCTAACTGGAATAAGAGGTATTTTCTCGAATAAAGGAATTATAATATTGAAAATGTTTTTCAAAGAATCGAGAGGGGAAATCGAGCTACAAAAGAATACGAAAGATGAGAAATGAGATTGTAAATGATAATATAATAAGGAACTGATTTAAAGGGGCCAATGTTGATTGATGATTGATCAATCAAATTCCTACTTGGAAATAAGATCGTTGGTTGTACACTTATTTTTCTTTGATAGTTAAATCACCGACTATCGAAGTTTTTGACCATTTTTCCGTCGTCAATACGGAGAGACCGGGATCAGATTCAATATATGGAAACCACTGTGTATGGGAGTTAGCGTTGCGATCAAATATGATTGAAGATGGAGTTATGCAAGGGCTATCTTGTTTACAAGATAGTGCCTTCGGTTTGTCTAATCCCAGGATAACATGAATAGACGAATGTCTGACAGAGTATATCTAATGGATCGCGTAAGTTGATCTCTTCAAACGTACTTACGTTTGGTGGCAGAGGAACTCGTTTCTCTTAGGTTTATACCCATGGTATTTTTGGGGAAATCAATTTGTGATTTGGCGGGTATGACGATGTGGCATTCAAAGTGAATGGTGGCCAGATGTTCTGAAAGATAATTTAAACCTCAAGCCTCACAACCCGGAATTTGACAAAAATCGGGCAGGTAGCATGGCTATGTGGGTCGCACCCATTAGGATGTATAATCACCTATCTAGAGAAATTCGAATTGCTTCTTTAATCTATCGATGCTGTCCCTTTCGGGAAATGGATGCTGATCCCAACCGTTGGTGATATACATTCGATACACTCAAGCGAAATGAGTGGTCGGTCATGTGAGGGTCGGGTTGCAAGACGTTCTTGTTGAACCCAGTGTATTCGCCTCTAGAGATACATTATCGGCAGGTGGTCCCATACCTTGTCATGTTGGAAATCTAATCTCCAATAAGCGCCCTGTGGTTTTTGATTTGATATTATATATGGAGCGTGAGATGCAAGCGTTTGTAACGGCTGGAAATTTTCGACTCCTCGAGAGTCGAAATTCCCGAGACGTTAGTGAAAGAAAGTAGAGGGTGAGGAAGAAAAGATGGAACTAATAGAATAGAAGAAGAAGAAGAACTTACATCATCAGAGTAAACACGAATCTCACAGCGGAACGAATAAAATATAACATAACTTTGAAATACAAATCAGTACTCGTATATACATACCATTTCAAAGTACAACACTTAACAACACAGCGGAATAATAATAGCTATAATCCTGAAGTCTCCTGCTCCAAGCTCTCCAAGTGTATCTATAAAATCCCGACTACTTGACTGCCCGTACAAATTTAGGCACCCAAGAGTTTAGGGAAAACAAACAAAATAAACTCCGGGTCAGTCATGGGACTGGTGTGAATAAAACTCAAACACTTGGTTAAATAAAGGATATCTTTCTGATATTATAATAATGTCTAAATACAAATAGATATCAATCTAGCATAACGCTTGCATCTCACGTTCCACATACATAGTATACAAATAAAACCGTGAGCGCTTATTGGAGATTGGATTCCAACAGACAAGGTATGGGAGCACCTTCCGATCAGTGTACTCTAGAGGAGATACACTAGGGTTCAACAAGAACATCTTGCAACCCGGCCACACATGACCGTTCACTCATTTAGCTTGAGTGTAACAAATATATTATCACCGATGGTTGGGATCAGCAACCATCCTTCCCGATAAGGGACAACATTGAAATAGATTATAAAGAAGTACAATTGAATATTCTCTAGATGGTGATAATACACCCTGCTTGGGTATGGCCCAACTAGCCATGCTGCCTAGCCCAACTTCTGTTATTTTCCGGTTGTGAGGTTTTGAGGTCACGTTTATCACTTTGACAGATTATTTCTTCAATTACTTTGAATGCCACATCGTCATACCCGCCAAATCATTATCGATTTCTCAAGGCATCACGGGTATAAAAGCTAAGAGAAACGAATTTCTCCGCCACCAACGTAATACGTTTAAAGAGATCAACATATATGATTCGTTAAGAATACTTTGTCAGACACTCGTCCATATACGTTGTTCTGGGACTGAATAAACCGAAGGCACTATTCAGTGAATCCATCCTACCTAGGCTTTTCACAATAGCCCTTGCACTTCACTCCGTCTTCAATTATCTTCAGCGTACTTGATTCGCAACGCTTATGCTAATACGGAGTGGTTCTTCGGATAATAATCCAACCGGTCTCTCCATATTAACAACGTAAATATGGTCAAAACTTTGATAGTATGTGATTTAACTATCAAATGAAAACATGTCGGTGTACAAACAACGATCTTATTTCCTAATGGGAATTCGATCGATCAATCATCATATGTTCATATTTCCTTATTTCATATATTTAGAAAATATATGTTATTAATCATTGGAAAACATTTCCATAGCTTATTTTCACATCACTATTATTTCGCAACTATCAGTCCCTAACTGTAACTAGTATGAGAACAATTCTCTAAGTATCAATCCGGAAGGTCGAAACCAACATCAGATCGTCACTTAGAAAACCGTTCAACTTACCCTCTCCAGTCAGTTTCTGAATTTGCTTAACTCTATTTCTTAAATTCTTATCATGAAAACATTTCATTTTCTATGTTTAGAAAACATATCTGACTATATTTGGAAAACGTTTCCAAAACTCATTTACGGACTTCCAATAAACGTTGTATAAAACATCGTTTCGCTTAATCCATTTATCGCTTATTTCTTAACTTTATTCCTAATCAACCTTTTAGATCGAACCACAACTATTCCTTTGTCAATTCTGAAGTCAATCAAGTTGGGGTATAATTACCTCTCAGACCTTAATTTAACAACGTCCTTTACTGTGAAATAGATGAAGCTCATCACTCACTTTTTACAATCATCTGTTTACGCAAATTCTCGGATTCAGGTTACGAATCCACTTCTTATATGACAACGTTTGATTATAACTATAACGTTATAATTCCTACCCCTAAAATATCTAACCTAAATTATAAATTTATTTCCTAACTCGAATAATTTAACAGACACCTAATTTCTAAATCAATAACTAAATCTTGATTTAAACCCTGGAAAGTAAATAGTACTTTTCCGAATTCGCTATAATCGAATTCGACGTATAACTCTCTTTCGAGTAATCTCTATTCGATTAACTCTCCCTTTTTAATAACTGATATTCGATAAACTCTATTTCGATTAACTCCTATCGAATAACTAATATTCGAATAACTCTTCTTGGTTGGCTCTATTTCATTAACTCTTATCGAATAACAAATATTCGATTTTCTTAAATGTGTCAATTCTTATCGAATAACTAACATCCGATTTAACTTAAATGGATTTTCTCTTATCGAATAACTTATTCGATTAACTCAACTTGATTTTCTTAACTCGATTATCTCAACTCGATTACTTAACTCGATTACTTAACTCGATAAATCTTAACTCGATTACTTAACTCGATAACTTAACTTAACCGAAATCGATTAACTCAACTCTAATCGATTAACTTAATTTGATTTACTCCTTCGAATAACTAATTCGAATAACTTAATTGATTAACTCCTTTGAATAACTAATTCGATTTACTCTTCTCGAATAATTAAATTCGATTAACTCAAATTGAATAACTAATATTCAATTAACTCTTCGACTAACTCCTTTGGATTAACTGACTTCGAATAACTCCTTTGGATTAGCTAACTTCGAATAACTCCTTTGGATTAACTAACTTCGAATAACTCCTTTGGATTAACTAACTTCGAATAACTCCTTTGGATTAACTAACTTCGAATAACTCCTTTGGATTAACTAACTTCGAATAACTCCTTTGGATTAACTAACTTCGAATAACTCCTTTGGATTAACTAACTTCGAATAACTCCTTTGGATTAACTAACTTCGAATAACCAATATTCGATAACTACTCTTTGAATAAATAATATTCGGTAACTCTTCTCAAATGAATAACATTTGATTTCTCCACTCGAATAAACTATATTCGATTACTCTTCCCTCGAATACACTATATTCGATAACTCTACTTCGAATAAGTGATATTCGGCAACTCTACTCGATTAACTCCACTTGGATAACTCTAACTGGTCAACTCTAACTGGTCAACTCTAACTGATCAACTCTAACTGGTCAACTTTAACTGGTCAACTCTAACTGTTTATCTTTAACTGGTAAACTTTAACTGGTTAACTCAAATGGTTTAACCTAACTGGTTAACTCAAATGGTTTAACCTAACTTGATTTACTTGTCTCGATTAACTGAACTAATCCACTTAGTTTAACTTAGTTAATTCACTTTGATTAACTCTAACCGATTTACTTAGTTTAACTCAGCTAATTCACTTTGATTAACCCAACTAATTTACTTCGATTAACCAATTAGTTTAACTTGACTAATTCACTTAGTTTGACGCAACTAATTCACTTTGATTTACAAATTAGTTTAACTTAACTAAGTCACTTAGTTTGACGCAACTAATTCACTTTGATTTACCAATTAGTTTAACTTAACTAATTCACTTCGATTAATTGCTTAGTTTATCTTAACTAATTTACTTTGGTTAACTTAACCAATTACTTTGATTAACTCGACTAACTTGCTTTGGTTAACCTAACAAATTACTTTGTTTAACTCGACTAACTTGCTTTGGTTAACCTAACCAATTACTTTGTTTAATCCTTTTATCACACTCAGGTTATAATTCCTACTTCTACAATATCTCCTTAAAATCCATATCGTGTTATACTTGTGTGCGAAGCACGTGTTTAAATCTATCCTTGTATAATTCTATTTATTTTCCGAACAAGTGTTCCTTTATTTATTCCCTAAATAAATATTCCTTTATTCCATTTATTTATAATCTAAATAAATGTTCCTATATTTATTTCCTAAATAAATATTCCTTTATATTCTAATTCATTTATTTTCTAAATAAATGTTTCTATTTTATTTCATTTATTTTCTAAATAAATGTTTCCTTTTTCATTTATTTATTTTCTAATTAAATAAATGTTTTCCTTTTATAAAATCCTATCGATTTTATAAATAAGATTCATTTTCAATATAAACATTGAAAATCCCCTTATCAACATTTCGGTATGTTATGGTATTCAATCATATCAAATCACGATGTTCAATCTCGTCCAAGCACATATAATTTCCCACAGATTTTATATCACCTCATATAACAATATATGAAAAACAATAAAATAACTGTTGAGGAATCCAGTTGGATTCCTCCAACCTGTTTCCCTGCACCACAGATGTAAGACAACAATAGTATAATATTCTGATAAACAGAATCAACATATAACTATTTGACGGTTTATATATATATATATACGTAAATATATATATATATACATATAAAATCTCTACTAACTAACTAGCAGTTCAATCAAACAGTCAACATACAGTCAAACAGACAATATTCAACAGTTCTAAGAATACACTGTAAAAATAGAACTATTTAGAGTTGGTGAGTTTTACTCACTTTGGACGATCATCGTCATTGACGATAACCATCGCTTGATTCAGACAATTTATTTTGCTATAAATTGTAACGGACTCCAATCGACTCGCGGTCAGTTCCATTGTGGAGTGCTCGTCCATATGATCCCGACGTGACTGACGGTTCGTCAATCTGATATTGTATGACCAAGATATCGCATTCACAAGTTAACGCATTTAATTCGAAATAAAAACATGGATATTTAAACTAATTGGGCTTAACTTTTGAACTAAGGCCCAGTACCCTTCTTAATATCCACGGCCACCTACATCATCTCCCCCAAATCGCGAATTCCTTCATCAGCAAAACCTCCCCATTTCCGTTCTTTCTCCCTTCCATTTGCACCTCAATCCTTCACGAAATTCCAAAACAAAAATCACTCGACACTCCTCATCTCCAGCCGCACACCCCCATACCAAAATCATCCAACTCGAACGGAAGGTGATTATCAGCGAACCCGCATCGCCCAGCTACAGCACCGAAACTTGTTAGCACCAAATCGAACCAGAGATTCACCCCATGTTCGAGACTTCCTCACGAGTTCAAACATCAACTCGATTTCGTGAATTGATGCACAAACGTGGATTTTTCCCCAACCCTAATTCACTGTAGAAACTTCGACGCAATAGACTGACATCGGACCCTTCATGGTGGGTACGGGTATGAAGAAAATTTGCCAAGGATCACTAATATATGTAGTACATAATTTATTTATTTTTGTTTGAGTTTGTTTTGATTTTCTTGTATTGGGATTTTTCTTGTTGGACTGTTTATTTTTCCTGGCGGCTTGGGAACATTGTTCTGTGTTTTATAGAGGAGGGTTGTTGAGATTAGTGGCTGTACAAGGTGTTGGGTGGCCAGTTTTAGTCCTTAGAAAAAATTTGAGATATTTATTTCATTGTTTTATATTCGTTTAAGCATTCTAAAAATCCGTGTGACCACACACGATGCCCAAAAACCACGAAACTGGACACGTAGGTAGACTTCGACATTACGGACCCAACGGAACTGGTTTCGTCGAATTCCGACTCCGTTTGCAAAACCGGCTATTTTTAACGCTTTAAATAGCCTATTTAAATATATAAATATATTTAAATAAAATAAATTTAATTATAAATAAATTTATATTATCGTCTATATTCACAGTGGCATACCATACAGCTCCAGAATATTCCTGTATGTGTTTACAACTCGATATTACGTCGTCAGAGTTATATCGACGCTCGATTTCTATTTAAATCCTTATTTAAAATATAATTAAATCGTTATGGTCAAGGCGCTGCATTTCTGATAATTTGATTTGGACGTAACTCCAAATCTACACGACGAAATCCCGATCTTTCTCTTCCACTAGAAAGATATACTCCACCAGCTCCACACGTTTCTTGTTTCACAGAAATCCGATTTAAAACGGACCATGTATATCCAGTTGAAGTTCGAATCGCCAAATAGCGAACTGCCGCGCCATTTCGAGCTCGATTATAATTATATTATAAATTATACGTTCATCTATCGTTTATTTAATATATTCGTTATTTAAATAATTAAATAACTTAATTATTATACCTTACAAAACGCGCCATTACAGACTTCCCCCCTTAAAATAATTTCGTCCTCGAAATTGCTAAGCTAGGAAAATGCTACCAACTTTACTAACTAGATTAAAATATCTTTTAGTTTACTTCTCAACTCCAGTTTCAACTGAACCATTAAATTTTAATTAATTTATTAATTCATTTCCGACCAACTAAAATTTTCAAAAATTCTAAAAATTTTCTAACACCTTAAATTTTCGAAAAATTTCGCCATAACCTCCTTTGTACGGCTCAATACGTCAAACCACAACTCGCCTCCTCCTCCAATCCAAAAGAAAATCAAACAGCCAAGCGGCTTGCCAATTCGGCTCATAAAATCCAAACTCATATATGATATAAACTTGTACCTTTTTGTCGGGAATTTAACTCTATCCCTTTCATCTGCTACCACTTCAACATATACCAATGTTATCCATTCCAATTGATCTCCAATCAGTTCATATCCTCAAATCCAAATCGAATTTCATTCGAACTCTAATATCAAATTCCAAATTATTGACTTATCAATTTGGTTCCATTCTAGATTATCTCTAATCCAGTTCAATTTTATTTAACTCGGTTCGAGTTAAATTTCAATTTATTTTTACCATCTCATTTTATTTAACTTCATTAGTTAAATTTTAATTCCAGAACTTAAGTTCCTGGGTTTCTTTCAAATCAATTTGAAACCACATACCAATTCAAAACCTTTGAATGTCTAAAACAACTTGTTTTCTCAAAACAATTCAAAACAAAATCTTTGGTAGTAATCCGTCACTTAGAACTCGAAAATGAACACTGATGATGTCTAGATTCATCATCAGAATCTATTTCCCAGCTATCGACGTGAGTTCAATACTATATCATTTTCAATTTGAAAAACATTTTCAAAATCTCCCAGGAACTTAAAATTTCCTTATTTTAAATTCCAAATTCTGATTTAAATTCATATTTAATTCAAACTATTTCATATATTACATTCATATGAATTCTGATTGGTCATTTATAACCATTTCACCCTTTTATAATCTTATTCGATTATAATAACAACCAACACAATCAATATACTATAATAATTTCAAGATATATATTTCTTCTATAAACAAATATATTTTGGGAAAAATTATTTCATTTACCCTCTTTCAAAACATACCATGACGGTTCATCGTATTCGAGTGTTTAGTAACCCTTATCGATACAGTGGATCAAACTGATCGACCAAAATTCATAAGCCACTCAACCAATAAATCTCCACAATATAAAACCATTTTATATTGAATAACAATTACGCGCTCATATATATACACTCAAACTCAATCTAGGATATTACTAATCCCATCTCTATCGAGTTATGCCACAGAGCCAAGGTAAATCTTAACCTAAGCTCTGATACCAACTGTAACGGCTGGAAATTTTCGACTCCTCGAGAGTCGAAATTCCCGAGACGTTAGTGAAAGAAAGTAGAGGGTGAGGAAGAAAAGATAGAACTAATAGAATAGAAGAAGAAGAAGAACTTACATCATCAGAGTAAACACGAATCTCACAGTGGAACGAATAAAATATAAAATAACTTTGAAATACAAATCAGTACTCGTATATACATACCATTTCAAAGTACAACACTTAACAACACAGCGGAATAATAATAGCTATAATCCTGAAGTCTCCTGCTCCAAGCTCTCCAAGTGTATCTATAAAATCCCGACTACTTGACTGCCCGTACAAATTTAGGCACCCAAGAGTTTAGGGAAAACAAACAAAATAAACTCCAGGTCAGTCATGGGACTGGTGTGAATAAAACTCCAACACTTGGTTAAATAAAGGATATCTTTCTGATATTATAATAATGTCTAAATACAAATAGATATCAATCTAGCAGAACGCTTGCATCTCACGTTCCACATACATAGTATACAAATAAAACCGTGAGCGCTTATTGGAGATTGGATTCCAACAGACAAGGTATGGGAGCACCTTCCGATCAGTGTACTCTAGAGGAGATACACTAGGGTTCAACAAGAACGTCTTGCAACCCGGCCACACATGACCGTTCACTCATTTAGCTTGAGTGTAACGAATATATTATCACCGATGGTTGGGATCAGCAACCATCCTTCCCGATAAGGGACAGCATTGAAATAGATTATAAAGAAGTACAATTGAATATTCTCTAGATGGTGATAATACACCCTGCTTGGGTATGGCCCAACTAGCCATGCTGCCTAGCCCAACTTCTGTTATTTTCCGGTTGTGAGGTTTTGAGGTCACGTTTATCACTTTGACAGATTATTTCTTCAATTACTTTGAATGCCACATCGTCATACCCGCCAAATCATTATCGATTTCTCAAGGCATCACGGGTATAAAAGCTAAGAGAAACGAATTTCTCCGCCACCAACGTAATACGTTTAAAGAGATCAACATATATGATTCGTTAAGAATACTTTGTCAGACACTCGTCCATATACGTTGTTCTGGGACTGAATAAACCGAAGGCACTATTCAGTGAATCCATCCTACCTAGGCTTTTCACAATAGCCCTTGCACTTCACTCCGTCTTCAATTATCTTCAGCGTACTTGATTCGCAACGCTTATGCTAATACGGAGTGGTTCTTCGGATAATAATCCAACCAGTCTCTCCATATTAACAACGTAAATATGGTCAAAACATTGATAGTCTGTGATTTAACTATCAAATGAAAACATGTCGGTGTACAAACAACGATCTTATTTCCTAATGGGAATTCGATCGATCAATCATCATATGTTCATATTTCCTTATTTCATATATTTAGAAAATATATGTTATTAATCATTGGAAAACATTTCCATAGGTTATTTTCACATCACTATTATTTCGCAACTATCAGTCCCTAACTGTAACTAGTATGAGAACAATTCTCTAAGTATCAATCCGGAAGGTCGAAACCAACATCAGATCGTCACTTAGAAAACCGTTCAACTTACCCTCTCCAGTCAGTTTCTGAATTTGCTTAACTCTATTTCTTAAATTCTTATCATGAAAACATTTCATTTTCTATGTTTAGAAAACATATCTGACTATATTTGGAAAACGTTTCCAAAACTCATTTACGGACTTCCAATGAACGTTGTATAAAACATCGTTTCGCTTAATCCATTTATCGCTTATTCCTAAACTTTATTCCTAATCAACCTTTTAGATCGAACCACAACTATTCCTTTGTCAATTCCGAAGTCAATCAAGTTGGGGTATAATTACCTCTCAGACCTTAATTTAACAATGTCCTTTACTGTGAAATAGATGAAGCTCATCACTCACTTTTTACAGTCATCTGTTTACGCAAATTCTCGGATTCAGGTTACGAATCCACTTCTTATATGACAACATTTGATTATAACTATAACGTTATAATTCCTACCCCTAAAATATCTAACCTAAACTATAAATTTATTTCCTAACTCGAATAATTTAACAGACACCTAATTTCTAAATCAATAACTAAATCTTGATTTAAACCCTGGAAAGTAAATAGTACTTTCCCGAATTCGCTATAATCGAATTCGACGTATAACTCTCTTTCGAGTAATCTCTATTCGATTAACTCTCCCTTTTTAATAACTGATATTCGATAAACTCTATTTCGATTAACTCCTATCGAATAACTAATATTCGAATAACTCTTCTTGGTTGGCTCTATTTCATTAACTCTTATCGAATAACAAATATTCGATTTTCTTAAATGTGTCAATTCTTATCGAATAACTAACATCCGATTTAACTTAAATGGATTTTCTCTTATCGAATAACTTATTCGATTAACTCAACTTGATTTTCTTAACTCGATTATCCCAACTCGATTACTTAACTCGATAAATCTTAACTCGATTACTTAACTCGATAACTTAACTTAACCGAAATCGATTAACTCAACTCTAATCGATTAACTTAATTTGATTTACTCCTTCGAATAACTAATTCGAATAACTTAATTGATTAACTCCTTTGAATAACTAATTCGATTTACTCTTCTCGAATAACTAAATTCGATTAACTCAAATTGAATAACTAATATTCAATTAACTCTTCGACTAACTCCTTTGGATTAACTGACTTCGAATAACTCCTTTGGATTAACTAACTTCGAATAACTCCTTTGGATTAACTAACTTCGAATAACTCCTTTGGATTAACTAACTTCGAAAAAATTCCTTTGGATTAACTAACTTCGAATAACTCCTTTGGATTAACTAACTTCGAATAACTCCTTTGGATTAACTAACTTCGAATAACCAATATTCGATAACTACTCTTCGAATAAATAATATTCGGTAACTCTTCTCAAATGAATAACATTTGATTTCTCCACTCGAATAAACTATATTCGATAACTCTTCCCTCGAATACACTATATTCGATAACTCTACTTCGAATAAGTGATATTCGGCAACTCTACTCGATTAACTCCACTTGGATAACTCTAACTGGTCAACTCTAACTGGTCAACTCTAACTGATCAACTCTAACTGGTCAACTTTAACTGGTCAACTCTAACTGTTTATCTTTAACTGGTAAACTTTAACTGGTTAACTCAAATGGTTTAACCTAACTGGTTAACTCAAATGGTTTAACCTAACTTGATTTACTTGTCTCGATTAACTGAACTAATCCACTTAGTTTAACTTAGTTAATTCACTTTGATTAACTCTAACCGATTTACTTAGTTTAACTCAGCTAATTCACTTTGATTAACCCAACTAATTTACTTTGATTAACCAATTAGTTTAACTTGACTAATTCACTTAGTTTGACGCAACTAATTCACTTTGATTTACAAATTAGTTTAACTTAACTAAGTCACTTAGTTTGACGCAACTAATTCACTTTGATTTACCAATTAGTTTAACTTAACTAATTCACTTCGATTAACCGCTTAGTTTATCTTAACTAATTTACTTTGGTTAACTTAACCAATTACTTTGATTAACTCGACTAACTTGCTTTGGTTAACCTAACAAATTACTTTGTTTAACTCGACTAACTTGCTTTGGTTAACCTAACCAATTACTTTGTTTAATCCTTTTATCACACTCTGGTTATAATTCCTACTTCTACAATATCTCCTTAAAATCCATATCGTGTTATACTTGTGTGCGAAGCACGTGTTTAAATCTATCCTTGTATAATTCTATTTATTTTCCAAACAAGTGTTCCTTTATTTATTCCATAAATAAATATTCCTTTATTCCATTTATTTATAATCTAAATAAATGTTCCTATATTTATTTCCTAAATAAATATTCCTTTATATTCTAATTCATTTATTTTCTAAATAAATGTTTCTATTTTATTTCATTTATTTTCTAAATAAATGTTTCCTTTTTCATTTATTTATTTTCTAATTAAATAAATGTTTTCCTTTTATAAAATCCTATCGATTTTATAAATAAGATTCATTTTCAATATAAACATTGAAAATCGGTATGTTATGGTATTCAATCATATCAAATCACGATGTTCAATATCGTCCAAGCACATATAATTTCCCACAGATTTTATATCACCTCATATAACAATATATGAAAAACAATAAAATAACTGTTGAGGAATCCAGTTGGATTCCTCCAACCTGTTTCCCTGCACCACAGATGTTAGACAACAATAGTATAATATTCTGATAAACAGAATCAACATATAACTATTTGACGGTTTATATATATATACGTAAATATATATATATATAAAATCTCTACTAACTGACTAGCAGTTCAATCAAACAGTCAACATACAGTCAAACAGACAATATTCAACAGTTCTAAGAATACACTGTAAAAATAGAACTATTTAGAGTTGGTGAGTTTTACTCACTTTGGACGATCATCGTCAATGACGATAACCATCGCTTGATTCAGACAATTTATTTTGCTATAAATTGTAACGGACTCCAATCGACTCGCGGTCAGTTCCATTGTGGAGTGCTCGTCCATACGATCCCGACGTGACTGACGGTTCGTCAATCTGATATTGTATGACCAAGATATCGCATTCACAAGTTAACGCATTTAATTCGAAATAAAAACATGGATATTTAAACTAATTGGGCTTAACTTTTGAACTAAGGCCCAGTACCCTTCTTAATATCCACGGCCACCTACATCATCTCCCCCAAATCGCGAATTCCTTCATCAGCAAAACCTCCCCATTTCCGTTCTTTCTCCCTTCCATTTGCACCTCAATCCTTCACGAAATTCCAAAACAAAAATCACTCGACACTCCTCATCTCCAGCCGCACACCCCCATACCAAAATCATCCAACTCGAACGGAAGGTGATTATCAGCGAACCCGCATCGCCCAGCTACAGCACCGAAACTTGTTAGCACCAAATCGAACCAGAGATTCACCCCATGTTCGAGACTTCCTCACGAGTTCAAACATCAACTCGATTTCGTGAATTGATGCACAAACGTGGAGTTTTCCCCAACCCTAATTCACTGTAGAAACTTCGACGCAATAGACTGACATCGGACCCTTCATGGTGGGTACGGGTATGAAGAAAATTTGCCAAGGATCACTAATATATGTAGTACATAATTTATTTATTTTTGTTTGAGTTTGTTTTGATTTTCTTGTATTGGGATTTTGCTTGTTGGACTGTTTATTTTTCCTGGCGGCTTGGGAACATTGTTCTGTGTTTTATAGAGGAGGGTTGTTGAGATTAGTGGCTGTACAAGGTGTTGGGTGGCCAGTTTTAGTCCTTAGAAAAAATTTGAGATATTTATTTCATTGTTTTATATTCGTTTAAGCATTCTAAAAATCCGTGTGACCACACACGATGCCCAAAAACCACGAAACTGGACACGTAAGTAGACTTCGACATTACGGACCCAACGGAACTGGTTTCGTCGAATTCCGACTCCGTTTGCAAAACCGGCTATTTTTAACGCTTTAAATAGCCTATTTAAATATATAAATATATTTAAATAAAATAAATTTAATTATAAATAAATTTATATTATCGTCTATATTCACAGTGGCATACCATACAGCTCCAGAATATTCCTGTATGTGTTTACAACTCGATATTACGTCGTCAGAGTTATATCGACGCTCGATTTCTATTTAAATCCTTATTTAAAATATAATTAAATCGTTATGGTCAAGGCGCTGCATTTCTGATAATTTGATTTGGACGTAACTCCAAATCTACACGACGAAATCCCGATCTTTCTCTTCCACTAGAAAGATATACTCCACCAGCTCCACACGTTTCTTGTTTCACAGAAATCCGATTTAAAACGGACCATGTATATCCAGTTGAAGTTCGAATCGCCAAATAGCGAACTGCCGCGCCATTTCGAGCTCGATTATAATTATATTATAAATTATACGTTCATCTATCGTTTATTTAATATATTCGTTATTTAAATAATTAAATAACTTAATTATTATACCTTACAAAATGCGCCATTACAGCGTTCCTCTAGATTTCTATTTATTTGATGTAGACATTATTATAATATCACTGGATTTGATATCAAAAATATTTTTGGTTATCATAAGGTAAAAACCATCCGTGTTTATGTGTGGATCGGTCTTACGATTATCATTACTTTCGAAAGGATTTTAAAGTTAAACAAATGGTTAGAGTTTACTCACACCAGTCCCATGACTGACCCAGAGTTTATTTTGTTTTGTTTTCCCTAAACTCTTGGGTGCCCAAATTTGTACAGGCAGTCAAGTAGTCGGGATTTTTCAGATTCACTTGGAGGAGTTCGAAGCAGGAGACTTCATTAGTTAGCTATAAACTATCATATTTTCCGCTGTGTACTATGTTGTATCTAGAAATAGGGGTTTATAACTATTCCAGGAATAACTGCTGTGCTCTGATGATGATATGTATGTACAGTTATTGATTTGTATTTCAAAAGTTATGTTATATAATATATTTTATTCGTTCTGCTGTGAGTTTGTGAATCTTCGTTTTCTTCTATTCTAATATTTCTTTCTTCCTATTTCTCATCCTCTAACTTCTTTCTAATAATGATTCGGGTTTCCGTGCAATTTGGGTTGGACGTGTGGGGTTATTAGTCGACTCAAAGAGTACAGAAATTCGGGCCATTACATATTCCGTATAATCATTTATTTACTTCTTATTACTTTCATTAAGTATTTTCACAAAAACGGGCTTTTAATCTTCCATATAACTGTTAATATTTTTATACAAAAGTTTCTTATTTAATTTCCAAATATCTCCTTTTATAAAATCCATTAATTTTATAAAATTCTCAAATTTACTATCCACTTCAAAATTTCTTTTTTTTAATCCTTTGATTTTATATAAATATTTTATTTCGATATATAGTTTGAGAATTCCCTTTTTACATTCCAGTATTACTTATGGTATTTAAAATACCATATAAAAAGACCAGTGTCATCCAAATATATCGAAATCAATCATGGATTATATATCACAATATACGAATAACAGCATTATAAATATTGAGGAATCCAATTGGATCCCTCCAACCTGTTTCCGTGCGTCCATAGATGTTAAACAATATAAATAACATCAATTTCATTTCAATATGAAATATTCTGATAAACAGAACCAATATTTAATTAATGATATATATATATAACTAGATCTATAATTTCAACCAATTAATTAGTAGTTCATCCAAACAATCACCACACAACAATCAATCATCATTTATCAATACTAAATTACGTTTATAAAAATATAAACTGGACATAGTTAGTAAATTTACTCACTTTGTTCGTTTAATGTTAAATAATGATAACTGTTCAATAGATCCAATCAGGCGTTTTATTTCGCCATAAATTGAGACGAGCTCCAAATCTCTCCAGATTAGTTCCGTTGTGTAGCATTCGCCCATACGATCCCAACGAATCTTGTTTCATCGGATTCTGATAACGTATAATAAAGTTATAAATATTATAAGTTATCATAGACATAAAGGTCATTAATGATTAAAATAATAATTTATTTAAACTTAATTACTTCTAAACCTTCATTAAGCCCGCCTAAACCCTATGCTAATTCTTTCTTCTCGTTTGTTTCTTCCATGAAAAACCCATAGCCGAAGTTTCTTCAATCCAAATATCTCCTTCTTCACTTCCTTTAAAATCAAATGAAAATCACCAATATTTATCTCATTCCATCCTCTTCCAAACCATACCCAAAACGTAAAGCTCGCACCAATCATATAAAATCCGACCTCGACAGTCTCCAGCTCTGTGCAATGATCCTCCAATCACTTTAAATTCGTGAAATTACCAAAAATTCAAAACTCTATCTATTCTCTACCCTAAATTCGAATACATGCTTATATCGAGCTCAAATCCCAAGATTTCAAAGAAAATGTCAACCCTAGAACATAACACACACGTTGGAAATTCTTGCAACAAACTAAAACAACTCTGAACCATTCAAAACTTACACCAAAAGGAAGAGATCCACTTCACAAATTCAAATAAGTTTGTTTTATGATTTGTAGGACTTTATTCGAATTTGAATGAATTTTTAAAACTCACGACATTCGGTTTGAAGAAGAAACTGGCGGCTATAACTCATTTGACCACGCAGAAAAGAATTGTTTGGGTTAGGGAGGTAGTGAGATATTTATAGAGGAGAAATATTTTTTTTTCGAATTTATATTAATTTATATCCAACTGTTATTTGTATTTATCTTTTAAAAATCCGTATGATCACATATGATATCCAATTCCGACGAAAATGGATGTACAACTACAGTTCAACATTACGGACCCAGCGAAACTTGTTTCGTCGAATTCTGAGTCCGTTTGCTCACACAACGTATTTTTAAAGTGATATTATTGGCTATTATTCACATTAAAATCACGCACAACCACATACTGACTCCAAAAATCATGAAATTTGAAATTTAACAATAATTTAATATTCTGAATCTAACAAAATTAATTTCATCGAATACAGAGGTCATTTGCAAAAATGGCTATTTTAAGGCTCTAAATATACCAATAAATATTAATATTTTCAAAAACAAATTAATTTAATATTAATAAAATAATATTATCGTATATATTCACATAGAATATCATACAGCTTTAAAATAAACATACTTGGATTTATAACTCGATATTTAAAATTCCATGTTAAATCGATGTTCAATTTGTATTACAATCCTTTTATAATCTAAATAAATCATTATAAATTATAAACGAATTCCATAGCGACTTTCTGAAAATTTGACTTGGACACAACTAACAATCTACAAGACGAAATCCCCATTTTTCTCTTCTATTAGAAAAATATCGTTCAACGGATTTGAAAGTTTCTTAGTTTAAAGAAATCCGACTTATAACGGATCCTGTATATTCAATTAAAGTTCAAAACTCAATATTACGAACTACCGTGACATTACCGTTTCGTTTAAATTATATTATAATTAATACATTCAACCATCGTTTATTAAATATATTCGTTATTATAATTCAATTCTAAACTGAATTAAATCTTATAAATAATCCAATTTACAAAATATTGTGAATTCAACGTAATTCCGATTATTTCGGAATTAAATATATTATTCTATTATTCATATTAATTAAATATTCAATATTATTTAATTTAAGTCATTTTAAATTACCAAATAGGTATTCAAATAATTAAATAAATTAATTAATAAACCGTTAAAAACATGGGATGTTACATTCCTTCCACTTTAAAAGAATTTCGTCCCCAATATTTACTAAGGTAAGAAAGATGCTACAAACCCTATAAACTAGGTTAAAAATGTTTGTTTTACTTCTTAATTTCAGTTTTAACTGAACGGATTTATTTCAGTTAAAATATTAATTCATTCTGATAAACAAAAATATTCAAAAATTACAAAAAAATTCTAACACCTTAAATTTTCGAAAAATTTCACCAGCTTCTTCTTTGCCTGACTCAATCGGTACAACTACAACTCACCTCTCTAAGCCTTCTCTAATCCAAAAGAAAATCAAACAGCCAAATAGGCTCATACAATCACCAAACTCATATAAAAATAAACTTGTACTCGGGTATATCATTATACCGCTTCCATCTGCTACGAATTCAGCATATACCAATGTCATCATAATCAAACTCCAAATATCCTCAAACACACCATTCGCTTATATCCAAGTCGAATTCCATCCTTAGCTCAAATCATATTCTCAATTCCAACTCTTAACTTACCAATTCTACATACTTAACCAAGCTAAGTTCCATTCATATATCCAATCAACCAATTAATTTCCCAAATCAATTATCTTCATCTCAAAATTCAAAATCTGGTTTTCTTTTTCAAAAATCAATCCATTTATTCTCCTTAGTCCAATTATATTCAAAGTCCTATTTTACTTGATATTGCTCTATTTCAATTCAATTAGATTCCTATTGGTATTACAAATTCTAATTTATTCTGTTTAATTCAAACAATCTCTTCCTGGGAGTTTTAAACAACTTCACTTTTCCCTAAAATCAAATTTTCCTTTCAGAATTTCAAAACAACTTGTTTTTCCAAAATAATTCGGAAACAATATCTTTGGTAGTAATCCGTCTCTTAGAAACTCAAAAATGAACACTGATGATGTGGCAACGTCATTAGAATTATTTTCCAGCGACCGAAGTGAGTTTAATAGTATATCACCTTTCAAAACCATTTCTTAAGCACTTCCATTTTGAAATCAGTTCAAAATATCCTTCTCAATGCTTGAAAACATTTCAAAATCTCCCATGAACTTAAAATTTCCGTATACTTAACTCAAATCTATTTACGAACAATTCTCCAACTTTCAAAGTTTTTAATTCCAATTCTGGGTTGAAATCAGCTTTAATACATTTCATAATACTTATATGAATTTTATTCGGTTATATATGCATAACCCGCTCAATTTTAATCTTATTCGATTAATATAACAACCAACATATCCAATATGCTTAATAATAATCTTAAGATAAATATTTTCTTTATATTAAAATATAGTTTGGGTAAAATTATTACATTTACCCTCTTTCAAAACATACTATGTCGGTACATCGTGCTCAAGTGTTTAGAAACTCCTACCGATACAGTGGATCAAACTGATCGAGCAAAATTCATAAACCACTCAACCAATGAATCTCCATAAAACAAAACCATTTTATATTAAATAACAAATACGCGCTCATATATATACGCTCAAACTCAACCTAGGGTATTACTAACCCTATCTCTATTGAGTTACGCCACAGAGCCAAGGTAATCACTTAACCTTCAGCTCTGATACCACTGTAACGAACTGGATTTTTGACCCCGATAATCGACATAAAACTCATGTCAACTATTCAAGCATCGAACATACCAGATCATTAATAGAAAGAAGTTAGAGGGTGAGAAATAGAAAGGAAGAAAGTTAGAATAGACAAAGAAGAAGATCACAACAAAATGAAATCAGAATAAACATGAATCTCACAGCGAAACGAATAAAATATATTATATAACATAAGTTTTGAAATACAAACTTATAACTGTATATACATACCATTTCAGAGAACATTACAACATCAAGCGAAAATAAACAACAACTATATAATCCTAAAGCCTCCTGCTCTAAGTTCTTCCAAGTATACCTGTAAAATCCCGACTACTTGACTACGTGTACAAATTTGGGCATCCAAGAGTTTAGGATTAAAAAAAAACTCTGGGTCAGTCATGGGACTGGTGTGGGTAAACTCCAACTAGTTGGTTTAACTTTTAATATCCTTTTTAAAGAAAGGATAATCGTAAGACCTATCCACATATAAACACAGATGGTTTTTACCTTACGATAAACCAAACCAAAATATTCTTTATATCAAAGCTTTTCTGATATTATAATAATGTATAAATCAAATAAATAAAAATTTAAATGGAAAGCTTGCATCCCACACTCCATATACATAATAAACAATCAAAAACCGTTGGCTCTTATTAGAGAATGGATTCCAACTGGCAAGTTATGGGACCGCCTTTCGATAGTGTATCTCTAGAGAGGAATACACTGGGTTCAACAAGAACATCTTTAAGTCTGGCTGAACATGACCGGCCACTCATTTCGCTTGAGTGTACCGAATGTATTATCACCAACGGTTGGTATCAACAACCATTTCCCGAAAGGGGAAGCATCGAAATAGATTAAAGAAGCAAATGGATTTTTCTCTAGATCAGGTGAAAATACACGCTAAATGAGGGCTACTCCCTTAGCCATGCGACCTACCGATTTCATACCATTTCCCGTTTTTGAACCTTGAGGTCATAACGTATCTTTTTGATAGATCAAACCTTTATTTACTTTGAATGCCACATCATCACACCCGCCAAATCACAAATTGATTTCTCCAAAAATACCACAGGTATAATGCTAAGAGAAACGAATTCCTCCGCCCCCAAACGTAAATACGTTTGAAGAGATCAACTTACACGAATTCCTCCGCCACCAAACGTAGATACGTTTGAAGAGATCAACTTACACGATCTATTAGATATACTTTGTCAAACATTCTTCCATATAAGTTGTCCTGAGACTGGACAAACCGAAGGCACTATTCTGTAACTCATCTTAGGCAATTTCTACCTAGGATTTGCCAAAACGGCCCTTGTATAAACTCCATATTAAATTATCTTCATAATATTTGATTCGCAACGCTAATGCCCATACGAAGTGGTTTCAGTTAATAATCTGATCCGGTCTCTCCGTATTGACGATGGAAAAATGATCAAAACTTTGATAGTCGATTATTTAACTGTCAAAGGAAAACATCTATACACACAACGATCTTATTTCCAAATGGAAATTTTATCAATCAATCATCAATCAACATTTTCCCCTTTAAATTAATTTATCATTAATTTATTCATTTCCCCATATCCCATTTCCATATATTCATAAATTCTTATTTTCTAAATGTATAAAATATATGTTATTAACATTGGAAAACATTTCCATTTCTTATTCACTCAACATTACTATTCTACATCCCTTAGTCCCTAATCGTAAACCAGTAAGAGAACAACTCCCTACGTATTAACCCCGAAGGCCAAAACCAACATCGGATCAATACCTAGAAAGCCATCCAACTTAACTAATCTCCAGTCAGTTTCCAATTTGCTTCATCCCATATAAATTTTTATTTCCGAACCTCACATTTCCTTTACACTATTTTCATTTGCAAAATCTTTTCTTTAAACCATTATTCACTTCGATCGTGAATAATATATCTTTTATAATCAAATCAGTTTGATTTTGCATTAAAATAGTGACTCAAATCCAATTTTTTTTCTTTATACTTCAATTTATAGAATTATTCATACAAAATCTCCTTTTTTACTTTTAACAGTTAAAATCTCATTTATAATTCAAAGTTAAGTTCAAATTTCATTAAAATATTGATTTCAAAACCAATTTTTACTTATCTATGTAAATTCGGACTTATATTTTAATTTATCCGGTGATAAATATTTTAATTAATTTATAAACATCGTTTATAAATTAAATCTTCCCAATTTATCTGTTAAAAACAGATTTCTGTTAAATATCTAGTTTTCCCATTATTCTTTTATAACTGGCAATTTCCTTTTTATGATTCTATAAATTTTCCAAATATCATATTTATTCTATATAGTCATTTATTTACTTCTTACTACTTTCATTAAGTATTTTCACAAAAAACGGGCTTTTAATCTTCCATATAACTGTTAATAATTTTATACAAAAGTTTTTTATTTAATTTCCAATTATTTCCATTTATAAAATCCATTGATTTTATAAAATTCTTAAGTTCCCTATCCACTTCAAAATTCCTTATTTTTAATCCTTTGATTTTATATAAATATTTTATTTCAATATACAGTTTGGAAATTCCCTTTTTACATTCCAGTATTACTTATGGTATTTAAAATACCATATAAAAAGCCTAGTGTCATCCAAATATATCGAAATCAATCACGGATTATATACCACAATATATGAAAAACAATATTATAAATATTAAGGAATCCAGTTGGATCCCTCCAACCTGTTCCCCAGCATCCAAAGATGTTAAACAATATAAATAACATCAATTCCATTTCAATATGAAATATTTTGATAAATAGGATCAATATTTAATTAACGATATATAGCTAGATCTGTAATTTCAACTAATTAATTAGCAGATCATCCAAACAATCATCACATAGCAATCAATCATCATTTACCAATACTAAATTATGTTTATAAAAATATAAAATGGACATAGTTAGTGAGTTAACTCACTTTGGTCGTTTATCGTTAAATAACGATAACCGTACAATTGATCCAATCAGGCGTTTTATTTCGCCATAAATTGAGACGAGCTCCAAATCTTTCCAAATCAGTTCCATTGTGTAGCATTCGTCCATACGCTCCCAACCGATCTTGTTTCGCGGATTCGGATAACGTACGGTAAAGTTATAAATATTATAAGTTGTCATAGACATAAAGGTCATTAACAATTAAAATAATAATTTATTTAAGCTTAATTACTTCTAAACCTTCATTAGGCCCGCCTAATCCCTATGTTAATTCTTTCTTCCTCATTTGTTTCTTCCAGGAACAACCCATAGCCGAAGTTTCTTCAATCCAAATATCTCCCTCTTCACTTCCTTTAAAATCAAATAAGAATCACCAATATTTACCGCATTCCATCCTCTTTCAAACCATACCCAAAATGTAAAGCTCACAACAACCATGTAAAATCCGACCTCGACAGTTCTCCGGCTTTGTACAATGATCCTTCGATCACTTTAAGTTCGTGAAATTACCAAAAATTCAAAACTCCATCTATTCTCTACCCTGAATTCAAATATATGCCTAAATCGAACTTAAATCCCAAGATTTCAAAGAAAATGCCAACCCTAGAACACAACACACACGCTGGAAATTATTGCAGCAGACTAAAACAACTCTGAACCATTCAAAACATACACCAAAAGGAAGAGATTCACTTCACAAACTCAAATAAGTTTGTTTTATGATTTGTAGGATTTTATTCGAATTTGAATGAATTTTTAAAACTCACGACATTTGGTTTGAAGATGAAACTGATGGCTATAACTCATTTGACCACGCATAAAAGAATTGTTCCGGTTAGGGATGTAGTGAGATATTTATAGAGAAGAAATATTATTATTTTTAGTCGATTTTATTAATTTATAGCCTACCGTTATTTATATTTTGTCTTTTAAAAATCCATATGATCACATATAATATCCAGTTCCGATGAAAATGAATATGCAGCTACAGTTTGACATTACGGACCCAACGAAACTTGTTTTGTCGAATTCCGAGTCCGTTTGTTCATGCAGCGTATTTTTAAAGTCAAATTATAGACTATTTTTCACATAAAATCGCGCATGGCAACATACTGGCTCTAAAAATCATCAAATTTGAAATTTAACAATAATTTAATATTCTGGATCCAACAAAATTAATTTTGTCGAAAACGGAGGTCTTTTGCAAAAATGGCTATTTTTAAGGCTTTAAATATACCAATAAAATATTAATATATTCAAAAACAAATTAATTTAATATTAATAAATTAATATTATCATATATATTCACATACAATATCATACAGCTTGAAAATAAACATACTTGGATTTATAACTCGATATTTAAAAATCTAAGTTAAATCGATATTCAATTTAAATTAAAATCCTTTTATAATGTAAATAAATTGTTATAAATTGTAAACGAATTCCATAACGACTTTCTGAAAATTTGATTGGACATAACTAACAATCTACAACATGAAATCTCCATTTTTCTCTTCCATTAGAAAAATATCGTTTAACAGATTCGAACATTTCTTGTTTCTAAGAAATCCGACTTATAACGGATCCTATATATTCAATTGAAGTTCCAAACTCAATATTACGAACTACTGCAACGTTACATGTTCGTTTTAAATTATGTTATAATTAATACGTTCAACCCTCGTTTATTAAATATATTCATTATTATAATTCAATTCTAAACTGAATTAAATCTT
This sequence comes from Allium sativum, assembly GCA_030737875.1. NCBI lineage: Eukaryota > Viridiplantae > Streptophyta > Magnoliopsida > Asparagales > Amaryllidaceae > Allium > Allium sativum. The sequence continues at coordinate 45,036,580 of CM060919.1, read as the reverse complement.
ATAAATAATCCAATTTACAAAATATTGTGAATTCAACTTAATTCTGATTATTTCAAAATTTAAATATATTATTCTATTATTCATATTAATTAAATATTCAATATTATTTAATTCAAGTCGCTTTAAATTACCAAATAAATATTCAAATAATTAAATAAACTAATTATTAAACCGTTAAAAATACGGGACGTTACACAAGTACTTAACTTATTTGAACTTAATTAAGCAAGTTAAGTTATAAAATTAATACCGCAACTTATACTTTATATATCGTGCAGATCGAAGGCAAACTACTTGCGTAGGTTTGTTTGCTGAACGGAAGGGAATACGAAGAGTGAAAGGAAGGAGCTAATACACGAGAACAGAAGATTATTAGGCTCCAGCCAAAGTAATCAGCCACGTTAATTATAATTAAAAGTTAATTAAGAATTTAATTATTTAATTTAAACCATATGTTAAAACCATTAATAACTCAGTCGTTTGTTGTTAGAATTCAAAAAATAATATACCATTGGAATCGTCTTGATGGATACTACGTCATGGAACTAAGTTGGACAATACTGGAGACAGATGGAATTTACAGTTAAATTAGACGACTATTTAATTTAACTGTAACCGAACCGAAAATATATTAGACTAAGGTGAGTTAAACTCATTCAGTTCTTCCCACTTATATTTTATATAAGTCGGGTTTTTATTTGTGTGTTATGGTTGCTAATGGTTGCCTATTTGTTAATTATATATTCATATATTGATTGAACTGATGAAACTAAACTATGATTAATTTCATACAAACACTAAATCGTTATTTTAACGATTGGACCCAACCGAGTTAACTTACCTTATTGGTCACGTTTATAAAATAAATGTGTTAAATTGTTTGTTAATATTAAATAAATTGGTTGAGGTTAAATAGCCGTTATTTGTTGTTATAGAAATAACCAATTAAATTGAATTGAATGAATTTATTTGAGATAATCTATTTTGATGCGGGGAAGAACAGGTCGGAGAGATCCAACTGGATTCCTCAAATATATTATATATTATTTATTTTCGTATTAACATTATATGAACTGTTCTGATTAGATGATTGATTTGGTTGTTGACTGTTGAACTGAAGTTCAAAGTTTGTATTGTTTAAATCAATGTGTAATATTGGTTGAGTAATTGGCAGTATATGGCCTATAAATCAACCGTTTTCGCATATTGATTTACCATCAGGTAAATCGAAAGAAGTTAAGTTATAAAATTTATTTTATAACTAAAGATTGTTTTTGGTATATATTATTTTGAATAAAAGTTATTAAAAAGAAATAAATGGTTATTATTTATTATTTAAATTTATAATTGATTATTAAATGATTTGATGAAGTAAATTTTGATGTTAGGTAGATTTATAAGCAAGAGAGCATAAAATTAACCTAACAGATAAGAATTAGATAATTGTTTTTAAGAAACAATTAAATGATTTTTTTAACTTAGTTATATTAATTAATTTAAAAGAAGGACTATAATTTGAATTAGTAATGAATTAATCGTGTATTGAGTTGACTAAGTCAATAATTTAACTGGGATTGATTATTAAATTAATTTATTTTGAATTAATCTAGTGAAATAGCTTAATGAATATTTGTTTTAATTTTAACAAGATTTTAAAAAGGAAATTACTATTTATTTTAGTAAATAAAAGAAATTAACTACTGCTACAGTACTTAACGATTAAAGTAAATTATTATTTTAGTAATAATTTAAGAGATTATTTTTAATTGAAATAAATTTAAAAAGTAATCAAAGTTGAAATGAAATGTAATTGAATTGTGAAAGGAGTTAATGAACGACTTTTATATTAAAAACCGAGTTTTTATAAAGTTGAAAAGGAATTTTAAGCGAATAGGATAGCTTAAATTAATGTTCACTTATTGTTTGAATTAAGTAAAAGGAAATTGAGAATAAAAGTGTGATAGCCCTCCCCGCACTAGCCGACATTTCCAATGAAACATGCTGTGTCGATACCCAACCAGCACGGGACGATCGTCAAAAAAAAAGAGACGATGCATCATCAAAGAACTTGTAGTGTATCTCACAGCGCATGGAACAAAATATAATAATAACATAACTTGATATAAGATAGGTGAGACAGTGCATAAGCTGAAATCTAAACCATCATAGCAGCGGAAAATTCAAAATACAGCTTATTACAACTTTAAAACTGTCTCTAAAGAAAAATGGGGAAAGTACACTACTAATGCCCAAAGTAGCGACCAACAACAACACAGGGAGAATATATGGGGATAATACGTGTAAGCCTCCTGCTCGTCTCTGGACAGCTACTCGTGCATAACCAACTAACCTATCTCTAGTCTGCTCGTTTAAGAGAACCCAGAGTAATAAGAAGAGACATAAAACTCTGGGTCAGAAAAAAGTCTGGTATGAGCGATAAGCAACAAAAACAGAACAATAATAGGTATACATAACCATACTTAAACCTGGACCTGCAACCAAAGAGTTAGCACAACAGGATGTACACTACTCTAAGGTGACACTAACATATGGTGTGAGATTAATGGGGAGGGGGTGTGCATGTCATGGTGATATCAAACATAGAAATCATCCTTACATCTCTCATTCTATGCGTAAAACATACGATATCTACCACTTTGATCACCCAATCCTTTGCTACATTCACTTTGCCCTATGGAGTCACGATGACCCCACTGCACTGATCCATAGCCACTAATCCTTTGCTATGTCCACTCTTCCCCATGGAGTCATAACAACTCCACTACACTGGATCATAGCCTTGCTACGATACTTTGCCCCTATGGAGTTATGACAACTCCACTACACTGATGCATAGCAAATATCCATCTCTTAGTGGTGAGTCAAAGCTATAGACATTGATAAACCCTTTGCACACGTCTCGTAGCAAAGTCCAACTCATGAAGTTAGCTCGTTGGTTCCCCTCTGGATCCTAAGCTACCACTCCTCATTTGGACTTCCTTTGCATCTTGGGTTTTGGTCTACTCCGGATCGGTTCGGAAACAGCTCCATTTGGTTCAGTTCGGTCCTCCTAAAGTAGTTTGGTTCGTGATCATCCACATCGGGTCGGCTCGGCTTCCCCATCCTGGTCGGTTCGGTTCGTGACATACACTCCGGGTCGAGTCGATTTCCCCATCCTAGTCGGTTCGGTTCGTGACATACACTCCGTGTCGGGTCGAGTTCCTTCACCGGTTCGGGTCGTGATTCCAGGTCGTGGCTCCAAGCTCTGGCTCGTGATTTTAGTTAGCTCGTGATGTGATTCGGTTCAGAGAAAGGTAGTGGTCCAGCTCGTGGGTCGTGATGACCTGGTCACAAACGGGTCGGGTTGTGAGGCGATGCCACGATCGGGGTAGGGCGATCCGATCCGGTCCAAATTCCTGCAACTTTTCTAGCATGCTATTTACGCCACACGATGGCGTTTTCGACTAATCTAACTTTTCTATGCAATCAAAAATCATTCCAGACAGTAATAGCAACATGTATAATCAACCATAAACACCAAAACAACAATTTAACACGTTTATATGGATCAAACATACCCAAAACCTATGTTTTTCCCTTAATCCCCTTAATCATGATTTAACCCTACAATTAGCAAAACATGTCTAAATTAACCCAGATTTCTAACAGAGGCATAAAATAATATTTTAGAATTTTACAAAATTTTCAAGATTTTTCTGGGCCATAATTTCGCTAATTATCACTAATCACCCTTAATTAGCCGCAATTAGTGAAAAACAATGCAAATCACTCGCCTTAGCCACAAATAAAATCTTAGATCTGAAACTCTACTATTTTGGATCAAATTACAAGGCAACACAGCAGCACCAACTCTGATTTGGTGTTGATTTGCCTTGGTTTGATGTAGTAAGCTAATACGCGATTAGAAAGCGATTTGGGATGATTTTAGAAGGCGGAGGCCATGGCTAGGGTTAGAGAAATGTTTTAGGCAGCCGAGAAAATGAAATAAAATCGTTTCCTAACTGATTTCAGCCTTCCCATAACCCTAATCCCGAAATGGGTTATGGGCCTAGCTGTTAATCATCTTAATTAGGCGCGGTTAAGCTGTTTTCCACCTTACAAACCTTGTCTCTGCCATATCTCCCAAACGACAAGTTCGTTTGATCAATGTGACCACTCTAAAACAATAATCCGAATCCAATGGTAGTGGTTTCAGGTCAAAACTCCTTACCAATCAAAAGTTATATGCGAAACAAGATTCGTCACGGGTAAAACAGTCATTTAAAAATCGGCAAAAATCGCGAACATGGGAAATGACCCCAATAGTTGATCCCCAAAGTTACACGACCGTACAACTTCATATGAAAAAGAAATAAATATTCTACGATCCTTCGATACGTAGAATGCGTGTCGTTACGTTCTCCCCCCTTCAGAAATTTCGCCCTAGAAATTCCTAAATCAAAACATACAAAGGTTCCCGCATGCATAACAGTCATTTACAAACAATCAAACACACATAACAACGCAACAAGTCTATCCTAACATGCAGTTTACTAACAAGGGAATAACTATCGCTATTAAAATCTTACCAGGCAAAGAGCTCTGGATGCGACTTCCTTATGCTCTCCTCTTTTCCCAAGTACAGTCATTTTCATTCTCGCCCTACTGAACCTTAACCAGTTTCACCTTCTTCCTTCGATGTTGCTTCGTACCGTGCTCGACAATACGGATCGGCCTGCGGTTCCCAATCGCCTCGGGTTCTATTTCGATGTCATCCAACTGGTCCAGTGAAATAGTCATATCGGGGTCATGCACGAACTTCCATAACTGGGAAACATGAAACACGTTATGAACTCCCGCCATATTGTCTGGCAACTCAACTTTATATGCCAAATTCCTAACTTTCTCGAGAACTGGGAATGGACTAACAAATCTTGGTGCTAACTTGCCTCTCCTACCAAATCGAATCACGCTCTTTAACGGAGAAATCTTGACAAATACCAAGTTGTCAACGGAGAATTTCAAATCTCTTCTCCGCTTATTAACATAACTCTTCTGCCTATCTTGAGCAGCGTTCATTCGCTGTAGGATAACCTTGATCTTGTCTGAAGTTTCTCTTATTACATCTGACCCAAGCACAAACTTCTCACTGGTTTCCAGCCAACATGATGGTGAGTTGCACGGTCTTCTGTACAAAGCTTCAAATGGAGCCATACCAATACTGAACTGATAACTATTATTATATGCGAACTCAACGAGATGCAAATGGCCATCCCATGACCCTCCAAAATCCAATATACAAGCTCTCAAGAGATCTTCTAATACAGGATCACCCTCTCTGTCTGACCGTCGGTTTGAGTATGGTACATGGTACTGAGATGTAATTCTGATCCTAAAGTCTCTTGTAAGTTCTTCCAAAACCCACTAGTAAACAATGGATCTCGATCACTCACAATGCCTTTGGGTACTCCATGAAATCTCATTACCCACTTCATATACAATTCTGCTAACTTAGCTGCCGTTCTGTTCGACTTGACCGGTATGAACCTTGCACTCTTGGTCAATCGATCTATAATCACCCAAATACTATCATGACCCAATCTAGTCCTCGGCAAACCGTCGATGAAATCCATGGAGACTTGTTCCCATTTCCATTTAGGAATTTCTAATGGTTGCAACAAACACTAGGTTTCTTTTGCTCAGCTTTAACTAGCTGGCAGTTCATGCATTTGGATATAAACTTCCCAACGTCTCTTTTCATCCCTTCCCAGTAGTTGTTCTGCTTTATGTTTCGATACATTTTGTTACCACCGGGATGTATAGTCAGTTTTGAGTGATGACATTATCTAAGAACTTCATATCTCAATCCATTTACATTGAGCACAACTAGTCTCGCATTCTTTCTAAGCCATCCTTCTCGATCAAGCCCATACTTGTTCACCTCCTCACTGTCGATACCCATCTCTAACTTGGAGATGATTTCCAATAAGTTAGGATCGTTTCTCTGACTGGAACTAATCTGCTCAATCAAAGTGGGTCTGATCGTCAAACTTGCTAACATTTCTGAATCTAATTCGCACTTTGGTCTGAAATCATACCCAGCGATATACTCCAGTTGCTTCCATTCCAGAAACATAGCTCCTAAACTGGCATGTATTATACTCAATACATCAGCTACCGCATTGCCCTTTCTTGGTGTATATGCGATATCGAAATCATAGGAAGCTAAGAATTCTAACCATCTTTACTATCGGAGATTTAGATCTTTCTGAGATAAAAGATACTTTAACGACTTATGATCGGTAAACAACTCGAACCTTTCTCCCAAGAGATAGTGTCTCCACATCTTCAATGCGAACATGATTGCTGTCAATTCCGAATCATGGGTAGGATATCTTTTCTCATGCGGTTTCAACTGTCGAGTAGCATAAGCTACAACCCTACCTCTTTGCATCAATACAGCACCTAGTCTAGTACCACGTGCATCTGTGTATACTATCATCTCTTCATTCCCTTTAGGAATGAATAACACTGGCGCACGCGTCAACTTTTCCTTTAGACCCTTGAATGCATTTTCACACCTTCCGTCCCAGACAAAAGCTTGATTCTTCTTGGTCAACTGAGTTATCGGTGCCGCTATCTTGGAGAAGTCCTGGATAAACTTACGATAATATCCAGCCAATCCCAAGAAACTTCTTATGTCTGTTGCATTCTTGGGCGTAGATCAATCTTGTACCATAGCCACCTTCGCAGGCTCCACGGCAATCCCATTCTCTGAAACAACATGGCCCAAGAATCTCACTTCCCTCCTCCAGAAGTGACACTTAAAAAATTTCGCTTTTAATTGGTGTTTCCTCAACACCTCCATCACTGTCATCAAATGTTCCTTGTGTTCTTCCTCTGTCCTCGAGTAAACCAAGATATCGTCCATGAACACAAGAACAAACTTATTCAATTGATCCCTGAATACCCTATTCATAAGATCCACAAAATATGCTGGTGCATTGGTTAATCCAAATGGCATGACCAATCACTCATAGAATCCAAACGGCGTTCGAAAGGACGTTTTAGGAATACTCTCAGCTGCTACTCGGAGCTGATGAAATCATGTCGCGAGGTCCAACTGGGAGAACACTCTTGCTCCTTCAGTTGATCAAATAGGTCATCTAACTGTGGAAGAGGATACTTATTCTTCCTAGTCACTTTATTCAACTCGCGATAGTCCACACATAAACGAAGTGAACCATCTACCTTTGTGGAAAATACGACTGGTGCTCCCCACTCGGAAACACTTCTTCTGATAAACCCCTTCTTCAAAATATCACTTACTTGCATCCCGAGCTCTCGCTGCTCCCTTGGTGCCATACGACGAAGTGGCATCATTATAGGTCTGGCATCTTTCACTAAATCAATACGGAACTCAATCTCTCGGTGTGGTGGAAGTCCGGTCAAATCCTCAAAGATATCCGAATACTGGCCAGCAATGGGAACCCCAAACAACTCGTCCTGCGGAATGTCGAGGGAATTTAGAAAACTAGCCATTACCTCATCGCTAGGTAGGCCACCAAACACTACCCTCCGCCCATCATCTGCCCTAATAGTCACCGAAAATCCCTCACAGTCTACCATCACAACATATATTTGGAGCCAATCGACTCCCAAAATAATGCCAAACCCAGTAAAGCCCAAAACAAAGCAATTACGTACAAACATACATCCATGACTCGATAAGATCAAATCACGACAAATCATGCTAAGGCTAGTCGAACAACCAATCGGGTTCGTCACAACTAAAGGGCTATTGACTCTCGGGTTCTAATCCCAATCTATCTACCAGGTCACTAGATATGAAGGAATGGGAAGCCCTAGTATCAAACAATACTCAAACAGGAACATCATAAATAGAAAGCATATCTTGAATGACAACATTCTTTCCTTTCTCCGCCGCAGTTGTGGCATTCGACGAAGAAGGAACAACATTGATAGCATAAGCTTTCACAATCTGCTTCTCTTTCAGAGGTTGTGGACACTTATCCTTATGATGTCCCAGTTGGCCGCAGTTGAAGCACTTCTTGTCCGCTAGCATAATGGCCCTTCTTGCCACAGCTAAAGCACTCTACATCTTTCCTGTCTTTCTTTTTCTGACCATCCTTGGTCTGATTCCTTTTATTCTGAGAACTATTCTTGCCTCCATCGCTTGCATGTGGCTTTGACCCCTCTGCAGATGAAACAACGACTTCAATCTTGGGCTTAGGATAAAGGTTCTCTGATCTCAATGCTTTCCCAACAATCGATTCAAAAGTCTCATCAATATGGTTTATAAGCCTTTCCCCCAAGTACTGATCTAAGACTGTTATGAACTTCTCATTCTTCTTCTCGGGAGTGTCAATGAGGGATAATCCATACTTCGATAAAGTCGAACTCAGAAATATACTCTGAGACTGCCTTACCATTCTGTTTAAGCTCCAAGAACTTCCTAAACAATTCTGACTTCTGGGCAGCTGGGATAAACTTATCAGTAAAGCGGGTCTTAAACTGATTCCAAGTAACTTGATCATCAGGAGTAGCTTCTTTAAAAAAATTCCACCAATTCATAGCCCGTCCTTGAAGCTGACGGGATGCTAGCTTTCTCTTCATCGCATCCTCGATACCCAAATCTTCGAAGATGTGCTCACAGCTATCAAGCCAATCCTGAACTTCTGTAGCTGATTCCGTTCTGTGGAACGGCTTCCCACTAAGACTAGTGTAATTCTTACAGAGCTTGGCGAAATCGGCCCTAGGCGCTTGCACCACTGCAACACCACCATTTACTGCAACATTAGGAGCCGCCCTCTGAACATCCCTAAGCATCGCTCTCATGAAGTCAGTGAACATTGTCCTCATAATAGGAGCATTCCTATTATTGGCTCCTAAACCAGTATTCCTCGTATATCGGCTCATCGTTCAATTTGTAGGGAGAAAACGATTAACCATTTCTTCAGTGGTGCCAGTGCAGTGCGAGCTCATCCTTAGATATACCAATAGTACATATATAGCTTTTGAAAACCAAAATATCACAAATACGCACTCTCATATATGTACTATCTCTCCCTGGTGTCATTCCATAGGTTAACTACGCAACCTAGAGCTCTGATACCAAGTGTGACAGCCTGCCCCGCACTAGCCAACATTTCCAATGAAGCGCGCTGTGTCGATGCCCAACCAGCACGGGACGGTCGTCAAAAGAAAAGAAAGAAAGACGATGCAATATCAAAGAACTTGTAGCATATCTCACAGCACATGGAACAAAATATAATAATAACATAACTTGATATAAGACAGGTGAGACAGTGCATAAGCTGAAATCTAAACCATCGTAGCAGCGGAAAATTCAAAATACAGCTTATTACAACTTTAAAACTGTCTCTAAAGAAAAATAGGGAAAGTACACTACTAATGCCCAAAGTTGCGACCAGCAACAACACAGGGAGAATATATGGGGATAATACATGTAAGCCTCTTGCTCGTCTCCGGACAGCTACTCGTGCATAAACAGCTAACCTATCTCTAGTCTGCTCGTTTAAGAGCACCCAGAGTATTAAGAAGAGACATAAAACTCTGGGTCAGATAAAAGTCTGGTATGAGTGATAAGCAGCAAAAACAGAACAATAATAGGTATACATAACCATACCTGAACCTGCAACCAAGGGTTAGCACAACAGGATGTACAATACTCTAAGGTGGCACTAACACATGGTGTGACATTAATGGGGAGGCGGTGTGCACATCATGGTGATAGAAAACATCAAACATAGCAATCATCCTCACATCTCTCACTCAGTGCGTAAAGCATACGATACCTACCACTTTGATCACCCAATCCTTCGCTACGATCACTGTGCCCCATTGAGACACGATAACCCCACTGCACTGATCCATAGCCACTAATCCTTTGCCATGTCCACTCTGCCCCCATGGTGTCATAACAACTCCACTGCACTGGCTCATAGCCTTGCTACGATCACTTTGCCCCCATGAAGTTATGACAACTACACTGCACTGATCCATAGCCAATATCCACTCTCAGTGGTTAGTCAAAGCTATAGACATTGATAACCCCTTTGCACACGTCCCATAGCAAAGTCCAACTCATGAAGTTAGCTCGTTGGTTCCCATCTGGATCTTGAGCTACCACTCCTTATTTGGACTTCCTTTGCATCTCGGGTTTTGGTCTCCTTCGGATCGGTTCAGAAAACAGCTCCATTTGGTTCGGTTCAGTCCTCCTGAAGTAGTTTGGTTTGTGATCATCCACATCGGGTCGGGTCGGCTTCCCCATCCTGGTCGGTTTGGTTCGTGACATACACTCCGGGTCGGGTCGACTTCCCCATCCTGGTCGGTTCGGTTCGTGACATACACTCCGGGTCAGGTCGAGTTCCTTCACCGGTTCGGGTCGTGATTCCTGGTCGTGGCTCTAAGCTCTGGCCTATGGTTTTAGGTAGCTCGTGATGCGGTTCGGAGAAAGGTTGAGCTCCAGCTCGTGGGCCGTGATGCCCTGGTCACAAACGGGTCGGGTCGTGAGGCGGTGTCACGATCGGGGTAGGGCGATCCGATCCGGTCCAAATTCCTGCAACTTTTCCAACAAGCTATTTACGCCACACGACGGCGTTTTCGACCAATCTAACTTTATGCAATCAAAAATCATTCCAGATAGTAATAGCAACATGTATAATCAACCATAAACACCAAAGCAACAATTTAACATGTTTATATGGATCAAACATACCCAAAACCCATGTTTTTCCCTTAACCCTCTTAATCATGATTTAACCCTACAATTAGAAAAACATGTCTAAATTAACCCAAATTTCTAACAGAGGCATAAAATAATATTTTATAATTTTACAAATTTTTCTTGATTTTCCTGGGCCATAATTTCGCTAATTATCACTAATCACCCCTAATTAGCTGCAATTAGTGAAAAACAATGCAAATCACTCACCTTAGCCACAAATAAAATCTTAGATATGAAACTCTGCTATTTTGGGTCAAATTCCAATGCAGCACAACAGCTCCAACTCTGATTTGGTGTTGATTTGCCTTGGTTTGATGTAGATTAAACTAATACGCGATTAGAAAGCGATTTGGGATGATTTTAGAAGGTGGAGGCCATGGCTAGTGTTAGAGAAATGTTTTAAGCAGCTGAGAAAATGAAATAAAATCGTTTCCTAACTGATTTCAGCCTCCCCATAACCCTAATCCCGAAATGGGTTATGGGCCTAGCTGCTAATCTTCCTAATTAGGCCCGGTTAAGCTGTTTTTCACCTTACAAATCTTGTCTCGGCCATATCTCCCAAACGGAAAGTCCGTTTGATCAATGTGACCACTCTACGGAACGTTAAACCATCATCTGAATCCAATGGAAGTGGTTTCAGGTCAAAAATCCTTACCAATCAAAAGTTATAGGTAAAACAAGATTTGCTAGGGATAAAACGGTCATTTTAAAATCGGCAAAAATCGTGAACATGGAAAATGACCCTAATAGTCGATCCCCAAAGTTACACGACCGTACGACTTTATATGAAAAAGAAATAAATATTCTACGATCCTTCGACACGTAGAATGCGGGTCATTACAAAAAGGGTTTATATTAAACCAGAATTATATAAAACGAAGTTTATACAAAGAGATGAGGAGTTAAAGCGTTAATTAAATTAACGTTACGTAATAATGGAATTATGTAAAATTGGGGAAATAGAAATAAGAATTTCAAAAGGGGAAATGGTTTAATGGATTGGAAAATGGGATTTTTGAAATGGTATGTGGTAATGGATTTTGAAATAAAATCCATGTTATAAAATAAATTAATTTAAGGAATTTAAAGTAAGAGTGAATGTTTGATAAGCATTTATTTAATCAACGAATTAAGTAATAATAGTGGTATTTGATAATGATATTTTCAAAAATAAGAAATGGATTATAAAATCATGATAAAATAGTAAAATGGGATTTGTTTTAATATTAGAATGAAATATCAGATTTGGAATTACTACTCATTTCTATCTTGAAATAAGGACGTTGTTGATCAAGGTCTGAGAGGTAATTAAAATACCACAACTTGAACGACTTCAGGATTATATGAGGATGATATTAGTTGTAATGGTAAAGAGGTATTAAAGGATTTATTATTTCCATATGAGAAATAATAAAGTAATGGAAATAAAATACTTGAGAATATATATAATGAGATTTCCAAAGTAACGGAAATGGAAAGATAGGAGAATATATATATATATATACATGTTTATATAATGATATTCCCGAACTAAAAGAAATAAAAAGAGAATGTGTCAAATTATAATGGTATTTTTGAGATAAAAAGGAAATGAAAAGGGAGCTTGGAATGGATTTATTCTAAAAAATTAGGGTTGGGTATTATTTCAAATAATAAAACAAGAAAGATTTCGTAACGTGGTTTTACGAGCAATAAGATGAATTTATTTCCTAGTTATAGATAACGGATAATGAGATAATAAATGTTTTGAAAACGATAGAAAAATAGAAAATTAGATATGATTATAATATATTTCCCTAAGTATTAAAATAAAATAGTTCTGAAATAAATCTTATGTGAAATAAGAAGTGAAAAGCTATATTTATAATATATGAAGGATTTAAGAGTTTTAAATAACCTTCGTTAATTATTTTTAATTAAGAGGTCAAGTACTGAATCAGTGAACTCATTTTATTCTCATAATTGTTTATTTGATAGTTAAATAACCGACTATCAAATCTAGCCAATACGATTGTTAGTACAGAAAGACCGGGTTCGAATTTATATTCGAAAACCATTCCAAACCAGCAAATACATGGAAGATGCTGGTTAAAGATGGAGTAGTGAAGACCATGGATCTTCATTAGCAAAAGGACTACTTGTCAAATTCTCCAGAGTCGCGCCTGGAGATATTCTAATGGCGATCCTGTCATGGTTGAAATTGACGGATTGCAAGGACTACTCGCTACTGATTCATAGGGTGATACCTAGGATGTGTAGGAGGGTGCCTTTGGTTCATCCTGTTCCTGGATGACTTGTATGGACGAATGTCTGACATAGTATTTCCAAAAGGATCACGTACGTTGATTTCTTCAAATATACCAAAGTTGTGGCGAAGAAGGGCCCGTCTCTTAGCTAAACAACTGGAGTATTTTTAGGGACGCCAATTAGTGATTTTCTAGCGGATCTGGTGATGTGGCATTCAAAGTGAATGGTGGCCAGATGTTCCAAAAGAGTATTTAAACCTCAAGCCTCATCAATTGGGAAATGACACAAAATGGGGTAGGCCTATGGCTATGTGGGTCGCATACATCAAAAAGGTATATAATTACCTGAGTTGGAGAAATCAAATGCCTTCAGTTGTCCCTTTTTATTTTTGTATGTATGTTATTGGTTTGTTGACTGGTCCCCAACTGTGGTAATGATATATTCGGTACTCTCAAGGGAAATGGGGCAGGGGGGGTCATGTTTTGCCTGGGTTGCAAGATGTTCTGGTTGAATCCCAATGTATTCATCTTCGGAGGTACATTGTCGGGAAGGTAGACCCATACCTTGCTAGGAAATCCATTCTCCAATAAGAGCCCACTATAACAAACCAAAGATTTTATACCCTGAAAATAGACATAAAAACATCATGTTGACTATTCAAGCATCGGAAACACTGGAACGTTATTAGAAAGAAATTAGAGGGTGAGATAAGAAAGAGAGAAATATTAGAATAGAAGAAGAAGAAGATACAACACAACACATAGTCTCACATCGCAGCGGAACAAAATATAATATAGAAATAAATCTTTACTGAGAGCTTTAAAAAAATACTTACAATCATCAGAGTACATCAGCACATTTGGACAATTATAATAGCCTATCCTCGTATACAACACATAGCGGAAAAATACTATACAATTTATACGTTCGAGCACCTCTAGCTCGTCTCTGGACTCCGCAACATCCAATAACCCAAACCTGTTAAAGCACAGTCAAACCCGAGCATTACAAAGGCCAGATCAGTCTGGTGAACCAGAGTGATAAAAACACACTAAGTTTAAAGGTATCACACAACTTGATTTTTAAAATCCAAAATCTTTCGAAAGAAAAGGATAATCATAAGACCAAATCCACACATAAATACTGATGGTTTTTACCTTACGATAACCCAAAACATTTTTGAAATCAATATCTTTTCTGATATTATAATAGTGACTAAATACAAATAAATATCAATCTAGCAGAACGCTTGCATCTCATGCTCTACACACATAGTATACAATCAAAACCGCAGGCGCTTATTGGAGAATGGACTTTCATGGCAAGGTATGGGCAACCACCTTTCCGACAATGTACCTCCGTAGATGAGTACATTGGGGTTCAACAAGAATATCTTGCAACCTAGCCTAAACATGATCGACCCTAATTTCCCTTGAGAGTACCGAACATATCATCACCATGGTTGGGGGCCGGCCAAACGAACCAATAGCATATATACAAAAATAAAAGGGATAACCAAAGGCATTTGATTTCTCCAGATCAGGCAATGATATACCCTTTTGATGGATGCGACTAACATAGTCAAGCGACCTACCCGCTTTTAACCGTTTCCCTATTGATGAGGCTAGAGGTCAAATTTAATTAATTAATTATTTATTTTCTTCTGAATATTTGGGAACCATTGACTTTGAATGTCACATCGTCAGATTCGCTGGATATCACTAATAGACGATCACAAAAATATTCTACATATTTAGCTAAGAAAAGTTATGCAGCCTTCTCCGCCATCAACAGAAATATGTTTTAAGAAATCAACGTACGTGATCCTTTGGAAATACTTTGTCAGACATTCATCCATACAAGTCATCCAGGAACAGGATGAACGAAGGCATCCTCCTACCACATCCTATATTAGTATAACCCAAAGGATCAGTAACGAGTAGTCCTTGCAATCCGAAGATTTCAATCATGACAGAATCACTACCGAAATATTTCTGGCCGCTAAACCAGAGAAATTCAACAAGTTGTTCTTCCGTTTATGAAGATCAATGGTGTTTAATTTCTCTATCTTTAATCAACATCTTCCACGTATTTGCTAGTGCGGAATGGTTTTTGAATATAATTCGGTCTCAATCTTTTCGTACTAACAATCGTATAGTTCAGATTTGATAGTCGGTTATTTAACTATCAAATAGATAATCATAAAATTTAAATGAGTTTACTGATTCAATACCAGCGTTACATGGCCTCTTTAATTAAATTAATTAACGAAATGTTAATTTAAAACTTCTAAATTTCCAAATATTACGAATACAACTTTCACTTCTTATTATAATAACAAATATTCTTAAAAATCCTTTCATTCCATTATAAACTTTTTCAAATACGGTTTAATATTATTTACGGAAATCATAACTTATGTTTCCCTCAATTTCTCTTGTTTATAAACTAATACCATTCTTGGATAATCGTGGAGTCATTCAAGTTGGGTTTTTTTATTTACCTCTCAGACCTTGACCAACAACATTCATATCTTTAGAATAGATAGGAGTTTATTAACCACACGTTTTCCTTTGAAAACCTTATTTAAATCTCAACAACGTTTACTTAAGTAATTATTAAGTAAACTATTATTGTACTTTTCTATAAATCTTTAATAATCCTATATAATATTATATTCGAGCTTCGATTTTTTTATAAATAGAATCCTTCATAAAATTTCTTCAACATCTCTTTATAAATATTCTTCGACTTAAATTGTATATAACTGTCTCTAACAAATCTTATATAAATATCTTTACCAATCTTATATAAATATCTTACATTTGTATATTTTACAAATCTTATAATGACATCTCATACGAATCCTTTTATTTACTTTTATCAAAACAATAACAACTAATGTCCAACCCAAACTGTACCGAAAAGCAAACAGTTATTAGAAAGAAGTTAGAGGGTGAGATAAGAAAGAAATATTAGAATAGAAGAAACAAGAAGAAGAAACACATCAGAATCAGAGTCTTACATCGCAGCAGAACAAAATATAATAAGAAATAAATCTTTATTGAGAGCTTGTAAAATACTTACAATCATCAGAGTACATCACACATCTAGATAGTTATATTAAACTGTCCTCATATACAACACACAACGGAATACACTAAATGTTATACGTCTGAACACCTCCAACTCGCCTCTGGACTTCACAGCATCCGATAATCTGAACTTGTTAAAACCCGGTCTAACCTGAGCATTATAAACGCAGGATCAGTCTGGTGAACTGGAGTGAGAAAAAAACATAAAGTTTAAAAGCATCATCCAACTTGATTTTTAAAGTCAAAATCCTTTTTAAAGAAAAGGTTAATCGTAAGAACAAATCCACACATAAATACAGACGGTTTTTACCTTATGATAATGTAATAACCTAAATTCCAACAGACTGAATTTTTTCAAAATTCTAATATATCGAAACTCGTGTTCGTTTGCTTTGGTATCTTGCAGAAAAGACAGAGACATAAAATATGTCAAGGCTCAGAAAATATCTCACAGCGGAATTGTTAAAATATAATATAATCAAAGTATAGCCTTACCGTATTAATAATACTGCCTAACTAGTATCCAAAACTATTATGTCTCTGCCAAAATTCTAACCAACGAGTATGTTATGAGGAGGGGGTCAGAACACAAGTTCTAGTGACTAGATTTAAATTACACACTTTAGATAATCCTACATATACCGTTCAATCATATTTTCTTATTTATTAGGTTACTTGGGTTAACAGCACTCAACGCTTACACACACTTCGTACCAATTTACTTCCCACTAGATTAACCTAATTTAGTATATACGTAGCTACCCCTCAATATTGAGGTACACCCCATGGTACCCCACTCGTACGGTCTCCACCGTAATGCCACAGAAATGAACGCAGTCCGTCATCCTACGCTGGAGTGACGTACGGATCTCTACATAACAATGTTACGTTCTGCATATATCTATCATTACTACGATACGTAAGCGTATGGACAGCCACTGTCGATCTAATCAGATTTCATACGGAGTAATGCCCTCAAGTCTACGATACACCACCCAGAGCAGACATGCATGTATCTAGACTGTCCCACGTATGTATCATCAAACCTATTCGATGCCTTAACCGCACATAATGTGCCCCGAGTTCCGTGACAGGGCTATACAAGAAACAAGGAACTCAGTCGGGAGCTTTTCCATATCTGTATAGGCCCGTCCTTGAGAGCCTCAAAATACAGATATTCCTAGGATATGTTTTTCATGGTGGCTATGGCCCGACCTCGACCCCTCACTCAACTAGTAAACACGAAAAGAGATAAACGACTTGCCCCTAACAAATAATCTAAATATCTAGTTGGCGTCTTCCCTCAACCACCGTACGTCGATAGTGAAAGGTGAATGGTCTATTGGTTTTAACTTTAGTCTTTTCGCATCCCACTGGCTGCCGATGACGGGTACCCGACGATCTACTATCTCTATTGGTCCTGACTCTGCCTCCCCGTTGAGGCGACCGCCGAATCAACCTAGTGTCACCACGTCACAGCATTTTGACTGTAGAGATACTTTTGAAGTCAAGGCCCACCCACTTGGGAGTTACGCCCAGACCCAACCTCTGTGGGCATAGCCTAAACATCTGCCACCACACGGAGGGCTACCAGGAGCACCTTATGTATCTCAGGAAGCCGCGTGCTTCCCCTTCCAGTCCTTCGGAGCCGTCAAAATAATTAGATGAACGTGCGCTCCCCTCGTGCCTCATGACACCACGACGATCTACCACGTTGGGTTATTCACCCTCAAACGTGCGGACTGGTCCAAGCGCCTCCTTTTAATATGATATTAGACCCTATGTCTAAACATTTCTTTATGTGCTTGCTTTACCTTATCTGGTTTCCATTTAACTTGGTTATTCCCTTTCACATTGACTTCTTATTCAAGTTACCAAGTTCCTCTTGGTATTAATTTCAGTCATATAACTTAGCCCATTTAAGTTTATTAATAAGCCCACAACATGTTATTCTCTAGATTGTGGTCCAAGGTCATATAATCCACAATCCCTTTTATATTCTTGTTTGATTCAAGGTAACAATAACATGTTCTACTTAATCTGTAATTAGGTATATCTCAATTCACATGTTTTCTATTTAACATGTCACTTAATATTCATGATTAAATATAACTTATTTCATATAAGTTTGCCTCACCCTTTCTTATTTAATCAAAATTCCATCTTTCACTGTCACTATATTTACTTAGTTCTCTTGACTAAGGTCCACTAATAAGTTTCTCTTTCCATAAATATAACTTATGTTGTCCCCATCTGTAGATTTCAGATTCTTGTTCTTACAAATAACTTAATTTACAATTAAGTACAACTTATCTCCTTACATAAATTATTCCATTTCCTTTATTGTTTACTATAACCTAAGTTATAATTTCCACTTGTCCCTAGGACTAGCCCTAAACATGTTATTCTTATCAGCATATTTCATACTTCCAAGTTTACAGATTACTTAAATTATAATTATTACAACTTCTTACATTTCATAAACTTTCCCCCATTTCTCTACTTATTATAAACAACTAGTTTCAGTTTTCCCCATTTACTTATTACTTAATTTATAATTAAGTGTCACTATCTCATTTCACCATTTATCTCATGTCCTTACTAGTTTATTCTAACCTAAGTTATAATCTTCACTTGTCCCTGGGACAAGTCTACCTATTACACAACATTCTCATAAATGTAATTTATCTACAATTGGTTATTATTGTTCATTGTTCTTTCCTTTCCCTTTTGCTGTTGTAATTATTTTTCATTCAATTCAATTCATTCCCATTAATTACAATTAATGCCATTTATCAATCCTGCTATTTACATATATTATATATATGTTTATGCACTAGACCTCTCACATTAAGCCTACACTTGTGGATGCTAGATTTTCCGGGCGGTTCTGAGAAGACTTCTTCCACAAGTTGACTTAACCACGTGTCTTAGCACCTTTACATGTTTTATTTATGCACTTAGACCCCTCACATTAGATTTACCACTTGTGGATGCTGGGTATGTCGGGTGGTTCCAGGCCGACTTCTAACCTCGTGTCTAAGGCGGTTACAGTTTCTTATTTACTGTAAATCTTATATATAATCTAGGCATGTTT
Source organism: Allium sativum (assembly GCA_030737875.1). Lineage (NCBI taxonomy): Eukaryota > Viridiplantae > Streptophyta > Magnoliopsida > Asparagales > Amaryllidaceae > Allium > Allium sativum. The sequence continues at coordinate 45,017,370 of CM060919.1, read as the reverse complement.
CTTCTTTCAAATTTCCACTGTAATTTTTAATTACATGTCATCATGTTATACCTATTTTATGTCATATGTTCTTTCTCACATATACTCAATCCTATTCTATTATGTACTCAATTAATCAAATAATTGTTCAAATTTAACAATAACTTGTGATCACCAAATCATGTAATTTTTCTAACTTAACATATAATTTTCTCAATTTCTATCATTAACGGTCCTGGTACATAAATGTCACAAGTTAACATGGAATTGAAACAACAGTAATTGCTACGCATATTTTGGAAAATTTCCCAACATATTAATATTCCAACATGTCATATTCTTCACTTTAATCCTTTTAACATATGTTTAAACATTTCAACATATCATATTTAAACATGTCATAACAACAATTCAATAGTTTTAATTATTCTAGTAAATTCACATTATGCGATAATGGGGAATGTTAAACGATAATATATCATTATAAAAAATGGTATAACTTAAATCCACTCACCTCATATGCTTTCCCAATCCTGGATCTGGTCCAGATCTAGCATTCCATGGTTTTTCCCTATTTGGATTTAGAACCTAATAACCATGGATTCATAATTTTTACTACAAGAAAAAGGGAAGAAAGAGGAAGAAAATTGAATAGACCAGAACTAGAAAATTACCTCACTTCGATAAGAGATCTGAACACCCATATGCAAACATATGTTCCTTTCCTTCAGATCTGGATTCAGAATTTTTCCTAAACTAATAATCTTAATTTTCTGAATAGATTTGAGGAGGAAGAGGAATGGCAGAGATTCTGCGTTGTCTCAGAAATATGAGACTTAGGGTAGGTTCTAAAGGCTTATTTATAGGTGTTCAACAACGTATTTGGTCAAGAAACGAGTCCACGTTTATTGCAGGAGAATCTGCCCAGATCTACCGTAGGGGGGTCGACACCCCTCTTATGGGGTCAACCCAGGGGTCGACACCCCCTAGATGGGGTCGACACCCTTGGGCGGTAATTTTCCCGCTCCCCTTTCTCTACGTGAATTTGAATTATTTTGAATTTCAGGACTTATTTTGTTCATATATACACTTCTTTTGCGTATACAAACTTCAAACCTTAATAACTTCTTTATACGGTGTCCGTTTTATGCAAACCAGCTGTCTATTTTGACCAGAATTCCGAGACGAATGCAATGGTGCCGTCCATTTCACTTAATTCTGAATATTTAATTAAGTTATCCTTATTTTATTATCTTGAGTTAAAAATGCGGGGTGTTACGTTCTCCCACACTTAGGAAATTTCATCCCCGAAATTTGATACGGGTAAAAATTCAATAATCCCTCGCATAATATACATCCATCATGTGTGCATCCATTTTTTTGCAAACATTGTGCACTTGTGCAAAGTGAAATACAATATAATAATGCATGTATGCCTAAGCGGTACCTCCTATGTCTATGCAAGTTTTTCAAAAATCCTTTTTAAAATATGATGCTCACATCCTAAATATACTAGTAGTTTTACATGAATGCAATATTTTGAAAATTAAAATATGTTTTCATCCAAATTTTCCCACACTCTTACTGAGTAAGAGCGTAGATCATCCAATTGCCGCAACCAAAATCCTAACAACCAACTCTGTTTCTAATTTCCGAAAAATCTAATTTTCTAAATTTGATTTCTTATGTTTCAAAAAGGTGGAGAACGAAAAATTACACATCTTCCATTTTTCTTCTATATACCTTTTTTTCCAACCGTACTTGGTTTATTAGGTAACTATTTATAAAGATTTCGTATTTTCCTATCCAAGTACAGCCCACATTAGAAAATTTTCTTTTGTTGCTGATTTTCTTTTTCATCTTATCTTGGAAATTTTTATTTTTATCCACCTTTTCTCATAATTTATCATGTTTGTTGCTTTACTGAATTCGCTGCTTCCTTTTTAGTTGTACCATTTCTCTTTCCTTCACTTATTTAATCATCTGATCTTAGTTTAAATTTAAATAAGCCTTCTACTCTTTTAACTAAAACAGGAGGACAGACACCCTACACAACTATTACTAAGGGCCAAGAATCTCGGGACAATATCCCCCCTCACACAACAAAGTCCAAACCATTGGATCCACGACAGGTTTAGGTGTTACCCTAACTACACAACAAGAACAAAATAACGAAACGATACCTGAAGAAATGTAATAACGGGGTTTACCTCTAACATGAAAATTAGCAACAGGGTTTAAACACCTACTTGCCCGTTTTACTATCTAGTAGTCATTACTAATTCTAGCTGTGTACAACCATTATTTTAAGCAACACCCTTGGCTTTTCAATGCTTACGCATTCTATGGGAACTTACTATCATTCCAAGATAATTCTTGCTATTTTCTTCATAGCCTCAAAACTTTCCCCGTCTTCCTTAGGCAATAATCCTTACCTACTCCATACTTTTTAAAACACCGTCTGGCACTTTTTCATTTAAATTTTATTCTAAAAATGTGTAAGTGTCAAAACTTTATTTTCCTCATGAAAACTTACTTTTGCCAAACCATAAAACATGCCATCTTAAAAAATGTAAATCATTTTTTCTTCAAATCACAAAAACTGGAGTAGATACGGACAACTACTTCTCAATCGGGTTTATAACTTGTCTTACCTATAAGCTTGGTTCAGTCTCCTACTTCAAGATGCAAACATCTACTCTATTCTTAATTTCTATAACTTATTTTGTCCACCTAACAAAATTTTCTCGTTTAAACAATTTATCAAAAATGATTGTCAAAAGAATAGAGACTTCAAAACTTTCTTTATTAAAAATTCTTGTATGAAATATAACAAGAAAACTAGCGAGCTATACCTGCTCTATAATATGTACCTTTTACTGAGAGAAATTTACGTTAGACATAGTTTTCGCAAGAATTCGCTATTTACAAAATATACCCCATTTTAGTTTAAAACTAATATGTGTACTTTACATTTTTTTTTTGACAAAAACAATAAGATGTGTGATCTTCCAAAAGGAAGAGAGCACACACACACACACACACATATATATATATATATATGGGAAAATATGATACAAAATCCAAGTACAGACCCAGACTAGATCACCAAAAGGAAGTAGAGAAAAATAGATAGATGAGTTCCGGCAAGGCCACCACCCATCATACTACAATATCGAGTTCCGGCAAGGCCACCACCCAATACCCAATATTGAGTATATCTATTTCACTACATATGGCAATCTAAATAATAGACAATGATGATAATCATAACTCTGAAAACAAAACACTCCAACTCAATGTACACATATGACTAAATAAGCAATAATGACCAATCCAGACGGCAATCCCATAAGCTTCCCAGCTAAATCCATGACCTGTAATCTGAAATACTTAAAAAAGATTATCAGTAACTATAATGTATATATGAATATATGCCTATATATATATACATATATATATATGTATAAATACATATTTGTATAAATAATTATACTTATATGTATATAAACATATATATATATATAAAAGCATATAACCATATATACATTTCAAAAAACAAATAGAGCAATTTAATAACGAGTGCCAAATATCAACAGAGACGAAATCTATTATATCTGAAATATCTAATGATACAAATAAATAGACCCAAATTAGATCTAACCCTAAACAAAAAACAACCAAAACGTACATTACCGAAAAGCTTAAAATGAGAATTAGACATCCAATCCAAACTAAATTTTACTATACTAATGATTAAATTATCATCGGATTTAGACTTATTACTAATAAATCTCTGATTCCTTTCTATCCAAATAAACCAACACGAGATAGTAACCAAGGAATCCAGTATATATCTCTGCCTAGTATTAAACCTTAATCTACTACAAGACCAATAATCTGCACAATTATTTAGAGCATTTAAACCATCAAAAGTAAAAATCCTCAGAATCATATTAAAAACTGAAAAAGTGAAACCACAAGAGAAAAATAAGTGATCAATATGCTCCTCACCAGTAAAACAAAAACAACACTTACAATCAAATATAATATTCTTTCTTTTCAAAAACTCAATCGTATTAAGCTTCTTATGAATGATCAACCACATAAGAAACTTAGCTTTGGGGGGAGAATTTGACTTCCATAAGAATTTAAAGGGATAGGTAGAAACTCCAGAGAAATTAATAAAATTATACATAGAGTTGACCGTATAAACTAGTTTCTTATCTAAGCTCCAACAAAGAGAATCTCTATGCTCATCCAAGTTGTACAGTGCTAACTTAGCTTTAAGTAAGGCCAATTGTCTTAACAAATCTTCTTCTAAAATGTTATTAAAGGAAAACACCCAGGGTGGATCTAGACCCACACTATAAACATCTGTAATAAATGCATACATGAAATTACAATTATCATAAAGCTTATTAAATTCAATTTTGAGTGGCACACTAGAAATCCAAGGATCATGCCAAAAATAAGTAAGGTCACCTGAATGAACAATAACTTTACAACCTAATTTAAAAAAGTCATAACAATTCAAAACAGATTTCCAAAATTGAGACAGTCTATTTACCCAAACATCACTGTTCCCAGTAATAAACACCCCTCTTGAATAATAAGCTTTAACTACAATAGTCTTCCACGATGCCTTCACATCAGGACTTCTAAATTTCCATAGCCATTTAGCAAGCATGGAAGAATTAAAATTATATAAATTTAAAATTCCCAAACCCCCATCTTTTTTAGACTTACAACACATGTCCCAATTAACTAAGCATTTATAGCCTCTACCCAAAGAAACCCCATTCCAAAGAAAGTTACGCCTAATCCTATCTATCTTTTCTATGACCTATAATGGAAAACGATGAACGGCCATCCAGTATGAAGGAATAGCCGATAGTACCGAATTGACTAGAATTAATCTACCTGCTCTAGACAGGAATCTGTTATTCCAACTAAGTAATCTATTGTTAATCTTATCAATGATCACAACCCAATCTTCTTTTTTAAGCTTCGAAGGTCTAATCTTAAACCCTAAGTATTCCAAAAGGAAATTTCATAATAGAGCAATTTAAGGTATTAGCGACCAATGTCTCCACTTTATTAACATCATTAAAGACCATCACCGCACTTTTATCAAAATTAATCCTAAGTCCAGATAACATTTCAAAACAGTATAGTATAAACTTAAGCGTAATTATATGCTTAGGCAAGTGTGAAGAAAATAATATTGTATCATCTGCAAATTGAAGGATAGATAATTCATTATTAAATTCCTCATTCCCAACACTACCAAGTACTCCTAGTCTACCCGCTCTCTTAATTATTCTCGAGAAGACATCTACCGCTAAATTAAACAGAAAAGGCGATAAAGGGTCTCCTTGTCTAAGGCCCCTCTTAGATTGAATCTTCTTTCCCACTACCCTGTTAACAACAATATTAGAACAACCATACCTTAGCAATAATAAGATCCAGTTGATCCATCTGACACTAAAACCTCTAGCAAGACTAAGTTCACATATGAAATCCCAATCAATTGAGTCAAACGCCTTCTCAAAATCTAACTTTAAAATGGCACAAGTAATATTGTTCTTACAACAGACATTAATGTATTCATGTACCGCTGCCACTCCATCTACTATATTCCTACCTTTAATGAAGGCAGTTTGAGAACAATCAATAAGATCATTCATCCTAGCACTCAACCTGTTAGCTAAAAGTTTAGAAATGATCTTAACAGAAACATTAATGAGAGATATAGGCCTAAAATCCTTTAGAGAATTTGCTCCCTCTCTCTTATGAATAAGTATGACGTTAGCAAAGTTAAAACTACCTAAATGTGGTTCTCCACTATAAAATTCATTGAAAAAATTTATAATATCAGACTTTAAGACATCCCCAAATTGCTTATAAAAATTAACAGAAAAACCATCTGGACCAGGAGCTTTGTCACTAGGCATATACTAATAGCCTTCCAAATCTCCTGCTCAGAAAATGGTTCATCTAAACTATCAAGATTAAACCTATTATCATATGGATATAACTCATTCCATCTAACGTTAATTCTCCTCTTAATCTTAGATCCAAAAATCTGCTTATAGTAACTGGTAAAAGCTTCATTTAAATCCTTTTGAATATTCAATTCAACATTACTCACAATAATAGAATGAATCATATTATCACGTCTCCTCTTATTCGCCACACTATGAAAAAATTTAGTGTTGTTATCCCCTTCCTTAATCCATTGTATACGAGACCTTTGTCTCCACATGACCTCTTCTTTTTCTAAAATCTGTTTGAGATCTTGCCTAAGGGTACAATATTTATCCTTCTCAGTGGAATTAAGAATCCTAGACTCACTAATTTTATCTAAATCTAACAAACCACACATAATCTTATTCTTCTTAAATCTTACGCTACCAAAAACAAATTTATTCCAACGCTTAAGGAAGAATCTCAGTTTACCTAACTTTGCAACAAAAATCTTAGCACTATTTCCCATATATAAATTATTGAAATAAGACAAGGACTTCCACTTAACCGAAACCAGATTAGTAAAACTAGAGTCAAGTAACCACATCTTCTCAAATTTGAAGCTGTTACTGATAGATATATTCGAATCACATGTGAGGATTATTGGGCAATGATCAGAGTGTAAAAAAGGTAAGCCCTTGACTCTACAAATCGAGAATCTACCATCTACCTCAGAGTTAATAAAGAATCTGTCTAATAAGGCAAAAGAAGGGCTATCACGAACATTCGACCAAGTGAATAATCTGTTATCCATAGAAATCTCTATCAAATTATTGTTTAAAATAAAGTCATTGAATTCCTCCATATCAGAGAAATCACCTTCTCGGGGAGATCTCTCACCTAGAAACCTAGTAACATTAAAGTCCCCTCCTACTATCCAAAGATTTGGGGATTGATTACTGAAATTTGAAACTTCTTCCCATAAAATTCTCCTCTCTATCTTAGTGTGAGGACCGTACACATTAGAAATGCACAGGACAGAATTATTAAGGAGGGAAGCTAAAGTAACGTGTAAGGAATGAATCTTAATAGACTCCTGTACAAGTCTATATTGGCTCTCTTTCCAACCAATCATGAGTCCACTGGCAGTACCAGTAGACGGTAGACAAGCCCAATTACGAAAGGTAGACCCTCCTAATCTTAAATAAAATCTAAAGTCAGGAAACTCAATTTTAGTTTCTTGCAACAGAATAATATCAATGTGATTCTCTCTAAAAAAAAGTTCTAATTTTAGCACATTTTTTAGGTTCATTTAAACCCCTAACATTCCAACTAACTATCCTCATCTACTTAAAGAAGAAACTCGCTCTAATTCCCTACTCCTAATGTACTCGGCATCAACATCAATATCAGAAAAAATAAAAGCAGTATCATTGGCAAGCTGAAATAACTGACTAGTAGTAAGACTACCCAAAGCGAAAGGAGTACAATCGCTACCAAAAACTGGAGTCATACCTGAGCCCAAATCCAAACTACTACTACTAGCAGCATTTGGAGACGGGAACTTACCTCGAGCTGATGAGGAACCATATCTGATCCTTGCACTACGCCGAATCAATCCCGAACAGGGCACCCCTCTCCTACGTCTCCTCCTCCTGGATGAAGCATTGGACACGTCACTACTCTGAGAATCACTAGGAACTCGCATTCCAATACTGACTGTAGTGCTAGGTTCAACATCAGGGTCAAACCCGGTTCGAGACATATCATACCCCCATGAAGACAAACCATAACACGGCCTCAAAAAAACTGAATGAAGACTAACGCCTAACATGCTGATCAATCCTGAACAAAGATCCCTATCCCATGAAAAAGAGAGACCGCACAGTACAGAACCCAATATTCCCACATCAATATCCAACCGACCACCATCATCAAATTCTGTACCATTAGCACCAACAGGTACTAACACCATACCATTCCGTCTACCAGTATTCTGGAGATTAACTGACCCTCCATACTGTTGGTCGAGATCACAATCAGAAGATTGTATATACATTCCATCCATAAATTTGTTACCCGAGTCATTCAAGGAAAGGATAATTGAGTCCTTGATCACTACAGAACTAACACAGCAGTAGGCTTGCCAATGTACGTTCCTTCCCAATTTGATCGGCCCATCTCTATATCCTCATCTATGTATGACAGAATTCATCTGAGATGATCCTAAATTATGTGCTGTGTCCAACAAAGTTATGGAATCTCCAGAATTTGCTTGATAAGTATCATTCTCCTCCTCAATGTTTTCTAATATTTCAAAGTTGTTCGAGAGAAAAATATCATCAGCCACCTTCCATTTTACTGCATATTCATCAACTGAACTGAAGTTCGAATCCTCAACCTCATCAACCACATTAAATCCACTCAACAAGTCATCCCCTGTCATCAAATCTCCTCTACTCCCTTCCTTGCTGACCAAACAATCAGTAAAACGAAAGTCCACATCATGACCCATACAACATAACACATTAGGATCATATAGCAAAGGATCCACTCGCCACAACTCCTATATATACCCTGTCAAGCCCTCCAATTCAGCGTCCATGAGCTTCCCATCATTCTCGACCAAGTTCAAAAACACAGCCTGGACATTGTCCTCCTGCGACCTCATCTCAAATGAATTCAACTCATAATTCGACAGAGCAGTAACCGTACTAACTGGAATGTTCTGACAGGCATCAACATTTCTTTCGCAATTGATGATGGTGTTAATGACATCAAAATGTTTCAGCATCTCATTCATAATCAAACGCGCTTTCCTCTTATTGTTTGACAATGAGTCAGAATATATCCTACGAAGCTTCAAGAGATTTAAACAAAAAGACATAGCATGGTCTTTCCTTGCTAACGGTTTAGGCAAAGGGGGAAAGACAACATGACTATCGAACTTTTTACTCAACACAATTCCATCCACCAAACCCTCTAAATTCCATCCTAATAACAATAACATATACCCCCCATCATTCTCTTTATCGGAAAAATCTGAAATAAAAAGGTCTGATAGTGAAATGATATTCTGACATAATCTCAAACAGTTAAAATGCAGTATGTCTAAAACTGTTTTGCCCCTAAATCTTTTCGGACAATTAACCTTCCTATGACCCAATACTCCTCAATTGAAACAAAGTAAACCATTACGACATTCCTTCGCTAAGTGAGCAATGTCTCCACATTTGAAGCATGTACGACCACTGTTCTTTTTACTAATAGGAGAGTTAATTGCCGAAGTATAATTCCAGTCCGAAAAGTAAGAGTTTTTTCTCACCATGTCAGCATAAGAAGGTTGATTAGAGAGTTCTTGATTTAGTTGCGAACAAATATTGAAACCTTCTTTCCTTAAAGCCAAATCCGAAAAGATGACAGTAGACATATTGATAGCTTTTTCAGAACAGACATCTTTACGATGCCCTAATCCACCACAGTTGTAACACCTTAATTGTCTCCTGCATCCATTCGCGATATGTCCTTGACCACCGCATTGATAACAGCGAACAACAAAGTATAGCCTTACTGTATTAACAATACTGCCTAACCAGTATCCAAAGCTATCATGTCTCTGCCACAAATCTAACCTGCGAGTATGTTATGAGGAGGGGGTCAGAACACAAGTTCTGGTGACTGGATTTAAACTAAACACTTTGGATAATCATACATATACCGTTCAATCATATTTTCTTATTTATTAGGTTACTTAGGTTAATAACACTCAAGGCTTACACACACGTCATACCCATTTACTTCCCAGTGGATTAACCTAATATAATATATATGTAGCTACCCCTAAATATTGAGGTATACCCCATGGTACCCCAATCACACGGTTTCCACCGTAATGCCACAGAAATGAACGCAGTCTTTCTTCCTATGCCGGAGTGACGTACGGATCTTTACATAACAATATTACGTTCTGCATATATCTGTCATTACTATGATATGTAAGCGTACGAACTGCCACCGTAGATCTAATAAGATTTCATACTGGAGTAATGCCCTCAAGTCTACGATACACCACCTAGAGCAGAAATGCATGTATCTGAACTGTCCCACGTAGGTATCGTCAAATGTATTCGATGCCCTAACTGTACATAATGTGCACCGAGTTCCGTGGTAGGGCTATACAAAAACACGGAACTCAGTCGAGAGATTTTCCATATCTGTACAGGCCCGTCTTTAAGAGCCTCAAAATACATATATTCCTAGGGTCTGTTTTTATTGTCGCTATGGCCCCACCTCGGCCCCTCCCTCAACTAGTAAAGACTACAAGAGCTAAACGACTTGCCCCTAACAAACAATCTAAGCATTCAGTACCTCAATAGTGAAAAGTGAATGGTCTATTGGTTTTAGCTCTAGTCTTTTCGCATCCCATTGGTTGCTGATGACCGGTAACCGATGATATTCTATCTTTGTTGGTCCTGACCTCTGCCTCCCCATTGAGGCGATCGCCGAATCACCTTAGTGTCACCACGTCACTGCATTTTGACTTGAGAGCTACTTTTGCAGTGAAGGCCCACCCACCTGGTAGTTACGCGCAGACCCAACCTCTGCGGGCACATCCTAAACATCTGCCACCGCACAGAGGGCTATCAGGAGCACCTTATGTATCTCAGGAAGCCGCATGCTTCCCCTTCGAGTCCTTCAGAGCAGTCAGAATAATCAGATGAACGTGTGCTTCCCTCGTACCTCATGACACCACAATGATCTGCCCCGTTGGGTTATTCATCCTTAAACATGCGGACTGGTCTAAACGCCTCCTTTTAGTATGATATTAGACCCTATGTCCAAATATTCCTTTATGTGCTTGCTTTACCTCATCAGGTTTCCATTTAACTTGGTTATTCCCTTTCACATTGACTTCTTATTCAAGTTACCAAGTTTCTCTTGGTTATTAATTTCAGTCATATAACTTAGCCCATTTAAGTTTATTAATAAGCCCACAACATGTTATTCTCTAGATTGTGGTCCAAGGTCATATAATCCACATTTCCTTTTATATTCATGTTTGATTCAAGGTAACAATAACATGTTCTACTTAATATGTAATTAAGTGCATCTCAATTCACATGTTTTCTATTTAACATGTAACTTATTATTTATGATTAAATCTAACTTATTTCATATAAGTTTGCCTCACCCTTTCTTATTTAATCATAATTCCATCTTTCATTGTCACTACAACTTATTGTTGTTTACTTAGTTCTCTTGACTAAGGTCCACTAATAAGTTTCCCTTCCAATAAATATAACTTATGTTGTCCCCATCCGTAGATTTCATATTCTTGTTCTTATAAATAACTTAATTTACAACTAAGTACAACTTATCTCCTTACATAAGTTATTCCATTCCCTTTATCGTTTATTATAACCAAAGTTATAATTTCCACTTGTCCCTAGGACAAGCCTAAACATGTTATTCTTATTAGCAGATTTCATACTTCCAATTTTACAGATTACTTAAATTATAATTAAGTACAACTTCTTACATTTCATAAACTTTCCCCCTTTTCTCTACTTATTACAAACAAATGGTTTCAGTTTTCCTCATTTACTAATTACTTAATTTATAATTATGTGCCATTTGTCTCATTTCACCAGTTATCTCATGTCCTTACTAGTTTATTATAACCTAAGTTATAATCTTCACTTGTCCCTAGGACAAGTCTACCTATTATACAACATTCTCATTAACGTAATTTATCTATAATAGGTTATTATCATTCCCCATTCATTCCTTTCCCTTTTACCGTTGTAATTATTTTTCATTCAATTCCATTCATTCCCACTAATTACAATTAATTCCATTTATCAATCCTGCTATTTACATATATTTATATATATATGTTTATGCACTAGACTTCTCACATTAAGCCTACACTTGTGGATGCTGGATTTGTCGGGCGGTTCAGGGCAGACTTCTTCCACAAGTTGACTTAACCTCGTGTCTTAGCACCTTTACATGTTTTATTTATGCACTTAGACCCCTCAAATTAGATTTACCACCCGTGGATGCTGGATATGCTGGGAGCTTTCGGGCAAACTTCTACCATAAGTGTAATCTAACCTTGTGTCTAAGGCGGTTACAGTTTCTTATTTACTGTAAATCTTATATATAATATAGGCATGTCTGTTCTTTCAAATTTCCACTGTAATTTATACTTACATGTCATCATGTTATGCCTATTTTATGTCATGTTCTTTCTTACATATAATCAGTTATATTCTATCATGTACTCAATTAATCAGATAATTGTTCAAATTTAACAATAACTTGTAATCACCAAATCATGTAATTTTTCTAACTTAACATATAATTTTCTCAATTTATATCGTTAAAGATCCAGGTACATAAATGTCACAAATTAACATGAAATTGAGACTACAGTAATTGCTACGCATATTTTGGAACCAACAGAACTAAGTTTATGAAAATCAATGTATGTGACTCTTAAGAAATATTTTGTCATACATTCGTCCATGCAAGTAATGTAGGAACAGGATGGACCCAAGGCACCCTCCTACTACATCCTAGGTATCACCCTATGGATCAGTAGTGAGTAGCCTTTGTAAATACGTGGAAGATGTAGCATTGAAGATTGTGGATCTTCATAAATGGAAGAACCACTTGTTGAATTTCTCTGGTTTATATAACAATTCAAAAAATTAAACATGTTTATTTAATAAACGTGGCCAACAAGGTAAGTTATCTTCATTGGGTCCAATCATTAAATAACGATTTGGTGTTTCACTGAAATTAAACAACGTTTAATTTCATGATCAGTTCAATTAACATATGAATATAATTAATACGTAGTAAATCAATGGCAACCGTAGCACATAATTATAAAACCCAACTTATATAAAATATAAGTGGGAAGAAATGAGTGAGTTTAATTCACCGAACTTCATTATCGCTTAAGCGATTCAATTCCAGTCAAATTAAACAGACGTTTAATTTAACTAGAAATTCCAGTAGCATCCAACATCGTCCAACTATTTCAGAATGTAGTGTTCTTCGAAATGACCCCAACGTAGTTTGTTTGGTTCCATTCTGTCAATACACGTACTAGTTATAAATATTATAGGTATACAGATCAAATTAAATAAACTAATTTTTCTTAATTACAATTTATCTATACTAATTACTTTTTACTTAGGGTCGATCCTTCATTCAATTGTTTCCTTTTTGTTCATGTCTGTTGTTCCATTTCTGAACAAAATCATACGTACAAATTATAATATTATAGTTATATAATTTAATTAGAACAAGGAAATAGAGAAATTGGAAAATGGTATGAAATGGCTAAGTGAGATTTATTCCGCGGTTTAGAATGTGATATTCCGAAGTTCGGAATGTTAAGCGAAGTTGAAATTTTTCCGAAGTTCAGAATGTTAATCAAAGGCGAGAGTATAAGTTAAATAAAAGGTTTCGGAAATGGCAACGAATATAAGTTGTCATAAATGATTTACAATGATTTTGCAAATGGAAGTGAGTTTAGAAATGTAATCGAAATATTAGTTGCCGATAATAATTTACAGATGGAATTTATAAACGAAGTAAGAGTTTTGAAAAAAAAAGAATTTTGTAACAATTGTTACAAATAATAAATTGAACTATTTGATTTATAAACTGAAGATCGTTAAAAGATCGCTATGTGATTTTAGACAATGCTTTAGTTGTCGGAATGATTTGAAAAGGGTATAAATAAGAAATTATAAAGTTTTGAAATGAAGTCTGTAACGTTTTTTATAGATGATAAGTTGAATTTTTTTGATAAAAGTAAATATAAGGATTCATACGATATGTCAGTTATAAGAATTGTAAAAGATAAATGTAAGATTTATAAAGATATTTTTATTATATTTGTTAAAGATGGTTATACATGATTTAAAAACAAATATAGTATTGTTGTTGCAAACAAGTTGAAGAGTGTTTATAAAGAGATGTTGAAGAATTTTACAAAGGATTCTATTTATAATGGAATCAAAGCCCGAATATAATATTATACAGGATTATTAAAGATTTATAGAGAAGTATAATAATAGTTTACTTAATAATTAATTAAATAAATGTTGTTGAGATTTAAATAAGGTTTTCAAAGGAAAACGTGTGGTTAATAAACTCCTATCTATTCTAAAATATGAATGTTGTTGGCCAAGGTCTGAGAGGTAAATAAAATACCCCAACTTGAACGACTTCAGATTATCCAAGAACGGTAATAGTTTATAAATCAGAGAAATTGAGGGAAACATAAGTTACGATTTCCATAAATGATATTAAAAGCTATATTCGAAAAGTTTATAAGTGAATGAAATGATTTTTAAGAATATTCTTATTTATAATAAGATGTAAAAGATGAACTCCAAATATTGGAAGATTTAAAGAATATAATTAACATATGTTTAATTAAAAATGCCATGTAATGCTGGTACTAAACTAGTGAACTCATTTTATTCTCATAATTATTTATTTGATAGTTAAATAACCGACTATCAAATCTGACCTATACGATTGTCTGTACGGAAAGACCGGAATCGAAATTATACTCGAAAACCATTACGACCAACAAATACGTGGAAGATGTTGATTGAAGATGGAGCAATTGAAGACAGTTGATCTTCATAAACAGAAGAACTACGTGTTGAATTTCTCTGGTTTAGAGGCCAAAGATATTTCGGTAGTGATTCCATCATGAGTGAAATCTTCGGACTACCAGGACTACTCGCTACTGATCCTTGGGGTGATACCTATATAGGACGTGGTAGGAGTGTGCCTTCGGTTTATCCTGTTCCTGGATGATTCGTATGGACGAGTGTTGGACAAAATATTTCCAAAGGGATCACGCATGTTGATTTCTTCAAATGTATTTCTGTTGATGGTGGAGAAGACTGTACACCTTCTCTTAGCTAAATGCGTAGAATATTTTTGTGGACGTCAATTAGTGGTATGCAGCGGATCTGATGATATGGCATTCATAGTGTATGGAGATGTGCTGTTCTGATGGATAAGCTTAGCCTCTAGCCTCATCAACAGGGAAATGGTTAAAATGGGGTAGGTCGCATGGCTATGTGGGTCGCACCCATCAAAAGGGTATATCATTACCTGATCTGGAGAAATCAAATGCCTTCGGTTGTCACTTTTATTTTTTTTATATGCTATCAGTTCGGTTGGCTGGCCCTCAACCGTGATGATGATATATTTGGTACTCTCAAGAGAAATGAGGGGCCAGTCATGTTTAGCCTGGGTTGCAAGATGTTCTTGTTGAAACCCAATGTATTTATCTCCAAAGGTATGTTGTCGGCAAGGTGGTTGCCCATACCTTACCATGGAAATCCATTCTCTAATAAGCGCCTGTGGTTTTGATTGTATATTACGCATATGGAGCATGAGATGCAAGCGTTCTGCTAGATTGATATTTATTTGTATTTAGTCACTATTATTATATCAGAAAAGATATTGATTTCAAAAAAAATTGGGTTATTTTAAGGTAAAAACAGTCCATATTTATGTGTGGATTTGGTCTTACGATTATCCTTTTCTTTCGAAAGGATTTTGACTTTAAAATCAAGTTGTGTGGTACGTTTAAACTTAGTGTGTTTTCCTCACTCTGGTTCACCAGACTGATCCGGTGTTTGTAATGCTCGGATTAACCCGGGTTTTAACAGGTTCAGGTATCGTATGATGCGAAGTCGAGAGACGAGCTGGAGTGTTCAAACATATGATATTGTATAATATTTTTCCATTGTGTGTTGTATATGAGGACAGGTTATTATAACTGTCCAGATGTGCTGATGTACTCTGATGATTGTAAGTATATTTTCAAAGCTCCCAATAAAGATTTATTTCTGTATTATATTTTGTTCTGCTGCGTTGTGAGACCGTATGTTGTGTTGGTTCTTCTTCTTCTTATTCTTCTTCTTCTATTCTAATATTTCTTTCTTTCTTATCTCACCGTCCAATTTCCTTCTAATAACTATATGTGTTTTCGATACTTGGGTTCTAGCAAGTGATACAGGTTTATGAATTATTGTCGGAATTCGGGTGTCGAATTCACGTAGGTCGTTACAGTGGAAAAGCAGATAGCTAATTATGCGGTTTTTACCTTATGATAACCCAAAACGTTTTTGAAAATCAATATCTTTTCTGATATACTAATATTTTCTAATTAAAAATAAATATCAATCAAGAAGAATGCTAGCATCTCATGCTCTACATACATAGCATACAATCAAAATCACATGGCTCTTATTAGAGAATGGATTTCCATGGCAATGTATGGGCAACCACCTTCCGACAATGTACCTCCAAAGATGAATACATTGGGGTTCAACAAGAACATCTTGCAACACAGAGGTATTCTGACGTGATTCAGTCGTGGTTGAGATGTTGCGGATTGCAAGGACTACTTGCTACTGATCCATAGGGTGATTACTAGGATGTAGTAGGAGGCTGCTACCACTGTAACGACCCGATAAATAATTCGACACCCGAATTCCGACAATAATACATATACCAATATTACATGCCAAAACCTAAGTATCGACACCACTAGATAGTTAATAAAAAGAAATTAGAGTGTGAGAAAAGAAAGAAAGAAGTATTAGAATAGAAGAAGAAGAACTAACAACATACATAGTCTCATGTCGCAGGGGAACAAAATATAATATAGAAATAAATCTCTATTGAGAGATTGAAAATACTTATAGTCATCAGAGCACGTCAACGTATCTGGACAGTTATAATAACCTATCCTCATACACAACACACAGTAGAATAAACATTAATACATATCATACGTCTGAACTCCTTCAACTTGTCTTAGGAGTTTACAACATCCGATAAGCTGAACTTGTAAAACCTGGTGTGAGAAAAAATACACGAAATTTAAAAGTGTTACACAACTTGATTTTAAAGTCAAAATATTTTATTTAAGAAAAGGATAATCTAAGACCAAATCCACATATAAATACGGACGGTTTTACCTTACGATAATGCAAAACATTTTTGAAACCAATATCTTTTCTAATATTATAGTAATGTTTAAATACAAATAAATATCGATCTAGCAGAAGTCTTGCATCTTGCGCTCTACATACATAGTATACAAACATCGGGCTCTTATTGGAGAATGGATTTCCATGGCAAGGTATAGGCAACCACCTTTTCGATAGTGTATCTCTAGAGAGGAATACACCAGGTTCAATAAGAACATCTTGCAACCCAAGCTATACATGACAGGTCCCTCGTTTTGCTTGAGAGTACCGAATATATTATCATCTATGGTTAGTACGAACATAACCGTTCCTGGGAGATACAGAAGTGAAAAAGAAGAACAAATATGAATATTCTCAACAGGGTGACAATACAACCTAATAGGAGCGACCCACATAGCCATGCGACCTACCCGATTTTTTCCATTTTCCAGTTGATAAGGCCTGAGGTCATAAATACCTTTAGAACATCTGGCCACCATTCACTCTGAATGCAACATCGTCAAATCCACCAGAAATTTACGAATTGACATCGACAAAAGTACTCTAGTTATTATGCTAGACAAAAGCCTTTTCTCCGCTATCTACTATGGTACATTTGAAGAAATCAACGTACATGATTCCTTTGGAAATACTTCGTCATACATACATCCATACAAGTCATCCAGGAATATGATGAACTGAAGGTGCACGCGTACCACATTCTAGGTATCACCCTTTGGACCGGTAACAAGTAGTCCTTGCAATCCGTATAATCCAAGCATGGTAGAATCATGGTATACCTCTGGCCGCTAAACCGAAGATTTTAAGTAGTTCTTCTGCTTTATGAAGATCCAATGCCTTCAATGCTCCATCTTCAATCTTCATGCTTTCATATTTGCTGGTTCAGAATGGTTTTTTCGAATATAAATGTAAAGACCCGTAACTTCCCCGTAAAGGAAAGTGTCGGATAGTTCGATTACAAGCCACAACAGAACGCATACAGAAGAACGTTTCATTGTATATTACAACAGTGCATCAGATTACAAGAATATACAGAGTATAAAGGAATATTACACAGAAATATCAGAGATTTAAATTACATTTAAATACATAGCAGCGGAAAATAATACAATACACAACTAGAATGAGATATACGGATACAAAGCTTTCCGGATATCGTTCCAGCTGTAAACCAGGATCCTGTGAATATAAATCTGCAAAACCAAAACTACTAGCTGCCCGTGTCAAAATAAGGGCACCCAGAGTTTAGGTTAAAACAATAAACTCCAGGTCAGTCATGTGACTGGTGTGAGAACTAAAACAGTTATTAATCTTTATTTCAAAGTTAGGTAAATCAAGGGACCACGCCGTATAACACGGAACGGGTTTCCTCCCAAGAATACCAGTGCATAAAACCAACAGCGCAATGCTAAATAAAGAAATATGAAGCTGTTATAAGACCCAGGTCCTATCACACAATGCAACGCAAGCCGGGGGATAGGGTTTTCCCTTATAACAGCCAAAGAATGCTTGATACGTTTAAAACAAATCATTTGATACTATAATAAGTGTACAGTGTATAAAACAACTTCAAATCATAAGTATCAATCATAGGCGGCATGGGTACCATATATCATGTCGCCATATATAGGTTTACAAATAAAACCGCAAATGTCACGTATTTGGAAATTGGGTTTCCATCTATGAACCGAGGCAAAAGATAGTCCTCAACCGATTCGTGACTGTCTAGCCCGAGCCACAGGACCCAGACTCAGGTGGGCCCTTGGATCGTCAGGGCCGGTCCACCGATGTGGATTAAAATTCCTGAACACTACGTTTCCCCACCCTATGGGGTGTAAGTCTGGTCCGTCAGCCGACCAGAATGCATCGGCCGAAACCGATATAACCGAGGCGCCTCGCAACAGCAACAACCACATAAGTCAAACTCGTCAGGGCGTGTAAAACCACTGACGCCACTTCTAGCTAGAAAGAAACGCAAGTCCTCCCTGAGGTCCGTCTCCCGTTTTTGGTTCATACCTGGTGTGAAACACGCGAGGTAAACGTTACACAAAGCTACGCCACAAAGGCCGTGCTTTGATCATCACCACAAGACTTTGCTTTTCAACAGAAGCCTTGATCATTTGCATCTTAGCATGCCACACAGGCAAACCATCCTATGCAACCGATATCAGTCACACAGAATGAAATCCGACGTCAGACACACAGTCCATTTACAAGTCCGTTCTGGGTCTGAACGAAACCGGAGGCACCTAGTACCCCGCATATCCATCGATCTCCAAGTACGTCTGGACGATCACTAACTGTCTCCATCTTCTTGGGTGTACAGCCCAATCAAGATCATCAGTTATCACCCAAACGACGTGAAGACCTCCGGTCTTCGACCATCGTCTTCATCTTCGACTTATCGTCGTATCAGTTATTCAGAATGGGATAAACCCGGTCTTTCCGAATAACTCGCGTATATATTATAAAAGTGTTACACAAACACAACATACGCCTCATTCCAACTCATTAGTCACTAACCGTAAATTAATCAAGAGAATAATTTCCCAAATATTAACCCCGAAGGCCGAAACCAACATCAGATCAATATCCAGAAAACCATTCTGCTTGGCCAACCGACAGTTAGTTTCTAAATTTCACATTCATAGGGAAAGGTTCCCATTAATTTTTATCAAAGATAAATTCTTGAATTTATGCTTTAATCTACTTTTGAATATCAATTCAAACTAGTCGGGATTAGCGAACCTTACCGAAGTAATCATTTGTTTTAATTTCCCAATCCCAACCTATTCATCCCATGAAGTAAAACTGGCTTTACTTCATATCTAACACCACGGTGTTATCGGTAAATTCAATTACCATTTCACGTTCAAATCTAATTAAAGATTTAACTATCGCCTGGAGCTAAACTGGTGATACTCCATTTCGATTATTTCAATCTAATTAAAGATTCATTAAAACTCTACTTAGTTTTAATCTGTAACTGGGTTAAAGAATCAGTGTCATCTAAAAACACGGTTCGCGATAAACCCAAAGTCACATTCCATTAATTATCGGGTTAAAGAACGAGTGTTATTTAAAAACACTGTTCACGATAAACCCAAAATCATTCCATTAATTATCGGGTTAAAGAACGAGTGTTATTTAAAAACACTGTTCACGATAAACCCAAAAATCAATATCAATTCAATTCCAATTAAATATCATTTAATTGGTACACTTCATTAAATCTAAATAAAAAGATTTAATCTTTTCTCAACTGGGTTCAAGAACAGTGTTAGTGAAGACACCATTCACGACAAACCCAAATCACACTTGATATTAAATGCAAGGCTCTGAATAGAAAATATCCCGGCTTATATTCAATATCAAATTCTACGATTAACAAATGTCGTATTGGAAATAACGATATAAAAATATATATCTTTCAAATTTCCATAACAACATCTGCATAATCCCGAATTCCAACATCGAAATATTCCGAAGACAATTTCGATTCAAATCCACTCCAATGCAATCATTGGATATTCTGGTTATTTTTAAAACCCTTTCTAATTCAGTTTATTTATTTAAAAATAAATAGAATTATAATTCTAGTTCAAAACTAGTTCATTTCGATAAAAATCTATTTTTATCTTTTCAAATAGGGAGTTTTTCATCCCAAATCTTCACAAATCATTTCTTATGATTTTACACAAATTATTGCTATTTTTAATAATTTTATCAAGGCCCGTACAGTCGATTTCCATCAACGGCCATCGAACTGCACTTACAGCGACCTTTTTCGAATTTGATTTGGACATAATTCCAAATCCAACCGTTAGATTTCAAATTTCTAATATTCGTTAGAAAGCTCTTTTCGATACGAACCCAACGGTTCCGGTTTTAGGAGAATCCGACGGTCGGATCTCCCGTAATGTCCGTTTGAAATAAATGGTCGAAATTCGCGAACTGCCGCGGCGCGGCGCGTTCTATTCAGGCCATTATATTATATCTATAATATATATAATATATACTTCGTCGATTTCTATTTAAAACGAATTATATAAATAGTTTTAAAATTCGTTTCAAAATCTATTTCAACTTCCATCTCAATTCAAAGCAAAATTGAATTCTTCTTTATAAATTCGTTTTAAAATTCATTTCTATTCAATTCAAATTTCAATTCAATTTGAATTCGTTTTCAATTCAATTCATTTCGAAATCGTTTTCAATTCAATTCATTTCGAAATCACTTTCAATTCAATTCACTTTGAATTCGTTTTCAATTCAATTCATTTCGAAATCGTTTTCAATTCAATTCATTTCGAAATCGTTTTCAATTCAATTCATTTCGAAATCGTTTTCAATTCAATTCGAGATTACTTTTCAATATTCATTTTAAAATGAATAAAATCGATATAAATATCGTTTACGTCAAAATGGCGTCAATCTAATTAACACGGCTTCATAAATTTCTATTTTCAAATATTCTATTTCAAATATTTCCTATTATCAAAATATTCTTTATTATCAAAATATTCTTTATTTTCACGATTGGAATGAGGCCCAATCAATTACCATATAAAATTAATTATATGGATTTTCATACAACACATGTATATAATAACATTGAAAATAATCAACCATCAACCAAAGTGCACTACACTGTATAAGCATCAAATATAGATATTCAACGCTCATAACAGCCTGTCAATCAATCGATCGACATATTTAATCAATCAGGATGAGTGAAATTCATATTTCATCCCAACACCCGTGTGGGGTTTCAAACAATCAAACACAGATTTTAGTTGTGCAGTTGGGCGATGTGTAAAATTTATCGTCCCAATCAATGTCATTCAAATAAGTGTACATAAACAAACCATCTGGTTTGTAAATGAATATTTATTTATTCACTTCACTATTTTCATATTCACGTTAAAAATTATATTTTTAACGATAAAACATTTTATTTCAACCTATGAATTTCTATTCAATTCATTTATTCAATAAAATGATATTTTTATTTTTCTAACATATTTTAGAAAATTTCGGCGGCATAACGGCACGATACTAGAAACGGGACAAGGCCTAGCCTTATCCCCGGTCTAGTGAAGGCCCACGCCATTCACACATCAATCATATCAATTTCATCTCACCAAACAATTCAATTCAAACAAATAATTCAACTAGTCTATGCAACCAAACAAACAAGTCCATGGTCTGTGGACAATTGTGTCGGGTGCTACTAAGCACCGTCTGCATCCTAGTATATATATATAACTAGAAAAATAAATTGAAAGGTGAGAAATTCTCACATATAGCTATCCTAGCTCCACGGCTCTTCTTTTGCAGAAGTCTTCGTCGTTTCGCCTTTTTGTCACCTTCGTTGCTGCTTTCACTACATACGTAAAAATCACGTTTTTACTTCGCTATTCAATATATAAAAATCGAATTTTTACTTCGATGTTCAATATATAAAAATTCTATTTTTCTATCGAAGTTCAATATATAAAAATTCTATTTTTCTATCGAAGTTCAATATATAAAAATTCTATTTTTCTATCGAAGTTCAATATATAAAAATTCTATTTTTCTATCGAAGTTCAATATATAAAAATTCTATTTTTCTATCGAAGTTCAATATATAAAAATTCTATTTTTCTATCGAAGTTCAATATATAAAAATTCTATTTTTAGTTCGCTATTCAATATATAAAAATCGAATTTTGACCTCGCTTTCAATATATAAAAATATGATTTTGACTTCGCTTTCAATATTGAAAAATATGATTTTTACCTTTGCTTTCAACATATAAAAATATGATTTTGACTTCGCTTTCAATATTGAAAAATATGATTTTTACTTTTGCTTTCAACATATAAAAATATGTTTTTTTACCTTTGCTTTCAACATATAAAAATATGTTTTTTTTTTTTTACTTTTAACAAAATCCGTTTTCTAGTTTATAAATCATTTTAAAATCAGTTTTTATATTCTTTAAAATTTCAGTTTAAAATTCTTTTTTTTATTTTTTAAAATAAACAGTTTTAATCTTTATAAACAAATCAGTTTTTAACTTATAAATAAATCAGTTTTAAAGCTTTTCAGAAATCGAAATCAGTTTTTAAATTCTGAAATCGAAATCTTCAGATTTTAAAATAAAAATAATTTAAAGTAAAATAATAAAAAAAAACTTACTGTGTCTTCGATGTGGAGGAGGGCTGGTGGTACGGGGTGATGGCCAGCGGTCTTGGGAGCCGCGGAGCACGCTGGAGAGGGGGGGTAGGGTTCAGCCGGTGGTCGGAAGGGGGGGGCGACGCTTTACAGTGGCGGTGGCGGTTTAGTTAGAGGAGAGAGGAGCGCCAGAGGGAAGGAGGAGGAGTTGCTGGAGACGGGGGGGGGGGGGAACAATCGCCGGCGGCGCGGCGATCTTCAGGAGCGGCGGCTCCGTTCGTCAGTTTTTTTTCTTTTTCTCTTTCTTTTTTTTTTTTTTTGTTTTGATCTGAATAACGAAAAAGGAGGGGGGGCCAGAACATAAAAAGGGATGAGGAGATATTAATTTTTTTTTTATTATTATTATTATTTTATTTACATAAAGTTGACTTTTACATACGACCTCGAAACGAGGCCCACCGCCTGTCGTCCATAGCTAATTACCCCCATTCCGAACACAATGGGATATGTATCGTAAGCTGATTCGACCGCTTCGATCAGTTTCCGTTGAATTTACATTTAAATCACTATATTGAATTTTAAACGTATTTTTCGAATTACCGGGGTCACATACTAACTAGAAAAATTCCAGAAAAATATTTTCTAGCTTCGTATTGACGATACGGTCCTAACAAAACTAGTTTCGTCAAATTCTGAGACCGTTTGAAAAATGGCCAATTTCCAGTCGATCAAAATCAACAAAAACTGGTCAAACGCGTTTTCTTTTGCCACGCTCACATATTGATTCGAAAAATTATGAAATTTGAAACCTAACAATAACTTGACACTGCGGATCTAACAAAAGTGGTTTCGTCGAAATCCGAGGTCATTTGCAAAATGTCCATTTTTAAGGGCCTGAATTCCATAGCGACTATTCAGAATTTTCAACTGGACATATCTTTTGATTCCCGCTATCAAAATTTGATTATTCGGATTCGTTGGAAAGATATTATCAATTAGATCCTATCATTTTTGGTTTCACTAAAATCCGGATTGTTTTGCACTCGATATGTTCAATTGAAGTTTGAAATCGAATTATCGAACTACCGCGCCATTTTCAATTCCTTTTATAATTATATATAATTATTATATATTCTAACGACGACGTATATAATATATACGTTCTAATTATATTCAAAATAAATTTTCGTCGATATTATTTAAAATAATTCGTTTTAAATAATCAAAATTCGCTAAAACGGCCAAAATAAAAATTTTAAACTGGCCCAGATTTTCCGGGTTGTTACAATCTCCCCCACTTAAAACTTTTCGTCCCCGAAAAGGAACAAAGTCGAAAGTGGTTTGATTAATCAACTCTACTTTCAATTTGGCTTCCATTCTCCAACTTTTCAGTTTCGGAGAATTTTCAAAATTTCAAAAAATTTGGCTAACTCCCTAAATTTTTGAAAAATTTCGCCATAACCTCCCCTGCACCGGGAGCATCGGGGAATTTCAAATAGCTTCCCCGGTCCTTCAGATCTCAAAAAGAAAAAGAAAAAGCCAAGCGGCTAGCCAATAGGCTCACAAAATCATCATCACCCAAACAAAACAGGAAATTATGTAGTAAACATGTACCTATTTGTCGGGCAAACAAATTTTATTCTCTGGCTCTAGCCTCCTTGCTATGACCTGTTCAATGATATATATGTATATGCAAGCAAACGCAACCAATTTTCGATATAATTCAATATTTGGTTCAGTTAGGCATAATGGTTCAAAATTATCAAACAATTAAACAAACTACACAAACATCAATCAATTAGTGGATTAACGTTTCAAATTCATAATTTTGATACATATACAAAAATCATGTTTTTGATGCCAATTCACAACAATAAGCCCTATCTAATTTTGGTTCTCACACCAGTCTAATGGAAATATATTGATATCACACCTTCGTCACACGAATATAAATTCTGACGATGAGTACTCAACCATCAGAATCATCTTCGGGCCACTAGAGTATGATTCTATATCTATCCAATATATTAAAACTTCGAATACACGCGGATCAGACGTATACGCAAAATCTTTATATACTGGACTGTCCAACTCAATATAAATAGATAATCAAATACGAATAATTGATTTTAAATTTTCAAAACAAATTTGACTTTCATTTTCAAAAATATACTCTTCACACTCGTTCTAGGATACTATTGATCCTATCTCTAACGAGTCATTCCCATTGGATATTACTAATCCAATATCTGATGAATTCTTTCGTATGTTTCTAATGTGTCTTGTTCTCTAGCTTTGTAAACCAAAGCTCTGATACCAACTGTAAAGACCCGTAACTTCCCCGTAAAGGAAAGTGTCGGATAGTTCGATTACAAGCCACAACAGAACGCATACAGAAGAACGTTTCATTGTATATTACAACAGTGCATCAGATTACAAGAATATACAGAGTATAAAGGAATATTACACAGAAATATCAGAGATTTAAATTACATTTAAATACATAGCAGCGGAAAATAATACAATACACAACTAGAATGAGATATACGGATACAAAGCTTTCCGGATATCGTTCCAGCTGTAAACCAGGATCCTGTGAATATAAATCTGCAAAACCAAAACTACTAGCTGCCCGTGTCAAAATAAGGGCACCCAGAGTTTAGGTTAAAACAATAAACTCCAGGTCAGTCATGTGACTGGTGTGAGAACTAAAACAGTTATTAATCTTTATTTCAAAGTTAGGTAAATCAAGGGACCACGCCGTATAACACGGAACGGGTTTCCTCCCAAGAATACCAGTGCATAAAACCAACAGCGCAATGCTAAATAAAGAAATATGAAGCTGTTATAAGACCCAGGTCATATAACACAATGCAACGCAAGCCGGGGGATAGGGTTTTCCCTTATAACAGCCAAAGAATGCTTGATACGTTTAAAACAAATCATTTGATACTATAATAAGTGTACAGTGTATAAAACAACTTCAAATCATAAGTATCAATCATAGGCGGCATGGGTACCATATATCATGTCGCCATATATAGGTTTACAAATAAAACCGCAAATGTCACGTATTTGGAAATTGGGTTTCCATCTATGAACCGAGGCAAAAGATAGTCCTCAACCGATTCGTGACTGTCTAGCCCGAGCCACAGGACCCAGACTCAGGTGGGCCCTTGGATCGTCAGGGCCGGTCCACCGATGTGGATTAAAATTCCTGAACACTACGTTTCCCCACCCTATGGGGTGTAAGTCTGGTCCGTCAGCCGACCAGAATGCATCGGCCGAAACCGATATAACCGAGGCGCCTCGCAACAGCAACAACCACATAAGTCAAACTCGTCAGGGCGTGTAAAACCACTGACGCCACTTCTAGCTAGAAAGAAACGCAAGTCCTCCCTGAGGTCCGTCTCCCGTTTTTGGTTCATACCTGGTGTGAAACACGCGAGGTAAACGTTACACAAAGCTACGCCACAAAGGCCGTGCTTTGATCATCACCACAAGACTTTGCTTTTCAACAGAAGCCTTGATCATTTGCATCTTAGCATGCCACACAGGCAAACCATCCTATGCAACCGATATCAGTCACACAGAATGAAATCCGATGTCAGACACACAGTCCATTTACAAGTCCGTTCTGGGTCTGAACGAAACCGGAGGCACCTAGTACCCCGCATATCCATCGATCTCCAAGTACGTCTGGACGATCACTAACTGTCTCCATCTTCTTGGGTGTACAGCCCAATCAAGATCATCAGTTATCACCCAAACGACGTGAAGACCTCCGGTCTTCGACCATCGTCTTCATCTTCGACTTATCGTCGTATCAGTTATTCAGAATGGGATAAACCCGGTCTTTCCGAATAACTCGCGTATATATTATAAAAGTGTTACACAAACACAACATACGCCTCATTCCAACTCATTAGTCACTAACCGTAAATTAATCAAGAGAATAATTTCCCAAATATTAACCCCGAAGGCCGAAACCAACATCAGATCAATATCCAGAAAACCATTCTGCTTGGCCAACCGACAGTTAGTTTCTAAATTTCACATTCATAGGGAAAGGTTCCCATTAATTTTTATCAAAGATAAATTCTTGAATTTATGCTTTAATCTACTTTTGAATATCAATTCAAACTAGTCGGGATTAGCGAACCTTACCGAAGTAATCATTTGTTTTAATTTCCCAATCCCAACCTATTCATCCCATGAAGTAAAACTGGCTTTACTTCATATCTAACACCACGGTGTTATCGGTAAATTCAATTACCATTTCACGTTCAAATCTAATTAAAGATTTAACTATCGCCTGGAGCTAAACTGGTGATACTCCATTTCGATTATTTCAATCTAATTAAAGATTCATTAAAACTCTACTTAGTTTTAATCTGTAACTGGGTTAAAGAATCAGTGTCATCTAAAAACACGGTTCGCGATAAACCCAAAGTCACATTCCATTAATTATCGGGTTAAAGAACGAGTGTTATTTAAAAACACTGTTCACGATAAACCCAAAATCATTCCATTAATTATCGGGTTAAAGAACGAGT
The DNA here is from genome assembly GCA_030737875.1 of Allium sativum. Classification (NCBI taxonomy): domain Eukaryota; kingdom Viridiplantae; phylum Streptophyta; class Magnoliopsida; order Asparagales; family Amaryllidaceae; genus Allium; species Allium sativum. The sequence goes on along the minus strand of CM060919.1, from coordinate 44,989,654 downwards.
GTTATTTAAAAACACTGTTCACGATAAACCCAAAAATCAATATCAATTCAATTCCAATTAAATATCATTTAATTGGTACACTTCATTAAATCTAAATAAAAAGATTTAATCTTTTCTCAACTGGGTTCAAGAACAGTGTTAGTGAAGACACCATTCACGACAAACCCAAATCACACTTGATATTAAATGCAAGGCTCTGAATAGAAAATATCCCGGCTTATATTCAATATCAAATTCTACGATTAACAAATGTCGTATTGGAAATAACGATATAAAAATATATATCTTTCAAATTTCCATAACAACATCTGCATAATCCCGAATTCCAACATCGAAATATTCCGAAGACAATTTCGATTCAAATCCACTCCAATGCAATCATTGGATATTCTGGTTATTTTTAAAACCCTTTCTAATTCAGTTTATTTATTTAAAAATAAATAGAATTATAATTCTAGTTCAAAACTAGTTCATTTCGATAAAAATCTATTTTTATCTTTTCAAATAGGGAGTTTTTCATCCCAAATCTTCACAAATCATTTCTTATGATTTTACACAAATTATTGCTATTTTTAATAATTTTATCAAGGCCCGTACAGTCGATTTCCATCAACGGCCATCGAACTGCACTTACAGCGACCTTTTTCGAATTTGATTTGGACATAATTCCAAATCCAACCGTTAGATTTCAAATTTCTAATATTCGTTAGAAAGCTCTTTTCGATACGAACCCAACGGTTCCGGTTTTAGGAGAATCCGACGGTCGGATCTCCCGTAATGTCCGTTTGAAATAAATGGTCGAAATTCGCGAACTGCCGCGGCGCGGCGCGTTCTATTCAGGCCATTATATTATATCTATAATATATATAATATATACTTCGTCGATTTCTATTTAAAACGAATTATATAAATAGTTTTAAAATTCGTTTCAAAATCTATTTCAACTTCCATCTCAATTCAAAGCAAAATTGAATTCTTCTTTATAAATTCGTTTTAAAATTCATTTCTATTCAATTCAAATTTCAATTCAATTTGAATTCGTTTTCAATTCAATTCATTTCGAAATCGTTTTCAATTCAATTCATTTCGAAATCACTTTCAATTCAATTCACTTTGAATTCGTTTTCAATTCAATTCATTTCGAAATCGTTTTCAATTCAATTCATTTCGAAATCGTTTTCAATTCAATTCATTTCGAAATCGTTTTCAATTCAATTCGAGATTACTTTTCAATATTCATTTTAAAATGAATAAAATCGATATAAATATCGTTTACGTCAAAATGGCGTCAATCTAATTAACACGGCTTCATAAATTTCTATTTTCAAATATTCTATTTCAAATATTTCCTATTATCAAAATATTCTTTATTATCAAAATATTCTTTATTTTCACGATTGGAATGAGGCCCAATCAATTACCATATAAAATTAATTATATGGATTTTCATACAACACATGTATATAATAACATTGAAAATAATCAACCATCAACCAAAGTGCACTACACTGTATAAGCATCAAATATAGATATTCAACGCTCATAACAGCCTGTCAATCAATCGATCGACATATTTAATCAATCAGGATGAGTGAAATTCATATTTCATCCCAACACCCGTGTGGGGTTTCAAACAATCAAACACAGATTTTAGTTGTGCAGTTGGGCGATGTGTAAAATTTATCGTCCCAATCAATGTCATTCAAATAAGTGTACATAAACAAACCATCTGGTTTGTAAATGAATATTTATTTATTCACTTCACTATTTTCATATTCACGTTAAAAATTATATTTTTAACGATAAAACATTTTATTTCAACCTATGAATTTCTATTCAATTCATTTATTCAATAAAATGATATTTTTATTTTTCTAACATATTTTAGAAAATTTCGGCGGCATAACGGCACGATACTAGAAACGGGACAAGGCCTAGCCTTATCCCCGGTCTAGTGAAGGCCCACGCCATTCACACATCAATCATATCAATTTCATCTCACCAAACAATTCAATTCAAACAAATAATTCAACTAGTCTATGCAACCAAACAAACAAGTCCATGGTCTGTGGACAATTGTGTCGGGTGCTACTAAGCACCGTCTGCATCCTAGTATATATATATAACTAGAAAAATAAATTGAAAGGTGAGAAATTCTCACATATAGCTATCCTAGCTCCACGGCTCTTCTTTTGCAGAAGTCTTCGTCGTTTCGCCTTTTTGTCACCTTCGTTGCTGCTTTCACTACATACGTAAAAATCACGTTTTTACTTCGCTATTCAATATATAAAAATCGAATTTTTACTTCGATGTTCAATATATAAAAATTCTATTTTTCTATCGAAGTTCAATATATAAAAATTCTATTTTTCTATCGAAGTTCAATATATAAAAATTCTATTTTTCTATCGAAGTTCAATATATAAAAATTCTATTTTTAGTTCGCTATTCAATATATAAAAATCGAATTTTGACCTCGCTTTCAATATATAAAAATATGATTTTGACTTCGCTTTCAATATTGAAAAATATGATTTTTACCTTTGCTTTCAACATATAAAAATATGATTTTGACTTCGCTTTCAATATTGAAAAATATGATTTTTACTTTTGCTTTCAACATATAAAAATATGTTTTTTTACCTTTGCTTTCAACATATAAAAATATGTTTTTTTTTTTTACTTTTAACAAAATCCGTTTTCTAGTTTATAAATCATTTTAAAATCAGTTTTTATATTCTTTAAAATTTCAGTTTAAAATTCTTTTTTTTATTTTTTAAAATAAACAGTTTTAATCTTTATAAACAAATCAGTTTTTAACTTATAAATAAATCAGTTTTAAAGCTTTTCAGAAATCGAAATCAGTTTTTAAATTCTGAAATCGAAATCTTCAGATTTTAAAATAAAAATAATTTAAAGTAAAATAATAAAAAAAAACTTACTGTGTCTTCGATGTGGAGGAGGGCTGGTGGTACGGGGTGATGGCCAGCGGTCTTGGGAGCCGCGGAGCACGCTGGAGAGGGGGGGTAGGGTTCAGCCGGTGGTCGGAAGGGGGGGGCGACGCTTTACAGTGGCGGTTTAGTTAGAGGAGAGAGGAGCGCCAGAGGGAAGGAGGAGGAGTTGCTGGAGACGGGGGGGGGGAAACAATCGCCGGCGGCGCGGCGATCTTCAGGAGCGGCGGCTCCGTTCGTCAGTTTTTTTTCTTTTTCTCTTTCTTTTTTTTTTTTTTTTTTTTTTGATCTGAATAACGAAAAAGGAGGGGGGGGCCAGAACATAAAAAGGGATGAGGAGATATTAATTTTTTTATTATTATTATTATTTTATTTACATAAAGTTGACTTTTACATACGACCTCGAAACGAGGCCCACCGCCTGTCGTCCATAGCTAATTACCCCCATTCCGAACACAATGAGATATGTATCGTAAGCTGATTCGACCGCTTCGATCAGTTTCCGTTGAATTTACATTTAAATCACTATATTGAATTTTAAACGTATTTTTCGAATTACCGGGGTCACATACTAACTAGAAAAATTCAAGAAAAATATTTTCTAGCTTCGTATTGACGATACGGTCCTAACAAAACTAGTTTCGTCAAATTCTGAGACCGTTTGAAAAATGGCCAATTTCCAGTCGATCAAAATCAACAAAAACTGGTCAAACGCGTTTTCTTTTGCCACGCTCACATATTGATTCGAAAAATTATGAAATTTGAAACCTAACAATAACTTGACACTGCGGATCTAACAAAAGTGGTTTCGTCGAAATCCGAGGTCATTTGCAAAATGTCCATTTTTAAGGGCCTGAATTCCATAGCGACTATTCAGAATTTTCAACTGGACATATCTTTTGATTCCCGCTATCAAAATTTGATTATTCGGATTCGTTGGAAAGATATTATCAATTAGATCCTATCATTTTTGGTTTCACTAAAATCCGGATTGTTTTGCACTCGATATGTTCAATTGAAGTTTGAAATCGAATTATCGAACTACCGCGCCATTTTCAATTCCTTTTATAATTATATATAATTATTATATATTCTAACGACGACGTATATAATATATACGTTCTAATTATATTCAAAATAAATTTTCGTCGATATTATTTAAAATAATTCGTTTTAAATAATCAAAATTCGCTAAAACGGCCAAAATAAAAATTTTAAACTGGCCCAGATTTTCCGGGTTGTTACAATAAACTTGATCCCGGCCTTTCCATACCAACAACGCATTTGGTCAGTTTTTGATAGTCGGTTCTTTGACTATCAAAATAAACAGTTTTTCAACTATGAAAACAAAATGAGTTCACCGGCTTAGTATTCAACATCACTTGCCTCTTTAATTAAAAATAATTAACGAAGTTTAATTTAAAACTCTTAAATATTTCAATATTTTAATGTATGGTATTTACTTCTGATTTTAATATACTAATGTTCTCAAAACCATTTTACTATAATATTCTGAAAAATACCCTATAACCATATTCAATTTCCATTTAATTTTCTTACATCATTCTTCATCATCTATAATTTGGAAAATGAATTCAATTTATCACTCGTAAAACAAGAGAGCATTACAAACGCTGGATCAGTCTGGTGAACCAGAGTGAGAAACCCACTAAGTTTACAAGCAACATCCAACTTGATTTTATAGTTAACAAATATTTTCTAAAAAAATGGATAATTGAAAGACCGATCCACACATAAACACGGATGGTTTTTACCTTACGATAACCCAAAACTTTTTTGGAATCAATATCTTTTCTAATATTATAATAATGACTAAATACAATTAAATAACAATCTAGCAGAATGCTTGCATCTCACGCTCTACATATATAGTATACAATCAAAATCACGGACTCTTATTGGAGAATGGATATCCTGGCAAGGTATGGGACCACTTTCCGACCGTGTATCTCTAGAGAGGAATACACTGGGTTCGACAAGAACATCTTGCAACCCAGGCTAAACATGACTGTCTATTCATTTAACCTTGAATGTTCCGAATATTTTGTCACCTAACGGTCGGTACCGACATAACCGTTTCTTGGGAGATACAGAATATGAAAGAAGAACAAATATGAATATTCTCTAGAAGATGACAATACACCCTAACAGGTGTGACCCACATAGCCATGCGACCTACCCGATTTTATACCATTTCCCAATTGATGGGGTTTGAGGTTAAAATCTTTTGAATCATCTGGTCATCATTCACTTTGAATATCATGTCTTCAGACCCACCAGAAAATCACTAATTGACGTCCACAAAAATACTCTAGTTGTTAAGCTAAGAGAAGTGCCCTTCTTCGCCTCCAACTTGGGTACGTTTGTAAAAATCAATATACGTGGCTTCTTTGGAAATACTCTGTCAGACATCCATCCATACAAGTCATCCAAGAACAGGATGAACCGAAGGAACCCTCCTACCACATCCTAGGAATCACCATATAGATCAATAGCTAGTAGTCCTTGCAATCTGTAATTTCCAATCACAACAGACCCATTGTCAAACATATATATCTAGGGATCGGCTAGAGAAATTCAACTGTAGTTCTACCGCTCATGAAGATTTACGGTCTTCAATTGCCCCATCTCGATCAACACCTTTGACAATAACGTATTTGCTGGTTCGGAATTTGTTTTCGAATATAAATTCGATCTCGGTCTTTCCGTACCAACAACGCATTAGGGCAGAGTTTGATAGTCAGTTATTTAACTATCAAAATAAAATAAATTCATTGGTTTATTATACAGCGTCACTTAGCCATTAAAAATAATATATCAGTTTAATATATTAATATTCTCAAATTATTTTATTTATCTAATTGGAAAAGTATCTTAAAATCATATCAAATTCTTCCTTTGAATATCATTCAAACATTTGCTACTTATTATCTATAATTTGGAAATTGATTTAATTTAACATCATAAAAAATGTTACGATATCCCCTTTTGTTTCGTTATTTGAACACCATAATCGTCATTTACCTTTTTAGAATAAATCCATTCTATATCCCATCTTCTTGCTTTGAAAGTATCGTTATATTTTCACAAATCTCTTTTTCTTTATTTTGGAAATATCATTTCATATCTCAAGCCCATTTTATTTCCTTTTATCTTGGAATCCCATCATATATATCCCCAATTTCTTCAAATAGCGTGACACTATTATTTCTCAAAATAAATCACTTCTAACACTTTCACCATTACAGCTAATATCATCCTTCGATAATGTTGAAGTCGTTCAAGTTGGGGGTATTTTAATTACCTCTAAGACCTTGATCAACGACATTCTTACCTTACGATAGATATCAGTTGTAACACAAATATACCATTCTCAATATCATAACAAATCCCATTTTAGTTATATCTTGATAAATCTCATATCTAATTTAATATAGCGAATATAGGTCGCATAGCTATAACTCAACTTTCCTAACCACTTGAATTCAAATTTGGGTTTCTATTTCGATTTCCATTTCATACCTTCATCTATCTCTAATCGTAAACCAGTAAGGAAATAATCCCCTAAGTATCAACCTCAAAGGTCGAAACCGACATAAGATCGATATTCAGAAAATTATTTAACTCAGCCGGTCTCTAGTTACGTCCCAATTCTTTCATTCCATATCTTGGCTTTTATTTCCATTTAAAATCCATTTCTGATAACCCATCCCAATATTGGTTTTTCTTTCCATTTAAAATCCATTTTTGATAACCCATCCCAATAATATATTCAATAAAATTTGGGTTCTTATATCTTTGTCATATCTTGGATTTTGATAAAACCCAATTAAATATAATCCAAACAAGGATATCAATTTAAACTTTACTTTAAATTTAATATGAAATCGTTTAAAATTCATTAAAACCATAAATAAAGCTTTTATGACTTCATAACCTTTTATTAATACATTTTATATTCTAATATAACCACTTTGAATATATTTTTAATAAATAATAATCAAATTTAAATAAAAATGTTTACTTCACCATCAATTATCTCCATTAAACTTAACAAACCAATTTAATAATCAATTTCAGTTAACATAGTTGACTTGTTCAACTCAAACCTAATTATTTTGTTAATCAACTCTAATTAGCCCTTTCATTTTAATTAATTAATAATATAATTAACTTAAATAATCCCATTTACTTTGATTATTATTTAATAAATAACAACTGATATTAATATAATTCCATTTCAGTTGTTTCTTAAAACAATTAAACTCGGTTATTAACCGTCGCGTTAATTTCTATGCACTTGTTTGTCAATCTTATTAATATAAGAATTAAATTTTAAAAACATTTAATAATCACCTATAAACTTAAATAATAAATAATAAACATTTATTCCTTTTATAAACTTCAGTCGGAATAATATATTTCAAAATTTATTTTCAGTTACAAAAATAAATTTATAACTTTATATCTATCGATTTACCTGATGGTAAATCAATATATATATATATAATAGTGTATATTTACGTGCCACCTGCTATTAATTTCTCAACCAATACTTCCCATTGGTTAATAACAAACGTTGAATTCAGATTCAACGATTTATAACCAAATCAATAATTCAATCATATTGGTTAAACAGTTCATATAATGATCATATGAAAATAAATAATAAATTTGAGGAATCCAGTTGGATCCCTCCAACAAGTTCTCCCTGCATCCAAATAGGTTACCTCATATAAAACAATCCATTTAGTATGAAAATATATTATCAACATGAATAATTGTTTTAACTTATAATGGTCAACTAACAACAAATCAAGCATCCAATTTAATTTAATACGTTTATATTAGTATAAACGTAACCAACAAGGTAAGTTACCTCATTTGGAAATAATCGTTAAAAATAACAATTGGTTTTAATTAAATTAAACAAATGTTTAATTTAAATCAGTTATACAACAACATTCAGCATATATTCAAACAATCATCAAATCAACCAACAATTAACAAACATAACACACAAACATTAAACCCGACTTATATAAAATATAAGTGCGACAACTGAGTGAGTTTAACTCACCTTGGTTTAATTCGTCGATTAAATTGCTTGTTCTTAACTAAATTAAATATCTATTTAATTTAATTAAAAATTCCCATTGCTTCATGTGCTGACCAAACCAGCTCCAGATCATAATACCCGCTAACAGGATTCCAATGTATCCTGGTTTGTCAAAAACGGTTTATCGTACGAAATAGTTAGGGTAACTATAAGTTTGTACAACATATATATTATTTATTTAAATTAAACTTCAAATGAGCCTTACCGAAATCCATGTAGGTCCATTTTAAACCACAACCCGCCAAATCTATTCCTTTTTCTTTCGGTTTGTATTTCAGAACTTGCAGCTCCAACCTTTTTTTTCGATTTTATTTAAATTTAAATTTTTATCTTTTTCACTGTTCGATCCCACTTTTACGTCTCCCTTTTTTTTCAAAACCACCGTCACCCTTCTTTACATTATTCCCACACGTTGCTACTTGTATTCCACGCATTAACCACTTTTTGTTTCCATTGTACTTCTTCCTTCCTAACTTTTTTTTTCTTTTTTAAAATGGAAAGGCCTAAAGCCAAATTCCCAAAGTCTCATGTACCAGCCAACGTCCCTGCATGGACACTTCCCTTCCCACCACGTCACATGCCCGTGCGCTCCTACCTACTTGTATTTCTTATCTTTTCTTTACGTTTCTTTTTTTAACAAACCGGCCCAAGCCCATAAATTAGCCCACATGGAAACCAAAACCTATTGCTATAGTGCCGCTCTTTCTTCCCTATATTTCATTCTTTTCCCCACACGTTGGTGCTATTCCCAGTCCCTATATCCTGATTCGAACCATCCCCTTTTTTTCTGCTGCGATGACACAACACCCCATTCCCGAACTGTAACGCCACTTCTTCACGAACTGCCGCCAGACTTCAGTCCGTCCCCACCATCTCCTACGCCTTCGGCCTGGTCACCGACATCTCCCTCTCGAAAATAGCTCCATGCATACACCCCCTCCCTCATGCATATCTTCCAATCCATTAAAAATACAAACCCATGCTACAAACATCACCATGTTGTCTTGCATTCTGCTGTCGAGGCCCTACCAGCAACTGAGCACCGCCTGGACTACCTTCCTTCCCGCGACCACTAACCTTCGATCTGTCTATTGATAATTTGGTTTACTTAGAATGGTTAAGGAATTTTGGAGATGTAATTTGTGTTATATAAAATGAAGAAAACAAGTGGATTTATATGCGTTGTAGTTTGTTTTTAACGTGAAGTTCAGGTTTTCTTCATACTGGAAAAATGAAATGAACGAAATAGGTTGTTTGAGAGGGAACGGTGGAGTTTTGGTTTAAGTCATAGAAACGGAAAAAACAATGGCATACAGCGTATATATATCGATGGAAGATGAAAGATAAGAACGAAGTCATTCAATAAGGTACGTATAAGGATGTGGTAGCTGAGAAACTAGGATAGCTGTTTGATTTGAAAATACATTAGTATCCAATATGCTTAAGCATGAAGATTTATTCGTTTTCATCTCTACTTGATCGAAATTTCCATGCGTAATGGTCTGTGCAGAAATGGGTAGGGGAAATTTTGGGTAGTTTGGTGTATTACAGTAGTTATTTATTTAATTAGAGTAGGTCTGCAGAGAAAGAGAAATTTGATTTTGGATATAACTGTAGGCATATATGTAGGCTGGTAGGTGAAAAAGAGAATACATGGCGTATAATTTCTTAAATATGTAATTAGATATTTTTTTTATTACTTGGGGCAGAAGTTTAATTATTTACGGTTATTTTAAATTTAATTGCTATTTAACATTGCATGTTAAGTATATGCATCGTCACACACAATCTTCAAACTCAACGAAACTAAACACATTGTTGTGTCTTAACGTTATAGTTCCAATGAAATTAATTTCATTGAAAACCGACCCCGTTTGCACAAAGACGTTATTATAATTTCAATATATTTATTGGTTAACCTTTAAATTGCACGCACAGTTAAAACAATCCCGATTGGCACCAAACTGGAATACTAGCAATAACTAGTTATACATATCCCAATAAAATTCGTTCCATTAAAAACGGTGGTCGTTTGAAAAATGTCTATTTATAAGGCTTATATAATATCAATAAAATATAAATAAATTCCAAAACAATTAAATTAAATAAAAATAAATTATTATTTTCGAATATATCCACATAAAATAATATATCACTCCAAATATATACCAACATGGATTTATAACTCGATGTTAATGTATTCGAGTTTAACGATAAAAGTTCCTTTTGATTTATTAAATAAACATTATCGTTTATAAACAATTTTCATAGCGATTATTTTAAATTTTGATTTAGACATAACTTACAATATATAAGCTGAAAATCTGAATTTTCTCTTCCATTAGAAAATTATAATCTAATAGATTCAAACATTTCTTGTTTCAAGGAATTCCAACTTATAACGGATTTTGTATATTCGGTTGAAGTTCAAAACTCAATATTACGAACTACCACGCTGCTACGAGTTCGTTTTATAATTAAATATAAATATAAACATTTAATCGTCGTTTAATAACGAATTCAATATTAAAATCCATTAATATGCCAAATATAAGATTTAAATCAAGTTTAAATATTCGAGTTCAAATAGCTTAAAAATCTGGGTCGTTACATTCTCCCTCCCTTAATAGAATTTCGTCCCTGAAATTACTAAGTAAGAAGAATGCTCCGAACCCAATAATTTTTAAAATAATTAATTTAAAATATTAACAAAACCGTTTCTAAGTCTTATAAAGATTTACGAATTTTTTTTCTAACATTTCCTCTGCATGGCTCGATCAAAAAAACAACACGCGCCACTTCAAGCCTCACATTGATCAAAACAAAATAAAAGCCAAGCGGTTACACATTAAGGTTTACCTATTTGTCGAGCCACCAATACTCTAATCACGAAGCAAAACACTAACAGATCTTTCTCTTCCAATCTGCACTTACTCAATTTGTATCACAAGTAACAATACAAGGTTAAATCATTTCGGTTTCATTCCATATGTGATTCTTTTCAAATTTATTTACTAAATTCTATTCTCTTAGTTTTTTGATCATTTAATTTTATTAATAACTTTTATTCAACCAATCTAGCATCCAAATAACAAACAATGCACACTCAACGTAACCCAAATCAATTGAATTTGTATTCAATTAACTAATTACTCTTTTAATTATTTCACTTTTCATCTTCTAATTTTATTTTAACTTAGCTTTAAGTTAAATTCTGATTTATATAATCATTGTTGGCTAGTTTTATGACCAAGCCACCAAGAGTACAAGTATTCATAGTCAGACAAGAGGGAGAATTACGCATCCAAGCTCAAGATGAATACACCATGATTTGTGAAGCTCGTTTGTGACTAGCCTTCTCATTCCACTCGTGATGCACCAAGACCGACCCGCCCGTGAAGAGCCATCACGACTCGCCCGTGCAGAGTCATCACGACCTGCTCGTGATTAGTCATCACAACCAATCCACAAACCAAAGAGATGGCGACCGTGACCAAGTCCTCCACGATCCGCGAGTTCAGGATCTGATGACATCTGTCCATAACGACCATTTTGACCGCTTCTCTATCAAGCCACGAACCAGTCAGAGATCCTCGGGATCCGTACCACGTGTCTTCCCGAACCGCCTACAGATATCACCTATAAATAGCCCAATATTTGGCATTTATCAGGATCTTTTGGTAGTTCTAAGTATTGTTTCCACCATTACTGTTCCTCCATCATTTATTATCAGTAATATCTCGAAATCACTGAGTGAATCATCATTGTAAAAGTGAGATTGAGAGAAATCATTGATTGTACTAGCATTTAACGTATAATCAAAAGCATATAAAGTAGACGTAGGCTCATCAATGCCGAACCACTATAAGTCTGGTGTGTTAGTTGTATTTTCTTTCATTTCTAGTTATTACTCTCAATAATTTTTGACAATTTGGGTGTTAGAGCCATAATTTGGTCTAACATTTTGGTGCTTTCTCTGAGAACTGAAATCTCAGCGTATCGGATTATTGCTCTACTATTTGGATATTCAAGTCCAAAGGAAATAGTCCGTATCTCCACTGTTCCAATTTCTGAAGATTTTAGCAAAGTCAAAATATTATGGTCGGAAAGAATTCCATGGGTTTACGAGCTACACAAGCAAATGAAGTTGTAAGCGAAGCCATTGAAGAAAGTGTTCAGCAGCAGCCCGAGATGGACCCCTCCGGTTCCCGGGTCATACGGGGCGAACCGACCCAAGGAGGGGGTCACGACCCGATCGTAGAGAGTCTGCACGAGCCGCCCCGTAGAAGACACCACGAGCCACCCAAATGAGCCCATCACAAACCGCCCTGCTGAGATCATCACGAGCCGACATGCAGAAAGCACCACGAGCCATCAACAAGAGGGGATCACGAACTGCCCTGACCACAGGACCACGACTCGACCTGGAAAGGAAATTATGGCTCTTTCTGCTCATGTTGGTTCTTCTGCTAGACCTGGCTCAAGTTGTTTACATATAAGATCTAATGCAGATGATCTATTACACGCCTCTCCCCCAGCAACTGAAGGAGTTCTTTCTCGCATCCTCAATATGTTGGATAGGACGAATGATGAGTTAGCAGCCCAAAGGAAAGAGAGTTCCTTGTTACGATAAAATATTACTGCAATGGGCAGAAGAATTGATGATCTCCAAAGGCAGATGACACCTCCGCCATCCCATCCTTTTACTTCGGATAACTCATCCTCGTCAGAGGAGCCTCCAAGGCCTCCACGACGACCATTGGAAAGAGCTGAAAATGTGGAGAAGCTTTGATTTGGATCACTTCCTTCTCGGGAAGAGGCGACCCTCAATTTGGGACCTGACCATCATAAATTGAATGATCCCACTCTGCTACCTAGGAATGGAGGCGTTGTTGACCCTGTCCGGAATCAACCATTATCACCCCCTCACCGCGTGATTGACCGTAGCAACAAGTGACAGGGAAGTTCTGCTCAAGCTCCGGACTTCGCGGTAGCACATCAGAGAGATGTTGGAGGGCTTCGCAGGGCAAGGAGTGCTGATCCTGAATCTACACTGATCCATGATGATGTTGAAGCAATGGTTAGGCAATTCATGGTGGACAGCTGTGGGCAAAGGAACGAGGATTGGGGTATAGGCGGTAGTCATACGCCCTTTACAGATGGCATATTAGATGTCCGTTTTCCAAGGAAATTCAATGTGCCATCTATGAACCGTTATACGGCCAGGACGGATCCAGTTCAGCATCTGATGAGGTATTCATGGTACTTGAATGTCGCTGCTGCTCCTGATGCAGTAAAATGTAAAGCATTCCTGATCCTGTAGGATGTAGCATTAATGTGGTTTACCTGCTTGCCAGCATGATCGATCTCCAGTTTCAGGGAATTGAGTGAACAATTCGTAAATCAATTCCGACTTCAAGCTCATAGGTCTAAGAAAGTCATTGAGTTATCCCTCATTAAGAAATGCCCTGATGAATCTTTGAGGCCCTATCTTGACCATTTTAACTTAGCAGTCATGGAGGTTAGAGATACTCACGAACAGTCTGTCCTGATGGCCCTAATTGATAGAGTGGACAAGGATACTGAATTTGGATGATCCTTAGCCGGTAAGCTACCACTGACTAGAGAAACATTCTATGAAAAAGCTAATATCTGCTTACGTAAGGAAGAAATATATGCCAATAGAAAGAGAAAAACTATCGACAAAGAAGATATACAGGGTAATGTGGCCATCAAACAATCCGGCGACAGTTCAGGAAAGGTAGAGGTCAACGTTGGGAACAAAAACAAAGGGAATGGTCACCAGTCCGGGAGTGGCAACAAGCGACGAAATCGAGGAAACGACTCACAGAAGAGGCCTTGATTCAAGCCGTTTGAAAATTTAACGCCATTGAATGATACATTAGAAAACATTTTCCTGGATACCTACAACGTCCTTAAGTATAAGAGGCCTTCACCAAGAGATTCAACGGAAAAAGAGCGTGAGACAGGAAAGTTTTGCCTTTTTCATCAGGCCCATGGTCATTCCACCATTGAATGCCATCATTTGAGAGACGTCATCGAGAAGCTACTCCGTGAAGGAAAGTTAGACGAATACAAGGTTGCTCTAAGAGATAGGGGGCAAGTTGGACAGGCCCCGTACCAAAACCAACCCCCTACTAGGCCGACCGCTTAGCAGAAAGGAAAGAACATTGTCATCAATACCATAGTAGGAGGACCTCATCCTGCTGGACACAGCTTTAGGGCAATGGATCAGTATGTGAATGCGGCTAAACACCTTGAAGCAGGAGAATGCAGTAATCCTGAAATTGCAGCCCTAATAAAGCAGCATAAAATAATGCTTGACGATATCATCTTTCGTGATAGAGATTGTATTGGAGTTCACGCCCCCACCGAAGATCCTTTAGTGATCACGACAACCATCGGTCCCGCTTTGGTCCACAAGGTTTTGGTGGACAATGGATGTTCAGTAAACATTTTGTTTAAGAAAGCATTTGATCAGATGAAGATTGAAGCGAAAGATTTAAAGCTCTGTGAGGGATGTATACGTGGCTTCAATGGAGCCTCAACATCCCCAGTCGGATATGTGGAATTGTCAGTAACTTTGGGAGAAGGAGATCGCCGGAGAGTGAGAATTCTTCCATTTGTGGTATTAGATATCGAGTCACCATATAACGCCTTCTTGGGCCGATCGGCCTTAGCAGAATTTAGAGCTTGTATTGTACCCTGGTGCCTATTGTTAAAGTTCCCGACAGATGCAGGAGTGGGGGTAGCCAGAGGTGACCAGGTCGTAGGATGAGCCTGTTACATAGCAGAGTTGAAGTTGTTGCTCAATGGGTTAAACATAGAACCAAAGGGCACTCCTCCACCCGCAAAGGAGGATTCAACATAGCAATTACAGATGGCCCCAAGGAGCCGCCCAAAGAACTGCCTGAGGATATAGATCCCAGAGAGAACGAGGAACCTGGGGGTAGAATGGCGACTCCAGACGAAATGACTGTAGATGTTCCAATTGACGATGATAACCCAGCGAAGGTTTTGAAAATTGGATCTCAATTAGATCCACTTCGTGCAAAGGAATTGACCGACTTCCTGAAGGCCATCCTGGACGTATTTGCCTTGACCCATGATGACATGTATGTGATATCCCCATCAATTATGCGCCACTCGTTAAGCATTAACCCAAAGCATCCACCCGCTAAGCAGAAAAGACGAATGCTTGGCTCAGAGATGTCAGCTGCCTTAAAAGAAGAAGTTGAGAAGTTGAGGAGCAATGGTTCATTAGAGATTCAACTTACCCGGAATGGATTTCAAACCCGGTTTTGGTGAAGAAGGCCAATGGGAAATGGCGCACCTGCATCGATTTCTTAGATTTAAACAATGCTTGTCCGAAAGACAGTTTCCCACTTCCTAGAATTGATCAATTAGTGCATTCGATGGCGGGTCACGAACTCCTCTCCTTTATGGATGCATATTCTAGATATAATCAATTCCCATACATGTCCCGGACAAGGAGCATACCAGCTTCATCACAAATTTGGGATTGTACTACTATGTAGTGATGCCTTTCGGCTTAAAGAATGCTGGAGCTATATATCAACGACTAGTAAACCAGATGTTCGACAGTCAGATTGGGAGGACGATGGAGGTGTATGTTGATGATATGCTTGTGAAATCCAGACAATCATCCAACCATACCACCGATTTAGCAGAAATGTTTGACATCCTTAGGCGATACTAGATGAAGCTCAACCCTCTAAAGTGTTCATTTGGAGTAGCATCTGGGAAATTCCTTGGCTTTATCGTTAGCTCGCGTGGAATTGAAATCCATCCTGATTAGATCGCAACAATCAGGAATATTCAATAACCAAGGCAAATCAAAGATGTGCAAAGCCTTGCTGGGAAAGTAGCAGTGTTAAGTAGATTCATCTCCAAAGCTACAGATAAGTGCATTTCATTTTTCGATTTGATAAAGCGAGGGAAGCGCAATTTCAAATGGACTCCTGATTATATAGAAGCATTCCATAACCTTATGAATCATCTGGAAAAACCTCCGATATTGTCCAAGCCGGTAGATTATGAGGATTTATTCGTGTACTTAGCAGTATCGTCCCGCGCAATAAGTTCACCCCTGGTGAGGGAAGAAGATAAAGTCCAGAGACCAGTGTACTATGTAAGTAAAAAACTAGCGGCGGCGGAGCGGAACTACCCAAAGATAGAAAAGCTTTCGTATGGTTTGTTGATCGCATCTCGAAAGCTCTACCACTATTTTTAGGCTCATCCCATCACTGTGTACACCGATCATCCGCTACGGCAAGTGTCGCAAAAACCAGAGGCATCAGGAAGGCTGCTCAAATGGATCATCGAGTTGAGTCAGTTTGGCTTGAACTTTCAACCCCGAAGATCAATAACGGGGCAAGTACTTGCGAATTTTATAGTAGAGCTTACCATCCCGGAGGATGATGTGGTGAGTAAAGAATTTGATCCTCCAAAACAACTTGTTAACCCTGACGCCTGGAAACTATATACTGATGGGGCCAAGAATGATAGAAGATCAGGCGCAGGAGGTGTACTTGTGACCCCCGAAAAACGATCAATATACTACGCTATCAAATTGGAGTTTCATGCCACGAATAACGACTTGGAGTAAGAAGCCCTAATTGCCGGGCTAAACTCGCGAAGGAGTTGGAAATAACAAAGTTGGAAATCTTTTGCGACTTCAAAATAGTTATGAACTAGGTTAATGAGGAGTTTCAGGCTAAGGGCCCGAGATTGATATCATATTTGAAAGAGGTGAGAATGTTGCTTGATGGCTTTGATCACTACAGTATAGCCCATATTCCTCGATTGGAGAATCAGAAGGGGGACAAGTTAGCTAAGATGGCTAGTTCTGACAACCCTAAGGACACAGAGATGGTCCCGATAGAGGTATTACAGTCTCCGAGTATCGATCAAATGGAAATTGATCCTGTACTAGAGACTGAACCGGAAAAAGAATCGTGGATGACACCCTTAAAGAACTTCCTAATAAATAGGACACTTCCCACCAAAAAGAGTGAAAGGCGTGCCGTCATTCTCAAGGCCTCCAGATATGTCATGCAAGGCGAGGTTCTATACCGACAAGGGTTCTCAATGCCGCTCCTTCGGTGTATAGCCCACGACGACATAGAAAGTGTGTTGAGAGAAGTCCATGATGGTGAGTGTAGCGACCACACTAGAGGATAAACACTATCAAAGAAGATACTGCGATATGGCTATTTCTGGCCTACCGTGAACAAAGATGCGGCTAAGTATGCACGGCGTTGTGATGGATGCCAGAAATTCTCAAAGATTCACAAGGCGCCTGATATACACGTAAATGTGTATATTTTATCCGCATATTTATCTTATTTTATCTTTTAAATAATTGATATTGTGTATTTATAGCTGTGTTTTCAGACTGTTGACAAGAATCATGGTTTAGAGCATTTGATGAATAAAGCATGAAGAATTTGCTGAAAAAGAGTGAAGTTAAAATTATTAAAGCTTGAAGAACGGTTGCAAATAGAGTTCAGTTGGGTAGATTTGGCTCACTATAGACTCATGTAGCGTTCACATTAGCTCCTTTGCACGGCTTCTCATTCATGCACTGCACGCGTTCACACTGGCTCACTTACAAGGCCTCTTGCTCTACAACCCCGTTCACACTAGCTTATGTGTTATTTGGGCTAATTCTTTAGTCCCACATTGTGGAATTTGCCAAGTAGCCTTTGTCATATCAGCTATAAATACACTTTATCTCATTCATTGTAAAACACATTAGGTTTTATTCTGTAATTCTCTTCTTGGAATAAAATCATTCTCTCCCTTTCTTTTTACTTTTTGTTTATTTTCATTATGTTCATGTTATTTATTTTCTATTTTTCTTCTTCTTTAGCTATGTCTAGCTAATCCCCTTTGATTAGGGGGTGATGACGCTGATAGTATGATTCAATATGAATCACATAACCAAAGGATGAGGACTTTATATATGTAGATCTAGATTTGAATCAAGGGTTAGATCTGAACCTTCATATTCTGTGTCGTTTAAGAGCTATGCTCCTTCACATGATATATTCGTGTTCGATCTAATATTTTTCAGATCTAGATCAAATTTTAGGGTTTTAGAAATTAATTGGTGAATCTGTCCTGATAGTCTATGGTTGTAGAGCTGTATGCTTGTCGTTATTTACATATTTGTTTCTAAAAACCTATTATCATTGATTCATGTTTGTGACAGAAACATGTATTAGATCTGGTTAATCTTTTGGCTATTGATGATTATGAATCTGATCTATGTCATTATCCCCTAATTGCTTTCACTTAGTGTTAAAACTCTCTTTTATTTAATTTCTGCTATTTTCTTTGTTTTCCACCAATCAAAAGTTAGGGATAACTTGATTGGATTTATTAATAAAATAATTTGGTCCCAGAGTTCGACACCCTCTACAACAATCCTTGTTGTTTAGGAAAGACGAACGAATTTTACAGTTGTGTACAATTGTTTAATTTGTTCGCAAACAAATTTTGGCGCCGTTGCCGGGGACCAAAATAATTTTTATTTTTTAAATCCTTCGGGCTATTTTTATTTTTTTCTTTAGTTTTTATTAAAAAAAAACAATATTTCCATTTTTTTCCCTCTTCTTGCTTTATAACAGCACACAAGCATTTTGCATTCACAAACATTCTCTGTTTACGTTTTTCTAGCCTTCTCATTTCTTCAAAAAAAAAAAGGAGGTTTCATTACAATTTGAACCAGTTTCTATTTCTGTTTTTGCTGTTTCTTTGATCTGCTTCACATTCTGTTATAATCTGTCTTCTGTTTCTCTCTCCATCTTCTTCTACAGAACAACAAGAACTAACTTCAACCCCAAACAAAATCCATCGTCTAGGCAGTTCATCGATTTCTCACATCCAGCGTGATTTCCAACTTCGACGATACATATCACTACGCTTACCATACAATCCCACTTCACCAAAAACAGAACCCCTCGACTGATCAGCGCCCCCTTTCGACAATCATAAAGCCAAACCACAAGTCCAAACTCCTAAACCCTCACTACCAACCTGCGATTCCATCAACTTCACCCAACAACCTCAAACTGTTACACTTGCCATTCAACTCCAGATTAAAACCATCCCTCCAACACCTTGCTGCACAACCCAACTATCACTTTGACAGCACCGAACTCCTTGAAATCCTCATCCTCGCACAAAAGTCCAAACCTCATACAGCCAACAAACCAACCTCCATAATCTCCAGTCACGCACAAACCCACACTCACCACCAGACCATCTTCTTCTGGCCGTCATTGCCTTGTGCCGATCAACTATACCAAACCGATTAGATTTCGAATTCCCCAAATTCGAAGACCCGAGACCCAAATTCGAGACTGCTACACCCCAAATCAAAAAAAAAAACGAAACCCGATTAGGAGCACCAAATCCGCTTCGAACCCGATAACAACCGGAATCGAAACACCCAAACTTCAACTATCGCCTCAAACTCCTGTAACAACGAAGACCACTCAGCTCGCATCAACACCCAATCGTCAAAATCCCCAAATCGCACTCAGCAATATCCAAACCACGACCGACATCCTCCGCCTGCCTCATCTCCGAATCAAAACTCCTAAAATAGATTGCGAATCTTGAACCCGAACTGAGCAATAGTTACACGGAACAGGAATCGAAAAGATTAAAAAAAAAAGAGTTTGAGGACGTCGGCTGCAGTTTTAATTTGATTTTCACGAGGAGCATTTCTTCTGATTATTGATTGTGCCTGGTAGGCAATATATTAGTGTTTGGGAGATGCTTTAGGGTGTTGGCTTGTAATTGTTTAGATGGGACGGGATTGGTTAGTTATGGGCTTCGTTGGCTTTTGGGCAAGGAAATTAATTTGTTTTTTTTAAAGCTGTTTCTAGCTTTTGTTTAAGTTTGATAAAAAAAAAGTTTGATTGCTTTGATAGTTTCTTCTATTAAAAAAAAATCATTTCAATTTTTTTCCTTTGATTTTCACTCATCCTATTTTGATTCTGTTTTTAATTTCATTTGCTTTATTTTATTTTTTATAAAAGGTAGCAAATTTTTCAAAAATAGGTACAGTGGTGTTTTGAAAAAAGGAGGCAACAATAGGAGGCAACAACAATAAAAAGCAGCGGACTATTCAGTGTTCGAGCGGTTGCACACCAAGTGGGGTGTGAACGCGCTAGCGCGACTCAATTGCACTGGACGGACTGCCGATCAAGGTGAGTATTTTCTAACTCTACAGGGACCGCTGCTGCAAATAAAAAATATATATAGACATTGCTTGTAAAAATCTTCTGTAGGGCATCGGCTTGCTTGTAAAAAAATTTTATTTTTTTCTGCAATTATTATTCTGTGACTGTCTGTGATGGATTATTTTGCCTGTTGATGTGTGGTTGGAAATTTTAAAACTAACGTGGAAGACATTATTTTTGAAATCAAATCAAGGATTCCCCAAAGCTTATAGGACAAAATATTTGTTAAATTGACAATTAGGATTGATACTCTCTAAGGTGTCTAAGGAACTGTAGAGTCAAGAACTCAAACAGGTTCTTAAACCTTCAGTCGTGTTTCTACGGTGATTCGTGGCACACTGGTAATCCCTGTCCGAACCTGGCCTAGACTTGTATTCATATAATCCAAAGTTGTTAATTTTAACATATTTTTTAAGAGCTTTCTTGAAAATGTCTCAATTCCCTTATTCCTACGGATTTTACGATAGTTGTGAAAATCAATATAATCCATATAATTTTACACCAAATACATATGGATATTTTAATAACAACTATTGTACAAACAATTTGGATATTACGCCACCAACTTTTCAAAATTTTCAAGATAATCCCGTTTGTACACCACCAAATTTTCAAAATGATGATCAGCCCTCAACTCTTGAAACACATGTTGAATCTTTACTTGAAATGAGCATACAACAAAATAAAGAAATAAATGAATTGTGTAAGTTATACATGTGCAACAATTCAAGTGAAAGCTTTCAAAATAATCAAAATTCGATTTCACATCCAAATTCAAATGATTTTGATTATAACACTTGTCAATTCAATTTTGAACTCCAAAATGAATTTCAAATTCAAAATGGAAATGTAAATCACTTTTCAAATGATTTTGGCAACGGGAATAATTTCAATTGTGGTGCTACTGAAAACTTTTGTTCTCAACAATTTCAAAGTGAAAATTCTCATGTAAATAATTATAAATTTGATTTTGTTGAGCAAACGAACATACTTGACGATTACTTGAAGTTTCGTGAGAAACAAAATCGGATCCAAACTTGTGACGATTCGAATAAAAATCCACCTTTGCCCACAATCGATGATTTTCAACTAACAACTTTTGAAATTGATGAAAATCTTAATAAAGTTGTTGAAAGCCCTGTGATTGATTTGAATTTAAATTCTTTTGAAAACAAAGACGTCAATCTTCTATTCGATCTTCCTCTCTCAAATTATGAAAATTTTGAAAATTTAGCAACTTTAGATTATCAATATGACAAAAATGATAAAGTTGTTAACAACTGTTTATGTGAGGACGATTTTGATGAGCGAAAACTTCTTGAGCTGATTGACAATAATGTTGTTGGGTCTGAAATTGAAAATGAAACATTTGAAAACTTTGAAATTCTTGAGGTTGAAAACAATGGGACTGTTGAATGTGATTTCAAACATGATGATGATTTTTCTGAAATTGTTGAAACTCCTTGCGACTTGATCATTTCAACTGAACCACACTGTGATCACTCGTTTTTCACTGATAAATTTCTGCAGTATATGAACTCTTTTTGGAATAACATAGTTTTTGAGAAAACACGATTCCAGAACTTACTGAAAATTCATTTGTTCAGTTTTAACTTTAGGTTTACGAATGAACCTTTAGTCAGCAACATTTCAAATATCAAAGAAAAACTGAACAATATTTCTCAAAACCATTGTGGGGGTGAGAATGCTGCACACGTCTCTCAATTCATACATCATCTGAACAAATCAAATTTTGTTTTGAAACTTTTACTGAACCCCAGCTCGATGACCTCTCTTTAGTTGCTACAGAAATTCAATTTGATTTTAGGATCAATTGTAAGCTCAAAATTTTAAAATTTGCAACTCAAACTTTTGAAAAAACAAAATTTGTTTCTCCAAATCTGAAACGAGATATAAAATTCTTTATGATTTGGTTTTCTGTGCTGAAGCTATGTCTCATAATCTTAATGAGGTTGATCCATTGGTCCATTGTGGACTGGTTCATCTATTCGATGACTGCGTATTTTCTGCACACACATCCGGTAAGCCATGCTGACCCTCTTATTTGTTTTTACCTTTCACTAAGATATGTCTGATTAACGACTATGAGGACACAGTCACACTCAAGTGTGGGGGGAATTTACATTACATCAGCAATCAAATTTTATGAAGTAGGTCATTCATTGAACAAGGATTAACTTAAATTCATAAATAACACCTTGGTTCTTGTTTGATAAGTTGAATTGTTGGGTGATGGGAATGAACATTATTTATTCATTGAATCGTAATGTGTCTTTTTAAGATGCTAGCTTGAAACTGTGCAGACGTTAGTCGTGTTCTGGAGTAAGCGTGTCAACCTTTGTTATACATGTTAGAATGTGCAAGTAAAAATAATCAAAAAAAAATCATGAAATAAAAGGATTTTGCACCTACATTTGTTGGATTTTCTGAGTTAGTTTTCATGCATAATATTTTCTTTTCCACTCAAATTTTCAAAATCGTAAGTTCTAAAATCCACTTGGCCCAATTAAGGAGAAATGACTCATTGTAGCGTTCTTCTTCGATACCCCACATTATTCAAACCCAAGTTTTTGTCGATTTACATCCATGTTTCGACAAGTTTATCTTATATTGGTATACTCAAGAACCCTGTTTAAAGGTCAAAAACATCACTTTTTATACCAATATTACACCACCCACTCCGTACTTATTTTAAGGTAGGATAACCATATACCACATCTTATTTTATATGGGTTATCTATCTTACGAAACTTTGCTTATCATTCCTTTCAGCTTTTTGTATAACAACAATCCAGACTTGTGTGTTGAATTATGGTTATAGAAGCAGAGTAACTATGGCACAAAACTTTCCTTTCATGAAGTGTTGGTTTAGTAGAGGAGGAATCAAATGAAATAATGTACGGTATCATTCCATTCCATCTCCATTCATCATGCAAAAAAAAAAAAAAGAAGAAAGAAAAAAAAAGAGAAAAAAAAGAAAAAAAATGAAATAAAGAGAGAGTCTCTCAGAATAAAATAGTCATTCATCATTCTTGACTATAAAGCATTCAGTTCCATTCCATCCACATCCATTATACCGTACTTGGAAGTGAGAATTGTAGTAGAGGAGATGAAAGGAAATAAAAATGTTCATATGTGCCTTAGTATTACTTTATCTTTTGTAGCTTGAAGTTCAACTAATACACTTGCCCTCTTATCTATAACATTTTCAGAACTTACAAAATTTTCCTTCATCTATGCATAACTCACATCCAATACATTATAGTTACATTGGTGCAAAAATTAAAAAAAAAAATTAAGGGTCAAATAAATGATTGGGTGCACATTGTCGATGTGTAGAACTTTGGTTGACACCACGCCCTTAACCTTCAAGACAATTACAGTGTTATCAAGGAATTACGATTCAGTCTGAAAATTTTTGTTCATTTTTGCACTAATAATGGGATGGACAATTTGGGGCCAAACCGTTATTATTGAAGTTAGGTGAAATCCTTGGAATGTGAAAGACCTTAAATATATTGTTTGATTAATCTGCGTACATAAGACGCTTTGGATTTTGTGGGTAGTATCCGCTGAAAACCCTCGCGAGACAACACTCGTCCTACTGTGGACACCCAGAGGTTTAACGGCTTGTTGCATACGCTAAATGCAATCGTGTTTCCTACGAAAGTGTGACATATCTTAGTTTAGTTTATTCGAGGACGAATAAAAAGATAAGTGTGGGGGTATTTGATATACACGTAAATGTGTATATTTTATCCGCATATTTATCTTATTTTATCTTTTAAATAATTGATATTGTGTATTTATAGCTGTGTTTTCAGACTGTTGACAAGAATCATGGTTTAGAGCATTTGATGAATAAAGCATGAAGAATTTGCTGAAAAAGAGTGAAGTTAAAATTATTAAAGCTTGACGAACAGTTGCAAATAGAGTTCAGTTGGGTAGATTTGGCTCACTAAAGACTCATGTAGCGTTCACATTAGCTCCTTTGCACGGCTTCTCATTCATGCACTGCACGCGTTCACACTGGCTCACTTACAAGGCCTCTTGCTCTACAACCCCGTTCACACTAGCTTATGTGTTATTTGGGCTAATTCTTTAGTCCCACATTGTGGAATTTGCCAAGTAGCCTTTGTCATATCAGCTATAAATACACTTTATCTCATTCATTGTAAAACACATTAGGTTTTATTCTGTAATTCTCTTCTTGGAATAAAATCATTCTCACCCTTTCTTTTTACTTTTTGTTTATTTTATTTATGTTCATGTTATTTATTTTCTATTTTACTTCTTCTTTAGCTATGTCTAGCTAATCCCCTTTGATTAGGGGGTGATGACGCTGATAGTATGATTCAATATGAATCACATAGCCAAAGGATGAGGACTTTATATATGTAGATCTAGATTTGAATCAAGGGTTAGATCTGAACCTTCATATTCTGTGTCGTTTAAGAGCTATGCTCCTTCACATGATATATTCGTGTTCGATCTAATATTTTTCAGATCTAGATCAAATTTTAGGGTTTTAGAAATTAATTAGTGAATCTGTCCTGATAGTCTATGGTTGTAGAGCTGAGCTCCTGCATAGGCTATGCTTGTCGTTATTTACATATTTGCTTCTAAAAACCTATTATCATTGATTCATGTTTGTGACAGAAACATGTATTAGATCTGGTTAATCTTTTGGCTATTGATGATTATGAATCTGATCTATGTCATTATCCCCTAATTGCTTTCACTTAGTGTTAAAACTCTCTTTTATTTAATTTCTGCTATTTTCTTTGTTTTCCACCAATCAAAAGTTAGGGATAACTTGATTGGATTTATTAATAAAATAATTTGGTCCCAGAGTTCGACACCCTCTACAACAATCCTTGTTGTTTAGGAAAGACGAACGAATTTTACAGTTGTTTACAATTGTTTAATTTGTTCGCAAACAGCGCCTCCAAGCCAATTGAAGACGATGATGAGTTAGTGGCCCTTCGTTTTGTGGAGAATTGACATCATTGGAAGCCTCCCCATAGCGAAGGGCGGAGCAAAGTTTGCCATCGTAGCAGTGGATTATTACACGAAATGGGTTGAAGCAGAACCATTGACCACGATCACAACTAAGAGGGTGATCAATTTCGTCGTAAGAAATATCATCTATTGATTTGGGATTCCGAAAGTCGTCATAACAGATAATGGGACTCAATTTGACATTACCGTGTTCCGGGATTTTTACCAGAGATATCATATCGAGAAGAGATTCACAACTGTGGGGCATCCACAGTCAAATGGACAAGTAAAAGTGGCAAACAAAGTAATCAAGTCCATTTTGAAAAAGCGATTGAAACAAGCCAGAGCCATGTGGGTCGACGAGCTACCTTTGGCATTGTGGGCCTACAAAACAACTTTCAAATCAGCCACTGGCATACTCTCTTTTCTCTTGCTTTTGGGTCGGAGGCAGTCATCCCGATTGAGTTAAAGGTGCCATCTCACAGGTCAGTTACTACGACCCAATGACTAACAATGAATTTCTCCTCGAATCCTTGTATATGGTAGAAGAAAAAAAGGGATGAAGCAGATCTACGTGCCTTGAGGCACAAACAGCAAGTCGCTCGGTATTACAACAGAAGGGTCCGTGCTCGAACCTTTGAACCCGGAGACTTGGTCCTAAAGCGTGTCTTTCCACCCCCAGTACATTTGGGCCCGAAATGGAAAGGACCTTATACTATCATGCGGAGGCTTGATAATGGATCTTTCAAGCTAGCGACCGTGGATGGAAAAGAAATCCCCAAAGTGTGGAATGCCGAGCATTTGCGGCACTATTTGACATGAAATTGCCATTTTCACTCTTTTGTTTTTTAGGACCATGTAAAAAGGCACGACTTGCCTAGAATAGTCTAATTATATAAACAAATGATTATAAAGTGGACGTAGGTCATGATTCGACCGAACCACTATAAAATATCTTGTTTCATTTACTTTTACCACACCATTTATTATTTACTTTGTCATTCTTTACTCATATGAATCATTATAATCTTTCAAACTTGCTATGATAACTCAAAGTATCTTCTATCAGATTAGAAGGTTAATAGTATGCAGAGCATTGAGGATGCAATAAAGTAAATGACATAGCAACCGATACTTCACTTCTCGTGACTTGAGAAAAAGTATAAAGGACAAGGAAATGCATTGTCCATGAGACGTGAAGGTGCACCATGATTACAAAGACCGTCTCGAATACACTCTACCCTGGGCATTCGATGGGAGAGTATAAAGGCGCCAGAGACTGAGCGCCATGAAAGAACTCCTACCCCGCTGAAGATAACGGGGGCAAATTGAAAGCTGAGTTCGAACTCAATCCTAGGCATACGACAGGAGAGTATAAAGGCGTTTTGATTAAATGTCGCGACAGGGCTCAGGATCGGGAATAAGAATGAAATCTGAGTCTGACCCCTCCATTTTCGGGCATGGGGGCAACACATATATGACTCTAATCAATCCTCAATAAGCCTTGGCCAAGCATTATATTAACGATTGATTGAGGGCATACTCGCACACATTTATCCATGATGTAGGAATTTTTTATTTTCATTGCACATGATTTTAACTTAGTTATGATTCAGATGTTTGTGACTGAGAATGATAAACTTGCAGGTACGCAACGATGCAAAAGAAACAAGATTTTCATTTACTAAATGCAGGTTTACAAGGCTAAACAAAGTACGAGGGCCATACTCGCAACTACATCATAAGGCCAATGGAACAACTAAAAAGAGAAAAGACAAACAAACTGGCTCTACTTGGGCTTCAGGGGTGACCTTGGCTTTTTCTCCTTCTTTTGCTTCTCCAGCTCCTCCTTGTCGGCATCAAATTTATCCTGCTTATTTCTTTTCTTCTTGTCCAAAGGAGGATCTTGTGGAGGGCCAGAAGATTGGGATGCAATCTGTGTAGTTATCGATTTAGCGGACAACTTTATGATTAATCCAGATTTGGGATCAACTGCGGAGACAGGTTGCATAATTAGAGGCCTTTGTTCCTCTATTTTTAAGGCCAGCTGTTTGTCCTTTTTAGCCTTCATGTCGACTAAGGTCGTGTTGTCATCATTCCTGGTCTCCCCTGTGATAGAAAGCTCTTCCTCATCATCCCTATGATCGCCATCAATGTCATCCAAGGCTCCGATAACTTCGGCATCTTTAGGAACATCATTTCCTGATAATGCGATGGTTTTCTCGGATGCCTTGACCTCAGTCTGGTCAGGAGCTTCATGGATGACCTTGGTGCTTAGTGATACATTGACCTTCTCAACCTCTGCTTGCTTTTCTGCATCCTTCTCTATCGGCTTGGCACTTATATTATGGGAAGAAACTGTTATTAGTTTTAGAGAAAATGTGGTCTTCTCGATTGTTTGCTCCACAATGCGACAACAAGTTACAATCGCTTTGACAAATTGTGGAGAGAATATGGAGATACCTTCAGCCGACTTCTCGCCTGAAGCCGAAGTAGAAACCCCAACTTCTGGGGGAACTAAAACCCCAAAGATTAGGGGATCATCCGATTATACTCCTCAACCTCAGAAGTCCTGGGCTCCGGTGTCGAGCTCGAACCTTCGTCAATTTTGTTCTTGCCATTGAGATCGAGCCTTTCTTTCTCCATAGCTTCTTGGATTTGACGTCTACCTTCCGCTAAATCTTCAGGCTCTCCACCTCTGAGAAAAGTCAGCATGAGCTGGTCCTCATCGACTTCCTCAACCTTCAAGCGTAGCTTCTCGCTCTCAACAACCTGATACCATACATTAACCAAGGTGGTGGGATAATTACTGATCCAAGAAATATCTCGAGTCCGGGTGATTTGAACAAAGAAGTCCACTAGCAGTTCGTCGAACTCCCCCATCTCTTTCTCGACCGCGACAAGTTTGGCAGTAGTAGTGGAGGCCGACTCAAGAGCCGCATTTGCATTGCCTTCGGCAAGGGTTGCCCGTTCCTCAGCATGAGCAAGTTTGTCGTTTAAGCTTACCTTTTCCTTTTCCCAAGCAGCCTTCTCTGTGGCAAGTCGATCCTGCGATGCCTTTAGCTCAGTGTTAGCCGTCTTAAGATCCTCTATCTCTTTCTTCAAAGTCGCGCGTTCTTGGTTGTTTGAATTAAGCTCGAGATGGAAATGTTTCTTGGTGTTGTCTAATTCAGTTTTGTAATTTTCAGCATCCCACCGAGCTAAGGCAAGCTGAGCTTGCGCATCCTCAAGTTCTTTCTCTACCTTACTCCTGGCCTTAGCATCGTGATCGATCTTCACCCTGGCCCTGGAAGCAACTACTTCTAGGCGGCGGATAACATCTGACAAATTCTTGGCAAGCTTTTTCATTGCTCTATATTGTTTAGCCACGTGATCGATTTGGTTTACAACCTCTACATCCCATCCACCAGGAACTAGTTCAAGATCCGGGACAAAATGCATCCTCTCAAAATAGATATGGGGGAATTCTTTTCGCAAGCGCTCCAACTTTGCCTGATTAATAGAAGTAACAGTACCCTCCTGTACAGTGATAGTATCCAAGTTGTGATGACCAGGAGGAACAAGAGCTGCTTTCTCCTTCTCCAAATTTTTGCTTGGATCTTTGTCTTTGGGTTCATGATGCTTCTTGGAAGATTTACCCTGAGATGGTGTACTATTCGGAGGGGTTAAAGCTTTGGGAAGTTGCTTGCCTCCCGCCTGTGGCGCTGGTCTATTAAGGTACTTCCCAGGATCTTGCTTCAAGGGAGAGCGAGACCGTGTAGAGTGAGGTTGATAAGAATCACGGTGTCGTTGGCTATCTCTTCCCCAACTGTCAATGCGGTCATGTTCAGATATGGGATTGAGTCTGGGAGTGCAGCCACGAAGTTCACGATGAGAATATGAGTGGCGACGAGACATTTTTCCTACAAAGAACGACAAACAAATATGAGACCCATGAATACAAATAGCATATGAGTGATGTGGCGAGTGGTGCATGTGATTTGTGTATCCCATGTAATCTCCCCTAACAGAACAGGGCCCGAAGCTAGGCTCGTATGTGCAGTATCTTTCTCTTTGAAGGGAATGGTTTCTTCCTTAGAGATAGGGAAGAATGGTTCCCCTCCAAAGTCTTCAGGTGTGTAGATGTTATCTGGCAGAGAGATTTTCTCTAACTCCCCAAATATCTGCTCCTCTATCAACGTATCATGAGTGGTAGGCCCCACTGGTGGTGGAGTCCTTGAGAGAGATTGCCCCTTGGACATTGAAGCCTCCTTTGGATAACCATCTTGAATTTCATCTCCTTTGTATACATTCAAATCCTCATCATCCTGGTTGACCATTGGCGAAGGACTCTTACGAAATTCGGTCGTCTTTGTAGCTTCCGTGGTCACTTGCCCCTCTGTTGGGGGCATGCTACTAGATTCCCCAACTGTTTGGGTAGGGGGCACATATTTCTAAGGCTTTCCACCCGAACCGAGACCAAATCTTACATCTAGAAGATGGTGTTTGTGATTGTTCTTGTCGGTTATACACTTCTTGATTCTACATAAGTTTGATTTGCTTGCTAAAAGGCGGGATAATCGAACTTCGTAGACCGAACCCTCTGTTTTTTCAAAGTTGTGAACTGTACGAAAAAAGAACACATTAGTACTTTAATTATGCAATTAGAGCATGCGCTAAAGGATTTAGAACTCACTTGACTGTAGCCACCTCCTCGCACATCCAGCCTGATGTTTTATATAAAACCAATCGGACTTAGCGTCTCCTAAATTGCTATGACCATCCGATAATACATTTCTAGAGGGGATCGATTCAAAGAAAATGAAGTTCGGAGTCCCAGTGGAACGGTGCTTGAAATAATAACAGAAGTTTAAATCTTTGAAGGTGAGCTCGGTCTCTAGAATTTCTGCATGTGCTATATACAAGGTGTATAAAGCAGCATAAGCATTGGGATGGAGTTGCATGGGGGCAATGCGTAGTCGTCTTAGAAGATCAACAACAATCGGAGGAAACAGAGGGATAGCGCCTACCCAGCACATGATCCTACTGATAGTCATGACCCTTCCAGAGCAGAATGAGGCCTATCTCCTTCCTCCAGAGTTTTCACATCGACCCAGAGAATTCCATGTCTCAAGAAAATTTTCTTTAACTTTATATCGTCCAACTTGGAGGCTATAGAGTCACTCAGTTTCTCCTTTTCTACTTCTTTAACACCTTCAATTTCATCGGGAGCTCGATCATCATCCTCTTCCTCAAGTGATGTGCTCTCAGAAGATGCCGATTCTATGTCAATATCTATTTCATAATTGAAATCAGAGTTACTCCAATCTAAATCTGATGGGAGTACATCGGGATTATAACAGCTTGACGACTCTAGATATGTACTCTTCTCTTATATTCTTGCTGAGTGTCTATCATACATGGTTGTGTTGGCGAATAAACATAAGTCATTAGAGCATAACTACCCGTGAACCGTGCGAGTGTGCAAGTGCTAGTGTATACAAGTGCATGTAGTACTTAGAAGAAAAACATGTATTAAAAGGTGAAGGAATGAAATTGGACATTGCGTGTTGTTAAGTAGTCAACCAGTTCAGAAAGTTCATCTCGTAGGCTCTATCCTAACTGTTCGCTGATATGTTAGAGTTGCATCGAGTTTTAGTTAATATGATGGCCGGTGCGCTGATTAAATGGACTCGCTAAAGCCGGATGAAGCGGCTCGTGAACTAGGGTCAGCTTGAGGGAAAGATTTCGGTTCGTGATTATAGGATAACTCGTGAACTGGTACGGATCGTGAACGGACCCTCGGATCGTGATTCAGATTCGGGTTAGGGGGTTAATTCCATCGACTCGTGAATAATTAGTTCATGAGCCATCACCACGAACCGATGTCCCATTCCCTCCACGAATTGATGACCAGCTCCAATTCACAATCCAAAACGACAACCAGTCTCCCTTCCACGATCCGCTTCGACATTTTGACCCATAAACCGAAATGCTGAAGCATAACCTCCTATCAATCAACTCCTTTTTCACCAGCAAGCTGTCTGAGCCACCATTAACTTCTCTCCCTTAAATTGAAGCTATCTGCCATGTCCTTCTCCTGAAGTCCAATTCCATGAACATCATTGCCACCATCGATGTTGGCGGTGAAATCAGTCCGGAAGAAAAACCCATGGGAACCGAATTCGAATCGAAACCCAAAAAGAAAAAGAAAAATTGCAGTCGGAACTGTCATGGCCATTACCTTCTTGGTTTAATTGGATGATTTCAGAATGGTTGGATTTGAGTGAGATAAATTAGGTTTCAAAACAGAGAAAGAAGCGGCGGTAGTAAAAAGTGAAGAGAAAGAGTAAATGGGAGAAAGGGGATTTACTTTTATAGCCTATGCGAAGGCTTTTAGCCTTCCACTTTTTGTCCCATTAAAGCGGATCGACCCTATGGGCCACGAACACCTAAGAAGGCCTGCTGTTGACCGAGAAGGAGTATCCTCCCCTTTCTTGGCTCGTGATTCCTGTTAGGTAGCCCAGACCACAGCGCGTCCTAATGACCTAAATGTCGGGATAACTATTAAATAAAAAGTTGAAACTTTTCTACATACAAGAATGTTGAATTCTTTTTAAATATTTATTGAACCTATGGCTCACCTAAAGAAGTATTCGCGATGTTCCCTGAAATACACGAGATTAAAGTCAACCAATAAGCAAAGAAATAATGGGAAATCCAACCTGATATTTATCCTTGTCAAAGGACGTGACTATTCGGAATATTATAACCCTCCAAGCAGATGCAACTATTATTTCACACCATTTCAGGAAAAGATGCCTTGACGATTTCGAAGCACGTTCCATCTCTGATAAAACGTACTTCGAGGGGGCAAAATGTTGGCTACTTTTTTGACCATGCCACCAAGAGTACAAGTATTCATAGTCAGACAAGAGGGAGAATTACGCATCCAAGCTCAAGATGAATACACCATGATTTGTGAAGCTCGTTCGTGACTAACCTTCTCATCCTGCTCGTGATGCACCAAGACCGACCCACTCGTGAAGAGTCATCACGACCCGCCCGTGAAGAGTCATCACGACCTGCTCGTGATTAGTCATCACGACCCATCCACAAACCAAAGAGATGGCGACCATGACCAAATCCTCCACGATCCGCGAGTTTAGGATCTGATGACATCTGTCCATAACGGCCATTTTGACCGTTTCTCTATCAAGCCGCGAACCAGTCCGAGATCCTCGGGATCTGTGCCACATGTCTTCAAGAACCGCCTATAGCTGTCATCTATAAATAGCCCCATACTTGGCATTTGTCAGGATCTTTTGGCAGTTCTAAGTATTGTTTCCACCATTATTGTTCCTCTATCATTTCTTATCAGTAATATCTCAAAATCACTGAGTGAATCATCATTGTAAAAGTGAGATTGAGAGAAATCATTGACTGTACTTGCATTTAACGTATAATCAAAAGCATATAAAGTGGACGTAGGCACGTTAATGCCGAACCACTATAAATCTGGTGTGTTAGGTGTATTTTCTTTCATTTCTAGTTATTACTCTCTACATTTTTTGACAATTTGGGTGTTAGAGCCATAATTTGGTCTAACAATCATATATCAAAGCTCTTATTCACAATCAAATTTCCTTCTGGTTTAAATAAACCATTCAGATTTATAGCCCAATTTGAATTAAATTCAAGTTAATCATCAAACCAATATCTCAATAATTGAGAAAATAATTTCTTTTATACATGAAAATATATTTTAGGAAAAATTATTTCATTTTCCCTCTTTACAAAACAATATTGCATCAGTTGTTAGCTCAACTTCAACAAATAAAAACAACACAATACAAAACATTTGTATATATAAAATATTCAAATACGCTCTCTTATATTTATATACTCAACCCAATCTAGGGTATTACTAACCCAATCTCTATTGAGTTATACCAAAGAGACAAGGTTTTTACTAAACCATTGCGCTGATACCAACTGTAGTGTCCCGGGAAATTCAACACTCGAATCTCGACCCTAATACATCCCATGTCCAAATTCGAGTATCGAAAACCCCGAAAGCTAATAGAAAGAAATTAGAGGGTGAGATAAGAAAGAAAGAAATATTAGAATAAAAAAATAAGAAGAAGAATCAACACACACATAGTCTTATATCACAACGAAACAAAATATAATAAAAAAATAAATCTTTATTGAGAGCTTTGAAATATACTTACAATCATCAGAGTACATCACACATCTGGACAGTTATAACAATCTGTCCTCATCTACAACACACAATGGAAAAAAATTATATAATATCATACGTCTGAACTCTTCAAACTCGTCTCTTCGCAGCATCTAATAACCTGAACCTGTACAACTCGGTCTAACCCGAGCTGTAACAACCTGAATTTTAGTGCATTTTATTTAATGATTTAATTAAAAAAATTGATTTATAATATACTTTGTTATTTAAAACTCAATTTATTTATATTTTATTAAGATAATTATTTTGATTCTTGAAAAAATATATTTAATAATACAAATCAATGTTGTAATTTCAAACTCTATTTATTAATAAATTTTAATCATGTTTATTTATTTGAATTTGAATATTTTTTATATATATTTAAATTTAAATATTGAGCTTGTATTGTATTTGATAACTAATATTATTAAGATTTGAATCCATTCTTAGATTTTATTTCAATTATTTAAACTTGTATTGTTATATATAATATGTTTTGATGAAATCTTGTCTTCGAGTTTATTTCATATTATTTTGATCCGTTTTAATTTTATTTTTATTTCGTTGCCTAAAAAAAAGCGTCGTCCAATTTTTATTTGAAAATTCCAAACTGTTCATTTCTTTAAATTTTAAAACTCGTCCGTTCTTTTTCTATATTTTAAACGTTCATTACCTTTTTATTTAAAAATCTGTTTTTCTGTCTTTTTGAATTTAAATCGTTCGTTATATATATTTCTACAGTTCATTATATATAATTTCAAAAATTGTTTGTTTACCTTTAATTCCAAATCTATTTGTTACCTTCCTTTTTTAAACTCGTCCATTTGAATTTTTAAACTGGCATTGGAATCGTTCAATTACACTTCTTAAATAGCGGATCAAATTATTTTTCCTTACCTCATGGATATAATAGCCGATAGGCTATTTTCCTTTCCCAAAAGCCATTCTTTACTTTTCCAAAAAGCTACTTGTTTACACCAAAATTGGTCTAAACACCCAAGGTACTAAAGCTGTACTTCACCAATACGGTAAGAAATAAATGGAACCGTGTTTAATCAGCAATTGAAAATGAAAAATGCGAGAAAGGTAAAGTAAAGACGAGATTTAGAGTGGTTCAGCCGTTAATTAGGCCTACATCCACTGTGAAGGTGATTTCGAATCTTATAATGAGGATTACAAAATACATCAATTCTCTCTTTTCACACATCTCTATATTCACTCAATATACCCTCGTTTATATATTTCGATCTTGGAATTATACAAGAAAATGGTAAAATTTGAGGAGAAGAAGGATGGAGGAAAGATTGAGAAGGAGGATGTCTTCGTTTTCCTTGATCACAAGATTGTTTTTGATGCCATGGCTGAATCAGTAGTTGAGGATAGAATTTAGCAGCGCTTCGTGGTTTCAAAGATTGGATCCCTTTATGTTGGCAGCCATGGTGTATTTATAGGTTAGTTCCGTTCGGAAAATGACCTGAAATCCATTTATGCAGGCTACGGATCGCTCATTCTATTAATTACAACCATGCCATCAGCTAGCTGTAGCCAGCTGTCCAGAGCTGTATCCGGTTGTCATGCTCGAGCGACTCAATGGAGCTAGCGTCTTGAATAGCTGTGCGAGTGACTTTGGTTGACGTCCTTCGGTTGTGCTTGTTTATAGCATTCGATGAGTAGATATCTAATTTGCTTGATGGCGAGATGAAGGAACGACTGATCACAATTACTTAATGTGGTTACGTCTGATTTGAGTGAGTGAGCGACGATCTTCATTAGTCCAAAAGCGATCGACTGAGACGTGCGATTTTGAGATGTGAATGTGCTCTTTCTAAGGATTGGTGTACGGCCAACCAATAGGTTTCCGATCTGAGTGTCGATCTATAGGTGTTGCAATTCATGAGCAGTCGTTAAATATATGTACGACCTTGACTCCTGTCATGATGCATGTGACCGAACTTTGATATTAGATCAAGCATGCTCCGTTGTTGTGAGCGGCTTTACAAAATGTACGATTCTTATCGCTATTGAGCCGCATTTCTCACATCGTAACGTTCCATCTTCTTCAGTCGTACTGGACAATTTGATTTGTCTTGGGTTTGATGCTTGGGTCTTGCTCTGTGTAGTTGCGTCCTACCCAACGTGAGTCGTTTAAGTGCCTCGGATAACATTGCGCGCGACCGACCCTGATGGTGTTCATTTCGTATCCTTTCCTCAATGTGCTTATGGATTTTTTAGGGATTAATACTTGCCCCTCGAAGTCCGTGATTTCTTTAAGTGAGGAATTACTAGCTTCGACATATTTGATCGCACGTTGTCTGGTAGATTTGTCGAAGGGTCGGTCGTACTAAA
This sequence comes from Allium sativum, assembly GCA_030737875.1. NCBI lineage: Eukaryota > Viridiplantae > Streptophyta > Magnoliopsida > Asparagales > Amaryllidaceae > Allium > Allium sativum. The sequence goes on along the minus strand of CM060919.1, from coordinate 44,953,669 downwards.
ATTTGGGATTTTTTTGTTGTAGTGGGCTGGTATTGTTTCTCTCTGCGAGCGAGAGGCTTGATGTATCTTTTGTTATTGTGCGAACAGTTGAATTTAGGGTTGCCAGCTGGAATTTGATGGGACATTTTTGTGTAGTCGGGCATTAAGTTGATGTGGTGGGAATACTCTAGATATACGTCTTTTACTCTCCCTTTCTATTTTCTTACCTGTGCACATTTAATTGGTTTTCCACGTATACCTATGTGTGCTTGTTTTGAGTGATTCCCCAATTGCCCGAATTCTAAGCCCACTAATCTGAACATAGGGCTGTCTTTCGTATGAGCGAACGGATGAGAATACTATTTCGGTTAGCCAATCCTTTCGTCTGTCTCTTTTATATATTGTTTTGCTATCTTCCTTTTTTCCAGAAGAAAGCTTTAATGGCGGCGCTAGTATGAGCAATCCTCTTTACTGCTTGGATCTCTTTCATAACTCCTGATTACTCTAGTTCTTTCATCGTTATGATTTGCATTCATGCACGACACCATCGTCGAGGCCTCCGCAATCTCGAGATCGATTTGGCTGGACTGTTCGCCTAGATTCGAGGCTGTTCGCGTGCTTGTAAGTAAATTCCTCCTTTGATTTTATCTCGACCAAATTTTGAACCATGAATTTTAATCATGCGGCTTTAGGGTTTCTAAGTAGGGTTTCCGTTTTTCTATAATCCCAAAATTTCAGGAAGCAATCTTTGTTGGACCAGGTCGAAAGTTCTAATCGAGTAGAAAGTTCTGATCAAGTTGTGTCTACACCCAATGTTGTCTCTTCGATAGGTGTTGCGCAAGATTTTGCACAGCCTCGTGCACTTTCTAAAGTACCTAGTGAGAGGCACCCGATGGAGCTTTCTCTCAGCTCGTTCCATCAACTCACTACAAGAAAAACTGCATATAGCAGCAGCGGTATCCGCTTCTAATCCGTCGCTAAATAGGCCTTAGCGATGGATTTCCTGCATAACACTGTGGTCGGTAAAAACCATAACGGTAATTGTGTTCGATTTTTGCAACGGAATTTAGCATGAGTTTTCCGACAATTTTCCGTCACTTTACTAATTATATAACAGAAATAAATTTTTATTTATTAATTTAATTTTAATTTATATACCGACTATTTACTGACGGATAATTCATTTATAATAAATTATTATTTATAAAAAGCGTTGGTAAATCCTTACTAATTGCCAAGGGATTAGTGACGGAAATTAAATTGAAGTAAACTTAATCACTTTTTTTGTCGGTAATCCACCACTATTCCTCTTCTGATCTGCCCATATATATATATACACACACATACACACACACATACATACATATATCGAACTAATATCATTCAACTGTGAACACTGAAATAGCATATAAGAAAAAAACCAAAGATAAATTTGCAAGAAAAAACATCTATAATCACATTCAAAAAAGAACAACATCCATACTAACATTTAAAAAAGAACAACATCCATATTCACATTCAAAAAAAAATTGTCTACAATTCTTCCTCAATTCATACACCAAGCTTTCATACGACGACATAGATATTCTAAAACGTCACAACATATTCTTAGCCTTTTTCTTCAACCATCATAGTCAAAAGCAAGTGTCCGTCATTTTAACTTTTTTCTAGATCCGCTACAAAATAGGAAGCACCAGGCATATGTAATTTATTCAAGAAAGGAGACCACACATAAAAAACTTAGTGGCATAAGCAAAAGTATGCATGATAACTCAAATCAACCTTTGTGAATGGACAACTCTGCTGCACTTGGCTTCTTTATCGGAGTTCCTTTTGCAGTTTCTTCTCTTTCCTTCTTCTGGTCCTTGATTTCAATAAGCCTTTGCATTATTCTACAGACAAAGAAAACAAAATGATATACTACACATCAATCAAGAGAAAAGGAGGGTGAACTCTTTTAACAAAGTTGGGTGGAAAAAATGTACTGTTGTTACAAAACTTGTTCTCAACTTCATACTATATTCCTAATGCTATAAAATATATTGTAGACAAAATTTTCCAAAACAGATTTAACCATCAACATAATTGACGAATATCAAAAGTTAGGATTAGAAGAATAGAAAGACCAAAAGTACATAGATAGAACTGTACATTCTTATCAACAGTGAAAAGAAAATGTATTGTCTAATATTTTTTGTTTTCAAATGGCACTATGGACAAAAGGTTGAAGGTGGCAGAACAAATGTATAAACATTAATGATCAAAACTGCAATAGACAGAAAAATAAACCAATGGTAACAAACCCAAGATATCACATATACAAATTTTCAAGACTGACAATACTACATCTCCTAAAGCATGCAGTCGTCCATAGTCAAGATTTCTCAAAAAAAAAAAAAAAAAAAAAAAAAAACCTCTGACCCTAAGACTTAGGTAGGACAACTAAAAAAAAAATACACTAAAAGTATAGCTCAATGCTCCTTATACACAGTTAGACTTTTTGAAAAGTATTGCTACCCACCCGCAGACAATGAAAAAAGTAGATTAATCTGAATGGCACACAAGGAAAATATATTACAGGCGCATTCCTAATGTGTACGATCTTTCAAATAGATCACATTAACTTTTATTTACTATAATTTCAAGGTTTCCTATACAAATGATTTCCTGTATAAGATATAACAAAAGAAAGTGACAAGGTTTATTTATTGTAAAGTTATGGAACGTATATAGGAAACACTACTGGTCCAGTTTAATTGGTATTCGATGGATCTTAATCCAGTATGATTATTAACCCATTCAATTAATATACTAACAACTATGTACATTAAGTCTACAGATGTAAATTATGTCTACAGATAAATGTACTATTATGGGAAAACAGACATATTTTTTCTTTAGGGAAAAAAACTATACAATTATAAAATTATATTGACATACTATATCAATACAGAAGATGATATTAGTAGAGAAGTTATTTAAACTTTTGCACATATCAAACTGAAATTGATATCAAACCGAAATTGTAGCGTATTTTCATAGTTTAGCGGAGGTTCTAAGTTGGTTCATTTTCAAATTCAGTTTCTTAATAGTATTCGATCATCATACTCAATATACTACTAATGGTCCTATGTATTGAATTATAGTAAAACACTACTTGTATCATCAGCACAACACATGTTTCCTCCACCAAAAATAGTATGGAAGGCGGCCATAACAATAAATATAGCTGATCAATTTCAATTTTGATATTTTAAAATTAGTTATTGCCTCGTTCAGTAGTGTTTCATATACAAACGAACAGACCCCTTCCTCTTTTAAAATACTAGAAAACAAATGTTTCTGCAAGTAGGCAGGGGCACCATCTCCCAAATGAAATTTATTCAAAGAGAAACTAAAGTACACTAAAAAAACTAGCAATAATGGAAAAGAAAACCTGCACTGATGAAAAAACTGCATTAATGCAAACTGCCTTTTGATTTCTCCAATCCTGTAAGGCATCTATTATGCTCAATTGAATATGAATCTACAAATTTGTTGCACAACCTTAAATCACAATCTATACGCTAGTAATATACGAAAATCGAAACTTAATCAAAGAGAAATCACATACCTTGTTTGTAGGAGCTGAACTAGAACGAGAAGATCCAAAGAAAATAGAATTGGGTTCGAAAGCGGAAGCAGCGACACAAGGCGTAGTAATAAGGAAAGCTGGGTGGAGGGAGAAAAGTGCGATGAGGAGGATGGAGAGAGCAAAGGCGTTGAAAATTAAGAAGGGATGGCGGCATTGAAGGATTTTGGTGAAGGAAGTGAATTAAATTAAGGATTTGGGTTTGAAAAATGTCGATTTGATAAGTGCAACAGGGAGGAAAATGTGAAATATTTGTTTGGAGCCAAAATTTTAGAGGTTGGAGCCAAAAAATTTAGAGCTTGGAGCCCAAATTTTAGCTGATTGGAGCCAAAAATGATTTACAGTAAAAATCGAAGTTTAATTAGTTTTGAAGTAGATTATTAAGTTATAATTTACATGAATATAAAAAGTAAAATTTCAATCATTATAAATCTAAAGTAATCTTTAATTAAAGTACTGCATAAATATTTATCCAATTCAACAAGATGTATCATTTTTGAACATTTTTTTATTGTATTTTTTCTAACTTTTATTAAACAATTACATCATTGATTTATGATTTAATACTAAATTAAGTATTGAATTCAATATTTAATATTAATTTATAGTTTATATCAATTTAGATATAAATTTACAAAAACTGGAAACATTTACTACTTCATAAAAATACCTCATTTGAATACAATGTTCAAAATTATTTTTATAATTACTAATTTTCAAATCAATCATTCACTATTGTTATTTAGTTGTTATAGTTATTAATTATTACTTATTAATTATTCAATATTAACTATTACATGGATATCCATCGACGAATAGTAAACAATGACGGACGAACATTAATAAAGTTTTATCCACATTCAGGTTCAAGCCGTAAATTTACAAAAACTTTGACCATTTTGTTTTTCTTAATTACTAATTATTTATCAAATAATACGTACCAATCAATTTCTTAAAAGCAAATATGTATTAATAATTTCTTGATATTAATTTAATTAATCGTATTAAAGACTATTAAATAATCATTGATTATCAAAGCAAATTTAATAAACATCAAACAACAATATTTTTTTATTAATTTCCATTACCTCTTATTTATATTATATAGTAATTAAAAATTAATAAGCATTAATTTTCAATAATAATAATAATAATCAGCATTAACTATTGAATTTTATTTACTTCTAATAGTTATTATTAATTACTAATGTATTATTAACATTAATTATTTAAAATTTAAATTTACTAATTAATTACGAAGTAATAACACAAATTTAAAACATTTAATAAATAAAAAATATAAAAGTTCGTCTCAAATCTCTTGGAAAACTGCAGGAAAATAGCTTTAAAATTATGTCGACGGTAATCCGACTTTATTAGCAACGGAATTTAGCATCAAATATTATATGATGGTAAAGAGCTGCAATTTCCATTGATTTAGCGACAAAATTAGTATTCGACGGTAATAATTTATAATAAAATGACATATAAAATCCAAAATATTTTCTCTTACAAAGCCCAAGGAAATCCGCCGCTAATTAGCGATGGAATTTTCTGCTGTTAAAAATCTGTCTAATCTCGGTTTTTCTTGTAGTGACTGTGCAAACAATTCGGTATTTCGGAGAAAAAAGAGGCCAAGCTGCCTTCGGAAAAAGAGTTCGTAGATATCCCGCCTAAAGGATATGTTGCCATTACTCGTGGCATGTTGATAAGCGGAGTGGTTCCTCTCTTCAATCCTTATATAGAAATAATTCTTCGGAGCTTGGCTATCGCCCCGTATTAGTTACATCCTAATGGTTATGTGATTTTGATAAGCCTTTATATCCTTTTCATGAGGTAAAAACATCGGGCTCCTTCATTTAAGGATATATGCTCATTATAAGCTTTCAGGACAAGAAACCAGCGTCCCTCGTTTATCTTTGTGGAAAGCCGGGGTTCGAAAATAATTACTGGCTTAGTGGACAGTGTGTGAGGATTTCCCAATCAGTACTTCTTTGTTCGATGTCCCGATAATTTATGCGGCATTTGGATGGAAGGCAGTAAGTATTTTTATTCTTTAAATTTTATCTCGCCCCTTCCTCCTTTTTCTTAAAATCTTTGGATATACTGCAGCGCTTCCCGATCAAAGAATACCCTTCGACCAAGATTTATGCAACTCATTATTAGTTGTTGATGAGGGTGAGAGAAATAGGAAATTCCTGATTACTGAAGGGTTCTTAAAGCAATACAATTTGCTTTCCTCTCTGCGTACCCTCGCAGTGGATGCTTCCGATAAAAAAGAAACTATCAATAAATCGTCTGTCAAGAAATATTTAAAAAAGGAATGTTCTAGCACCATGGGGAGTAGCGAGGCATCTTTTCAAAAGCAAAGCTACTTCTACCAAAAAGGTAGTATCCAAGCGTCCAAAGCACAATGGCCCTAAGACTTCAGTGGTTTTAGGCGAAAAAGATGGGCCTCCCTTAGAGGAAGTTGTCTAGGGAGATGTGAATGTGACTCCTTCGAAGATCATCTCGGATCAAGTGCGGGAAGTGGAGAAGTTTGACGGAATCGTAGTGACTTCTAAAGAAAACCCAGGAGGCGGAGAGAATCCTTCTAAGGACAACCAAGAGGAAGATGATTTAAAGACTTTGAAAGGTCTTGATCCCCTTGATTTAGCTGAAGACCTTGCTCAAGATAAGACCGTTATTTGAACATTTGTATTTCAAAACCTTTTAGTTGTAGGAATTTTACGAAAAACCCCTTGTTTCTGGGTCAAAGTGATATCTCACAGAGTCTGGAATTGTTTTAGTCTTGTTTTTTTTCATATATTCCATGGATTCCCTCTCCTGGCCTTCTTTCTCACCTTTCAATGATTAAGGTGCTTAGATCTTCTTTTTTCCCTTATATCCAGGAATGGGATCATCTTTATTGGATAGTTTCTCCCAACAATTTGCTCTCAATAATCCACGGAATGTCTTACAGTCTAGTCTTTCTCATTGCCTCAAGCACTCTCGTCCATCTTCAGATCTTCTAACCCAAGATGCTCTCGAAGCACCACTGTATAGTTTACTAAAGAAGAAGAAGCATGATCAATCCAGGGTATCTGGAGGAGAAAACCCGGATTTCGAGGGGAGAGAAGGTAATGATAAGAAAGATAAGGATAGGCTTGGTAGATCTTCTGAATCGGATGAACTTTTATTCCCCAGTTCTTCGGTCCCTGCAGAACCGTTGCTCAAATCCTCTATGCCTAATGCACCCGCTCTCTGTCATATTTAGGCGATTCTTGACAGACCTCTCTACGGAGTTGCCTCTGGTAATCCTAAATTGAAGGATAGGTTCGGAGACTGGGACTTAAGGGGGATGGACCTCGACTTAGACTTGTCTCCACATGATGACCAGAGTACCGTCAGGGAGTTGAACGCCATAAAAAATTATGTGACCTCCCAACTTGCCATTGTCATGGGTCAGCTCGAAGTTCAGTTAGATGTGGCCAAAAATACTTCCAGAGAGCGATTCGAGTCTTGGAACAGGTTCTGCTTGGAATTTTAGAAGTTGAATACTCAACATCTTGAGCGTATCGAGCTTTTGGATAATGATAAGACTGAATTGATCCGTGTGATCGAAAGTCAAGCGATTGAAATTGCATTCTTTAAGGGTGGGAGCAGTAGGATGAGCAGCTTGGAGGCCGATAATAGAAAGCTTCAGGAGGAGATTGAAGCCGTCAAAAAACAACTTGATGAGGCTCAAACCAGCCGCGAGTTGGATGAATCTCAATTAACTTCTGTACAACAGGCTGTGGTTTCATATCGACAGGAGAAGGCAATGCTTGAAGATAAACTCGCCTCCCAAAGTAAGGTTCTCGAAATTTTAAAAGAAGATGAGGCAAGGTTAACCAGTGATCTTGAGCATGCCAGAATTAAAAATGATGAGACCCTGCTTCGATTTTACATCCTTAGTGTTATGACCCGCGGAAGCTTGAGTTATTTGAACAAGGACTTCCCCCGTACATTAGCTCTTGTCTGGGAGCAAGTGCTTAGCTATTCCAAATATAAGGAAGATAGTGTTTTGCAAGAGGCCCTCGTTGAGGAAAGTGATTGTGTTGCTTTGGAAAAAGGTAAGAGAATACTGGCTGATGAACGAGCCCAATCCCTTGGAAAAGAAGTCCAGAATATTGCTCCTGCTCATGCCCCCAGTTCTGTAGGAGATGGAGCTTCGGGATCCCAAGGCTTTTTGACGGAACCTTCTATTGCTAATGAAGGTACTTCTGACGTTCATTTGGTCGACGACCACACCGTTCCGGAAGACATCGCCAAATGATGTGCTGTTGTTTTGCATTTTGCAGTACCAACTTTGCAACCGTGTATCTTTGTGATGAATTTGTATTTTGTTATTACTCGTTAGTGTTGATACACTGTAACTTATTGTAATTTTTATTTATTTGCATTGTGTTACGCTTTTATGGGTTGTGCGATGGTTACGTTTTACGCCGTTCATCGTCAATATTGCTGGTTTGCTTTGATTTTAGGATATCATATTTCCTCTTTTGCCCCTTCTTTGAGGGGCTTAGTTCTTATTATGCATATATTCGCATTCTTTAACGGTTTGGTAATTCAAACCTTTAAAGTTTATTTTTGGATGTCCACTTTTATAAGGCACGGATATCTTGTTGTACATTTAATCCTTCTCCTCATTGATTTGGCGTCCCAAGTCCTTCGGAAACTCGATTAAATGCATTTCCGTATGTACAATTTGTTTTTTTCTTTATGTACCCAATCCCATATCCCACTAACTCAGTGACCCGAGTCCTTCGGAGACTGGTTTTGAGTACGTGCCCCCATGGGAGGACTTGGGTTACAAGTTTTCGACCCAATTTCAATCTTATTTGATCCGGCTATTATGATTAAATAAAGACCTAAGCTGGATACCCCCTTACAACTAGGATTTTTGATACCCCCTTGCGGCTAGGATTTTTGATACCCCCTTGCGGCTAGGATTTCTGATACCCCCTTGCGGCTAGGATTTCTGTTTTTGCGCTGGTTTTTCCACCATATTTATGGGACCTTCCGATCCTAGGACTGGTTTTTTCCAGCCTAGGTTTTTTTTTAGAAAAAAAAGAAAACAAAGAGTGCAGCCTCCAGACTTTGGTGTGCTCTCCATGAATTGCTTTGGAATGATTCTTTCCCTTTGAGTTTTGCACGATGATGGGTTTGACTATCCTGCCTGGTTTGACCAATGCTCTTGGTGTGTGATGCACGATTTGCCCTATATTAGAGACCAGTTTTTAGCATTAGTTTGCAAATAATTTCGTTTTTCATGAGATTATAATCCGTGAGCAAACATCTTTTATCATGTAGAGTTTTTGCTTAACATAATAAAGGTGGATCATAGATCATTTCATGGAAATATAGCTGGAAAAGATAGACTATAGAAACGGTAAAATAAAGAGAATGAGGTTTGTTCATTTCCAGTTCTGGATACTGGATTGCACCAAGTGTTCATTAGTCAATGATTGGCCGTAAGTCTTCGGGCGCTGGGTTATCTCGTGCGACCCGGCCTGATTGGCAACCTCACCTTGCCTCTGACTTTCTGATGCATTTTGAGGACCTTAACATATTACTGTAGTTGATTTTTTCGGATGAACTCCTCAACTAAATTTTTCAAGCGTCTATATTCATTCGTGTTGTGCCCAGGATGATTATTGAACCGGCAGAACTTTCCGGAATTTGCCTGCTGTTCTGTGATTCTTTGTGGTTTTACCTGAGGAAACATGCCTGATTCCTTCGTGGAAGAGTAGATTTTATCTGGAGTTTCATTCAAGGGAGTCAATTCTGTCTGCTTAAAGAATTTGGACTTCTTATGTATTTTATTGTCTCTCTCATCAAACCCTCTCTTGTGCCCAGAGTCATCCTTCGGAATTACCTAAGATGATTCGTTCTTCCCTTCCTTATTAATGATATTCTTCGTGTTCTTCTGAATATCTAGGGTATCGGTTTCCACGCTCATGTATTCTTCGGCTTTCTTGTAGAACTTCTTTAGGGACTTTGGTTTCTTCATCTTGAGCCACTTTCCGAATTCTGATTTCTTATCGATAGCCCCTTTCAGAGCTGCCAATAAGTACCAAGGCTCTGGTTTTATAACCTCTGCTGCTGCAGCATGGAAGCATGTAAGGAAAGCTTTGATGGTTTCTCTGGGCATTTGTTCCATGTCGCTGAGTGACATCACGTCCCTTGCCTTGGTGGTCCGTAATCGAAATTGATCTTGAAATCTCCTCGTCAAATCAGTGAACTGATCAGTACATTTAGGTGGAAGTCTGGTAGACCATAGCGAGGCCACACCTTCTAGGCACACGGGAAAGTATAAGCACTTGATTCCATCAGTGGCCTTGGCACCATTCATGTGCTGGTCGTACTTGAACCTAAAAATGGTTGGATCTCCAACTCTGTTATAAGGTGCTATTGTTGGGGGTATAAATTTCTTCGGGAATTTCGCTTGACGGATTTCCTCTGTGAACGGATTTTTGCTGGGGGGAACTCCCATTCTTTCTCCTCATCTTCTCGGGTCGCCTTCTCCTTAATTATTCGCTGGATCATGTCCGTGATGCACCTCTCATCACCTGTTTGTTCATCGGGGTCGACACTGATGTCTTCATCAGCACGACCATGGTTTGAGCTTTGGCGCCTTGCATCCTTTTTGAAGGATGTTACGTTGGTAGGACTTGCGATAGCCCGAGCCACACGTTCTTCTTTGCGCTGTGGAGATCTAACCTTAGGATCCTCAACGCCGGCCTCTCACCTATCTCCCACTAGGATGTTAGGTCATCCAAGGTATGAGGCTGATGGGTCCGCTTTTTCGCCAGGATTAACCACAGTATTTGGTGGTAACAAATTGGCTTGAACATTAGTCAGGACATCAAATCTTTCCATTGTCATCTTCGTTGTATTATCCATTTTTTCGTTTAGGCCAGTTACAACCACATTCAGTTCATCTCGCATTATAGATGGCCTAAGGGTGTCCCCTGCCCCTTGATTCAAGATTTGAGGTGTAGCTTCGTTAGCATTATCATCCTCACTGATCATAGTAACTTTAGTGGATTTGTCGTTTTCGTCGTCCAACCATGGTTTCAAAAGAGAAAGCGTTTTGGATTTTTTTTAGATTGCTGAACTACGAAAGGGAATTATGAACATGGCCCCACTCTGGGCGCCAAAATGTTTACACCAAAATTGGTCTAAACACCCAAGGTACTAAAGTTGTACTTCACCAATACAGTAAGAAATAAATGGAACCGTGTTTAACCAGCAATTGAAAATGAAAAATGCGAGAAAGGTAAAGTAGAGGCGAGATTTAGAGTGGTTCAGCCGTTAATTAGGCCTACGTCCACTATGAAGGTGATTTCCAATCTTATAATGAGGATTACAAAATACATCAATTCTCTCTTTTCATACATCTCTATATTCACTCAATATACCCTCGTTTATATATTTCGATCTTATAATTATACAAGAGAATGGTAGAATTTGAGGAGAAGAAGGATGGATGAATGATTGAGAAGGAGTATGTCTTCGTTTTCCTTGATTACAAGATTGTTTTTGACGCCATGGCCGAATCAGTAGTTGAGGATAGAATTTAGCAGCGCTTTGTGGTTTCAAAGATTGAATCCCCTTTATGTTGGCAGCCATGGTGTATTTATAGGTGAGTTCCCTTCGGAAAATGATCTGAAATCTGTTTATGCAGGCTACGGATCGCTCATTCTATTAATTACAACCATGCCAGCAGCTAGTTGTAGCCAGCTGTCCAGAGACGTATCCGGTTATCATGCGCGAGCGACTCAATGGAGCGAGCATCTTGAATAGTTGTGCAAGTGACTTTGGTTGACGTCCTTCGGTTGTGTTTATTTCTAGCATTCGATGAGTAGATATTTGATTTTCTTGATGGCGAGATGAAGGAACGACCGATCACAATTCCTTAATGTGGTTACGTCTGATTTGAGTGAGAGAGCGATGATCTTCATTAGTCTAGAAGCGACCGACCGAGACGTGCGATTTTGAGAAGTGAATGTGCTCCTTCTAAGGACTGGTGTACGGCCGACCAATAGGTTTCTGATCTGAGTGTCGATCTATAGGTGTTGCAATTCATGAGCAGTCGTTAAATATATGTACGACCTTGACTCCTGTCTTGATGCATGTGACCGAACTTTGATATCAGATCAAGCATGCTCCGTTGTTGTGAGCGGCTTTACAGAATGTACGATTCTTGTCTCTATTGAGCCGCATTTCTCACAGCGTAACGTGCCATCTTCTTCGGTCGTACTGGCCGATTTGATTTGTCTTGGGTTTGATACTTGGGTCTTGCTCTGTGTACTTGCATCTTACCCATCGTGAGTCATTTAAGTGCCTCGGATAACATTGCGCACGACCGACCCTGATGTGTTCGTTCTGTATCCTTTACTTAATGTGCGTATGGATTTTTTTAGGGATTAACACTACTCTCCTCTTTAAAACCGCTCCTGCCATTTTTATCTTCCTACTTTTCTTTCTTCTTGAGAAACGGTTCCTCTTCTTCACAAACTTCAGCAGCTCTTCGCCACTTCCATCCAATCGCGATCCACTTTTTCCCTCCTCTCCACTGAGCCGCGAGCATCCGATACGCTCCACCATCCAACTACCAAACAGCCTGTTGTTTCTCCTCTTTCATTCTCGTCTTCCCCTTCTTTCCAAAAGCCCACACCATCCCTGCTGAACCGCCGACCCAAGCTCCGACCATTCCTTCAACCAATTGCTGAACCCCGCTGTCCTCGCGTCCAAACCCATTAGCTTCGCCTATCCGATCAGCAGTCATCTGCCTTCCTTGAACCCCACAAGTGCCACCACTCCAAAGCCGAACCACCTGAGCCGGTCCGAAGCTGTTCTCCATCAACTCCGGCCTTCAACTGCAGTTCCCGTCTAAAGCCTTGTCATCCCTCCAGTGAACGCGCCCATCCAGTACGTGTCCCCTACTGTCACCCGCCCAGTAGCAGTTCGCCCTTCATGCCAGTCCCCTTCCTTGTCTGAACCCGCAAGTCAGTCCTCTGTTCACAGATGGATGCGCCTCGTGCTTCACCAATCTCCGATCCTTTTCCCAAAGCGTGCGCATGTCTATGAGTGGTGTGTGTAAGTGTATTTTGTTTATAAATTGTGTTGTGTACTTGTGTGATCTGTTCGTGTTGAGTTGTGTATTTTGTTACGTGTGTGTGGAGTATTTTCCCTACGTGTGTCATTTTTTGTGTGTTTTAAATTATATCAATTGGGTATATTTTATTTGATGATGTTTGTGTGATGTGTGAGAGTTTAATGCTTGGCTGAGTGGTAAAAGTATATTTTTGTTAAGTTTCTGCGTGTATTCTTGTATTATATTATATATGGTTTTGGTGTTATATAATTCATAATATATACGGTTTTGAAGTATGGTATGGTGTGCATTGAATTTTTAATATATATACATATTATAATTTTTCTGTGTCTGTATAATGTGTATATATATATATATTTGTTTTTTATTTATTTTTTGTTTATTTTTGAATCGGGTTTGGTGTCGAGTTCGAAACCCAATTCCGAAACCAAATAGTCGTACCGTCCCAAGCCAATAGCTGTACCGATCCATTTAAAAATTCCCTAGACTCGTCTTGTGAAAATAAAATATATATTAGGTAATAGTGAGTTGAATTCGTCCTTAATCGTGCTTGAGAGTTGTCTTCTCCTCAGTGTCAATCTATCGGTTGTCTCCGTTCTACGCCATGAAAGGTGAGTTTATCTCACACCTGACTCACATTTATTTCATGGATGTTAGATCAATAATGAACTATTATATGAAATGTATAGGATTGCTGATAGAAATTGTTTGACTTAATATATATGCACATTTCATATGTGACACGATATAATTCACATGACACGTAGTTGCACTGATGGTATATATGTTGTTATGTGATTGTTGTTTGTAATTGTTGATATCCCTAGTTTAGGAAAAATCACTAAGGGTTGCAATGATACATACCTGAACGGACATTAGAATAGGGAAAAATCGTTACGGGTTGAAATGACAGACCTGAACGATTTTTACTGAATTTGGGATCGTGGGTTGAAATGATAGACCCGTAGAAATTTTATAAATTGCGGATTGAAATGATAAATATCCGTATCACTTGACCATAGGGTAGAAAACTATATACGGACATCGTTGGTCGTATTTTCGAAGTATTTTGATTTTCGGAATTTGATTTTTAATAATATCTTGAGATTTTATATTTTTATATATTTATATTTTAAATATTTTAAACTTAAATTTTTTATAATTTTGAATTATATGTTTTAAAATGATTTTTATAAGTAAATACAGATTTACTGCTTATTTAAGTTTTTACTTATAATTTATTTGTTTATTTATTTTAAACTATATATTTTAATTATATAAGTATTTTTAACTTTTATATTATTATACATAATTATTTTAAATCTATTTTTATAATATTTTAAACTTATACATGTTTATATTCTATTTCTAATTTATTTTAAAATATTATAAACTTATATATATATATATATTTTCAAAGTTTATATTCTTATATGTATATATATATATTATAAACTTTAATAATAAACTCAAGACGGATAAGTTAGATTTCGCAATTTTAAATTCGAAGGTTAAAGATGTAAATTTATATAATGATATTTGGATAATGAATGAACTCATATTAAGTTATGAATTCGACTTAATGCGAACTTTTAGTAGAGATGAATTTGAATTGGAATATTTGTGAAATCGTAAGAAAGATTTAAAATTTGTATGAACTGTTTAAATTGAAATATAAGGTTTTGACTTGACTTTATGTAATAATTTGAAATTTTCGACTCGGGTTATAAATTTTGATATGATTCTTTGAAATTGAAATATAAGATTTCATTTTTGACTTATAAAATAGAATTTTGAACCTAAGTACTGGTTTCCATGAATCGACTAAAATGAATGCTTAAAAAAAGGTAAAACTAGATTTTTTGAATGGTTTGAAATTATAAATAACATTTCAAATACATGACTTGAATATGATTTGTTTCAAAAGAAATGTAAGTTTTGACTTGAATCGTTTATTTCGGATTCGAACCAAATGTTGGATTTAAATGAATTGCCTTGAATAATTTCTTATAAAGGTAAAATCGAATGATTCAAATTGGTTTGAACTTGAATTTTTATGAAAATAAACCAAACCAAATTATTATCGAAGTAAAATGTCTTGATATTGATTTGAATGAAATTGGGACTTTTAAAGGTATGAACTAAATATAAGTAAATTTTGGATTTGAAATCGTTATGTGAATATTTTTGAAAATTTTATTGATTCGAAGATAAATATTATAGTATCGTTTATACTATATATTGAGAACTTTACGATATGGTTTCTAAATCGATTCAATTTAAGTGATTTGAGTTGTTTTCAATTTAAATATAATCGAAGTTTGATATTTAAATTTGATTTCAAATTCGAATATAAGATTTTGTATGAACTATTTTATAAAGTGATTTATAAAATAATGACCACGGTGTAAAAAAATGTAAACAATTGGTTGTTAAAGAGACCGGGATCGGCTATTGTCATACTCTCTGCCAATACAGAAAACCACTTTAACAACTGTGTACGCGGTGGATTCCAGAATGAAGGGGATGATTTGGCGAACGACTCTATTTTGTATTTCATATTAATTACGAGGCCCTGACTACCTTGAGTCAGCTTGATGTGGATAAAATAGGAGCTACGCACGGACCAAGTGAGGTCATACCTCCTACTGAGCACACTTATTCAATATTATTCTACTACTATTGAGATTCGATTTGGGCCCTTTTTGATTATGGGAGTGTGTATCGAGGTGGGCGGTAGTAGCTGCTATGCATTACCACCAGTCCGGCACTGCAAATGGTGAATCCACCTTGGCATACCTTGCGTGCCTTGTTCAAGCCTTATACGAGCCCACTACGATTTTGTTTTGTACTGTTTTATATGGAGTGACCTATGATCAACCTCCAGTTTACGGAGAAATTACGGTACGGTATATACTATAGGAATATATAAATGGTGTAAGGTTAATCATGGTAACCTCGCTTACGCTATTTTGATATTTTACTTTACTGATAGACACTATTATATATAGCGTATTATATTATATAGTATTTGTTTGACGGATCCTTAGAGGATGGTGATCCCAAACATCCTCTAAGTTACTGATTGCATTTCATCGAACATTTCATTTGTGTTGATTTACATCCATGAAAATGCTAGTCCTGATTCGAGTTGATTTTTTTTTATTATTGCTCGGGTCAGATCGAGTATTGCAGCTTCTGAGATTCACTTTCGGAGTTGGAGTTTATATTGGATTTGCTCACATGTATCTACCTATTCAGTTGATCCAATTCCAGCTATTCTTGTCATTTCAGTTTATATATTTATCTTTTTATTTATGTATCTTAAATTCATAGTATTAGACTTCGCTGCATTATTTATGTAAACTCCGATATAAATTTATTTAGTAGCATCATGATATACTATTGTATTTTTAATTTTCCGCTGTGAGATATTTCGCTCTGTATTTGTGTCTATGATCTGTGATTCTGTGATTTATTCTATTTACCCCAAAAGCTAATAACAATATGTTGTTTTGGACGTTTCGAGATGACATGTTTTGTCGATTCAGCATGGTCAAAATAGCGGGTCGTTAAAGTTGGTATTAGAGCTTTGATTTATCAAAGCTTTAGACTATGGGGTAAAAGCTCATCAGAGATAGGGTAGTGATACCCTAAGAGGAGTGGAATTGGTCGTAGAATCCTTCTCCAGAGAGAGCGTATTTTTAAAAGTATTATTGGTTTTAATGTCTTAATACAAATATTTTCGAATATAAAATTTCGTTTAATATTTGAATCCTTTCTAAAATTTCCCTTCCATCTGAATCCATCTTCCTTCGTAGATCTTCTTTGGTTAGGTTCTTTCGTTCGTTCAGATTTTAACTCGAATTCTATAACTTATCTTCATCCATACCAAGGTAAGAAGTAGAAGGAGAGTATGAGACTTCTAGCAATTCCATTCCTATCTAAACGTTGGTTTGAAATAGTTATTATAATTCGCTTAGTATAATATTGAAATTCTGATATATATTTTGGAAGATGTAACTTGGAGATAATATTTTTCTTTGGTAATACCAATATTTTGAAAAGATTTGATGTTTATACATTAAGAGTTTATATTTTATTAATTCTATACTTTGAATAAGATTTAAAGATGTAGATTTTATATGAAAATGATTTTATCTCAGTTGAAATCTATAATGTTATTGTTTATAAATGTGTGTGTGTGTGTGTGTATATATATATATATGTGTGTGTGTGTGTGTATAGGAATTTATAGATTTAAATGGATTTTTAACAATATTATTAGTACATTTATAAATGTGATATGTATTTTTATTTATAACAATATTATTAGTACATTTATTAAAGATTTAAGCTGAATTTTAGCAAATAAATGAGTGGGGGAGAGATATAATTTTCCCTACTTATATTTTAATGACTTGATGTATATTATTTATAATATATGATTTGGAATTTGGCATATATTCTATTTAAATATAGAAAAATGTTTTGAGTATTGACTTGATGTTAAATTAGCCTATCGAATACTTAGTGATTTGAGTATACGTCTGATCAACGTATATATTAGATTCTATGTGTATTAGATAGATATAGAGTCACACTCTAGTCGCTTGAAGATGATTATGGTGATGACCGCGACATCATCGATATCTATTTTCAGGTTTCGAAAATGGGTTAACTATATAATGCCAATCGAGACATCGAGTGAATACTTAAAACCATTTTCGAAATGTTTGAAGTATTTTAACTTTTGTTATTTATATATATTTTTTAAATTATATATATGTATGATAATATGTATGAATTATTGGTTTAACTATAATAATTATTTAATCACTATTTCCCTGCCTCGTTCCTTTTTCGGGGACGAAAAGTTTTGAGTAGGGGAGAATGTAACAACCTGAATTTTAGTGCATTTTATTTAATGATTTAATTAAAAAAATTAATTGTTTATAATACACTTTGTTATTTAAAACTCAATTTATTTATATTTTATTAAGATAACTATTTTGATTCTTGAAAGAAATATATTTAATAATACAAATCAATGTTGTAATTTCAAACTCTATTTATTGATAAATTTTAATCATGTTTATTTATTTGAGTTTGAATATATTTATATATATATATATATTTAAATATAAATATTAAGTTTGTATTGTATTTGATAACTAATATTATTAATATTTGAATCCATTCTTAGATTTTATTTCAATTATTTAAACTTCCATTGTTATATATAATTTGTTTCGATGAAATCTTATCTTCGAGTTTATTTCAAATTATTTTGATCAATTTTAATTTTATTTTTATTTCGTTGCCTAAAAAAGGCATCATCCAACTTTTATTTGAAAATTCAAAACTGTTCATTTCTTTTAATTTTAAAACTCGTCCGTTTTTTTCTATATTTTAAACGTTCGTTGCCTTTTTATTTAAAAATATGTTTTTTTGTCTTTTTGAATTTAAATCGTTTGTTATATATATATATATTTCTACTATTCATTATATATAATTTCAAAAATTGTTCGTTCACCTTTAATTCCAAATCTATTTGTTACCTTCCATTTTTAAATTCTTCCATTTGAATTTTTAAACTGGCATTGGAATCGTTCAATTACACTTCGTAAACAGCGGATCCATTTATTTTTCGTTACCTCATGGATATAATAGCTGATAGGCTATTTTCCTTTCCCAAAAGCCATTCGTTCCTTTTTCAAAAAGCTACTCTCCTCTTTAAAACCGCTCCTTCATTTTTATCTTCCTACTTTTCCTTCTTCTTGAGAAACCGCTCCTCTTCTTCACAAACTTCAGCAGCTCTTCGCTACTTCCATCCCATGGCGATCTTCTTTTTCCCACCCCTCCATAGAGCCGCGAGCCTCCGACACGCTCCACCATCCAAATGGCGAACACCCTGCTGTTTCTCCTCTTTTATTCTCCTCTGCGCCTTCTTGCCAAAAGCCTACGCCATCCCTATTGAACCGCCGACCCAAGCTCCAACCATTCCTTCAACCAATTGCTGACCCCCGCTGTCCCCGCGTCCGAACCCATTAGCTTTGCCCATCCGATCAGCAGTCATCTGCCTTCCCTGAGCCCCACAAGTACCGCCAACCCCGAAGCGGAACCACCTAAGCCAATCCGAAGTCGTTCTCCATCAGCTCTGGCCTTCAACTGCAATTCCCGTCTGAAGCCCTGTCATCCCTCCAGTGAACCGCGCACATCCAGTCCGTGCCCCCTACTATCACCCGCCCAGCCGTAGTTCTCCCTTCATGCCAGTCCCCTGCCTTGTCTGAACCCGCAAGTCAGTCCTCTGTTCACCGATGGATGCGCCTCGTGCTTCACCAATGTAATAACCGGAAAATCAGATGTAGTTTAAATTTTTTATTTTAGCTATTTTAATGAATTTTGAATATTTAAAATGATTTATTTTAAATAATAACGACTAAAAATTTATTTAAATCGAAGTTTGAACGAATAAATTTATTTTAATTATATAACGAGCCTGAAATGGCGCGGTAGTTTGAAAATTCGATTTCAAATTTCAAATTTCAAATGAATGTACAGGATTCAAAATAAATCGAATTTCAGTAAAACCAGAAATATTTGAATCTGTTTGAAAATATCTTTCTAACGAATGTGAAAAATCCAGATTTCATAACGGGAATAAAAAGTGTCCAGTTGAAAATTCGGAATAGTCGCTATGGAATTTTATATAATATATAGCCCTTAAAAAATAAAGATTTTGCAAACGACCTCCGTTTTAGACGAGACCACTTTTGTTGGATCTGGGATGTCAAATTATTACCAGATTCCAATTTTCATAATTTTTGGAATCAATATATGAGCATGGTGAATTTAAACGTGTTTGGTCAATTCAGTTTGAATTTAATCGACTGAAAAATGGCCATTTTTCAAACGGTCTCCAAATTCGACGAAATTAGTTTTGTTACGTCCGTATCATCGAAACATAACTTGATTTATTTTTCTGGAATATTTGGAGTCACTATTGGCCCCAGTAAATTAAAATGTACATTAAAATCAATTTTGAACGTTAAACTGATTTATATTTTAATTTAAAGAAAAACTGATCGTAACAGTCAAATTGGCTTGCAGGACATATCCCATTGTGTTCGTAATGGGTGTAATTAGCTAGGGGCGATGGTAGTTGGGTCTCGTTTGGAGTTCGAATAAAACATCAACCTTTTTGGAGAATTAAATTAAATAAATAATAAAATATATAAATCCCCCCTTAACCCTCTCTCGACCCTTCAGTCAAAACCCGATGCTTTAAAGAAATTAAAAAAATATACGAATGAGGAAACCGCTATCGCTCCATTCCAGGCGCACCACCGCTGCACTGCCAACCTCCAGAGTTGACCGCCCCCTCTCCGATCACCCACCCGCCGCCATAGCCCCTCTCCGTTGCTCCTCTGGCCATCCCTAAACCCCCAAGCCCCTAAAAACCATTGCCCTAGCCCCAAACCAACTTGTAGCCGCTGCCACTGTCCCATTCCATTGCCACCTCCGCCTGCAACGCCGTCCATCCCCCACCCTCCTCAGAAAACCGAAAAAAAGTGAGTTTATTTTTATTTTTTTAATGACGTAATTAGTTTTTTTATAAGTATTTATATATATATATAATAAGGTTTATATATATATATAAAGATAGGATTTTTATTTATTAAAAGATTAGATTTTTAATAACGATAAGATTAGATTTTTAATAATGAAAAGATAAGATTTTTAAAAATATGATTTTTATATATGTAGAGAATATAAAAATATGATTTTCATATATGTAATGTTGAAATAAAAATGTGATTTTTATATATATGGAACAGTATAAAAATATGATTTGTAACACTGAAAAGATATGATTTTTAATGCTATAAAGATATGATTTTTGGCTGTGTTAAAATTTAATTTTTAGAAGATAAAAATGTGGTTTTTATCTACCTAGCGACATAAAAATAAGATTTGTACATATATAGTAGCGGAATAAAAATGTAATTCTCATCTGTATAGCGCTGAAATGAAAAATATGATTTTTAATATAAATTTCGTGAAACAGATTGCGTCGGAATCAGAACAGCGAATCTGAGCGACAATATAGCACAGAGGAGTGGAAAACAAAGGTGATAACTTCTCACTCTAATTTTGTTTTCTAGTTAAATATATACTAGGATGCAGACGGTGCTTAGTAGCAACAGACACCTTTGTTTGAAACCATGGATGTTTGGTCGATTTTTGGATTGAGTGATTTATTTGAATTTGATTTGGGGTGTGAATTGAATTGATTAGAATTGGTATGTGTATGTCGCGAGCCAGTATTAGGCGAGGGATAAGGTTAGACCTTATTCCGGTTCTTGTATCGCGCCGTTATTCTGCCCAAATCTTCTAAAAATGTTAGAACAATAAAAATATCATTTTGATTGTATAAATGAACTATATAAAATATTCATGGGTTGAAATAAATATTTTATCGTTAAAAACATAACTTTTAATGAGCATATGGATGAAAATAAATATTCATTTACAAATCGGATGATTTGTTTATGTACACCCATTTAACTGATATTGATTGGGACGATATATTTTACACATCGCCCAACTGCACAAATAATAATCAATATTTGTTGGTTAAAAACCCCACACTGGTATTGGGTTGATATTGGGCATACATAATCCTATTATTTAGTTGTATGTCAATCGATGGGTTGACAGACTGTTGTAAGCATTAATTATTTATATTTAATGCTTATGCAGTTGTGTAATGCATCTAGATGATGGTTGACTGTGTTTGATTATCGTTGTGTACATGCGTTTATGAAATCCATATAAATAAAATTATATGGTAATTGGCTGTGTCTGATTCCAATTCGGAAAGAACAAATATTTAAATTAACGGATTTTCTAAAATAAAAAATGATGAATATTTTAAAATAACTAATATTTTAAAATAATATTCAATAATTGATCAAAATATGATTTTGATGTCCGATTTGGGATGGACACGAAAATATTAAAATATATGAAGCCGTGTTGATTAGATTAATGCCATTTTAACGTGCACGATATTTATATCGATTTTATTCATTTTTATAATCAGTATCAAAAAGGAAATAATTTCAAAATCTGATATTTTGAAAATATTATCGTTTATATATTATAATGATAAGGAAAAATCAATTTTGGTTTAAAATTGAAAATGAAGTTGGAATCTTTTTTAAATGAATTTATAAAATACGTTTTAAATGGAAAGCGATGAAATACATAATATATATATGTATTTAATGGCCTGAATAGAACGTGTCGCGCCGCGACCGTTCACGAATTTCGACCATCGAATTTGAATTGATATTACGGGAGATCCGACCATCGAATTCTCCTAAAACCAGAACCATTGGGTTCGTATCGAAATGAGCTTTCCAACGAATATAAGCGATTTGAAATCTAACGGTTGGATTTGGAATTATGTCCAAATCAAATTTGGAAAAGGTCGTTGTAAGTGCAGTTCGATGAACGTTTGTGAAAATCGACTATATGGGCCTTGATAAATTATAAAAAATATTAATAATTTGTGTAAAATCATAATAAATGATTTAGAAATAATTGGGATGAAATGTTCCATGTCTGTAAAGAAAAAAAATATTTTTATCAAAATGAACTAGTTATGAACTAGAACTATAATCCAATATTTTTAAATAAATAAATTGGATTTGGAATGGTTAAAAAAATAACCAGAATTTCCAATATAAGAACTGGAATGGATTTGAATCGAAATTATCTTCGAAATATTTCAATATTGGATTCCGTGATTATACATATATTATGGAGGAATTTGGAAGATATATATATCATTATTCGCAATACGATATTTGTTGATTTCAGAATTCGATATTTAATATAAGCCGATATAATTTCTATTCAAAGCCTTGTATTTAATATTGAATTGGATTTTGGGTTTGTCGTAATAGGTGTCTTCATTAACACTGTTCTCAACCTCCGTGTGAAAAGAATGAATATTTTAATTAAGATTATTAGTTTTCCAATTAATTAACATTTAACTGGAAAAAAATGGAATGTGAATCGGGTTTATTGTGAACTGTGTTTTTAACAACATTCGTTCTTTAACCCGATTTACAATGAAATGTGATCTGTTTTCCGTGAAGATTCCATAATTAATGGAATGTGATTTGGATTTATCGTGAACTGTGTTTTAAATGACATTAGTTATTTAACCCAGTTAGAGACAGGATTACATGTCTAACATTGTATTTCTAACTGTATGCTTGATCTCTACTAAATATACATCTGTTTGGTGGCGGAGAATTTATTCTCTTGCTTAACACCCTTCTCTAAGATGTACGAGCTTAGAGGTTGTATATAGGCAGAAATCAATGGCACGGTGTAGATTGTCGATGCGACATGTTTAATTTCCCAAAGTTAAATAATCATTGATATTGATTTTTAGGAAGATTAAAACCAAGCGGGTTTTTAATGAATCTTTAATTAGATTAAAATGCGAATGTGATAATTTAAACTATCAATTTGGGAAATGATTGAGAGTGGAGTATCACCAGTTTTGCTCTAAGCGATTGTTAAATTTTTAATTATATTTTAACGGGAAATGGTAATTAATTTTACTGAAAACACCATGGTGTTAGATATGGTGTATTACCAGTTTTTCTCCATGGGATGAATAGGTTGGGATTGTGATAATAAAAGAAATAATTACTTTGATATGGTTCGATAATCCCGACTAGTTGTTAAACCTTAACTTGGTTCAGAGCTGATATCCGATGGAAGATTAAAGAATTTATCTTTGATAAAATTAATGGGAACCATTGCCTAATGATATGAATATTTGAATAAAAGAATATTCACAATTGGAATGAGTCATATGTTGTGTTTTTATAGCACTTGTTTATAAAATACGCGAGTTATTCGGAAAGGCCGGGTTTATACCCATTCTGAATAACTGATTCGACGACAAGTCGAAGATGAAGACGGTGGTTGAAGACCGGAGGTCTTCACATCGTTTGGATGATTACTGATGTCTTGATTGGGCTGTACACCCAAGACAAGGTAATAAGTGGTGATCGCCCAGACGTACTTGGAGATCGACCAGATATGCGAGGACCTCTCTCCTGTATTGGACGTATGGGACGAGGAATAAGGTGCCTCCGGTTTCGTTCAGACCCAGAACGAATTAGTAAAAGGATGTGTGTCTGACATTTGATTTTATTCTGTGTTGATTGATTTCTATTAAATGTATATGTTTGGCGGAGGAGAATTTATTCTCTTGCTTAACACCCTTCTCTAAGACGTACGAGCTCAGAGGTTATATATCGATAGACATTAGTCGCATGGCATGAATTGCCTGTGTGGCATGCTGAGATGCAAATGATCAAGGCTTCTGTTGAAAAGCAGAGTCTTGTGGTTAATGATCAAAGCACGACTTTAATATAGCATAGCTTTATGTATGGCATTAATCCGCGAACCTCACACCACGGTATGAGTTAAAAATGGGATAAGGGACCGTTGGGAGAACATGACATTTCTTTCTAGCTATGGGTGGCGTCATGGTATGGAGCGCATACATTTATATTTTTACCTATGTGTATGATGGATACCCAGGCGCCTCGGATATATCGGTTATTACGGAGCCGATGGATAGTTGCGATAGGACCGGGAAACGTGTGTTCAGTAATTGCCAATCCTCAAACGTAAGAGAGGACCGGCCCAATCTATCCATGGGTAACCTAGAGTGTGCAGTCCTGAGACATTTTCTAGAGTGTCTCGAAGCAGTTAGGAGTACATCCCTTTCCTAGAATCATGACACAAATCCAATTTCCAATACGTGACATTCAGTTTCTATTGTAGAGCCTTGTATGGCGACATGATATATGGTAGCCATGCCGTCTATGATTGATACATTTATAATTGAAATTGTTTTATACCCTATGCACTTATAATAGTATCAAATGATTTGTTTTAAACGAACCAAGCATGTTTGGCTATTATAAGGGAAAACCCTATCCTCCGGTTTGCGTTGCATTTTGTGATGGGACCTGGGTCATATAATAGATTCATTTTTCCAAAAAAAAAAGCATTGCGTTATTTGTTTTATGCGCTTGTATTCTTGGGGGAAAACCTGTTCCATGTTATACGGCGTGGTCCATTGATTTACTCCAATTTAAAGCAAAGTTTTAAATAAATTTTTTAGTTCTCACACCAGTCACATGACTGACCTGGAGTTTATTGTTTTAACCTAAACTCCGGGTGCCCCTATTTTCCACACGGGCAGCTAGAAGTTTTGGTTTTGCAGATTTATTTTTATAGGATCCTGGTTTATAGGTAGAGCTATATTCGGAACGCTCTGTATCCGTGTATTTCTTTAAGCTATGTTATGTATTGATTTTCCACTGCTTTGTTTTTGAATATCTGACATTTATCAAAAGTATATTATTTGTTCATACTCTGTATATTCTTGTACTCTGATGTAAATTGTTGTAATAAGCAGTGAAATGTTCTTCTATTTGTGTTCTGATTTGTTGTGTTCTCAACTCAATCCAGGCTTTCCCGTAAGGGCGAGTTTGGGTCGTGTCAGCGTGGTATCAGAGCTTTGGTTTACAGAGCTCGAGAACAAGTCACATTAGAACCAAACTGAAGAATTCACCAGAAATTGGATAAGTAATATACGATGAGAATGACTCATTAGAGATGGGATCAGTAGCATCCTGGAACGAGTGCAAAGATTGTTATTTTTAAAATAAAATTGAAAACAAATTTTGTTTTGAATATTTAAACCATATTATACATATTTGAATATTTATTTTATATTGAATTTGGACTATGTAGTATATGACGATTTTGCATATATGCGCCATGAACGTATATTCGAAGTCTCAAATATACTGGATGGATATAGAATCACACTCTAGTCGCGTGGAGATGATTCTGATGATAGCGATCGCATCATCAGATTCTATGTCCAATTTTCGAAATGAGGATCTCTATATATTTCCAATCGACTGGTGTGAGAACCAAAATTTAGATAGGGTTATTGTTGTGATTTGGCACTAAAAATATGATTTTGACTATGTATTAAAGTTATGTGTTTGAAACGTTAATCAACTAATTAATTGCTGATTGTCGATTGTGTTATGTGATTATTCATTTAAACCAACATGTGAAAGAAAGTAAATTTAGCCAAATCAAATCAAATATTGAACTAAGTTGAAAACTGATCAAAATTGAATGCATATACATGTATATACATTGAACAGGTCATAACAAGGAGGCTAAAGAAGAGAAATAAAATTGTATGCCCGACAAATAGGTACAAGTTTGCTAATTTATTGGGTTTGGATGATTTTATGAGCCGCTTGGCCTTTTCTTTTTCTTTTTGAATGATGAAGTCCCCTGGTGGCTAGTTGCGGTTTTAAATGTCTCCCCATACAAAGGAGGTTATGGCAAAAAATTCAAAAATTTAGGGTGTTAGCCAAATTTTAGAAGAATTTGAAAATTCTTAGAAACTGAAAAGATGAGGAATAAATGCCAGAATGAAAGATGAGTTGGTTAGTTAAACAACTTTCCGCTCCGTTCCTTTTCGAGGACGAAAAGATTTAAGTGGAGGCGATTGTAACAACCCGGAAAATCAGAACGAATTTAAATTTTTTATTTTAGCTATTTTCATGAATTTTAAATAATTAAAATGATTTATTTTAAATAAGAACGACTAAAAATTTATTTAAATTGAAGTTAGAATGAATAAATTTATTTTAATTATATAACGAGCCTGAAATGGCGCGGTAGTGTGAAAATTCGATTTCAAATTTCAAATGAATGTACATGATTCATAATAAATCGGATTTCAGTAAAACCAAAAATATTTAAATCTATTTGAAAATAACTTTCCAATGAATGTCAAAAATCCAAATTTCATAACGGGAATAAAAAGTTATGTCCAGTTGAAAATTCAGAATTGTCGCTATGGAATTTTATATAATATATAGCCCTTAAAAATAGAGATTTTTCAAACGACCTCCAACAAGACCACTTTTGTTTGATCTGGAATATCAAATTATTGCTAGATTCCAATTTTCATAATTTTTGAAATCATTATGTGAGCATGGTGAATTTAAACGTGTTTGGTCAATTCAGTTTGTATTTAATCGACTGGAAAATGGTCGTTTTTCAAACGGTCTCCAAATTCGATGAAATTAGTTTTGTTAGGACCGTATCGTCAAAACATAACTAGATTTATTTTTCTGGATTTTTTGGAGTCAGTATGTGGCCCCGGTAAATTAAAATGTACATTGAAATCAATTTTGAACGTTATATTGATTTATATTTTAATTTAAAGAAAAACTGATCGTAGCAGTCGAATTGGCTTGCCGGACATATCCCATTGTGTTCGGAATGGGGGTAATTAGCTAGGGGCGACGGTCGTTGGGTCTCGTTTGGAGTTCAAATAAAAAGTCAACCTTTATGAAGAATTAAATTAAATATATAAATCCCCTCTTAACCCTCTCTCTCCACCCTTCATTCAAAACCCCATGCTTTAAAGAAATTAAAAAAATACGAACGAGGAAACCGCCGTCGCTCCATTCCAGCCAGGCCACCGCCGCACTGCCAGCCTCCGGAGCTGACTGCCCCTTCTCTGATCACCCACCCGCCTCCATAGCCCCCCTCCTGTGTTCCTCTGGCCATCCCCAAAGCCCCTAAAAACATGTGCCCTAGACCCTAACCCCCTTGTAGCCGCCGCCACTGCCCCATTTCGCCGCCACCTCCGCCTGTAGCGCCGTCAATCCCCCACCGTCCTCAGAAAACCGAAAAAAGTGAGTTTTTTATGACGTAATTAGTTTTTTAATAAGGATTTATATATATATATAATAAGGATTTATATATATAAAGATAGGATTTTTATTTATTAAAAAATTAGATTTTTTATAACGAAAAGATAAAAATTTTAAAAATGAAAAGATACGATTTTTAAGAAGGAAAAGATATGATTTTTCATAATATAAAAATATGATTTTTATATATGTAGGGAATATAAAAATATGATTTTTATATATGTATCGTTGAAATAAAAATGTGATTTTTATATATATGGAACAGTATAAAAATGTGATTTGTAACACTGAAAAGATATGATTTTTAACGCAATAAAGATATGATTTTTCGCTATGTAAAAATTTAATTTTTAGAAGATAAAAATGTGATTTTTATCTACCTAGCGACATAAAAATAATTTTTCTACATATATAGTAGCGGTATAAAAATGTGATTTTCATCTATATAGTGTTGAAATGAACATTATGTTTTTTAATATAAATTTCATGAAACAGATTACGTTGGAATCAGAACAGCGAATCTGAGCGACGATAAAGCACGTAGGAGTGGAAACCAAAGGTGAGAACTTCTCACTCTAATTTCGTTTTCTAGTTAAATATGTACTAGGATGTAGACGGTGCTTAGTAGCACCCGACACCTTGTTTAAAAACATGAATGTTTTGTTGAATTTTGGATTGAGTGATTTATTTGTTTGAATTTGATTTGGGATGTGAATTTAATTGATTAGAATTGGTATGTGTATGGTGCGAGTCAGTACTAGGCGAGGGATAAGGCTAGACCTTATTCCAGTTCTAGTATCGCGCCGTTATGCTGTCGAAATTTTCTAAAAATGTAGAACAATAAAAATATCATTTTGATTGTATAATTGAACTATATAAAATATTCATGTGTTGAAATAAATATTTTATCTTTAAAAGATATAATTTTTAACGAGTATATGAATGAAAATAAATATTCCTTTATAAATCGGAAGATTTTTTTATGTACACCCATTTAGCTGATATTGATTGGGACGATATATTTTACACATCCCCCAACTACACAAATAATAATCAGTATTTGTTGGTTGAAAACCCCACACGGGTATTGGGATGATATTGGACATACACTAATCAATATTTAGATGTATGTCAATCGATGGGTTGATAGACTGTTGTAAGATTAATTATATTTAACGCTTATAGAGTTGTGTAATGCACTCTGGATGATGGTTGACTGTGTTTGGTTTTCGTTGTGTACATGCATGTATGAAATCCTTATAAATAAAATTATATGGTAATTGGCTGTGTCTGATTCCAATTCGGAAAGAACGAATATTTTAAATTAACGAATATTTTAAAATAACTAATATTTTAAAATAATATTCAGTAATGGATCAAAATATGATTGTGATGTCCGACTTGGGATGGACACAAAAATATTGAAATATATGAAGCCATGTTAATTAGATTAACACCATTTTGACATGCACGATATTTATATCGATTTTATTCATTTTTATAGTAAATATCGAAAAAGGAAATGAATTAAAAATCAAATATTTTGAAAATATTATCGTTTATATATTATAATGATAAGGAAAATTCAATTTTGATTTAAAATTGGAAATGAAGTTGGAATCATTTTAAAACGGATTTATCAAATACGTTTTAAATGGAAATCGATGAAATATATATAATATATATATTATATATGTTTAATGGCCTGAATAGAACGCGCCGCGGCCATTCTCGAATTTCGACCATTGGCTTCGAATTGTTATTACGGAGATGTGACCGTCGGATTCTCCTAAAACCGAAACCGTTGGGTTCATATCGAAAAGAGCTGTCCAACGAATATAAGAGATTTGAAATCTAACGGTTGGATTTGGAATTATATCCAAATCAAATTTGGAAAAGGTGTTGTAAGTGTAGTTCGATGACCGTTTATGGAAATCAACTGTATGGGCCTTGTTAAGATTATTAAAAATATTGATAATTTGTGTAAAATCATAATAAATGATTTAGAAAGAATTGGGATGAAAAATTCTACGTTTGTAAAGATAAAAATATATTTTTATCAAAATGAGCTAGTTATGAACTAGAATTATAATCCAGTATTTTTAAATAAATAAATTGGATTTGGAATGTTTTAATAAAATAACCAGAATTTCCAATATATGAATTGGAATGAATTTGAATCGAAATTATCTTCGGAATATTTCGATATTGGATTCCGTGATTATACGGATATTCTAGAGCAATTTGGAAGATATATATATATTGTTATTCCCAATACGATATTTATTGATTTCAGAATTTGATATTGAATATAAGCCGATATAATTTCTATTCAAAGCCTTGTATTTAATATTGAATTGGATTTTGGGTTTGTCGTGAGTGGTGTCTTCATTAACACTGTTCTTAAACCCTGTGTGAAAAGAATGAATCTTTTAATTAAGATTATTAGTTTTCCAGTTAATTAACATTTAACTGGAATAAAATGGATAGTGAATCGGGTTTATTGTGAACTGTGTTTTTAACGACATTTGTTTTTTAACCCGATTTGACAATAACTGAAATAAGCTTCTATGGAGGAAGACTATTAATATATATGGAATTTAAAAGGCTTTGTCGTTATTCCATTTATATTATTAGTCGGATACGGAAATTGATATCGATTATATATTAATCTGTTTTCCGTGAAGATTCCATAATTAATGGAATGTGATTTAGGTTTATCGTGAACTGTGTTTTAAATGACATTAGTTTTTTAACCCAGTTAGAGACAGGATTACATGTCTAACATTATATTTCGAACTTTATGGTTAATCTCTGCTAAATATATATCTGTTTGGTGGCAGAGAATTTATTCCCTTGCTTAACACCCTTCTCTTAGACGTACGAGCTTAGAGGTTATATATAGGCAGAAATCAATGGTACGGTGTAGATTGTCGATGCGACATGGTTGATTTCCCAAAGTTAAATAATCATTAATACTGATTTTTGGGAAGATTAAAACCAAGTGGAGTTTTAATGAATCTTTAATTAGATTGAAATGCGAATGTGATAGTTTAAATTATCAATTTGAGAAATGATCGAGAGTGGAGTATTACCAGTTTTGCTCCAAGAGATAGCTAAATCTTTAACTAAATTTGAATGGCATATGGTAATTAATTTTACCGATAACACTATGGTGTTAGATATGTAGTATTACCAGTTTTGCTCCATGGGATGAATAGGTTGAGATTGGGATAATAAAAGAAATGATTACTTGGGTATGGTTCAATAATCCCGACTAATTGATAAACCTTAACTTGGTTTAGAATTGATATCCAAAGGAAGATTAAAGAAAAAATTTAAAAGAATTTATCTTTGATAAAATTAATGGGAACCTTTCCCTAATGATTCAAAAATTTGAATAAAAGAATATTCAGAATTGGAATGAGGCATATTTTGTGTTTTTATATCACTTGTTTATAAAATACCCGAGTTATTCGGAAAGGCCGGGTTTATACCCATTCTGAATAACTGATTCGACGACAAGTCGAAGATGAAGACGATGGTAGAAGATCGGAAGTCTTCATATCGTTTGGATGATTACTGATGTCTTGATTGGGTTGTACACCCAAGACAAGGTAATAAGTGGTGATCGTCCAGACGTACTTGGGGATCGACCGGATATGCGAGGACCTATCTCCTGTATTGGACATATGGGACGAGGAATAAGGTGCCTCCGGTATCGTTTAGACCCAAAAAGAACTAGTAGATGGATGTGTGTTTGACATTGGATTTTATTCTGTGTTGACTGATTTCTATTAAATATATATATCTTTTTGGCGGCGGAGAATTTATTCTCTTGCTTAACGCCCTTCTCTGAGATGTACGAGCTCAGAGATTATATATCGATAGACATTAGTCGCCTGGTGTGAATTGCCTGTGAGGCATGCTGAGATGCAAATGATCAAGGCTTCTGTTGAAAAGCAAAGTCTTGTGGTTGATGATCAAAGAATGGCTTTAATATAGCATAGCTTTGTGTATAGCGTTAATTCGCGAGCCTCACACCTCAGTATCAGTTAAAAAAGGGATAAGGGACTATTGGGAGAACATGATGTTTCTTTCAAGCAATGGGTGGTGTCATGGTATGGAGCCAGGATATTTATATTTTTACTTATGTGGATGATGGATAGCGAGGCGCCTCAGATATATCGATTACCACGAAGCCGATGGATAGATCCGATAGGACCGGGAAACGTGTGTTCTGGAATTGCCAATTCTCAAACGTAAGGGAGGACCGGCCCAACCGATCCAAGGGTTGCCTAGAGTGTGCAGTCCTTAGACATTTGCTAGAGTGTCTCAAAGCGGTTAGGAGTACATCCCTTGCCTAGACTAATGACGGAAATCCAATTTCCAATACGTGACATTTCAGTTTTAATTGAAGAGCCTTGTATGGCGACATGATATATGGTACCCATGCCGTCTATGATTGATACATTTATATTTGAAATTGTTTTATACAGTATGCACTTATAATGGTATCAAATGATTTGTTTTAAACGTACCAAGCATGTTTGGCTATTATAAGGGAAAACCCTATCCTCCGGCTTGCGTTGCATTGTGTGATAGGACCTGGGTTTTATAATAGCTTCATTTTTCCAAAAAAAAGCATTGCGTTGTTTGTTTAATGCACTGGTATTCTTGGGAGGAAACCCATTTCGTAGTATACGGCGTGGTCCCTTGATTTACTCCATATTAAAGCAAAGATTTAAATAAATGTTTTAGTTCTCACACCAGTCACATGACCCTGGAGTTTATTTGTTTAACCTAAACTCTGGGTGTCTTTATTTTCCACACGGCAGCTGGTAGTTTTGGTTTTGTAGATTTATTTTTAAGGATCCTGATTTACAGTCGGAGCTATATTCGGAACGCATCTATATCCATGTATTTCTTTAAGTTGTGTTATGTATTGATTTTCTGCTGCTTTGTATTCGAAAACCTGACATTTATCAAATGTATATTATTTGTTCATACTCTGTATATTCTTGTACTCTGATGTAAATCGTTGTAATAAGCAATGAAATGTTCTTCTGTTTGTGTTCTGATTTGTCGTGTTCTCAACTCAATCCGGGCTTTCCCTTGAGGCGAGTTTGGGTCGTGTCAACCAATCTCGGATCCTTTTCCCAAAGCGTGCGTATGTCTGTGAGTGGGCGTGTGAGTGTATTTTGTTTATAAATTGTGTTATGTACTTGTGTGATTTGTTTGTGTTGATTTGTGTATTTTGTTGCGTGTGTGTGGAGTATTTTACCTATGTGTCATTTTTTGTGTGTGTTAAATTATATCAATTAGGTATATTTTATTTGGTGATGTTTGTGTGAAGTGTGAGAGTTTAATGCTTGGCTGAGTGGGTAAAAGTATATTTTTGTTAAGTTTCCACGTGTATTCTTGTATTATATATATTATATATGGTTTTGGTGTTATATAATTCATAATATATATGGTTTTAAAGTATGGTATGATGTGCGTTGAATTTTTAATATATATACATATTATAATTTTTCTGTGTATGTATAATGTGTGTGTATATATATATATATATTTGTTTTGAAAAATTAATTTTGTTTATTTTTGAATGGGGTTTGGTGTTGAGTTCGAAACCCATTTCCGAAACCAAATAGTTGTACCGTCCCAAACCAATAGCTGTACCGATCCATTTAAAAATTCCCTAGATTTATCTAGTGAAAATAAAATATATATTGAGTAATCGTGAGTTGAATTCACTTTGAATCGTGCTTGAAAGTTGTCTTCTCACTCGGTGTCAATCTATCGGTTGTTTACGTTCTGCGCCACGAAAGGTGAGTTTTTCTCACACCTGACTCACATTTATTTCGTTGATGTTAGATCAATAATGAACTGTTATATGAAATTTATAGGATTTCTGATAGAAATTATTTGACTTAATATATATGCACATTTCACATGTGACACGATATAATTCACATGACATGTAGTTGCACTAATGGTATAAATGCTTCAATGTGATTTTTGTTTGTGATTGTTGATACCCCTAGTTTAGGAAAAATTACCAAGGGTTGAAATGATACATACCCGAACAGACATTAGAATAGGGAAAAATCGTTATGGGTTGAAATGATAGACCCGAACGATTTTTACTGAATTTGGAATCGTGGGTTGAAAAGATAGACCCGTAGAAATTTTATAAATTGCGAATTGAAATGATAAATATCTGAATCACTTGACCATAAACTATATACGGACACCATTGATCGTACTTTCGAAGTATTTTGATTTTTGGAATTTGATTTTTAATAATATCTTAAGACTTTATATTTTAAATATTTTAAACTTAACTTTTTATAATTTTGAATTATATGTTTTAAAATGATTTTTATAAGTAAATAAATATTTAATGCTTATTTAAGTTTTTACTTATAATTTATTTATTTATTTTAAACTATATAATCTAATTATATAAGTATTTTTTAACTTTTATATTAATATAAATAATTATTTTAAATCTATTTGTATATTATTTTAAACTTATATTTGTTTATAATCTATTTCTAATTTATTATAGAATATTATAAACTTATATATATATTTTCAAAATTTATATTCTTATATATATTTTATAAACTTTAATAGTAAACTCAAGATAGATAAGTTAGATTTCACGATTTTAAATTTGAAGTTTAAAGATGTAAATTTATATAATGATATTTGAATAATGAATGAACTCATATTAAGTTATGAATTCGACTTGATGCGAACTTTTATTAGAGATGAATTTGAATTGGAATATTCATGAAATTGTAACAATGATTTAAAATTTGTATGAACTGTTTAAATATATAAGGTTTTGACTTGACTTTATGTAATAATTTGAATTTTTCGACTTGAGTTATAAATTTTGATACAATTCTTTGAAATTGAAATATAAGATTTCATTTTTGAATTATACAATAGAATTTTGAACCTAAGTGCTGGATTCTATGAATCGACTAAAATGAATGCTTAAAAAAAGTTAAAACCAGATTTTTTGAATGGTTTGAAATTATAAATAAAGATTTCAAATATATGACTTGAATATGATATGTTTCAAATGAAAGGTAAGTTTTAACTTGAATCGTATATTTCGAATTCGAACCAAATGTTTGATTTAAATGAATTGACTTGAATAATTTCTTATAAAGGTAAAATCGAATGATTCGAATTGGTTTGAACTTGAATTGTTACGAATATAAACCAAACCAAAATATTATCGAAGTAAAATGTCTTGATATTGATTTGACTGAATTTGAGACTTTTAAAGGTATAACCTAAATATAAGTAGATTTTGGATTTGAAATCATTATGCGAATATTTTTGAAAATTATATTAAGTCGAAGATAACTATTATAGTATCATTTATACTATATATTGAGAACTTTACGATATGGTTTCTAAGTCGATTCAGTTTAAGTGATTTGAGTTGTTTTCAATTTAAATATAATTGAAGTTTGATATTTAAATTTGATTTCAAATTCGAATATAAGATTTTGTATGAACTATTTTATAAAGTGACTTATAAAGTAATGACCACGGTGTGAAAATTTTAAACGATTGGTTGTTAAAGAGACCGGGACCGGCTATTGTCATACTCTCTACCAATATCCAAAACCACTTTAACAACTGTGTACGCGGTGGAGTTCCAGAATGAAGGGGATGATTTGGTGAACGACTCTATTTTTTATTTCATATTAATTACGAGACCCTGACTACCTTGAGTCAGCTTGATGTGGCTAAAACAGGAGCTACGCACGTACCAAGTGAGGTCATACCTCATATCGAGCACACTTCATCGATATTATTCTATTACTGTTGAGATTCGATTTGGGCCCTTTTTGATTATGGGAGTGTGTATTGAGGTGGGCGGTAGTAGCTGCTATGCGTTACCACTAGTCCGATTTTGGAAATGGTGAATCCACCCTGGCATTCCTTGCATGCCTTATCACATGCCTTATATGAGCCCACTACGATTTTGTTTTGTACTATTTTATATGGACTACCCACTGATCAACCTCCAGTTTATGGAGAAATTACGGTACTGTATATACTATGGGAATATATAAACGGTGTAAGGGTAATCATGGTAACCCCGCTTACGCTATTTTGATATTTTACTTTACTGATAGACACTATTGTATATAGCGTACTATATAATATAGTATTAGTTTGACGGATCATTAGAGGATAGTGATCCCAAACATCCTCTAAGTTACTGATTGCATTTCATCGAACATTTCGTGTAACACCCCACCTCCGTTAAGGTCACTCACAAAGGGAATGCCTTAACTTCGATGAAGCGCTTTAGGTAAAAGATGCAGATAAATTACAAGACAAACAAATTTAAACAGCGGAATATAAAACTTTACTTCATTGATAAAACAGTTTGTACAACAATTGTTTTCCAATACCAGAGTATTTGTCTTACATAACAAAATAAAGAAGCACAAAATAACATTTATATTCCCCAATGTAGCATGAGCCAGCCATAGCAATGGAAAAGAGAATCCAGGAAAAACTTCGACTAATCTTCAAGCTTGGAAGGAGATGTGGTCCAAACTAAGTTGAGCTATTCCCTCCCTAACTACCTGGGGGGAACGAAAGAAAAGAGGCGAAAGCAAACTAGGTCAGACATAAGTCTGGTAAGCTCAGTGATTCTTAGCATTTAAACGAGGAAAAGGGTCATGACATGAATAAACTAAATATAAGACTAAACCATAGTAACAAGATAACATGGGATAAATATGAGATATGACAAGGCAAGATAAACTAAATGTACTAATAAACTGAATGCGCTTCTACTCCTTCTCTGCTTTGCAACTACCCTGTTATGCTGATTTCTATATCTCTGCACTACCTAACTAGTGTCCAAACTAATAGTCTATAAAAAATGATCATATGATAATGTGATCCCAATCCCCGTAATTGTGGTTGCCTTTAGGTGTACATCTATTATGGGGATTCCATTTATTAATCTAGGGTTTACTATCGAGCGCTTCCTAGATTCAACCAGGGTTTACGCAACCTAGGGCCACTGGGGTTTATGCTACCTATTGAACGCTTCTCAGATTCAGGGTTTATGCGACCTAGGTCCAACTAGGGATTATGCCACCTATCGAACGATGGCCCAAGGCTAGGACACACTACCCAGAGCGGTATATGTTCCTAGACCTTCCCCACGTATGTGTCGTGAATCGTTATCGATGTCTAGATGCACATGTCCATTATATGTGCGATCCGAGTCCCGTGGCAGTGCTAGTCAAGAAACACAGAACTCGGTCGGGAGCTTTCATATATCTGCCGATTGCAGATGCTAAGGTCTGCTTTTACATTGGCTATGGTCCCACTAAACCCCTCCCTTAACTAACAAATGAAAGGCACCCAAGAAAATCAAGAATGAGAACTGTACGCAGGCCCCTCTATGCCCCCATAAACCTATGGGACAGCCTCACCCATAACTAGATAGCAAGTATATGGTCTATTGGAGTTCTCTGCCTTTCCGCTTCACGTATCTCGACTGACTCAAGATGGTAGGTAGACGACGAGTTGCTATCACAGGGCAAAAACGGGTCTTGTCGAATCATGCTGGTCTATCCTAGTCTTTAGGTTGCCTTATTAGTGCAACCAAGGCATACCCTTGGCTCTTCTAACGCAGACCTTAACCTCTGTGAGCCCAGGAGGATCATCTGCAGCCTCACAGAGGGATACCAAGAGTACCCTCACGTCCCCTCAAAGCCGCGTGCTTCGTAACCCAATTCATTGGAGCCTTCTTCATGATCAGACGGACGTTCGCTCCTTCTCGTGTTCTACGTGGCTTTCTTGACTAAGGTTTACTACTTAGTTCTCTTAACTAAGGTTTACTACTTAGTTCTCTTTCTCATCATGTTGGATTGGTTAAGTGTCATCAGTTAATTCAAGTTAACTTAACCCATTCACTTGTCATGCTAAATTGGTTAAGTGTTATCCAGTAGTTCACGTTGACTTAACCTAGCCATATATCATGTCAAATTGGTTAAGTGTTCCTTAACCTTACTCGTTTATCAGGTTATACTGGTTAAGTGTCTCTCATTACCATAACCCTGTTTATTCATCATGCTATGTAATAACCCGGAAAATCTGGGCCAGTTTAAAAATTTTATTTTGGGCAATTTTATTGAATTTTGAATATTTAAAATGATTTATTTTAAATAATATCGACGAGAAATTTATTTTGAATATAATTAGAACGTATATAGTTATATAGATCGTCGTTAGAATATAAATAATTATTTATAATTATAAATAGAATTGAAAATGGCGCGGTAGTTCGATAATTCGATTCCAAACTTCAATTGAATGTATCGGGTGCAAACAATCCGGATTTTAGTGAAACCAAAAACATTAGGATCTATTTGATAATATCTTTCCAACGAATCCAAAAAATTAAAATTTCATAGCGGGAATCAAAAGATATGTCCAGTTGAAAATTCTGAATAGTCGCTATGGAATTCAGGCCCTTAAAAATGTGAATTTTGCAAATGACCTCGGATTTCGACGAAACCACTTTTGTTGGATCCGCAGTGTCAAGTTATTGCTAGATTCCAAATTTCATAATTTTTCGAATCAATATGTGAGCGTGGCGAAGGAAAACGCGTTTGACCAGTTTTAGTTAATTTTAATCGACTGGAAATTGGCCATTTTTCAAACAGTCTCGGAATTCGACGAAACTAGTTTTGTTAGGACCGTATCGTCAATACGAAGCTAGAAAATATTTTTCTGGAATTTTTCTAGTTAGTATGTGACCCCAGTAAATTGAAATGCGCATTTAAAATTCAATATAGTGATTTAAATGTAAATTCAACGGAAACTGATTCAAACGATTGAATCAACCTACGATACATATCCCATTGTGTTCGGAATGGGGGTAAAATGCTATGGACGACAGGCGGTGGGCCACGTTTCGAGGTCGTATGTAAAAGTCAACTTTTTGCAAATTAAATAAATAAATTAAAAAAAAATTAAAACCCTCTCTCTTCACCCTCTCAATTTTCTGCCCCCCCCCCTTCGAATTCATTTCAGAAATGAAGAAATAAAAAATAAAGAGAGAAAGGAGAAGACGGGGGGGAACTCGTCGCCGCCCCCCTCCCGATGAGCGCCGCCGCGCCAAGCCGCCAGCCCCCCCCAGCGGCGCCGACCTCGCGACGCCCCCCTCCACCTGCGGTAGCCGCGACCCACCCCCCCTCCTCGCCAGAAGCGACGCGAAGCACCCCCCTGGATCGATGCATCGCAGACTCCCCTCCCCCCAGTCCCGAACCCGCGACAGCAAACCCCCTCCCCCCCTGTATCGAATACTGTAAGTTTTCCCTTTTAATTTTGTTTTTATTTTATTTTTCAGATAAGGATTTTTAAAAGTAAATTAGAAAAGATTTGATTTTTAAATAAGGAGAAAAATTGAATTTTTACTAATGAAAAGATAAGGGTTTTATTTATGAAAGGTCGGATTTTTATTAATGAAAGTTTCGATTTTTATTTATAAGGAAGAGGAGATTTTTGTTTTTAAAAATTCAGTTTTTAATTTATAAAAAGGTTAAAGATATAATTTTTATATATGAAGTGGGTCAAAAATATGATTTTTATATTTTTAAAGTATTAAAAATATAGTCTTCATTATAAAGCGACTATAAAAATATGATTTTTAAATTGAAAGTGACTAAATAAAAATGTGATTTTTATTTTAAAGACATCAAAATATAAAAATGTGTGATTTTTATATATGTAGTGGCTACGGGCAACGAAGATGACGAAGATGCAATAACGATGAAGATTTCTATAAAAGAAGAGCCAAGATGATTGGATAGCAATCTGTGAGAATTTCTCACTCTTCAATTTCTTTTCTAGTTATATATATATACTAGGATGCAGACGGTGCTTAGTAGCACCCGACACAATCGTCCACAGACCATGGACTTGTTTGTTTGGTTGCATAGATTAGTTAGATGATTTGAATTTGGTTGTTTGGTGATTTTGATTGATGTGTGAATGGCGTGGGCCTTCACTAGACCGGGGATAAGGCTAGGCCTCGTCCCGTTTCTAGTATCGTGTCGTTATGCCGCCGAAATTTTCTAAAATAAATTAGAAAAGTAAAAATATTATTTTATTGAATAAATGAACTGAATAAAATATTTTATCGTTAAAAATATAATTTTTAACATGAATGAGAATAAATAAATATTCAT
Organism: Allium sativum; assembly: GCA_030737875.1. Taxonomy (NCBI): domain Eukaryota; kingdom Viridiplantae; phylum Streptophyta; class Magnoliopsida; order Asparagales; family Amaryllidaceae; genus Allium; species Allium sativum. Next base: position 44,913,793 of record CM060919.1, on the reverse strand, counting down.
TTACAAACCGGACGGTTTGTTTATGTACACCTATTTGAAGGACATTGATTGGGACGATAAATTTTACACATCGCCCAACTGCACAAATAAAAATCTGTGTTTGATTGCTTGAAACCCCACATGGGTATTGGGATGATATTTGACGTACACTAATCCCGATTGTTTAGTTGTATGTCGATCGATTGATCGACAAGCTGTTATAAGCGTTGAATATTTATATTTGATGCTTATACAGTGTAGAATGCACTTTGGATGATGGTTGATTATTCATCGTTGTTGATATATACATGTGTTGTAGAAAATCCATATAATTAACATTATATGGTAATTGATTGGGCCTCATTCCAGTTTTAAAATAGAAATATTTGAAAAAGAAATATTTGAAATAGAATATTTGAAAATAGGGATATATGAAGCCGTATTAATTAGATTGACGCCATTTTGACGAGAACGATATTTATATCGATTTTATTCATTTTATAATGAATATCGAAAGTGATTTCAAAAACTGATATTTTAAAAAGAATTGAATATAAATAAATTCGAATTGAAATTGAATATTAATGAATTCGAATTGAAATTGAATATAAATAAATTCGAATTGAAATGGAATAGAAATGAATTTGAATTGAAATTGAATTGAAAATGAACTGAAATTGAATTAGAAATCAATTTGAATTGAAATCAATTTGAATTGAAATCAATTTGAAATGAATTTAAAATGAATTTAAATTGGAATATTCAATTTTGATTTGAAATTGAATATGAAGTTGAAACCGTTTTGAAAATGAATTTAAAACGATTTATAAAGCACGTTTTGAATTGAAATCGATGAAGTATATATTATATATATTATATATATAATATAATGGCCTGAATAGAACGCGCCGCGGCAGTTCGCGAATTTCGACCATTGACTTCGAACGGATATTGCGGGAGATCCGACCGTCGGATTCTCCTGAAACTGGAACCGTTGGGTTCGTATCGAAAAGGGCTTTCTAACGAATATTAGAAATTAGAAATCTAACGGTTGGATTTGGAATTATGTCCAAATCAAATTTGGAAAGGTCGCTGTAAGTGCAGTTCGATGGCCATTGATGGAAATCGACTGTACGGGCCTTGATAAAATTATTAAAAATAGTAATAATTTGTGTAAAATCATAAGAAATGATTTAGAAAGGATTGGGATGAAAAACTCCATACTTGAAAAGATAAAAATAGATTTTTATCGAAATAAACTAGTTTTGAACTAGAATTATAATTCTATTTATTTTTAAGTAAATAAATTGAATTTGAAAAGGGTTTTAAAAATAACCAGAATTTCCAATGATTGCATTGGAGTGGATTTGAATCGAAATTGTCTTCGGAATATTTCGATGTTGGAATTCGTGATTATACGGATGTTGTTATGGAAATTTGAAAGATATATATTTATATCGTTATTTCCAATACGACATTTGTTAAGCGTAGAATTTGATATTGAATATAAGCCGATATATTTTCTATTCAGAGCCTTGTATTGAATATCAAATGTGATTTGGGTCTGTCGTGAATGGTGTCTTCATTAACACTGTTCTTGAACCCAGTTGAGAAAAGATTAAATCTTTTTATTTAGATTTAATGAAGTGTACCAATTAAATGATATTTAATTGGAATTGAATTGGTATTGATTTTTGGGCTTATCGTGAACAGTGTTTTAAATAACACTTGTTCTTTAACCCGATAATTAATGGAATGTGATTTGGGTTTGTCGTGAATGGTGTCTTCATTAACACTGTTCTTGAATCCAGTTGGGAAAATATTAAATCTTTTTATCTAGATTTAATGAAGTGTACCAATTAAATAATATTTAATTGAAATTGAATTGATATTGATTTTTGGGTTTATCGTGAACAGTGTTTTAAATAACACTCGTTCTTTAACCCGATAATTAATGGAATGTGATTTTGGGTTTATCGTGAACCGTGTTTTAAATGACACTGATTCTTTAACCCAGTTAACGATTAAATCTAAGTGGAGTTTTGATGAATCTTTAATTAGATTGAAATGACCGAGAATGGAGTATCACCAGTTTTGCTCCAGGCGATAGTTAAATCTTTAATTAGATTTGAACGTGAAATGGTAATTGAATTTACCGATAACACCGTGGTGTTAGATATGAAGTACTACCAGTTTTACTTCATGGGATGAATAGGTTGGGATTGGGAAATTAAAACCAATGATTACTTCAGTAAGGTTCGTTAATCCCGATTAGTTGAATCGAAATTCAAAAGATGATTAAAGAATAAATTCAAGGAATTTATCTTGGATAAAATTAATGGGAACCTTTCCCTATGAATGTGAAATTTAGAAACTAACTGCCGGTTAGCCAAGCAGAATGGTTTTCTGGATATTGATCTGATGTTGGTTTCGGCCTTCGGGGTTAATATTTGGGGAATTATTCTCTTGATTAATTTACGGTTAGTGACTGATGAATTGGAATGAGGCGTATGTTGTGTTTGTGTAACACTTATTTAAAATATACGTGAGTTATTCGGGAAGACCGGGTTTATCCCATTCTGAATAACTGATACGACGATAAGTCGAAGATGAAGACGGTGGTCGAAGACCGGAAGTCTTCACGTCGTTTGGGTGATTACTGATGATCTTGATTGGGCTGTACACCCAAGAAGATGGAAACAGTTGGTGATCGTCCAGACGTACTTGGAGATCGATGGATATGCGGGGTACTAGGTGCCTCCGGTTTCGTTCAGACCCAGAACGGACTTGTAAATGGACGGTGTGTCTGACATTGGATTTTAGCCCGTGTGATTTATCTCTATTAAATATATATCTGTTTGGCGGCGGAGAATTTATTCTCTTGCTTAACGCCCTTCTCTGAGACGTACGAGCTCAGGGGTTGTATATTGATGGATATCAAACGCATGGAGTGAATTGCCTGTGTGGCATGCCTAAGTGGCAATTGATCGAGGCTTCTGTTGAAAAGCAAAGTCTTGTGGTGATGATCAAAGCACGGCCTTTGTGGCGTAGCTTTGTGTAACGTTTACTTCGCGAGTTTCGCACCCCGGTTGTGAACCAAAAACGGGAGACGGACCTCAGGGAGGGCATGCGTTTCTTTCTAGCTAGGGTGGTGTCAGTGACCTACCAGCCCTGACATTTATATACTTTTCACCTGTTTGGTTGTTGCTGTTGCGAGGCGCCTCGGTTTGATCGGACGATCCGGGTCCGATGGAGTCATTCGTTGGCTCACTTACGCCCCAAAGGGCGGAGAAATGCAATGTTCAGGATTTAAGTTTAATCCACATCGGTGGACCGGCCCTGACGATCCAAGGGGCGATGCGTTCTGCTCCTGAGACTCGGGCTAGACAGTCTCGAATCGGTTGAGGACTATCTTTTGCCTCGGTTCATAAATGGAAATCCAATTTCCAAATACGTGACATTTGCGGTTTTATTTGTAGAGCCTAGTATGGCGACATGATATATGGTACCCATGCCGCCTATGATTGATACTTATGATTTGAAGTTGTTTTATACACTATGCACTTATAATAGTATCAAATGATTTGTTTTAAACGTATCAAGCATTCTTTGGCTGTTATAAGGGAAAACCCTATCCCCCGGCTTGCGTTGCATTGTGTGATAGGACCTGGGTCTTATAACAACTTCATTTTTCTTTTTTTAGCATTGCGCTGTTGTTTTATGCACTGGTATTCTTGGGAGGAAACCCGTTCCGTGTTATACGGCGTGGTCCCTTGATTTGCCTAACTTTAAAAATAAAGATTAATAACTGTTTTAGTTCTCACACCAGTCACATGACTGACCTGGAGTTTATTGTTTTAACCTAAACTCTGGGTGCCCCTATTTTTGACACGGGCAGCTAGTAGTTTTGGTTTTGCAGATTTATATTCACAGGATCCTGGTTTACAGCTGGAACGATATCCGGAAAGCTTTGTATCCGTATATCTCCTTCTAGTTGTGTATTGTATTATTTTCCGCTGATATGTATTTAAATGTAATTTAAATGTAATTTAAATCTCTGATATTTCTGTGTAATATTCATTTATACTCTGTATATTCTTGTAATCTGATGCATTGTTGTAATATACAATGAAATGTTCTTTTGTATGCGTTCTGTTTTGTCTTGTTCTCAAACGATAGGGCGTTTCGAACGGTCTGGATCGGTTTAGCGACTGGTTCGGACCGAGCGAAATTCCTTCTCGTCACAGTTGGTATCAGAGCTTTGGCTTACAAAGCAGAGAACAAGGTACATTAGAACCATACGAAAGAATTCATCAGATATTGGATTATTAATATCCAATGGGATGACTCGTTAGAGATGGGATCAGTAGTATCCTAGAACGAGTGTGAAGAGTATATTTTTAAAAATGAAAACGAATTTTGTTTTGAAAATTTAAAATCAACTATTCGTATTTGATTATTTATTTGTATTGATTTGGACAGTCCAGTATATAAAGAATTTGCATATACGCCTTGCAAACGTATATTCAGAGTTTTAATATATTGGATAGATATAGCATCACACTCTAGTCGCCCGAAGATGATATTGATGATGGTGCATCATCATCAGCATTTATATTCGAGTGTCGAAGGTGTGATATCTATATATTTCCATTAGACTGGTGTGATAACCAAAATTAGATAGGGCCTATTGTTGTGATTTGGCATCAAAAATCTGATTTTTGACTAAGTATCAAAGTTATAAATTTCAAATGCTAATCAACTAATGGATTGATGTTTGTGTTGTTTGTTTATTTGTTTGATAATTATGAACCATTATACCTAATTGAATCAAATATTGAATTATATTGAAATTTGGTCGCATTTGCTTGCATATACATATACTTACATTGAACAGGTCATAGCAAGGAGGCTAGAGCAGAGAATAAAATTTGTTTGCCCGACAAATAGGTACATGTTTACTACATAATTTCCTGTTTTGTTTGGGTGATGATGATTTTATGAGCCTATTGGCTAGCCGCTTGGCTTTTTCTTTTTCTTTTTGAGATCAGAAGGCCTATATGGCAATTTCGGGATTTTCCCGTGGCTCCCGGTGCAGGGGAGGTTATGGCGAAATTTTTCGAAAATTTAGGGTGTTAGCCAAATTTTTGAATTTTTGGAAATTCTCAGAAACTGAAAAGTTGGAGAATGGAAGCCAGATCGAACGTAGAGTTGATTAATCAAACCACTTTCGACTTTGTTCCTTTTCGGGGACGAAAAGTTTTAAGTGGGGGAGATTGTAATAACCCGGAAAATCTGGGCCAGTTTAAAAATTTTATTTTGGGCAATTTTATTGAATTTTGAATATTTAAAATGAATTATTTTAAATAATATCGACGAGAAATTTATTTTGAATATAATTAGAACGTATATAGTTATATAGATCGTCGTTAGAATATAAATAATTATTTATAATTATAAATAGAATTGAAAATGGCGCGGTAGTTCGATAATTCGATTCCAAACTTCAATTGAATGTACCGGGTGCAAAACAATCCGGATTTTAGTGAAACCAAAAACATTAGGATCTATTTGATAATATCTTTCCAACGAATCCGAAAAATCAAAATTTCATAGCGGGAATCAAAATATATGTCCAGTTGAAAATTCTGAATAGTCGCTATGGAATTCAGGCCCTTAAAAATGTGAATTTTGCAAATGACCTCGGATTTCGACGAAACCACTTTTGTTGGATCCGCAGTGTCAAGTTATTGCTAGATTCCAAATTTCATAATTTTTCGAATCAATATGTGAGCGTGGCAAAGGAAAACACGTTTGACCAGTTTTAATTAATTTTAATCGACTGGAAATTGGCCATTTTTCAAATGGTCTCGGAATTCGACGAAACTAGTTTTGTTAGGACTGTATCGTCAATACGAAGCTAGAAAATATTTTTCTGGAATTTTTCTAGTTAGTATGTGACCCCAGTAAATTGAAATGCGCGTTTAAAATTCAATATAGTAATTTAAATGTAAATTCAACGGAAACTGATTCAAACGATCGAATCAACCTACGATACATATCCCATTGTGTTCGGAATGGGGGTAAAATGCTATGGACGACAGGCGGTGGGCCTCGTTTCGAGGTCGTATGTAAAAGTCAACTTTTTGCAAATTAAATAAATAAATTAAAAAAAATTAAAACCCTCTCTCTTCACCCTCTCTATTTTCTGCCCCCCCCCTTCGAATTCATTTCAGAAATGAAGAAATAAAAAAAAAGAGAGAGAAAGGAGAAGACGGGGGGGAACTCGTCGCCGCCCCCCTCCCGATGAGCGCCGTCGCGCCAAGCCGCCACCCCCCCCCCCCCAGCGGCGCCGACCTCGCGACGCCCCCCCTCCACCTGCGGTAGTCGCGACCCACCCACCCCTCCTCGCCAGAAGCGACGCGAAGCACCCCCCTGGATCGATGCATCGCAAACCCCCCCCCCCCCCCCCAGTCCCGAACCCGCGACAGCAAACCCCCTCCCCCCTGTATCGAATACTGTAAGTTTTCCCTTTTAATTTTGTTTTTATTTTATTTACTTTATTATTTATTTTTCAGATTAGGATTTTTAAAAGTAAATTAGAAAAGATTTGATTTTTAAATAAGGAGAAAAATTGAATTTTTACTAATGAAAAGATAAGGATTTTATTTATGAAAGGTCGGATTTTTATTAATGAAAGTTTCGATTTTTATTTATAAGGAAGAGGAGATTTTTATTTTTAAAAATTTAGTTTTTAATTTATAAAAAGGTTAAAGATATAATTTTTATATATGAAGTGGGTCAAAAATATGATTTTTATATTTTTAAAGTATTAAAAATATAGTCTTCATTATATAGCGACTATAAAAATATGATTTTTAAATTGAAAGTGAATAAATAAAAATGTGATTTTTATTTTAAAGACATCAAAATATAAAAATGTGTGATTTTTATATATGTAGTGGCTACGGGCAACGAAGATGACGAAGATGCAATAACGATGAAGATTTCTATAAAAGAAGAGCCAAGATGATTGGATAGCAATCTGTGAGACTTTCTCACTCTTCAATTTCTTTTCTAGTTATATATATATACTAGGATGCAGACGGTGCTTAGTAGCACCCGACACAATCGTCCACAGACCATGGACTTGTTTGTTTGGTTGCATAGATTAGTTAGATGATTTGTTTGAATTTGGTTGTTTGGTGATTTTGATTGATGTGTGAATGGCGTGGGCCTTCACTAGACCGGGGATAAGGCTAGGCCTCGTCCCGTTTCTAGTATCGTGTCGTTATGCCGCCGAAATTTTCTAAAATAAATTAGAAAAGTAAAAATATCATTTTATTGAATAAATGAACTGAATAAAATATTTTATCGTTAAAAATATAATTTTTAACGTGAATGAGAATAAATAAATATTCATTTACAAACCGGACGGTTTGTTTATGTACACCTATTTGAAGGACATTGATTGGGACGATAAATTTTACACATCGCCCAACTGCACAAATAAAAATCTTTGTTTGATTGCTTGAAACCCCACACGGGTATTGGGATGATATTTGACGTACACTAATCCCGATTGTTTATTTGTATGTCGATCGATTGATCGACAAGCTGTTATAAGCGTTGAATATTTATATTTGATGCTTATACAGTGTAGAATGCACTTTGGATGATGGTTGATTATTCATCGTTGTTGATATATACATGTGTTGTAGAAAATCCATATAATTAACATTATATGGTAATTGATTGGGCCTCATTCCAGTTTTAAAATAGAAATATTTGAAAAAGAAATATTTGAAATAGAATATTTGAAAATAGGGATATATGAAGCCGTATTAACTAGATTGACGCCATTTTGACGAGAACGATATTTATATCGATTTTATTCAGTTTATAATGAATATCGAAAGTGATTTCAAAAACTGATATTTTGAAAAGAATTGAATATAAATAAATTCAAATTGAAATTGAATATTAATGAATTCGAATTGAAATTGAATATAAATAAATTCGAATTGAAATGGAATAGAAATGAATTCGAATTGAAATTGAATTGAAAATGAACTGAAATTGAATTAGAAATCAATTTGAATTGAAATCAATTTGAAATGAATTTAAAATGAATTTAAATTGGAATATTCAATTTTGATTTGAAATTGAATATGAAGTTGAAACCGTTTTGAAAATGAATTTAAAACGATTTATAAAGCACGTTTTGAATTGAAATCGATGAAGTATATATTATATATATTATATATATAATATAATGGCCTGAATAGAACGCGCCGCGCCGCGGTAGTTCGCGAATTTCGACCATTGACTTCGAACGGATATTGCGGGAGATCCGACCGTCGGATTCTCCTGAAACCGGAACCGTTGGGTTCGTATCGAAAAGGGCTTTCTAATGAATAATAGAAATTAGAAATCTAACGGTTGGATTTGGAATTATGTCCAAATCAAATTTGGAAAAGGTCGTTGTAAGTGCAGTTCGATGGCCATTGATGGAAATCGACTGTACGGGCCTTGATAAAATTATTAAAAATAGTAATAATTTGTGTAAAATCATAAGAAATGATTTAGAAAGGATTGGGATGAAAAACTCCATACTTGAAAAGATAAAAATAGATTTTTATCGAAATAAACTAGTTTTGAACTAGAATTATAATTCTATTTATTTTTAAGTAAATAAATTGAATTTGAAAAGGGTTTTAAAAATAACCAGAATTTCCAATGATTGCATTGGAGTGGATTTGAATCGAAATTGTCTTCGGAATATTTCGATGTTGGAATTCGTGATTATACGGATGTTGTTATGGAAATTTGAAAGATATATATTTATATCATTATTTCCAATACGACATTTGTTAAGCGTAGAATTTGATATTGAATATAAGCCGATATATTTTCTATTCAGAGCCTTGTATTGAATATCAAATGTGATTTGGGTCTGTCGTGAATGGTGTCTTCATTAACACTGTTCTTGAACCCAGTTGAGAAAAGATTAAATCTTTTTATTTAGATTTAATGAAGTGTACCAATTAAATGATATTTAATTGGAATTGAATTGGTATTGATTTTTGGGCTTATCGTGAACAGTGTTTTAAATAACACTTGTTCTTTAACCCGATAATTAATGGAATGTGATTTGGGTTTGTCGTGAATGGTGTCTTCATTAACACTGTTCTTGAATCCAGTTGGGAAAAGATTAAATCTTTTTATCTAGATTTAATGAAGTGTACCAATTAAATAATATTTAATTGAAATTGAATTGATATTGATTTTTGGGTTTATCGTGAACAGTGTTTTAAATAACACTCGTTCTTTAACCCGATAATTAATGGAATGTGATTTTGGGTTTATCGTGAACCGTGTTTTAAATGACACTGATTCTTTAACCCAGTTAACGATTAAATCTAAGTGGAGTTTTGATGAATCTTTAATTAGATTGAAATGACCGAGAATGGAGTATCACCAGTTTTGCTCCAGGCGATAGTTAAATCTTTAATTAGATTTGAACGTGAAATGGTAATTGAATTTACCGATAACACCGTGGTGTTAGATATGAAGTACTACCAGTTTTACTTCATGGGATGAATAGGTTGGGATTGGGAAATTAAAACCAATGATTACTTCGGTAAGGTTCGTTAATCCCGATTAGTTGAATCGAAATTCAAAAGATGATTAAAGAATAAATTCAAGGAATTTATCTTGGATAAAATTAATGGGAACCTTTCCCTATGAATGTGAAATTTAGAAACTAACTGTCGGTTAGCCAAGCAGAATGGTTTTCTGGATATTGATCTGATGTTGGTTTCGGCCTTCAGGGTTAATATTTGGGGAATTATTCTCTTGATTAATTTACGGTTAGTGACTGATGAATTGGAATGAGGCGTATGTTGTGTTTGTGTAACCCTTATTTAAAATATACGTGAGTTATTCGGGAAGACCGGGTTTATCCCATTCTGAATAACTGATACGACGATAAGTCGAAGATGAAGACGGTGGTCGAAGACCGGAAGTCTTCACGTCGTTTGGGTGATTACTGATGATCTTGATTGGGCTGTACACCCAAGAAGATGGAAACAGTTGGTGATCGTCCAGACGTACTTGGAGATCGATGGATATGCGGGGTACTAGGTGCCTCCGGTTTCGTTCAGACCCAGAACGGACTTGTAAATGGACTGTGTGTCTGACATTGGATTTTAGCCCGTGTGATTGATCTCTATTAAATATATATCTGTTTGGCGGCGGAGAATTTATTCTCTTGCTTAACGCCCTTCTCTGAGACGTACGAGCTCAGGGGTTATATATTGATGGATATCAAACGCATGGAGTGAATTGCCTGTGTGGCATGCCTAAGTGGCAATTGATCGAGGCTTCTGTTGAAAAGCAAAGTCTTGTGGTGATGATCAAAGCACGGCCTTTGTGGCGTAGCTTTGTGTAACGTTTACTTCGCGAGTTTCGCACCCCGGTTGTGAACCAAAAACGGGAGACGGACCTCAGGGAGGGCATGCGTTTCTTTCTAGCTAGGGTGGTGTCAGTGACCTACCAGCCCTAACATTTATATACTTTTCACCTGTGTGGTTGTTGCTGTTGCGAGGCGCCTCGGTTTGATCGGACGATCCGGGTCCGATGGAGTCATTCGTTGGCTCACTTACGCCCCAAAGGGCGGAGAAACGCAGTGTTCAGGATTTAAGTTTAATCCACATCGGTGGGCCGGCCCTGACGATCCAAGGGGCGACGCGTTCTGCTCCTGAGACTCGGGCTAGACAGTCTCGAATCGGTTGAGGACTATCTTTTGCCTCGGTTCATAGATGGAAATCCAATTTCCAAATACGTGACATTTGCGGTTTTATTTGTAGAGCCTAGTATGGCGACATGATATATGGTACCTATGCCGCCTATGATTGATACTTATGATTTGAAGTTGTTTTATACACTATGCACTTATAATAGTATCAAATGATTTGTTTTAAACGTATCAAGCATTCTTTGGCTGTTATAAGGGAAAACCCTATCCCCCGGCTTGCGTTGCATTGTGTGATAGGACCTGGGTCTTATAACAGCTTCATTTTTCTTTATTTAGCATTGCGTTGTTGTTTTATGCACTGGTATTCTTGGGAGGAAACCCGTTCCGTGTTATACGGCGTGGTCCCTTGATTTGCCTAACTTTAAAAATAAAGATTAATAACTGTTTTAGTTCTCACACCAGTCACATGACTGACCTGGAGTTTATTGTTTTAACCTAAACTCTGGGTGCCCCTATTTTTGACACGGGCAGCTAGTAGTTTTGGTTTTGCAGATTTATATTCACAGGATCCTGGTTTACAGCTGGAACGATATCCGGAAAGCTTTGTATCCGTATATCTCCTTCTAGTTGTGTATTGTATTATTTTCCGCTGATATGTATTTAAATGTAATTTAAACCTCTGATATTTCTGTGTAATATTCATTTATACTCTGTATATTCTTGTAATCTGATGCATTGTTGTAATATACAATGAAATGTTCTTTTGTATGCGTTCTGTTTTGTCTTGTTCTCAAACGATAGGGCGTTTCGAACGGCCTGGATCGGTTTAGCGACTGGTTCGGACCGAGCGAAATTCCTTCTCGTCACATGCTATAACGGCTAAGTGTTCTAAGTTTACTTATCCCCACCATCTAGTCTAGTTAGCATGTTAAACATTTACTTAACCTTACCCACTTGTCTATTTAATATGTTATAATGGTCAAGTGTTTCCTTAGTTACTTAACCCCCACAAATCTTGCCTTGTTAACATGTTAAGTTGGTTAAGTGTCCAAATTAACTTAACCCCTATCAATCTTGTCTGGTTAACATGTTGAATTGGCTAAGTGTTTTCTCAATTACTTAACCCCAACCTTCTTGTTTTGTTAACATGTTAAGTTGGTTAAGTGTTTCCTTAATTACTTAACCTCACCATTCCTTGCTTGATTGTTCATGAGCTTTAATTAATTAATTAAAGCACCAACCACTCACATTAGACAGGTATTGTTGTAGTTACTGGATGTGCCGGTCGGTTCCGGGCAGTTTTACACCACAACTCAGTCTAACCTCGGGTCTTTGTGGGCTTGATGCACTAACCTCTCACATTAGACAGGTATTGTTGTGGTTACTTGATGTGCCGGGCGGTTCCGGGCAGTTTTACACCACAACTCAGTCTAACCTCGGGTTAGGCATTTTCCTATTCTCTAATTTACATATTTACTATTTATGTAAATTTTCCATAAATCAATTTAGCCTAGATCATATTCATTTGTCATGCAAATTAACATACTTATATTCTATGCCCAAAACTTGATTTACCTATCAATTGACCCAACTTGCAGTTTATACCAATTTAGATTTAATATTCCCCTTTTACAGTTCATGCCCAATCTAGATTAATATCCCAATTTACAGTTCATGTCAAAACTAGATTTAATATCCAAGTTTACCGTTTATGTCCAAAACTTGGTTTACACGCCAATTACATACTTTGCGGCCAATTGAAATTTATCAATTTATGCCCAAGTCTAATATGCATGTAAATTATTCACTATTATAGCCAATTTAGATTATGCCAACATATTTATTATGCCAAATTAACTTAATTAAGCTACGCCCAATCCCCGCATCATAATCGTACGTATAACATGATTTCACAAGTTTTCTAAGTACTCATGAAATGGCACTAACAAAAGGAATAGGGGATAAGCACAAAAATTGATATAAAAGAATAGGCATGCAAAATAATGGCTCAAACAGGTTCGATGTACATAATAGTGAATGGGAATAAACTAGCCATGTTACACACTAAATATGAGATCCAACATAATTAAGGGAATATGCATAGGTGATTTGGTCCAACATAATGCCAGTTCAAGGTACAACATGACTGGTTAATTATAACAATGGGAATAGGCATAAGCAACTAACTACAATAGTTATAGGCAATTAACCCCAATAGTCATAGGCGACTAATCACAATAATTTCTTAATCAATGTCATAGGTAATAGTCTCATAGTCATGAATCATATGCAATAGTCTCAAAATTATGAATCATAGTCATAGTCATAGGCAACAGTCTTATAGTCATAGTCATATGTAATAGTCTCTTTGTCATGAACCATAGTCATAGGCAATAGTTTCATGGGCAACAGTTTCATAGTCATAGTCTTAGGCAAAAGTCCCATAATCATAGTCATTGGCAATTAGCCACAATAAGTTCTAGGCCATAATCGAGAATCAGATCCAAAGGCATAGATAACGTTAGATTTGACATAAGCATGAATCAAGGGTAATTAACTTGCAAATAGGCACAGTTCTATATTTTAATTTATTACATTCACGAGTCCAATTACACGTTCAAATCTAAAGAATAACCGTACTTACAGTGATCGGTTTAGAAAAGGATAATAAGATAGTGTTGTGGTGATTTGCTACGATTCGACTGACATTGCTTGAAGCGGAATGCCTACGGTCCAACTTGAAGCTTTTACTTGATTTGAATCTCCAATTTGAAGAAGAACTATAACCTGTTTTAATGGAGAATAAGATTTATTTTTAATGGTGGAGGCTAGAATAGAGAGAAACAACATGTAGACGCCTCAAAGAATTTGTGTGGAGAAACCTTAGGTCTAGGCATTCTTTTATAGGTGTAGAGAGTGTTTTAGAGCCATAAGATCCCCCTAGAAGCCATCCGGTCCGTCCAGAATAGGTTAAAATCGCTGCAGTCCAGATCTGGCAAAACAGGCCCAGGTCGATCCCCAGGTTGACCCTAAGGTCGACCTATAGGGAGGGAGGTCGACACTTAGGTCAACCCCCTGGTCGACCTGGGTACTGGGCGGGAAATTTCCCGCCCAGCCCGCTTCTGGGTTCTGTTTTGAATTTTGAATTTAGTTTCAAGCTGTTTTATATATTCTAAAACTTCTGAAGGCCATAACTTCTTCATACGGGGTCCGATTTACGCAAACTCGGACTCTATCTTAAGAAGAATTCCGAGACGAACGCAATGGCGCAACCTGTTTCCCTTGATTCTTCTTCTAAAAATTATTTATACTTTAATTTGTGAAACTTAATGTTACAGAATTACGGAGTGTTACATTTTCCCCCCTTAAAGGATATCGTCCCCGAAATCTTCAAGTTAGGAAGAATGTGTCCTACCCTTCAGTCATCCATCTACTCAACCATTCAATCATAGGCATTCATTGTCCTTAAAAAGATTTCTAATGCTTTCATGTTCACATGCATAGTGTGTGTATATGTCCTTATCTAATGCAAAATCAGGTGGTCTACTGATTCAGTTGACCTCCTTAATGCAAATCATGTCAGTGCCATGCGTCCAATATGTATGCAATCCTAATGATACATATTATTTCTATATGAGTGCACAACCATTCACTCAAATGTAACGTCCATAGGATAACACATCAAGTTCAACAAATACATATATGCAAATGCAATATGAAAGTGACTAAGCCGATCTAGTGCCTAATGTGTGTAAATGCATCCACGAGCAACCACTTGCAACCATTAATCATAACATGTTTCAAACACATGTTTACATACATTGGCTTCTACCTAAGGATCGAAGATATGACCTATAGATATACCTAGAAAGATAGAAACAAGAATGCATAACATTCCTAGAAAAAAAGTTCAAGGATATACCCTCAAAAAGGGTATGATGCGCGTATCTAGTCTTCAGTCTTCGAAGTCGCATCTTCTCGAGTTTCACGATAATGTACCTTATCTACTTTAACATCACGATTGCGAAACTTCTAGACCTCCATTTCCATAACTCACTAGTAAAGATAGGACCTTGGTCACTTACTGTGCTAGAGGGTATCCAATGTAGTCGATCTACCCTTCCAAGATAAATAGATGTTAACCATGATACCAAGTGTATATCCTAAGATGATTAGAGGTCTCTCCTCTACTTAGCTTATCCATCATGTTGCAAATCTGAGGGTTTAAAGCTAATGGTTACTATGTGCTTTTTACCTCTCTTAAGGTCAGTCTAACTTAGGGTGCCAGTCCCAACCATTTATTCCTCACGCAAACCATCCTAGTCGAACTTGTCATCCCTCAAGTACAAGCCCCAAAGGCCTAAACCAATATCAGACAAGCACCCAAGGGACACCTCCTCCGAATTTGGATGATCTATGTGAGATGATACTAACAAAACAACCATACAGTTGAGCACTTTACCGACTCTGGCTATCCTCGCCAATCTTGCTCTAGAATTATCGTTAGTCGCATAACTGGCTTTGCAGTGTCATCTAGATACATGCGGAAGTCTGTCTCGAGTTTTAGGGTGGAAACCCCTACCCTAATGAAAACATCTTGCGTACTCATGGGCTACTCCAACGGATCGAAAATCGTCGATAGATAAATAAAGCGATTTTTGGTAGCTAAGACAAACTGATCCCTTAGGATCGCACGAAATCTCGAGGGTATCCCCGAGGCAAGTAGAAAATCTAACTACCCTCGTTTCACAATTACTAGCTAACCAATCCATGTCTAGAATCAACCCATAGCCCATGAAACCAAATAAATAAGCATTAATATATCTATTCTCAAATCCTCATAAGTCAATGATAAATGAGCCGAACCAGCAATTTGATTTGAGACTATAATGGGATCCTCTACTATACAGTATCTAGGGTGCAGAGAGTCAACTATGGAAGCAGATATATACGAATGTGAAGCGCTAAAATCAGAAGGAGTACTAACAAGATGATCAAAGGGGAAAAACTCTATCAACAGAAATCTTACTGCCTCTCTCTCAGGTACGCCGATGGTGAGAGCATGCACTTGCCTTTCGGAAAATCCTGTCCTTTGTTCTTTCCCCTGCCCTTAATTATATGACCGTTATACCAAAATAAAGATACTTTCTCTTGCTTTAGGTTTTACTATTCTTTCCTCCCCTCCTTTGTGAACCAAGTCCATATCCATGGGTTCTTCATCCTTATGTTGTGCTCCTTAGCCCAACTCCCTCATTCTCAACTTTGCCATCCTTGTGTAACTTGTTGACATGTCTCTCGAAAGCTGCCTCCATCGCACGGAGAATCCTACAAAGCTCGAAAGAAAATTTCGGCTACAGATGGAAGTTAGGCTCTTATTTTCCCTTTGACAAGTTTCCTAGTCTCATCAAGCCTACGGAACCATGTCGCGATGAGGTTACCTCCCAGAAAGCCAGGAGCCCAAGAGATACAGGAAAGAAAGAAATAAGGATTCAAACAGAGGATCAAAAGATAGTGCATATGGCTTTTGTAATGTCCCGAATTTTCTGACCATTTATTTATATATTTCATTTATTTATTTGAGTTTAAATAATGAAATTTGACCATGGAATATTTAGATTTTATTAATAAAATATTAACAGTTTTATATATGTATTGAATATTGGTTTAACCCAAAATTTTGAATGTCGAATTTGAAAATTTATCTTAACCTTACTTGAAATTATACGATATTTCATTTGGATATATTCGATAGTATCAGATTATTTAACTATTTTAGAATTCAAATTATTTCGTCTCGACATTTTTTTCAAGCATTTGTCTCATGCCATAAATACAAAGAAAAAAGAAAAAAACAGTCATATATATATACATATGATCATTCAAAATTTAAAAAGGGTCTTATACTTTTACTTGCACAATATTTGCCTCCTTTATTTGATAATTCATGTGCCATTTTAAATTCCTTATCAACATCTTCTACTAGCTAACGACACAGTGAAATTTCAAATCAGAATCAATACCAATCCTCCTCAAAGCAATAAATAAATAAAAAATTAAAATTTCCAGACAGTAAAATGTACAAACATTGAATAGACCACTCCATAACAGTACATTGTAGAACTAGTTCCGTACAACCAAACATGGAAAGAAAGAGGAAAGAAAAAGAAGTTTGAGTACATGTTGAAATAAAAAGAAACAATTTCTGCTTTGCCACAACCCAAATCTACACAATTGTCGGCACCATCAAATCTCGAAATAAAATCTTCTCACGACATCAATTGTCGGCACCAGCAAATCCATCCTGAAAGGTAGAAAGAACAGCTATTAATAGCTAGTATATATATATATGTAAGGTTGAAAGACTTCAGATCAAATCAAAAAGAAAAGAAAGGAAAAAGTACATTCGATTTACCAAGTCCATACAGAGAATCAATTCATATATATGCAGAAAATTTCATGTACAATCACGGTTGTTATACATTTAAAAATGAAAAGAAACTCTCAACAATAATGTTCAAATCTCGAGTTGAATAAACAACTCATAGGTGTTGGTTCTGTAAATCTGACAAATGATTATGTAAATCCAATTCAAACAGAAAATATATGAATTCATACTGTATATATATGTGGCAGTTTCAAGTGACAATACAGGAAAGAAAAAAATAATGCCATTCAAGGGTTGTGTATATACAAGGTAAACAGACAAGACCATATGAGTAAACCCGATACCCCCTACACAATGCACCCTTTATAGCAGACATTAGCACATGAAAAATCCAACTAAAAACCCAACATTTTCACTGTCAATATCACACAAACCAAGTTCTATCGTGAACAGTTGATCTCACAGCAAAACTGAAATGAAATGGGATAGCACCTAAGAACTAGGATCAACCCTATGATTTTACAACTCAAGTATTGACGTTGATCTTAGCTAGGACGAGTTCGACTATAAATACACAACCATATTCGTTGTTTCAGAACACAACCAGTAAGAAAACCAATTCGAACCACTTGGAAAAAATCAAACACAGAAATCAAAACAGAAAAAAATATCAAAAACCGAAACCGAAATTAAAATTTGAGTAAGAACACTTAGCTTTTTCGAAGAGCTAGGGTTGGCCTCGGTTTGGGGTTGAGACGACTTGAAGGATGTTCGAATTGTGCTGGCAGCTTAAAGCACGCTGGTATGCTTCGACGTGGCTACAGGAGCGGAGCGACAAGAGCAGGGAGGCGAGGGGAGGAATGAAATGGGGACGCGTTCGATCTCGTTGAAGGATCGAGTATGGAAGAGCTGATGGTTTTGGCATGGGAGGGTTTTCCTTTCTTTCTTTTGAAGGCGGCGGATGTTCTGGAGGAATGAAGAGGGATCCGATGGATTAGGGTATAAGAGATTGAAGCGGGTCGGGTTGGTTAGTGATTGGGCTGGACGGGTTAAGAGGTAAGGCCCAACCCCTTTTTTTTTTAATTTAAAATCTTAGTTTAATGTTATAAAACTTCAATTACTGATTACGAATGCGTACGTAATCGGATTCAGACGAAACGAAAAACACTGTGACCCTGAAGACAAGGACGACATGATGGATAAGGGCAGAACAGGGCAGACAGCGACCAGATTTTTCAAATAAATTAAATGAAGTTAGTTCGATTAAAATGTGCTGATTTATCAACAAACCAATCCCGGTGAGTTAAACTCACTCAGTTATTTCCCGCTTATATTTTATAAGTTGGATTTTTATTTTTGTGTGCTATGCTTGCTAGTGATTGACTGATTGCTGATATTCATATATTGTTTTGAACCGACGAAATTAAACGTTGTTTAATTTCAGTGAAACCCATATCGTTATTTTTAACAACGGATCCCAGTCAAGGTAATTCACCTTACTGGCCACGTTTATAAAATAAACGTGATTTCATGGATTGTTTGCATTGTCATGATTGTGTGAAATAAATTGGTTGTTGACTGTTATAAAACCATTATTTGGTTAAGTTGAATTAGTTGATTTGATGGGTCATCCAGTTATTGAATATCAACTTGAAATTCAATATTTGGTTGGTTTTAACCTGTGGGTACGATTGGTTGAGTGGTTAGCAGTACATGGCCAATGGATTAACTGTTTTCTAAGTATCGTTATACCATCAGGTAAATTTACAAATTTAAGTTAAAAATATATTTTTACCTGAGGACAGATTTAAAACCTGTATGGATAAAAGTTGTAAAAGGACATAAATATCGATTTTTATGAATTAAGTTATAGTTGGTTTTTAAAATCATCTTATAAAAGAAATTTCTGATATTTATCAGATTTATAAAGGTATGAGTTGAAATTTATTAAGATTTGAATAAATCGTTTTTGGAAAGATAAATAAAGGGAATTCGAAGAAAATGCGAAAGTTAAATTAAGTAAAAAGAAAAGTAACAATACAAGTGTTTATATTGAACTCTGGTTTATAAACAGAAAGAAGGCATGGAGGGTTACTTAATAAGGAAATTAAGTAAAACTTATGAAAAAGAAATTTCCAGCGAAAGATTCAAGAGTGAAGGGCATCGTTTAGAGAAGCAAATGAGAATGTGATATTTTAATCGATGAATTAAAAATGGTGATTTTATTTGGAATGGAAGATTCGAAAGGAAAGAAGTTCTTTTTAAATATACAAAATAGCAAAATATGGTATATTTGATATAGGAATGAGCTCGGTCTTTGAAATCAACTAATATCTATCTAAAGATAAGACTGTGGTTGATCAAGGTCTGAGAGGTAAATAAATACCCCAACTTGAGCGACCTCAGAATTTTCTAAGGATGATCTTAGTGGTAATGAGGAAAGAGAAGATTAAGTTATTTTCATATGGAAAAGAATAACGAGATGAAAGTTAAAGGATTGAGAATATATATAAATGAATCTTTTCCCAAGTAACAGAAGTGAAAGAATTTGATATCTATTTGTATATAAATGTCAAAAGTTAAATAAGCGAAAGGAAAAAGGGTGGGAAGTTAAAATGGTATTTCCGAAGATTAAAGGAAATTGGGAAAGTAAAATTTTAAGGATAATTTATCCTAAATGAATAATCGTTGGTTATTTTTCCCAAGTGATAAGATAAAGGAGATTTCAAAATGTTGCTTAACTTGAAATAAGTTGAGTCGTGTTCCAGTTTGGTTAATGAAATAGGAAAGGGGTTTGAAATGATTAAGTATGATTATGGGATATTTTCATAAACATGAAAATGAGATGTTTAAGGAAAGAAATTTACTTCAAATAAATATATTTGAAATGTTTAAGGGTTAGGGATTAATTATCGTTAACCGTTCTGAATTAAAGAGGCCATGTAGTGCTGGTACTGAACTGATAAACCCATGTATGCTCACACTCATTTATTTGGTAGTTAAAACACCGACTATCAAACCTTACCCACACGATTGTTGGTATGGAAAGACCGGGATCGAATTTATATTCGAAAACCATTCCGACCAACAAATACGTGAAGAGATCAGAAGATGATCGAGATGGAGCATTGAAGACCGTTGATCTTCATAAGCGGAAGAACTACTAATTGGATTTCTCTGGTTTAGCGGCCGGAGATATTTCAACAGTGATTCTGTCGTGATTGGAATCTACGGATTGCAAGGACTTCTCGCTACTGATCTGTCGGGTGATTCCTAGGATGCAGTAGGAGGGTGCCTTCGGTTCATCCTGTTCCTGGATGACTTGTATGGATGAGTGTCTGACAGAGTATTTCCTAAGAATCACGTACGTTGATTTTTACAAACATACTTCTGTCAGCTGCAGAATATTTTTGTGGACGTCAATTAGTGATTTGACGGATCTGACGATGTGGCATTCAAAGTGAATGATGGCCAGATGTTCGAAGAGATGAATTCTAGCCTCAAGCCTCATCAACCGGGAGATGACAAAAATCGGGCAGGCAGCATGGCTATGTGGGTCGCTCCCATTAGGGTGTATAATCACCTATCTAGAGAAATTCCTTTTGTTTCTTATTCTATCGATTCTGCCCATTCGGGAACGGTGGTTTGAGTCCAACCGTTGGTGATATACATTCGATACACTCAAGCGAAATGAGTGGTCGGTCATGTGAGGGCCGGGTTGCAAGACGTTCTTGTTGGACCCTGTGTATTCGCCTCTAGAGATACACGTGCGGAAGGTGGTCCCATACCTTGTCAAGTTGGAATCCAATCTCCAATAAGCGCCCGCGGTTTAGATTGTATATATATACGTGGAGCGTGAGATGCAAGCGTTCCACTAGATTTTTATATACTTGTATTTAGACATTATTATAATATCAGACAAGTATATGGTTTCAAAACTGTTTGGGTTATCGTAAGGTAAAAACCGTCCGTGTTTATGTGTGGATTCGGTCTTACGATTATCCTTTTCTTTTGAAATGATTTTGAACTTTAAAATCAGGATTGGATGATTTACCATAAATACTGTGCGAATTTATCTCACTCTGGTTCACCAGACTGACCCGGTGTTTTGTAAATGCTCGGGTTAGCCCGGTTTGCAGGTCCAGGTTATTAAACACTACAAAAAGGCGTGCTGGAGAAGTCCAGACATATTTAAGGTTTTCCGCTGTGTTGTATAAGGGCAGATTTCATAACTGTCCAGATGTGTTCTTGTACTCTGATGATTGTAAGTTTTATTTAAAGCTCTCAATAAAGATTTATTTCTATATTATATTTTGTTCCGCTGCGATGTGAGACTCTGTGTTGTGGTGTTTTTCCTTCTTCTTCTATTCTAATATTCTTTCTTTCTTATCTCACCCTCTAAATTCTTTCTAATAACGTCCAGTGTTTCGGTGTTTGGAGGATCGGTATAAGATACGGTAAAGGTATTTATATCGATTTTCGGGGCCGAAAACCGCTGGGTCGTTACAGTGGTATCAGAGCTATTGGTTTAGTAATAACCTTGGCTCTGTGGCGTAACTCGATAGAGATGGGGTTAGTAACACCCTAGATTGAGTTTGAGTAAATATATATATATGAGAGCGTATTTGTAAATTTTATATACAAATGTTTTGTATTGTGTTGTTGATCGGTTCAAGTGTTGAAAAGCGTTGAACTGATAAGGGACACAATATTGTTTTGTAAAGAGGGTAGATGAAATAGTTTTACTCGAAGTTTATTTTTATATAGAAAAGAAATGATTTTATGAAATTATTGGGATATTGTGTGTTGATCGATTTAAATGAAATACAAATATCTGAATGAAATTCAAAATCTGGTTAAAATTTTGAATTAAAACTTAACTGGGTTAAGTAAAATTGAATTAATTATATTGAAATTAAATTAAGAGATAATGTTATAATTAAATAAATTTGAATTAAAATTGAGAATTTGATAATTAAAGAGAAATCAATTGAATATATATTGGCAGATATTCAAATATGTTGAATTGAGTTAAATAATGAATGGGGATACAGTTGATTTGATTGAATTTGTTGTGCCTTGGTTGTTGATTGATCATTGACTGTTTGTTAGATTGATTGAATATATTTCATCCATGGCTTCATAAAGAATTAAATAAACTGAGACCAAGAAGAAAATAAATGAGGTGTTATTTAAATAAATTATATTTTTAAAGTTAATGAAATTTGCGACATTTTTCTTGCCTTAGCAATTTCGAGGACGAAATTATTTTAAGGGGGGAAGAATGTAATGTCCCGAATTTTCTGACCATTTATTTATATATTTCATTTATTTATTTGAGTTTAAATAATGAAATTTGACCATGGAATATTTAGATTTTATTAATAAAATATTAACAGTTTTATATATGTATTGAATATTGGTTTAACCCAAAATTTTGAATGTCGAATTTGAAAATTTATCTTAACCTTACTTGAAATTATACGATATTTCATTTGGATATATTCGATAGTATCAGATTATTTAACTATTTTAGAATTCAAATTATTTCGTCTCGACATTTTTTTCAAGCATTTGTCTCATGCCATAAATACAAAGAAAAAAAAACAGTCATATATATATACATATGATCATTCAAAATTTAAAAAGGGTCTTATACTTTTACTTGCACAATATTTGCCTCCTTTATTTGATAATTCATGTGCCATTTTAAATTCCTTATCAACATCTTCTACTAGCTAACGACACAGTGAAATTTCAAATCAGAATCAATACCAATCCTCCTCAAAGCAATAAATAAATAAAAAATTAAAATTTCCAGACAGTAAAATGTACAAACATTGAATAGACCACTCCATAACAGTACATTGTAGAACTAGTTCCGTACAACCAAACATGGAAAGAAAGAGGAAAGAAAAAGAAGTTTGAGTACATGTTGAAATAAAAAGAAACAATTTCTGCTTTGCCACAACCCAAATCTACACAATTGTCGGCACCATCAAATCTCGAAATAAAATCTTCTCACGACATCAATTGTCGGCACCAGCAAATCCATCCTGAAAGGTAGAAAGAACAGCTATTAATAGCTAGTATATATATATATGTAAGGTTGAAAGACTTCAGATCAAATCAAAAAGAAAAGAAAGGAAAAAGTACATTCGATTTACCAAGTCCATACAGAGAATCAATTCATATATATGCAGAAAATTTCATGTACAATCACGGTTGTTATACATTTAAAAATGAAAAGAAACTCTCAACAATAATGTTCAAATCTCGAGTTGAATAAACAACTCATAGGTGTTGGTTCTGTAAATCTGACAAATGATTATGTAAATCCAATTCAAACAGAAAATATATGAATTCATACTGTATATATATGTGGCAGTTTCAAGTGACAATACAGGAAAGAAAAAAATAATGCCATTCAAGGGTTGTGTATATACAAGGTAAACAGACAAGACCATATGAGTAAACCCGATACCCCCTACACAATGCACCCTTTATAGCAGACATTAGCACATGAAAAATCCAACTAAAAACCCAACATTTTCACTGTCAATATCACACAAACCAAGTTCTATCGTGAACAGTTGATCTCACAGCAAAACTGAAATGAAATGGGATAGCACCTAAGAACTAGGATCAACCCTATGATTTTACAACTCAAGTATTGACGTTGATCTTAGCTAGGACGAGTTCGACTATAAATACACAACCATATTCGTTGTTTCAGAACACAACCAGTAAGAAAACCAATTCGAACCACTTGGAAAAAATCAAACACAGAAATCAAAACAGAAAAAAATATCAAAAACCGAAACCGAAATTAAAATTTGAGTAAGAACACTTAGCTTTTTCGAAGAGCTAGGGTTGGCCTCGGTTTGGGGTTGAGACGACTTGAAGGATGTTCGAATTGTGCTGGCAGCTTAAAGCACGCTGGTATGCTTCGACGTGGCTACAGGAGCGGAGCGACAAGAGCAGGGAGGCGAGGGGAGGAATGAAATGGGGACGCGTTCGATCTCGTTGAAGGATCGAGTATGGAAGAGCTGATGGTTTTGGCATGGGAGGGTTTTCCTTTCTTTCTTTTGAAGGCGGCGGATGTTCTGGAGGAATGAAGAGGGATCCGATGGATTAGGGTATAAGAGATTGAAGCGGGTCGGGTTGGTTAGTGATTGGGCTGGACGGGTTAAGAGGTAAGGCCCAACCCCTTTTTTTTTAATTTAAAATCTTAGTTTAATGTTATAAAACTTCAATTACTGATTACGAATGCGTACGTAATCGGATTCAGACGAAACGAAAAACACTGTGACCCTGAAGACAAGGACGACATGATGGATAAGGGCAGAACAGGGCAGACAGCGACCAGATTTTTCAAATAAATTAAATGAAGTTAGTTCGATTAAAATGTGCTGATTTATCAACAAACCAATCCCGGTGAGTTAAACTCACTCAGTTATTTCCCGCTTATATTTTATAAGTTGGGTTTTTATTTTTGTGTGCTATGCTTGCTAGTGATTGACTGATTGCTGATATTCATATATTGTTTTGAACCGACGAAATTAAACGTTGTTTAATTTCAGTGAAACCCATATCGTTATTTTTAACAACGGATCCCAGTCAAGGTAATTCACCTTACTGGCCACGTTTATAAAATAAACGTGATTTCATGGATTGTTTGCATTGTCATGATTGTGTGAAATAAATTGGTTGTTGACTGTTATAAAACCATTATTTGGTTAAGTTGAATTAGTTGATTTGATGGGTCATCCAGTTATTGAATATCAACTTGAAATTCAATATTTGGTTGGTTTTAACCTGTGGGTACGATTGGTTGAGTGGTTAGCAGTACATGGCCAATGGATTAACTGTTTTCTAAGTATCGTTATACCATCAGGTAAATTTACAAATTTAAGTTAAAAATATATTTTTACCTGAGGACAGATTTAAAACCTGTATGGATAAAAGTTGTAAAAGGACATAAATATCGATTTTTATGAATTAAGTTATAGTTGGTTTTTAAAATCATCTTATAAAAGAAATTTCTGATATTTATCAGATTTATAAAGGTATGAGTTGAAATTTATTAAGATTTGAATAAATCGTTTTTGGAAAGATAAATAAAGGGAATTCGAAGAAAATGCGAAAGTTAAATTAAGTAAAAAGAAAAGTAACAATACAAGTGTTTATATTGAACTCTGGTTTATAAACAGAAAGAAGGCATGGAGGGTTACTTAATAAGGAAATTAAGTAAAACTTATGAAAAAGAAATTTCCAGCGAAAGATTCAAGAGTGAAGGGCATCGTTTAGAGAAGCAAATGAGAATGTGATATTTTAATCGATGAATTAAAAATGGTGATTTTATTTGGAATGGAAGATTCGAAAGGAAAGAAGTTCTTTTTAAATATACAAAATAGCAAAATATGGTATATTTGATATAGGAATGAGCTCGGTCTTTGAAATCAACTAATATCTATCTAAAGATAAGACTGTGGTTGATCAAGGTCTGAGAGGTAAATAAATACCCCAACTTGAGCGACCTCAGAATTTTCTAAGGATGATCTTAGTGGTAATGAGGAAAGAGAAGATTAAGTTATTTTCATATGGAAAAGAATAACGAGATGAAAGTTAAAGGATTGAGAATATATATAAATGAATCTTTTCCCAAGTAACAGAAGTGAAAGAATTTGATATCTATTTGTATATAAATGTCAAAAGTTAAATAAGCGAAAGGAAAAAGGGTGGGAAGTTAAAATGGTATTTCCGAAGATTAAAGGAAATTGGGAAAGTAAAATTTTAAGGATAATTTATCCTAAATGAATAATCGTTGGTTATTTTTCCCAAGTGATAAGATAAAGGAGATTTCAAAATGTTGCTTAACTTGAAATAAGTTGAGTCGTGTTCCAGTTTGGTTAATGAAATAGGAAAGGGGTTTGAAATGATTAAGTATGATTATGGGATATTTTCATAAACATGAAAATGAGATGTTTAAGGAAAGAAATTTACTTCAAATAAATATATTTGAAATGTTTAAGGGTTAGGGATTAATTATCGTTAACCGTTCTGAATTAAAGAGGCCATGTAGTGCTGGTACTGAACTGATAAACCCATGTATGCTCACACTCATTTATTTGGTAGTTAAAACACCGACTATCAAACCTTACCCACACGATTGTTGGTATGGAAAGACCGGGATCGAATTTATATTCGAAAACCATTCCGACCAACAAATACGTGAAGAGATCAGAAGATGATCGAGATGGAGCATTGAAGACCGTTGATCTTCATAAGCGGAAGAACTACTAATTGGATTTCTCTGGTTTAGCGGCCGGAGATATTTCAACAGTGATTCTGTCGTGATTGGAATCTACGGATTGCAAGGACTTCTCGCTACTGATCTGTCGGGTGATTCCTAGGATGCAGTAGGAGGGTGCCTTCGGTTCATCCTGTTCCTGGATGACTTGTATGGATGAGTGTCTGACAGAGTATTTCCTAAGAATCACGTACGTTGATTTTTACAAACATACTTCTGTCAGCTGCAGAATATTTTTGTGGACGTCAATTAGTGATTTGACGGATCTGACGATGTGGCATTCAAAGTGAATGATGGCCAGATGTTCGAAGAGATGAATTCTAGCCTCAAGCCTCATCAACCGGGAGATGACAAAAATCGGGCAGGCAGCATGGCTATGTGGGTCGCTCCCATTAGGGTGTATAATCACCTATCTAGAGAAATTCCTTTTGTTTCTTATTCTATCGATTCTGCCCATTCGGGAACGGTGGTTTGAGTCCAACCGTTGGTGATATACATTCGATACACTCAAGCGAAATGAGTGGTCGGTCATGTGAGGGCCGGGTTGCAAGACGTTCTTGTTGGACCCTGTGTATTCGCCTCTAGAGATACACGTGCGGAAGGTGGTCCCATACCTTGTCAAGTTGGAATCCAATCTCCAATAAGCGCCCGCGGTTTAGATTGTATATATATACGTGGAGCGTGAGATGCAAGCGTTCCACTAGATTTTTATATACTTGTATTTAGACATTATTATAATATCAGACAAGTATATGGTTTCAAAACTGTTTGGGTTATCGTAAGGTAAAAACCGTCCGTGTTTATGTGTGGATTCGGTCTTACGATTATCCTTTTCTTTTGAAATGATTTTGAACTTTAAAATCAGGATTGGATGATTTACCATAAATACTGTGCGAATTTATCTCACTCTGGTTCACCAGACTGACCCGGTGTTTTGTAAATGCTCGGGTTAGCCCGGTTTGCAGGTCCAGGTTATTAAACACTACAAAAAGGCGTGCTGGAGAAGTCCAGACATATTTAAGGTTTTCCGCTGTGTTGTATAAGGGCAGATTTCATAACTGTCCAGATGTGTTCTTGTACTCTGATGATTGTAAGTTTTATTTAAAGCTCTCAATAAAGATTTATTTCTATATTATATTTTGTTCCGCTGCGATGTGAGACTCTGTGTTGTGGTGTTTTTCCTTCTTCTTCTATTCTAATATTCTTTCTTTCTTATCTCACCCTCTAAATTCTTTCTAATAACGTCCAGTGTTTCGGTGTTTGGAGGATCGGTATAAGATACGGTAAAGGTATTTATATCGATTTTCGGGGCCGAAAACCGCTGGGTCGTTACAGCTTTGGGGAATATGCCTTTAAAACAAAACTTTTCTTTTGAAAATGCTTCATTTAAAACCGTTGAAAATAATTTTTCAAATCTTTTTATCTGTTCTGGTAACCTTCAGCTCTGATACCACGTGTAACACCCCACCTCCGTTAAGGTCACTCACAAAGGGAATGCCTTAACTTCGGTGGAGCGCTTTAGGTAAAAGATGCAGATAAATTACAAGACAGACAAATTTAAAAAGCGGAAAATAAAACTTTACTTCATTGATAAAACAGTTTGTACAACAATTGTTTTCCAATACCAGAGTATCTGTCTTACATAACAAAATAAAGAAGCATAAAATAACATTTATATTCCCCAATGTAGCATGAGCCAGCCATAACAATGGAAAAGAGAATCCAGGCAAAACTTCGACTAATCTTCAAGCTTGGAAGGAGATGTGGCCCAAACTAAGCTGAGCTGATCCCTCACTGACTACCTAGGGGGAACGAAAGAAAAGAGGCGAAAGTAAACTAGCTCAGACATAAGTCTGGTAAGCTCAGTGATTCTTAGCATTTAAACGGGGAAAAGGGTCATGACATGAATAAACTAAATATAAGACTAAACCATAGTAACAGATAACATGGGATATATATGAGATACGACAGAGATACGACAAGGCAAGATAAACTGAATGTACTGATAAACTGAATGCGCTTCTACTCCTTCTCTACTTCGCGTCTACCCTGTTATACTGATTTCTATATCTCTACACTACCTAACTAGTGTCCAAACTAGTGGTCTATAAAAAAATGATCATATGATAATGTGATCCTAATCCCCGTAATTGTGGTTCCCTTCAGGTGTACATCTATTATGGGGATTCCATTTATTACCTAGATCTAATCTACGGTTTACTATCGAGCGCTTCCTAGATTCAACCAGGGTTTACGCTACCCAGGGCCACTGGGGTTTATGCTACCTATTGAACGCTTTTCGGATTCAGGGTTTATGCGACCTAGGTCCAACTAGGGATTATGCTACCTATCGAACGATGCCCCCTAGGTTAGGACACACTACCTAGAGCGGTATATGTTCCTAGACCTTCCCCACGTATGTGTCGTGAATTGTTATCGATGTCTAGATGCACATGTCCTTTATATGTGCGACCCGAGTCCCGTGGCAGGGCTAGTCAAGAAACACGAAACTTGGTCGGGAGCTTTCAGATATCTGCCGATTGCAGATGCTAAGGTCTGATTTTACAGTGGCTATGGTCCCACTAAACCCCTCCCTCAACTAACAAATGAAAGGCACCAAAGAAAATCAAGAATGAGAATTGTACGCAGGCCCCTCTATGCCCCCACAAACCTATGGGCCAACCTCACCCATAAATAGATAGGAAGTATATGATCTGTTGGAGTTCTCCGCCTTTCAGCTTCACGTATCTCGACTGACTCAAGATGGTAGGTAGACGACGAGTTGCTATCACAAGGCAAAAACGGGTCTCATCGAATCATGCTGGTCCATCCTAGTCTGTAGGTTGCCTTATTATTGCAACCAAGGCATACCCTTGGCTCTTCTAACGCTGTAATGACCAGCATTTTCCAGCGGTATAATAATTAATTTATTTAATTATTTATACAGTGATTAGATAATTTAATGGTCATTTAATTGAATAACTTGAATATTTAATTAAAATAATAATTAAATAATATATTTAATTCTGAAATAATCAGAATTGGATGAAATGGCGATATGGTGTGAACTGGATCATCTGTGATATTTAATTCAGTTTGGAATTGAATTAGAATAACGAATATATTATTTGAACGAAGTTTGAATGTATAATTATATTATAATTAAATCGAGCTCGAAATGACGCTGCAGTTCGTAAATTGGCGATTCGAACTTCAACTGAATGTACAGGATTCATTTTAAGCTGGATTTCTGTGAAACAAGAAACGTGTAGTGCTGGTGGAGTATATCTTTCTAGTGGAAGAGAAAATTCGGGATTTCATCGTGTAGATTTTGATTTATGTCCAAATCAAATTTTAGAAAAGTCACTGTGGAATTCCTTTATAATTTATAAAGGAATTATTTATATTTTAAAAAGGAATTTCAATATAAATCGAATATAGGGTTGACCCTGATTTGAAATATCAAGTTAGAAATTCATATAGGAATATTCTAGAGTTGTATGGTATTCCAATGTGAATATAGACGATAATATTTATTTTTAAATATTTAATTTAATTATATTTATATATTTAAATGGGTCATTCAAAGCTTTAAAAATAGCCGGTTTTGCAAACGAAGTCGGAATTCGACGAAACTAATTTTGTTGGATCCGAAATGTCAAATAGTTGTTAGATTCCAAGTTTGGTGATTTTTAGAGTCATTGTGTGGCCGCACGGATTTTTAGAGTGAAAAACAGTCAGTATTTCGACAGTTAAAAATACGCTGTGTGAGCATACGAAGTCGGAATCCAGCGAAACAAGATCCGTTGGGATCGTGTGGAAGGACACTACACCATGGAGCTGACTGGGAGTGAATCTGAGCTCGTTACAATTTATGGCGGAATAAATTGTCCGTCGCAATCAAATAACGCAAACCGTTATTTAACGATTAACGCTCAACTTTGAGTAAATCTCACTAACTCTGAACAGTTTATAATTTCATGTTGTATTTTTAGAACTGTTATAAATTGTCCGATTGACTGTGTGTTGACTGTTTGATTGAACTGCTAGTCAGTTAGTGGAAATTATATATATATATATATATAAATATAAATATATATATATATATATAAACCATTAAATCTATATATATTGATTCTGTTAGCAGAATATTTCACATTAAACTGAAAGTGATGTTGATTATATTGTGTAACATCTGTGGATGCAGGGAAACAGGTTGGAGGGACCCAACTGGGTTCCTCAATATATAAATATTGTTTTGTTTTATATGTTGTGTTATACGATGTGATATGAAATCTATTGATGATTTTACATGTGTGAATGATACTGATCATTGTTGTATGGTATGTTAAATACCATAACATACCGGATTGTTGATAAGGGAAATTTCAAAGTGATATTTGAAAATAAAATATTGATAAAATCAAAGGATTTTATAAAAGAAAATTATTTATAAAATCAAAGAAGATTTTATAAACAGGAATATTTATAAATAGGGAATATTTATAAAGGATATTTATAAAGGGAATATTATAAAGTGAATTATTTATTTAAGATAAATAAATAAGACATTAAATGGATTATTTATTTGATAAATAAATAAGATTTTATAAAGGGATTATTTATTTGTCAGATAAATAGGAATATTAAATGAGACATTTATTTGTTAGATAAATAGGATTTACATTAAATGGGTTATTTATTTAGTTATATAAATAAGATCATCAAAAGGGATTATTTGTAAAACAAATATAAGGGAAGACATTTATAGAAACAAATAAAAGGAAATGTATTTGAAAACCAAATGTAAAGGGAAATATATTTGAAAAACAAATGTAAAAGGAAATATATTTGGAAAACCAAATAAGGATAAAGGAAAATACATTTGAAAACCAAATGTAAAGGGAAATATATTTGTACAACAAATATAAAGGAAAATATTTGTCAAACAAATCGAAAGAGAAATATTTGTAAACCATTTACAAATAGAATAGAGATAAAAAGTAAATATTTGTAAAACATTTACAAATAGGATTTAAAAGGAGATATTTGTAAAATAGTTACAAATAGATTAAATGGGATTATTTATTTATTTAGGGAATAAATAGAAAGGAAAAAGGAGATATTTATTTGTTAAATAAATAGGATTAAATCAAAGGGATATTTATTTAATAAATAAATAGAATTGAACCTAAGGAATATTTAGAAAATGAATAGAGATGGAAATCTGTTTTTAACAGACAAATAGAAAAGATTTAATTTATAAATAATAGTATATAAATTAAATTAAATGTTTATCATTCGATAAATGGAATATATAAGTCTGAACTTATATAGATAAGAGATATTGGTTTTAACACCAATAGTTTTAAATAGAATGGGTACACAACACTTGTGTAAGTGAAGTAACATTATAAACGAGAACATTAATAAAGTGAAGAACCGTTACCAAAAGTAAATCTTTATAAATGAATAAACATTATCAAATAGGAGTTATTCGAATAAGAGAAATCAATTAGAGTTAGAAATGATCGATTAGAGACAATCAGTGAGGGTTGACCAGTTAGAGTTAGAGTTAGAGTTAACTAATTAGAGTTATTCAAATGGAGTTAATCGAGTAGAGTTATCGAATATCACTTATTCGAAGTAGAGTTATCGAATATAGTGTATTCGAGAGAAGAATAATCGAATATTGGTTATTCGAGGTGAGTTAATCGAATCTAGTTATTCGAAAGGAGTTATCGAATCTAGTTATTCGAAAGGAGTTATCGAATCTAGCTATTCGAAAGGAGTTATCAAATCTAGTTATTTGAAAGTAGTTATCGAATAGTTTACTCGAACAGAGTTAGAGGAGTTAATAGAATATAGTTCATTCGAATAGAGTTAGAGGAGTTAATCGAATATAGTTTACTCGAATAGAATTAAAAGGAGTTATCGAATATAGTTTATTCGAAGAAGAGAGATTATCAAATATACGTTATTCGGATGTAAGTTATTCGAATAAGAGTTAATCCAGTAAGAGATAAATAGAGTTAGAATTAATCAAATAAGAGTATTAGATTGGAGTTATTTGAATAAGAGTTATAGAATAAGAGTTAACCAAATAGGAGTTGATAAATTAGTTGTTTGTTATTTTTTCGAGTTGGTGAATAAGAGTTAGATTAAAGTTAATATATTTCAGAAGCAGGAAATTATGACACCACTGTTATAATCAAATGATTCTGTAAAGGAGTTGGACTCGTAAATTATACCCGGAAATTACGTAAGGAAGTGTTAAAGAGTTAAAAGATGAACTTACCCTATTTCGAGATTTGAAATGTTGTTCAGTTAAGGTCTGAGAGGTAGTTATACCCCAACTTGATCGACTTCATTTCAAATTTAGAAATGGTTAAGGTTCGAGAGTGAAAGTGGTTATGTGAATTTAGTAAATAAGTATAGTGGTTTGAGTTGTCGTCGCAATGTTGATTTAAACATCTGTTTAAATCCAAGTATAGCAGATTTGGAAATGCTTTCCAAATAGAATCAGAAACGTAATCAAATATTGAAATAAGGAAAATATGAATATATGTATATACATATATATATGAATGATGATTGATCGATATAATTTCCTCCTTGAAATAATATCAATGTTTGCGCACCTGTTTTTCTTTGATGGTTAAATCACAGACTATCGAAGTTTTGACCATTTTTAACGTTGTTAATACGGAGAGACCAGTTGGATTATTATCCAAAGAACCACTCTGTATTGGCATAAGAGTTGCGAATCATATACGCCAAAGAAAATTGAAGATGGAGTAAAGTGTAAGGGTTGTTGTATAAATCTTAGATAACAGTGCCTAAGATGGATATACTAAATAGTGCCTTCGGTTCATCCTGTTCCTGGATGACTTGTATGGACGGATGTCTGACATAGTATTTCCAAATGATCACGTATATTGATTTCTTCAACCGTACCAAGAGTGGAAGCGGAGAAGGAAACTTCTTTTGCTAACACGTAATGTACTATTGTAGACGTCAATTAGTGATTTTCGATGGATCTGACAATGTGGCATTCAAAGTGAATCTGATGAGATGATAAAGCGTAACCTCAAGCCTCATCAACCGGTAAATGACAGAAATCAGGCAGGTAGCATGACTATGTAGGTCGCACCTATTAGGGTGTATAATCACCTGATCTAGAGTTTCATTTATTTCTAAAAATCTATTGTCGATACTGTCCCATTCGGGAAACGGTTGCTGATCCCAACTGTTGGTGATATACATTCGATACACTCAAGCGAAATGAGTGGTCGGTCATGTGTGGCCGGGTTGCAAGATGTTCTTGTTGAACCCAGTGTATTCCTCTCTAGAGGTACACTACAGAAATGTGGTTCCATACCTTGATATAGTTGGAAATCCATTACCCAATACGTGCTTGCGATTTTGATTGTATATTATATATGTAGAACGTGAGATGAAAGCGTTTCTGCTAGATGATTAATATATTGTGGTTGATAGACATTATTATAATATCAAAAGGATTTTGATATTAAGATATTTTGGATTCTCATAAGGGAAAAACCCGTTCCGTTATACGGCGTGGTCTTATGAGATATCATTTACTTGTTCGAGCTATTTTAAACTGTTTTACTCATACCAGTCCCATGACTGACCCGGAGTTTATTTTGTTTGTTTTCCCTAAACTCTTGGGTGCCCAATTTTGTATGGGCAGTCAAGTAGTCGGGATTTACAGATACTTGAAGAGCTGGAGCAGGAGGCTTCAGGATCATATAGCTATAGTTTATTTCCGCTGTGTTGTAAATGCTGTACTTGAAAATGATATGTATATTCAAGTACAAATATTTTATTTCAAAGATATGTTATCTATTATATGTTATTTGTTCCGCTGTGAGGTTCGTGTTACTCTGATGTTGTGTTCTTCTTCTTCTTCTTCTTCTATTCTAAGTTTCTATCTTATCTTTCCTCACCCTCTAATTTCTTTCATTAATGACCGGTATTTTCGATCCATGGATGTTCGATATGTGTTGTATATCGGATAACCAAGATCGCCAAAAACCCGGGTCACTACAGTTGGTATCAGAGCATAAGGTTAAGTGAATTACCTTGGCTCTGTGGCGTAACTCAGTAGAGATGGGGTTAGCAATACCCTAGATTGAGTTGGAGCGTATATATACGAGTGAACGTATTTGTTATTGATATAAAAAAATTGTTTTATATTGTGGGGATTTATTGGTTGAGTTGTTTATGGGTTCTGGTCGATCAGTTTGATCCGCTGTATCGGTAGGAGTTTATAAACACTCGAATACGATGGGTCGGCACGATATGTTTTGAAAAGAGGGTAAATGAAAATAATTTTACCCAACGTATATTTTGATATATATTGGATATATTGGTTATTATTATAATCGAGTAAGATTATAAATTAAATGGTTATGTAAATAACCAATCAGAATTCATATAAGTGAAATACGTGAAATCAGATGAGTTAAATCTGAAATTAAAATCCAAGTTGAAATTATAACCCTGGAGATTTGAATAAGTGTTTGTAAATGAATATTGATTAAAAATAAGGAAAATTTAAGATCCTGGGAGATTTTAGATTGTTTTACAAGCAGTGTGAATTATATTTTGAAATGAATTTCAAGGTGGAAATGTTTAGAAATGGTTTTATAGTATTGAACTCACTTCGATCGTTGGAAGATAGATTCTGATGATGACAGCTGCATCATCAGTATTCATTTTCGAGTTGTAAGTGACGAATTACTACCAGAGATACTGTTTTGAATTTGTTTTGGGAAAGACAAGTTGTGTTGAATTTCAAAAAGGAAAATTTGATTTTTGAAAGGAGTAAACTGTTTAAAAACTCCCTGGGAAAGACTGTTTGAATTAAAAACAAATTTAACAGAAATTTGTTAAAGCAAATTTGAATTAGAGTAAAGCCAGTAAAGTGGTAACTGAAACTGAATTAGAATGATATTGAATAAGATTGAATTTGTGAGATCCGAATTTGAAGTATAATTTGATAATCAAGTTAAGAGTTTGGAATCGAGAATGATACTCGAGTTTGAAATGATATTTGGCTTGGATATAAGCGAATGGTTGTGTTGGAGATAAAAGTGATTGGAGTTGATTGAGATGACATTGGTATATGCTGAATTTGCAGCAGATGTAATGGATATATTGATATGCCCAACAAAAGGTACCAATTTATATTATATATGGGTTTGAGATTTTGATGAGCCAAATAGGCAAGCTAATTGGCTGTTTGATTTTCTTTTGGGTTGGAGAAGGCCTAGAGAGGAGAGTTGTGGTTTTACCGATAGGGCTGTACAAAGGAAGTTATGGCGAAATTTTCCGAAAAATTAAGGCATTAGAAATTTTTCAGAATTTTTTTAAATTTTAGTTAGTCGGAATATATTAATATTTTAGTCGATATTAATTGGTTCAGTTGAAGCTGAAGTTAAGGGGTAAACCAATAAATATTTACCCAGTAGATAGGGTCGTCTTCTAGATTTAGCAATTTCGAGGACGAAATTATTTTAAGTGGGGAAGAATGTAATGACCCGCATTTTCCAGCGGTATAATAATTAATTTATTTAATAATTTATATAGTGATTAGAGAATTTAATGGTCATTTAATTGAATAACTTGAATATTTAATTAAAATAATAATTAAATAATATATTTAATTCTGAAATAATCAGAATTGGCTGAAATGGCGATATTGTGTGAACTGGATCATCTGTGATATTTAATCCAGTTAGGAATTGAATTAGAATACGAATATATTATTTGAACGAAGTTTGAACGTATAATTATATTATAATTAAAATCGAGCTCGAAATGACGCTGCAGTTCGTAAATTGGCGATTTGAACTTCATCTGAATGTACATGATTCGTTTTAAGCCGGATTTCTGTGAAACAAGTAACGTGTGGAGCTGGTGGAGTATATCTTTCTAGTGGAAGAGAAAAATCGGGATTTCGTCGTGTAGATTTTGATTTATGTCCAAAACAAATTTTATAAAAGTCGTTGTGGAATTCCTTTATAATTTATAAAGGAATTATTTATATTTTAAAAAGGAATTTCAGTATAAATCGAATATCGGGTTGACCCAGATTTGAAATATCAAGTTAGAAATTCATATAGGAATATTCTAGAGCTGTATGGTATTCCACTGTAAATATAGACGATAATATTTATTTTTAAACATTTAATTTAATTATATTTAAATATATTTATATATTTAAATGGGTCATTCAGAGCTTTAAAAATAGCCGGTTTTGCAAACAAAGTCGGAATTCGACGAAACTAATTTTGTTGGATCCGCAATGTCAAATAGTTGTTAGATTCCATGTTTGGTGATTTTTAGAGTCACTGTGTGGCCGCACGGATTTTTAGAGTGAAAAAAAGTCAGTATTTCGATAGTTAAAAATACGCTGTGTGAGCATACGAAGTCGGAATCCAGCGAAACAAGATCCGTTGGGATCGTGTGGAAGGACACTACACCATGAAGCTGACCGGGAGTGAATCCGAGCTCGTTACAATTTATGACGGAATAAATTGTCCGTTGCAATCAAATAACGCAAACCGTTATTTAACGATTAACGCGCAACTGTGAGTAAATCTCACTAACTCTGAACAGTTTATAATTTCATGTTGTATTTTTTAGAACTGTTAGAAATTGTCTGATTGACTGTGTGTTGACTGTTTGATTGAACTGCTAGTCAGTTAGTGGAAATTATATATATATATATATATAAACCGTTAAATCTATATATATTGATTCTGTTTGCAGAATATTTCACATTAAACTGAAAGTGATGTTGATTATATTGTGTAACATCTGTGGATGCAGGGAAACAGGTTGGAGGGACCCAACTGGGTTCCTCAATATATAAATATTGTTTTGTTTTATATGTTGTGTTATACGATGTGATATGAAATCTATTGATGATTTTATATGTGTGAATGATACTGATCATTGTTGTATGGTATGTTAAATACCATAACATACCGGATTGTTGATAAGGAAAATTTCAAAGTGATATTTGAAAATAAAATATTGA
This sequence comes from Allium sativum, assembly GCA_030737875.1. Taxonomy (NCBI): domain Eukaryota; kingdom Viridiplantae; phylum Streptophyta; class Magnoliopsida; order Asparagales; family Amaryllidaceae; genus Allium; species Allium sativum. Next base: position 44,876,286 of record CM060919.1, on the reverse strand, counting down.
TAAAATCAAAGGATTTTATAAAAGAAAATTATTTATAAAATCAAAGAAGATTTTACAAACAGGAATATTTATAAATAGGGAATATTTATAAAAAGGATATTTATAAAGGGAATATTTATAAAGTGAATTATTTATTTAAGATAAATAAATAAGACATTAAATGGATTATTTATTTGATAAATAAATAAGATTTTATAAAGGGATTATTTATTTGTCAGATAAATAGGAATATTAAATGAGATATTTATTTGTTAGATAAATAGGATTTATATTAAATGGGTTATTTATTTAGTTAAATAAATAAGATCATCAAAAGGGATTATTTGTAAAACAAATATAAGGGAAGACATTTATAGAAACAAATAAAAGGAAATGTATTTGAAAACCAAATGTAAAGGGAAATATATTTGAAAACCAAATGTAAAAGGAAATATATTTGGAAAACCAAATAAGGATAAAGGAAAATACATTTGAAAACCAAATGTAAAGGGAAATATATTTGTACAACAAATATAAAGGAAAATATTTGTCAAACAAATCGAAAGAGAAATATTTGTAAACCATTTACAAATAGAATAGAGATAAAAAGAAAATATTTGTAAAACATTTACAAATAGGATTTAAAACGAGATATTTGTAAAATAGTTACAAATAGATTAAATGGGATTATTTATTTATTTAGGGAATAAATAGAAAGGAAAAAGGAGATATTTATTTGTTAAATAAATAGGATTAAATCAAAGGGATATTTATTTAATAAATAAATAGAATTGAACCAAAGGAATATTTAGAAAATGAATAGAGATGGAAATCTGTTTTTAACAGATAAATAGAAAAGATTTAATTTATAAATAATAGTTTATACATTAAATTAAATGTTTATCATTCGATAAATGGAATATATAAGTCTGAACTTATATAGATAAGAGATATTGGTTTTAACACCGATAGTTTTAAATAGAATGGGTACACAACACTTGTATAAGTGAAGTAACGTTATTAAAGAGAACATTTATAAAGTGAAGAACCGTTACCAAAAGTAAATCTTCATAAATGAATAAACGTTATCAAATAGGAGTTATTCGAATAAGAGAAATCAATTAGAGTTAAAAATGATCGATTAGAGTTAATCAGTGAGGGTTGACCAGTTAGAGTTAGAGTTAACTAATTAGAGTTATTCAAATGGAATTAATCGAGTAGAGTTATCGAATATCACTTATTCGAAGTAGAGTTACCGAATATAGTGTATTCGAGAGAAGAATAATTGAATATTGGTTATTCGAGGTGAGTTAATCGAATCTAGTTATTTGAAAGGAGTTATCGAATCTAGCTATTCGAAAGGAGTTATCAAATATAGCTATTCGAAAGGAGTTATCGAATCTAGTTATTTGAAAGTAGTTATCGAATAGTTTACTCGAACAGAGCTAGAGGAGTTAATCGAATATAGTTCAATCGAATAGAGTTAGAGGAGTTAGTCGAATATAGTTTATTCGAATAGAATTAAAAGGAGTTATCGAATATAGTTTATTCGAACAAGAGAGATTATCAAATATACATTATTCGGATGTAAGTTATTCGAATAAGAGTTAATCCAGTAAGAGTTAAATAGAGTTAGAATTAATCGAATAAGAGTATTAGATTGGAGTTATTCGAATAAGAGTTATAAAATAAGAGTTAACCAAATAGGAGTTGATAAATTAGTTGTTCGTTATTTTTTCGAGTTGGTGAATAAGAGTTAGATTAAAGTTAATATATTTCATAAGCAGGAAATTATGACACCACTGTTATAATCAAATGATTCTGTAAAGGAGTTGGACTCGTAAATTATACCCGGAAATTACGTAAGGAAGTGTTAAAGAGTTAAAAGAAGAACTTACCCTATTTCGAGATTTGAAATGTTGTTCAGTTAAGGTCTGAGAGGTAGTTATACCCCAACTTGATCGACTTCGTTTGAAATTTAGAAATGGTTAAGGTTCGAGAGTGAAAGTGGTTAAGTGAATTTAGTAAATAAGTATAGTGGTTTGAGTTGTCGTCGCAATGTTGATTTAAACATCTGTTTAAATCCAAGTATAGAATATTTGGAAATGTTTTCCAAATAGAATCGGAAACGTAATCAAATATTGAAATAAGGAAAATATGAATATATGTATATACAGATATATATATATGTGTGTGAATGATGATTGATCGATATAATTTCCTCCTGGAAATAATATCGTTGTTTGCACACCTGTTTTTCTTTGGTGGTTAAATCACAGACTATCGAATTTTTGACCATTTTTAACGTTGTTAATATGGAGAGACCGGTTGGATTATTATCCAAAGAACCACTCTGTATTGGCATAAGAGTTGCGAATCATATACGCCAAAGAAAACTGAAGACGGAGTAAAGTGCAAGGGGTGTTGTATAAATCTTAGATAATAGTGCCTAAGATGGATATACTGAATAGTACCTTCGGTTCATCATGTTCCTGGATGACTTGTATGGACGGATGTCTGACAGAGTATTTCCAAACGATCACGTATATTGATTTCTTCAACCGTACCAAGAGTGGAAGCGGAGAAGGAAACTTCTTTAGTTGACATGTAATGTATTGTTGTAGACGTCAATTAGTGATTTTCGATGGATCTGACAATGTGGTATTCAAAGTGAATCTGATGAGATGATAAAGCGTAACCTCAAGTCTCATCAACCGGTAAATGATAGAAATCGGGCAGGTAGCATGACTATGTAGGTCGCACCTATTAGGGTGTATAATCACCTGATCTAGAGTTTCATTTATTTCTAAAAATCTATTGTCGATACTGTCCCATTCGAGAAACAGTTGCTGATCCCAACTGTTGGTGATATATATTCGATACACTCAAGCGAAATGAGTGGTCGGTCATGTGTGGATGGTTTGCAAGATGTTCTTGTTGAACCCAGTGTATTCCTCTCTAGAGGTACACTAGCGAAAGGGGGTTCCATACCTTGTCATAGTTGGAAATCCATTACCCAATACGTGCTTGCGGTTTTGATTGTATATTATATATGTAGAACGTGAGATGAAAGCATTTCTGCTAGATGATTAATATATTGTGGTTGATAGACATTATTATAATATCAAAAGGATTTTGATATAAAGATATTTTGGATTCTCATAAGGGAAAAACGCGTTCCGTTATACGGCGTGGTCTTATGAGATATCGTTTACTTGTTCGAACTATTTTAAACTGTTTTACTCATACCAGTCCCATGACTGACCCGAAGTTTATTTTGTTTGTTTTCCCTAAACTCTTGGGTGCCCAATTTTGTACGGGTAGTCAAGTAGTCGGGATTTACAGATACTTGAAGAGCTGGAGCAGGAGGTTTCAGGATCATATAGCTATAGTTTATTTCCGCTGTGTTGTAAATGCTGTACTTGAAAATGATATGTATATTCAAGTACAAATCTTTTATTTCAAAGATATGTCATCTATTATATGTTATTTGTTCCGCTGTGAGGTTCGTGTTACTCTGATGTTGTGTTCTTCTTCTTCTTCTATTCTAAGTTTCTATCTTATCTTTCCTCACCCTCTAATTTCTTTCATTAATGACCGGTATTTTCGATCCTTGGATGTTCGATATGTGTTGTATATCGGATAACCAAGATCGCCAAAAACCCGGGTCACTACAAACGCAGACCTTAACCTCTGTGTGCCCACGAGGATCATCTGCAGCCTTATAAAGGGATACCAAGAGTACCCTCACGTCCCCTCGAAGCCGCGTGCTTCGTAACCCAGTTCGTTGGAGCCTTCTTCGTGATCAAACGGACGTTCTCTCCTTCTCGTGTTCTACATGGCTTTCTTGACTAAGGTTTACTACTTAGTTCTCTTAACTAAGGTTTACTACTTAGTTCTCTTTCTCGTTATGTTGGATTGGTTAAGTGTCATCAGTTAATTCAAGTTAACTTAACCCATTCACTTGTCATGCTAAATTGGTTAAGTGTTATCCAGTAGTTCACGTTGACTTAACCTAGCCATATATCATGTCAAATTGGTTAAGTGTTCCTTAACTTTACCCGTTTATCATGTTATACTGGTTAAGTGTCTCTCATTACCTTAACCCTGTTTATTCATCATGCTATAACGGCTAAGTGTTCTAAGTTTACTTATCCCCACCATCTAGTCTAGTTAGCATGTTAAACATTTACTTAACCTTACCCACTTGTCTATTTAATATGTTATAATGGTCAAGTGTCTCCTTAGTTACTTAACCCCCACAAATCTTGCCTTGTTAACATGTTAAGTTGGCTAAGTGTCCAAATTAACTTAACCCCTATCAATCTTGTCTGGTTAACATGTTGAATTGGCTAAGTGTTTTCTCAATTACTTCACCCCACCCTTCTTGTTTTTTTAACATGTTAAGTCGGTTAAGTGTTTCCTTAATTACTTAACCTCACCATTCCTAGCTTGATTGTTCATGAGCTTTAATTAATTAATTAAAGCACCAACCACTCACATTAGACATGTATTGTTGTGGTTACTAGATGTGTCGGTCGGTTCCGGGCAGTTTTACACCACAACTCAGTCTAACCTCAGGTCTTTGTGGGCTTGATGCACTAACCTCTCACATTAGACAAGTATTGTTGTGGTTACTAGATGTGCCGGGCGGTTCCGGGCAGTTTTACCCCACGATTCAGTCTAACCTCGGGTTAGACATTTTCCTCTTCTCTAATTTACATATTTACTATTCATGTAAATTTTCCATAAATCAACTTATCCTAGATCATATTCATTTGTCATGCAAATTAACATACTTATATTCTATGCCCAAAACTTGATTTACCTATCAATTAACCCAACTTGCAGTTTATACCAATTTAGATTTAATATTCCCCTTTTACAGTTCATGCCCAATCTAGATTAATATCCCTATTTACAGTTCATGTCAAAACTCGATTTAATATCCTAGTTCACTGTTTATGTCCAAAACTTGGTTTAAATGCCCATTACATACTTTGCGGCCAATTGAAATTTATCAATTTATGCCCAAGTCTAATATGCATGTAAATTATTCACTATTATAGCCAATTCAGATTATGCCAACATATTTATTATGCCAAATTAACTTAATTAAGCTACGCCCAATCCCCGCATCATAATCGTACGTATAACATGATTTCACAAGTTTGCTAAGTACTCATGAAATGGCACTAACAAAAGTAATAGGGGATAAGCACAAGAATTGATATAAAAGAATACGCATGCAAAATAATGGCTCCAACAGGTTCGATGTACGTAATAGTGAATAGTAATAAACTAGCCAAGTTACACACTAAATATGAGATCCAACATAATTAAGGGAACATGCATAGGTGATTTGGTCCAACATAATGCCAGTTCAAGGTACAACATGATTGGTTAATTGTAACAATGGGAATAGGCATAAGCAACTAACTACAATAGTTATAGGCAATTAACCCCAAAAGTCATGGGCGACTAATCACAATAATTTCTTAATCAATGTCATAGGTAATAGTCTCATAGTCATGAATCATATGCAATAGTCTCAAAATTATGAATCATAGTCATAGTCATAGGCAATAGTCTTATAGTCATAGTCATATGTAATAGTCTCTTTGTCATGAATCATAGTCATAGGCGATAGTTTCATGGGCAACAGTTTCATAGTCATAGTCTTAGGCAAAAGTCCCATAATCATAGTCATTGGCAATTAGCCACAATAAGTTCTAGGCCACAATCGAAAATCAGATCCAAAGGCATAGATAACGTTAGATTTGACATAATCATGAACCAAAGATAATTAACTTGCAAAGAGGCACAGTTATATATTTTAATTTATTACATTCACGAGTCCAATTACACGTTCAAATCTAAAGAATAACCGAACAGTGATCGGTTTAGAAAAGGACAATAAGATAGTGTTGCGGCGATTTGCTACGATTCGATTGACATTGCTTGAAGCGGAATGCCTACGGTCCAACTTGAAGCTTTTACTTGATTTGAATCTCCAATTTGAAGAAGAATTATAACTTGTTTTAATGGAGAATAAGATTTATTTTTAATGGTGGAGGCTAGAATAGAGAGAAACAGCATGTAGACGCCTCAAAGAATTTGTGTGGAGAAACCTTAGGTCTAGGCATTCTTTTATAGGTGTAAAGAGTGTTTTAGAGCCATTAGATCGCCCTAGAAGCCATCCGGTCCGTCCAGAATAGGCTAAAATCGCTGCAGTCCAGATCTAGCAAAACAGGCCCAGGTCGACCCCCAGGTTGACCCTAAGGTCGACCTATAGGGAGGGAGGTCGACTGTAACACCCCACATCCGTTAAGGTCACTCACAAAGGGAATTCCTTAACTTCAATGGAGCATTATGGGTACTGAACAGAAATATTACAAGACAGACATATATAAAACAGCGGAAAGTAAAGTGGAAGTACTTCAAATCATTTATTAAATACAATATTTTACAATGAAATCCCACCAACTTCCAATACCCAATTACATAGTTAAAATATCTGTCTTGCTCAAAAACAAAGAAGCATAAAAATAAGTTGTAGTATTCCCCAATAAAGCAAATCAAGCCATAGCCAAGAGAAATCCAAGCCGTACATGAAAGAGCATTGGAGCTTGGTAACATCCGAACTAAGCTGTATTCCCACCCTGCGAACCTAGGGGGGAGGGGAACGGAAGAAAAAGAGGCGAAACAAAACGGGTCAGTCATAAAGACTGAGTAAGTCCTAGTGACTTTCAGCATAAAAACAGGTAAAAATAACATGGCATGAATAAACTGAAAGTAAACATAAGCACGATGAATCAAGTATAACGTCCCATAATTCCTATCAAGGGTAGTATCACATCGCAAGGTTTCTATCAAGTATAACATCACAAGATTTCTAAGCTTCATTATTAAAATGGTGTCTATTTGCCCTACACCACCTGTCCCAACTAGTGATCTATAAAATGATAATATGATAACGTGATCCCAGTCCCCGAAATGGTGGTTGCTTTCAGGTGTACATCTATTATTTATCACCTAGATCTAATCTAGGGTTCTCTATCGGGCGCTTCCAAGATTCAACCAGGGTTTATGCGACCTAGGTCCAACCTAGGGATTATGCTACCTATTGAACGCTTCTCGGATTTTAGGGTTTATGCCACCTAGGTCCACCCTAGGGAATATGCCACCTATGTGTATCATACGACCCCCAATGATTGTAGATACTTATGCTGGTCCCACCATTGGGTGTATCCAGTCCCATGGTGGCAGCCCGACACAATTCTAGAATGCATAGAGTATACTACTGTTGTCTTCTAGTGCCTTGTTTTTCTGCTCCGGAGTTGCGTGCACGCCCGTACTCCGTTAGAACCACACTGTGCACCCCTGTCGTCGCTTTTGACCGCTTACAATCAGCCCAGTAATCGTGCCCCGCCCTGCCTAGCTCAGGGTACTGATTGATACCTAATATAGGTTACTACTGAAACGGGTCCCGCTACTAGGGTTTTCTAGGGTCTATTCGTATACCCCACAGGTTGGTTAAGTGTTGTCATTCAAGTTCGTGACTTAACCGGCCTACGTGTCATGTCAAATTGACTAAGGGTTGTCATTCAAGTTCATGACTTAGCCCTACGAATCATGTGTCAAGTTGGTAAAGTATATTCAAGTGGTTAATGACTTAACCCTACCAGATCACCATGTCAAATTGGTTAAGTATATTCACAAGAAATCAAATTCAGGTTTTCTTAACCCACCCATTCATGTCATATCGGTTAAGTGTATAATCTAGTCATATTACTTAACCCGTCCATTTATCATGTTATGGTGGTTAAGTGTTACTCTCTTATGTTTACTTAATCTTACCACGCATCACATTAGGTTGGTTAAGTGCATGTTAACTTAACCACATCCACTAGTCATATTATAATGGTTAAGTGTTATCAACTTATTCAGGTTAACTTAACCCCACCGCTTGTCATGTTATGTTGGTTAAGTGTTATTACTTAACCGCAACCACCTGTCTAATTAACCTGTTGTATTAGTTAAGTGTTCTCACTTTACTTAACGCAACCCACTTACCTAATTAACGTGTTATATTGGTTAAGTGTTCTCTATTTACTTAACCCCACCTACTTGTCTGATTAACACGTTACCTTGGTTAAACATTCTTAGTTTACTTAACCCTACCCACTGGTTTAATTACCATGATTATGTTAAACAAGACAATTACATGTTAATAAACATATGCCCACATTCCAAATTACATGCCCATTAATATATGTACCCAATTCTAGTTGGTTTACATATGTCTAATTCTTGCCTGTTTACATGTATGCCAAGCTTATGCCAATTTTACCCATATCAAGTTCTAGCCAAAATTACATGTATCAAGTTACATGCCCAAATAATCCCAAATCATGATTCATGATGTAGTTAATGATTCATGATGTAGTTATCCCAAACTATAATCTTTTTATTACAATACATGCCAGTTGCCCAAGTTCATAATACATGTTTATGCCAATTATCAAGTTTACAATTGCTTTCATGTTCGAATTCCCAATTCTACATGTGCCTAATTAACACAAGCCAAATGTTTTGATTTAATTTACATGCCAAATTACATACATGTTATATACCAAATTTCATGTTACATTACATAGATCCAATATGTACCAAATTCCATGTATATAATATTTATGAAAATTTTATCATAACAAGATTATACCAAAATTTACAGATCAAGCCCAAACTTGCAAATACAATGACAATATCCAATTTCATGTTGCCGATTATTACATCATATTCATATAGGCAATAATCCCATAATTCCCCCGTATACATATTGTACGCAAATCGCGATTTTAGGCCAAGGTCCGAAATTGACCAAGGTTCATGAAAAGAAAATAAATAGGTGAAGGTAGAATTTTGCATAAAAATAAGATCAGAGGGAAAAACATCACACAGGCATGAAGATTACAACTTGATAATAATATCAGCATGAATCAATAAAACTGATTTACAACAGGCTGAATAGATCATGAACTGGACATGGGAATAAAGATAGACAAGTTCCCAAAATCAAGATCCAAGAAGGAACAAGAATAGACTTGAATCAAAAGTCCAATTTCACTTCATCACATGTCCATATTAAATTTAAATGTGTAGATCTAAAAATAACTAGAACTTACAGAGCATGGCTAGCGAATTAAGAACCGAAATTTGTCGTAGAACGTTGTAGCGTTGCTGACTTAGTGTCTTGAATCGTTGTAGAAGCTTTGTTCTTTGAGTTGATTTGAGTTTGAATGCTTAAGCTTTAATTTGGAGATAGCGGCCATGGCTCAAGAGAGATTCCAGCAGCATTTTGGTGCCATATGAATTTGTATGAGTTAGGCTTGGTCTAGGTGTTATTTTATAGGTGTAGCAATTATTTCAGCCATCGGATTAACCCTAAAACCAATACGGACCATCAAAACTCGTCCCGGGCTTCAGAAAATGGGTTCTGTCCCAAAACAGGCCGACCAGGCCAACCTGTAAGGGGGGAAGGTCGACACTATGGTCGACACTAGGGTCGACCTGGTCTGGGGAGGTCGACACTATGGTCGACCCTAGGGTCGACCTGGGTCTGGGCTGTTTGAATTTTCCGGGAACTTACGGAGGCCATAACTCCTTCATCCGGACTCTGATTTTCGAAAACTCAGACTCTGTTTCATGTAGAATTCCGAGACGAACGCAATGGCGCAACCCGTTTTCCCTGATTCTCATTTTAAAATTTAATTCTGCCTTGATTTATGATTTTAATATATTATTAAAATTCGGGTTGTTACATTCTCCCCTCCTTAAAGGATTTCGTCCCCGAAATCTTCAAGTTAAGAAGAATGTGTCCTACCATCCAATCATCCATCTACTCAAAACATCATCCACAAGCAATCATTGTCCTTACAAGATTTCTAATGCTATATGAACATATGCACAAAGTGTGTGTATATGTTCTCTATCTAATGCAAATGATCAGGCCTGATTGATCTTCTTAATGCAAAATACGTTTAGTGCCATGAGTCCAACATGTATGCAAATAGTCCTAGTCACATAAACACTATATGTGTGCACAAACATCCATCCATATGCAACATCCACATGATATCACATTCAAATTCGTCCATAAACAAATATAAACACTCATGCATATGCAATATGAAAGGTGACTGAGCCGATCTAGTGCCTAATGTGTAAATGCATCCACGAGTAACCACTAGCAACCACTTGCAGCCACTTGCAACCATCAATCATAACATGTCACAAACACATGTTTACACCCAATTGTTCCTACCTAAAGGTATAGTCGAATGATAGAAGCAAGTAAAAACTTTGTGCCCATTAGGCAATGTCAAAACTGGAAATCTATGTCACATATATACCAATTAGGAGAAGAACTCCCTAAGCACCAACCCCCAAGACCGAAATCAACGTCAGGCTAACACCCAAAGAATTACTCAACCCAGCCAATATATATATGATTCTAGGAAACTAAGCATGATGGACTCCTTTTAGGTCATAAGGAAATCCCTTCCTAAAACCAACCCGTATCCTATAAAACCCAAAAAGCTTAGTCAACCCAACGGACACCCTCCAGCCCCAACATGTATTACTAACGGATGAGTCATACTCTCTATGGGGTTCGCAATGGAAGTAGGATTGAGAATAAGACCGAGAGGATATACTTAAAAGATAGCATGCAAGTAAGCTCTACAGGAAAAGAGGGATCAAAGATATACTCTTAAAAAGAGATATGATGTGCGTATCTAGTCTTCAATCTTCTAAGCCGCATTTCCTTGAGCTTAACTCCATTGTGCTTTGACCGTCTTTAACTTCACAATTTCGTAGCTTCTTAATTCCTATTTCCAAAATATGAATTGGAACTCATTTCACTGTCTCCTCTCGTTCCATTTTCACTTATTCTTCTTCTAGTATACTCAGCTCAAACATAACTGCGTACTTATGGTTTCATGCAAGCTCTCCAAAATTCACTAGTGAATCCTGGATCTCGTTTACTTATTATAAGGTATTCCACGCAGAAGGACTATCTCTTGAAAACAAACAAATACCAACCATGTTGCCAAATGTACTTACTAAGGTGATGTCTATAACTTATGCATAAGCGAAATGAACCATCCGCCTTAGTGGTGAACACTACTCGAACGGATTACAAATTACCAATAAATGTTTCAAGAGATTCTAGGTAACTAAGCATGGCAAAACCCTAAGGGTTACACTAGACATCGAGGGTATTACCGAGGCAAGTCAAGAGTCTAACTACCCTCTTTTCATAATCGAGAATGGCACCATTACTGGATAACCACTCCATCCCTAGAATCAACCCATAGCCCAAAAACATAAGCATTACTTCTAAACTCAACACTTAGCATAGACATTCTCAAATCCGAACAAGTCATGAATAAACGAGCCGATTCCCCAACAAGATTTGAGACAAAAATGGGATCCTCTACTATGCTAGTACTAAGGTGCAGATACTCAACTATCGAAGCAGAATTAAAAGGATGCGATGTACAAAAAAAACAGAGTTCTAATGGGATGATAGAAAAGAAAAGCTGAACCTTTAACAGAAACGTTACCACCTCTCTTAGGTAAGCTAGTAGTGAAAACAATTTCCCTCTCGACGATCTTGTTCTTTGCCCTTGTCCTTGTCCTACAATACTTAACTACATGTCCCTTTTTACCATACTAAAGATACTTTCTCTTGTCATGGGTTTTATTATTCTTTCACTTTGGTCCCTTCCCTTTCACCTTTTCCTCCTTCGTGGATCAAGCCTTATCAACAAGTTTCTCATCCTTAGGCTTGTGTTCTTTATCCTCGTTCTTACTATCCTTGTATAGCTTGTTGACAAGTTTCTCGAAAGCTACCTCCATCGCACGGCAACCCTACAAAGATTGAATTAAGATTAGTCGCAAGTAAAACTACTGCGGCTACAGATGGAGGTTGGGCACTCCTTTGCCCTCCGACATGTGTCATATGCCTACAAACCATGGTGAAAAAGAAAGAGAGAAGAGACTCAAGGAGAGAATCAAAAGATAGTGCATATGGCTTTGGGGAATATGCCTTTCGTAAAACAAAACTTTGCTTAGAAAAATGCTTCTTTGTAAATGCTTTGAAAATAATTTCAGAAGATTTTTTTTAAACTTTTTGCCCAGTCTGGTAACCTTCTGCTCTGATACCAAATGTAACACCCCACATCCATTAAGGTCACTCACAAAGGGAATGCCTTAACTTCAATGGAGCATTATGGGTACTGTAACAGAAATATTACAAGACAGACATATATAAAACAGCGGAAAGTATAGTGGAAGTACTTCAAATCATTTATTAAATATAATATTTTACAATGAAAGCCCATCAACTTCCAATACCCAATTACATAGTTAAAATATCTGTCTTGCTCAAAAACAAAGAAGCATAAAAATAAGTTGTAGTATTCCCCAATAAAGCAAAGCAAGCCATAGCGAAGAGAAATCCAAGCCGTACATGAAAGAGCCTTGGAGCTTGGTAACATCCGAACTAAGCTGTATTCCCACCCTGCGAACCTGGGGGGGGGGACGGAAGAAAAAGAGGCGAAACAAAACGGGTCAGTCATAAAGTCTGAGTAAGTCATAGTGACTTTCAGCATAAAAACAGGTAAAGATAACATGGCATGAATTAACTGAAAGTAAACATAAGCATGATGGCAAGATAAGCTACAGGCACGATGAATCAAGTATAACGTCCCATAATTTCTGTCAAGGGTAGTATCACAATGTTCCTACCAAGTATCACATCGCAAGGTTTCTATCAGGTATAACATCGCAAGATTTCTAAGCTTCATTATCAAAATGGTATCTATTTGCCCTGCACCACCTAACTAGTGTCCCAACTAGTGATCTATAAAATGATCATATGATAACGTGATCCCAAACCCCGAAATGGTGGTTGCTTTCAGGTGTACATCTATTATTTATCACCTAGATCTAATCTAGGGTTTTCTATCGGGCGCTTCCTAGATTCAACCAGGGCTTATGCGACCTAGGTCCAACCTAGGGATTATGCTACCTATTGAAAGCTTCTCGGATTTTAGGGTTTATGCCACCTAGGTCCACCGTAGGGATTATGCCACCTACGTGTATCATACGGCCACCAATGATTGTAGATACCTATGCTGGTCCCACCATGGGGTGTATCCAGTCCCATGGTGGTGGCCCGACACAATTCTAGAATGCATAGAGTATACTACTAGTGTCCTCCAGTGCCCTGTTTTTCTGCTCCCGAGTTGCGTGCATGCCTGCACCCCGTTAGAACCACACTGTGCACCCCTGCCTTCGCTTTTGACCGCTTACAATCAGCCCAGTAATCGTGCCCCACCCTGCCTAGCTCAGGGTACTGATTGATACCTAATGTGGGTTACTGTTGAAACGGGTCCCGCTACTAGGGTTTTCCTAGGGTCGATTCATATACCCCACAGGTTGGTTAAGTGTTGTCATTCAAGTTCGTGACTTAACCCTCCTACGTGTCATATCAAATTGACTAAGGGTTGTCGTTCAAGTTCATGACTTAGCCCTACGAATCATGTGTCAAGTTGGTTAAGTATATTCAAGCGGTTCATGACTTAACCCTACCAGATCACCGTGTCAAATTGGTTAAGTATATTAACAAGAAATCAAATTCAGGTTTTCTTAACCCACTCATTCATGTCATATCGGTTAAGTGTATAATCTAGTCATATTACTTAACCCGTCCATTTATCATGTTATGGTGGTTAAGTGTTACTCTCTTATGTTTATTTAATCTTACCACGCGTCACATTAGGTTAGTTAAGTGCATGTTAACTTAACCCCATCCACTAGTCATATTATAATGGTTAAGTGTTATCAACTTATTCAGGTTAACTTAACCCCACCGCTTGTCATGTTATGTTGGTTAAGTGTTATTACTTAACCGCAACCACTTGTCTAATTAACCCGTTGTATTAGTTAAGTGTTCTCACTTTACTTAACCCAAACCACTTACCTAATTAACGTGTTATATTGGTTAAGTGTTCTCTATTTACTTAACCCCACCTGCTTGTCTGATTAACACGTTACCTGGGTTAAATATTCTTAGTTCACTTAACCTTACCCACTGGTCTAATTACCATGATTATGTTAAACATGACAATTACATCTTAATAAACATATGACCACATTCCAAATTACATGCCCATTAATATATGTACCCAATTCTAGTTGGTTTACATATGTCTAATTCTTGCCTGTTTACATGTATGCCAAGCTTATGCCAATTTTACCGATATCAAGTTCTAGCCAAAATTACATGTATCAAGTTCCATGCCCAAATAAACCCAAATCATGATTCATGATGTAGTTATCCCAAACTATAATCTTTTTATTATAATACATGCCAGTTGCCCAAGTTCATAATACATGTTTATGCCAATTATCAAGTTTACAATTGCTTTCATGTTCGAATTCCCAATTCTACATGTGCCTAATTAACACAAGCCAAATCTTTTGATTTAATTTACATGCCAAATTACATACATGTTATATACCAAATTTCATGTTACATTACATAGATCCAATATGTGCCAAATTCCATGTATATAATATTTATGCAAATTTTATCATAATAAGATTATACCAAAATTTACAGATCAAGCCCAAACTTGCAAATACAATGATAATATCCAATTTCATGTTGCCAATTATTACATCATATTCATATAGGCAATAATCCCATAATTCTCCCGTATACATATTGTACGCAAATCGCGATTTTAGGCCAAGGTCCGAAATTGACCAAGGTTCATGAAAAGAAAATAAATAGGGGAAGGTAGAATTTTGCATAAAAATAAGATCAGAGGGAAAAACATCATCACAGGCATGAAGATTACAACTTGATAATAATATCAGCATGAATCAATAAAACTGATTTACAACAGGCTGAATAGATCATGAACTAGACATGGGAATAAAGATAGACAAGTTCCCAAAATCAAGATCCAAGAAGGAACAAGAATAGACTTGAATCAAAAGTCCAATTTCACTTCATCACATGTCCATATTAAATTTAAATGTGTAGATCTAAAAATAACTAGAACTTACAGAGCATAGCTAGCGAATTAAGAACTGAAATTTGTCGTAGAACATTGTAGCGTTGCTGACTTAGTGTCTTGAATCGTTGTAGAAGCTTTGTTCTTTGAATTGTTTTGAGTTTGAATGCTTAAGCTTTAATTTGGAGATGGCGGCCATGGCTCAAGAGAGATTCCAGCAGCATTTTGGTGTCATATGAATTTGTGTGAGTTAGGCTAGGTCTAGGTGTTATTTTATAGGTGTAGCAATTCATTTCAGCCATCGGATCGGACCATCAAAACTCGTCCCGGGCTTCAGAAAATGGGTTCTGGCCCGAAACAGGCCGACCAGACCTGTAAGGGGGGAAGGTCGACACTAGGGTCGACACTAGGGTCGACCTGGTATGGGGAGGTCGACACTGTGGTCGACCCTAGGGTCGACCTGGGTCTGGGCTGTTTGAATTTTTCGGGAACTTCCGCGGGCCATAACTCCTTCATCCGGACTCTGATTTTCGAAAACTCGGACTCTGTTTCATATAGAATTCCGAGACGACGCAACGGCGCAACCCGTTTTCCCAGATTCTCATTTTAAAATTTAATTCTTCCTTGATTTATGATTTTAATATATTATTAAAATTCGGGTTGTTACATTCTCCCCTCCTTAAAGGATTTCGTCCCCGAAATCTTCAAGTTAAGAAGAATGTGTCCTACCATCCAATCATCCATCTACTCAAAACATCATCCACAAGCAATCATTGTCCTTAAAAGATTTCTAATGCTATATGAACATATGCAAAAAGTGTGTGTATATGTTCCCTATCTAATGCAAATGATCAGGCCTGATTGATCTCCTTAATGCAAAATATGTTTAGTGCCATGAGTCCAACATGTATGCAAATAGTCCTAGTCACATAAACACTATATGTGTGCACAAACATCCATCCATATGCAACATCCACATGATATCACATTCAAATTCGACAATAAACAAATATAAATACTCATGCATATGCAATATGAAAGGTGACTGAGCCGATCTAGTGCCTAATGTGTAAATGCATCCACGAGCAACCACTAGCAACCACTTGTAGCCACTTGCAACCATCAATCATAACATGTCTCAAACACATGTTTACACCCAATTGTTCCTACCTAAAGGTATAGTCGAATGATAAAAGCAAGTAAAAACTTTGTGCCCATTAGGCAATGTCAAAACTGGAAATCTACGTCACATATATACCGCTTAGGAGAAGAACTCCCTAAGCACCAACCCACAAGACCGAAATCAACGTCAGGCTAACACCCAAAGAATTACTCAACCCAACCAATATATATATATGATTCTAGGAAACTAAGCATGATGGATTCCTTTTAGGTCATAAGGAAATCCCTTCCAAAAACCAACCTGTATCCTATAAAACCCAAAAAGCTTAGTCAACCCAACGGACACCCTCCAGCCCCAACATGTGTTACTAACGGATGAGTCATACTCTCTATGGAGTTCGCAATAAAAATAGGATTGAGAATAAGACCGAGAGGATATACTTAAAAGATAGCATGCAAGTAAGCTCTACCCGAAAAGAGGGATCAAAGATATACTCTTAAAAAGAGATATGATGTGCGTATCTAGTCTTCAATCTTCTAAGACGCATTTCCTTGAGCTTAACTCCATTGTGCTTTGACCGTCTTTAACTTCACAATTTCGTAGCTTCTTAATTCCTATTTCCAAAATATGAATTGGAACTCATTTCACTGTCGCCTCTCGTTCCATTTTCACTTATTCTTTTTCTAGTATACTCAGCTCAAACATAACTGCGTACTTATGGTTTCATGCAAGCTCTCCAAAATTCACTAGTGAGTCCTGGATCTCGTTTACTTATGATAAGGTATTCCACGGAGAAGGACTATCTCTTGAAAACAAACAAATACCAACCATGTTCCCAAATGTACTTACTAAGGTGATGTCTGTAACTTATGCGTAAGCGAAATGAACCATCTGCCTTAGTGGCGAACACTACTCGAACGGATTACAAATTACCAATAAATGTGTCAAGAGATTCTAGGTAACTAAGCATGGCAGAACCCTAAGGGTTACACTAGACATCGAGGGTATTACCGAGGCAAGTCAAGAGTCTAACTACTCTCTTTTCATAATCGAGAATGGCACCATTACTGGATAACCACTCCATCCCTAGAATCAACCCATAGCCCAAAAACATAAGCATTACTTCTAAACTCAACACTTAGCATAGACATTCTCAAATCCAAACAAGTCATGAATAAACGAGCCGATTCCCCAATAGGATTTGAGACAAAAATGGGATCCTCTACTATGCTAGTACTAAGGTGCAGAGACTCAACTATCGAAGCAGAATTAAAAGGATGCAATGTACAAAAAAAACAAAGTTCTAATGGGATGATAGAAAAGAAAAGCTGAACCTTTAACAGAAACATTACCACCTCTCTTAGGTAAGCTAGTAGTGAAAACAATTTCCCTCTCGACGATCTTGTTCTTTGCCCTTGTCCTTGTCTTATAATACTTAACTACATGTTCCTTTTTACCATACTAAAGATACTTTCTCTTGTCATGGGTTTTATTATTCTTTCACTTTGGTCCCTTCCCTTTCACCTTTTCCTCCTTCGTGGATCAAGCCTTATCAACAAGTTTCTCATCCTTAGGCTTGTGTTCTTTATCCTCGTTCTTACTATCCTTGTATAGCTTGTTGACAAGTTTCTCGAAAGCTACCTCCATCGCACGGCAACCCTACAAAGCTTGAATTAAGATTAGTCGCAAGTAAAACTACTGCGGCTACAGATGGAGGTGGGGCACTCCTTTGCCCTCCGACATGTGTCGTATGCCTACAAACTATGGTGAAAAAGAAAGTGAGAAGAGACTCAAGGAGAGAATCAAAAGATAGTGCGTATGGCTTTGGGGAATATGCCTTTCGAAAAACAAAACTTTGCTTAGCAAAATGCTTCTTTGTAAATGTTCTGAAAATAATTTCAGAAGATTTTTTTTTAAAACTTTTTACCCAGTCTGGTAACCTTCTGCTCTGATACCAAATGTAACACCCCATATCCGTTAAGGTCACTCTCAAAGGGAATGCCTTAACTTCAATGGAGCATTATGGGTACTGGAACAGAAATATTACAAGACAGACATATATAAAACAGTAGAAAGTATAGTGGAAGTACTTCAAATCATTTATTAAATATAATATTTTACAATGAAAGCCCATCAACTTCCAATACCCAATTACATAGTTAAAATTTCTGTCTTGCTCAAAAACAAAGAAGCATAAAAATAAGTTGTAGTATTCCCCAATAAAACAAAGCAAGCCATAGCGAAGAGAAATCCAAGTCGTACATGAAAGAGCCTAGGAGCTAGGTAACATCCGAACTAAGCTGTATTCCTACCCTGCGAACCTGGGGGGGAACGGAAGAAAAAGAGGCGAAACAAAACGGGTCAGTCATAAAGACTGAGTAAGTCCTAGTGACTTTCAGCATAAAAACAGGTAATGATAACATGGCATGAATAAACTGAAACTAAACATAAGCATGATGGCAAGCTAAGCTACAGGCATGATGAATCAAGTATAACGTCCCATAATTTCTATCAAGGGTAGTATCACAATGTTCCTACCAAGTATCACATCGCAAGGTTTCTATCAAGTATAACATCGCAAGATTTCTAAGCTTCATTATTAAAATGGTATCTATTTGCCCTGCACCACCTAACTAGTGTCCCAACTAGTGATCTATAAAATGATCATATGATAACGTGATCCCAATCCCCGAAATGGTGGTTGCTTTCAGGTGTACATCTATTATTTATCACCTAGATCTAATCTAGGGTTCTCTATCGGGCGCTTCCTAGATTCAACCAGGGTTTATGCGACCTAGGTCCAACCTAGGGATTATGCTACCTATTGAACGCTTCTCGGATTTTAGGGTTTTTTCCACCTAGGCCCACCCTAGGGATTATGCCACCTACGTGTATCATATGACCCCCAATGATTGTAGATACCTATGCTGGTCCCACCATGGGGTGTATCCAGTCCCATGGTGGCGGCCCGACACAATTCTAGAATGCATAGAGTATACTACTGGTGTCCTCCAGTGCCCTGTTTTTCTGCTCCAGAGTTGCGTGCACGCCTGCACTCCGTTAGAACCACACTGTGCACCCCTGCCGTCGCTTTTGACTGCTTACAATCAGCCCAGTAATCGTGCCCCGCCCTGCCTAGCTCAGGGTACCGATTGATACCTAATGTGGGTTACTGCTGAAACGGGTCCCGCTACTAAGGTTTTCCTAGGGTCGATTCGTATACCCCACAGGTTGGTTAAGTGTTGTCATTCAAGTTCGTGACTTAACCCTCCTACGTGTCATGTCAAATTGACTAAGGGTTGTCATTCAAGTTCATGACTTAGCCCTACGAATCATGTGTCAAGTTGGTTAAGTATATTCAAGCGGTTCATGACTTAACCCTACCAGATCACCGTGTCAAATTGGTTAAGTATATTCACAAGAAATCAAATTCAGGTTTTCTTAACCCACCCATTCATGTCATATCGGTTAAGTGTCATTAATCTAGTCATATTACTTAACCCGTCCTTTTATCATGTTATGGTGGTTAAGTGTTACTCTCTTATGTTTATTTAATCTTACCACGCGTCACATTAGGTTAGTTAAGTGCATGTTAACTTAACCCCATCCACTAGTCATATTATAATGGTTAAGTGTTATCAACTTATTGAGGTTAACTTAACCCCACCGCTTGTCATGTTATGTTGGTTAAGTGTTATTACTTAACCGTAACCACTTGTCTAATTAACCCGTTGTATTAGTTAAGTGTTCTCACTTTACTTAACCCAACCCACTTACCTAATTAACGTGTTATATTGGTTAAGTGTTCTCTATTTACTTAACCCCACCTACTTGTCTAATTAACATGTTACCTTGGTTAAACATTCTTAGTTCACTTAACCCTTCCCACTGGTCTAATTACCATGATTATGTTAAACATGACAATTACATGTTAATAAACATATGCCCACATTCCAAATTACATGCCCAATAATATATGTACCCAATTCTAGTTGGTTTACGTATGTCTAATTCTTTCCTATTTACATGTATGCCAAGCTTATGCCAATTTTACCCATATCAAGTTCTAGCCAAAATTACATGTATCAAGTTCCATGCCCAAATAAACCCAAATCATGATTCATAATGTAGTTATCCCAAACTATAATCTTTTTATTACAATACATGCCAGTTGCCCAAGTTCATAATACATGTTTATGCCAATTATCAAGTTTACAATTGCTTTCATGTTCGAATTCCCAATTCTACATGTGTCTAATTAACACAAGCCAAATCTTTTGATTTAATTTACATGCCAAATTACATACATGTTATATACCAAATTTCATGTTACATTACATAGATCCAATATGTGCCAAATTCCACGTATATAATATTTATGCAAATTTTATCATAACAAGATTATACCTAAATTTACAGATCAAGCCCAAACTTGCAAATAAAAGGATAATATCCAATTTCATGTTGCCAATTATTACATCATATTCATATAGGCAATAATCCCATAATTCCCCCGTATACATATTGTACGCAAATCGCGATTTTAGGCCAAGGTCCGAAATTGACCAAGGTTCATGAAAAGAAAATAAATAGGGGAATGTAGAATTTTGCATAAAAATAAGATCATAGGGAAAAACATCATCACAGGCATGAAGATTACAACTTGATAATAATATCAGCATGAATCAATAAAACTGATTTACAACAGGCTGAATAGATCATGAACTAGACATGGGAATAAAGATAGACAAGTTCCCAAAATCAAGATCCAAGAAGGAACAAGAATAGACTTGAATCAAAAGTCCAATTTCACTTCATCACATGTCCATATTAAATTTAAATGTTTAGATCTAAAAATAACTAGAACTTACAGAGCATGGCTAGCGAATTAAGAACTGAAATTTGTCGTAGAACGTTGTAGCGTTGCTGACTTAGTGTCTTGAATCGTTGTAGAAGCTTTCTTCTTTGAATTGATTTGAGTTTGAATGCTTAAGCTTTAATTTGGAGATGGCGGCCATGGCACAAGAGAGATTCCAGCAGCGTTTTGGTGTCATATGCATTTGTGTGAGTTAGGATAGGTCTAGGTGTTATTTTATAGGTGTAGCAATTCATTTCAGCCATCGGATTAACCATAAAACCAATCCGGACCATCAAAACTCGTCCCGGGCTTCAGAAAATGGGTTCTAGCCCAAAACAGGCCGACCAGGCCGACCTGTAAGGGGGAAAGGTCGACACTATGGTCGACCCTAGGGTCGACCTGGTCTGGGGAGGTCGACACTGTGGTCGACCGTAGGGTCGACCTGGGTCTGGGCTGTTTGAATTTTCCTGGAACTTCCGGAGGCCATAACTCCTTCATCCGGACTCCGATTTTCGAAAACTCAGACTCTATTTCATGTAGAATTCCAAGACGAACGCAACGGCGCAACCCGTTTTCCCTTATTCTCATTTTAATATTTAATTCTGCCTTGATTTATGATTTTAATATATTATTAAAATTCGGGTTGTTACATCGACACTAAGGTCGACCCCCTGGTCGACCTGGGTACTGGGCGGGAAATTTTCCGCCCAGCCCACTTCTGGGTTCTGTTTTGAATTTTGAATTTAGTTTCGAGCTGTTTTATATATTCTGAAACTTCTGAAGGCCATAACTTCTTCATACGGAGTCTGATTTATGCAAACTCGGACTCTATCTCTAGCAGAATTCCGAGACGAACGCAATGGCGCAACCCGTTTCCCTTGATTCTTCTTCTAAAAATTATTTATACTTTAATTTGTGAAACTTAATGTTATAGAATTACGGGGTGTTACATTTCAGTTGTGTCGATTTACTTCCATGAAAATGTTAGTCCTGATCCGAGTTGGTTTGTTCTCATTATTGCTCGGGTCAGATCGAGTATTGCAGCTTTTGAGATTCACTTTCGGAGTTGGAGTTTATATTGGATTTTCCCACATGTATCTACCCGTTCAGTTGATCCTGTTCCAGCTATTCTTGTCATTTCAGTTTATATATTTATCTTTTTATTTATGTATCTTAAATTCATAGTATTAGACTTTGCTGCATTATTTATGTAAACTCTGATGTAAATTTATTTAGTAGCTTCATGAATTACTATTGTATTTTCAATTTTCCGCTGTGAGATATTTCATTGCTCTATATCTGTGTCTGTGATTCTGTGATTTATTCTATTTCCCCAGAAGCTAATAACGATATGTTGTTTTGGACGTTTCAAGTTGACATGTTTTGTCGATTCAGCACGTTCAAAATAGCGGGTCGTTAAACGAGCATTACAAACGCTGGATCAGTCTGGTGAACCAGAGTAAGAAACCCACTAAGTTTATAAGCAACATCCAACTTGATTTTATAGTTAACAAATCTTTTCTTAAAGAAAAGGATAATCGTAAAACCGATCCACACATAAACAAGGATGGTTTTTACCTTACGATAACCTAAAACATTTTTGAAATCAATATCTTTTCTAATATTATAATAATGTCCAAATACAATTATGCTCAACGTACATAGTAAACAATCAAAATTGCGGGCTCTTATTGGAGAATGGATTTCTATAAGGTATGGGACCACCTTTTCGACAGCGTATCTCTAGAGAGGAATACACCGGGTTCAACAAGAACATCTTGCAACCCAGACTAAACATGACCGGACATTCATTTAACCTTTAATGTTCCAAATATATTGTCACCTAACGGTCGGTACCGACATTACCATTTCCTGGGAGATATAGAATATAAAAGAAGAACAAATATGAATCTTTTCTAGATGATGACAATGCACCCTAAAGAAATTATTTATTTATTTAGCAAATAAAGAAGTTAACTAATTATATGGTAGTTAATGGTGAAGTAAATTATTGATTTACTTAATAAATATAATTTAAGAGATTACTATTTAAATGAAATTCATTTTTAAAAGTAAATAAAGTTGTAATGAAATCTAATTGAACTGTGAAAGAAGTTTATGAAGGGGTTTTATATTAAAACCGAGTTTTACAACGAAGTTATAAAAGGGGTTTTAAGCGAATACGGTAGCCTAAGTTAAATATTTACTTAATATTTGAAGTTAGAAAAAAGAAATTTAGAAGTTGGAAAATGTTATGAAATGGCTAAGTAAGGTTCATCCCGAGGTTTAGAATGTGATATTTCAAAATTCAGAATGGTTAACGAAGTGAGATTTATTCCGAGGATCGGAATGCTACGTTCTGAAGTAAGGAATGTTAATCGAAGGCGAGAATATAAGCTAAGTAATTTTTTTTGGAAATGGCAATGAATACAAGTTGTCATAAATGATTTACAAACGATTTTGTAAATGGAAATTAAGTGTTTAGAAATGTAATCGAAATATTAGTTATCAATAATAATTTACAAATGGAATTTGTAAATGAAGTAAGAGTTTTGAATATGTACTTGTAACAATTGTTACAAATAATAAATTGAACTATTTGATTTATAAACTGAAGATCTTTAAAAAGATCGCTATATAATTTTAAACAATGCATAAGTTGTCGAAATGATTTAAAAAGGGTATCATTAAAGAAAATAAGAAGTTTGGAAATGAAATCTGTAACGCCTATTACAGATGATAGGTTGAATTGTTTTGATAAAAATAGATATAAAGATTTGTAAGAGATGTCAATATAGGATTTGTAAAGATATTTTTATAAGATTAGTAAAGATATTTATATTAGATTTGTTAAAGACAGTTACATATGATTTAAACAAATATAGTATTTTTGTTGCAAACTAGTTAGAGAATATTTATAAAGACATTTTGAATTTTTTTGATGAAGGATTCTATTTATAATGGAATTGAAGCTCTAGTATAGCATTATAAAGGTTTAGTAAAGATTAATAGAGAAGTATAATAATAGTTTACTTAAAAATTAATTTAAGTAAACATTGTTGAGATTTAAATAAGGTTTTCAAAGGAAAATGTGTGGTTAATAAACTTCTACCTATTCTGAAGATATGAATGTTGTTGTTCAAGGTCTGATAGGTAAATAAAATACCCTAACTTGAACGACTTAATGATTATTCAAGAATGGTAATAGCTTATAAACGAGAGCAATTGAGGGAAACATAAGTTATGATATCCGTAAATAATATAAAAAAACCATATCCGGGAAAGTTTATAAGTGAATGAAATGATTTTAAGAATATTATTATTTATTATAAAAAGGAATGATAAACTCCAAACATTGGAAGATCTAAAGGATATAATTAACAGATATTTAATTAGCGTGGCCATATAATGCAGAGTACTGAATCAGTGAACTCATTTTATTTACATGATTGTTTATTTGATAGTTAAATAACCAACTATCAAATCTGGCCTATACGATTGTTGGTACGGAAAGACCGGGATCAAATTTATATTCGAAAACCATTCTGAACTAGCAAATATGTGAAGATTCTGATCAAGATGGAGCAATTGAAGACCGTGGATCTTCATAAGCGGAAGGATTACTTGTCGAATATTCCCTGTGTTGCAACGTAGAGGTATTCTGATGTGATTCGGTCGTGGTTGAGACTTTGCGGATTGCAAGGATTACTCGCTACTGATTCATAGGTTGGTTCCTAGGATGTAGTAGGAGAGTGCCTTCGGTTCATCCTGTTCCTGGACAACTTTTATGGACGGATGTTTGACAAAGTATTTCCAAAATGGTCGTGTACGTTGATTTCTTCAAACATACAAAGTTGGTTGCATAGAAGAGAAACTTCTTTAGTTTAACAACTAGAGTATTTTTCTAGATGTCAATTAGTGATTTCTAGAGGATCTGATGATGTGGCTTTCAAAGTGGATGGAGATATGATGTTCTGAAGGATAAGCTTAACCTCTTGTCTCATCTACAGGCAAATGGCATAAAATCGGGTATGTTGCATGGCTATGTGGGTCGCACCCATCAAAGGGTATGTCATTATCTGATCTGGAGAAATCAAATGCCTTCGGTTGTCCCTTTTTATTTTTGTATGTATGTTATCGGTTCGTTTGGATGGCCCCCAACCATGGTAATGATATATTCAGTACTCTCAAGGGAAATGAGGCGCCGATCATGTTTAGCCTTGGTTGCAAGATGTTCTTGTTGAACCCCAACATATTCATCTCCGGAGGTACATTGTAGGGAAGGTGGTCCCATACCATGTCAGGAAATCAATTCTCCAATAAGAACCTGCGGTTTTGATTGTATAATATGTATGTAAAGAGTGAGATGCAAGCGTTCTGCTAGACTGATATTTATTTATATTTAGATACTATTATAATATCATAAAAGATATTAATTTCAAAAATATTTTGGTTTATCGTAAGGTAAAAATCGTCCGTATGTATATGGGTATTTGGTCTTACAATCATCCTTTTCTTTAAAAAGGATTTTGACTTTAAAAGTCAAGTTGGATGATACCTTTAAACTTAGTGCGTTTTTCTAACTCCGATTCACAAGACTGATCTGACTTTTGTAATGCTCGGGTTAAACCGGGTTTTAACGGGTTCAGGTTATTAAATACTGCGAAGTCCAGAGACGAGTTGGAGAAGTCAAGACGTATGTTATCATATAGTTGTGTTTCTGCTGTGTGTTGTATTTGAGGACAGAATATTATAACTGTCCATATGTATTGATGTGCTCTGATGATTGTAAGTATTTTAAAGCTCTCAATAAAGATTTATTTCTATATTATATTTTGTTCCATTACGATATGGGACTTTGTGTTGTGTTGATTCTTCTTCTTCTTTTATTCTAATATTTCTTTCTTTCTTTTCTCACTCTCTAACTTCTTTCTAATAACTATTTGTGTTTTCGATACTTGAGTCTTGGCAAGTAATGCGAGATTTATGTATTATTGTCAGAATTCAGACGACGAATCCTTGCCGGTCGTTACAGTGGCTGAATTTTAGTATGTAGGTTTTAAGATGAGATTTTAAACTCACGATTTACTTGGCTCAAGCATTTTAACTTGAGTATTAAACTGGGAATATCACGGTTTCCCTTGTGTTTCAATTGTCATGATTATATGGATTGTTGCTTGATTGTTGGGCACTTTGATTTTCGCGTTCCTTGCTGCTACATTTTGATATATAGTTTGATATCATTTAAAAATATATAATGATTTATTAATGAATATTTATTAATTTAATAAAGATATTGATTTATGAAATGATTTTAAAGAATATTATTATTTATTATAAGAAGGAAAGATAAACTCCAAACATTGGAATATTTAAAGGATATAATTAATAGATGTTTAATTGAAGGGGCCATACAATGTCGAGTACTGAATCAGTGAACTCATTTTATTTACATGATTGTTTATTTGATAGTTAAATAATTGACTTCCAAATATGGCCCATACGATTGTTGGTACGGAAAGACCGGGATCGAATTTATGTTCGAAAACCATTCCGAGCCAGCAAATACGTGAAGGCTGATCAAGATGGAGCAATTCAAGACCGTGGATCTTCATAAGCGAAAGGATTACTTATCGAATAATCTTTGTGTTGCAACGTAGAGGTATTCTGATGTAATTCATTTGCGGCTGAGACTTTGCGGATTGCAAGGACTACTCGCTACTGATCTATAGGGCGGTTCCTAGGATGTAGTAAGAGAGTGCCTTCGGTTCGTCATATTCCTGGACAACTTGTATGGATAGATGTTTGACAAAGTATTTCCAAAATGGCCGCGTACGTTGATTTCTTCAAACGTACCAAGTTGGTTACATAGAAGGGAAACTTCTTTAGCTTAACAACTAGAGTATTTTTCTAGATGTCAATTAGTGATTTCTAGAGGATCTGATGATGTGGCATTCAAAGTGGATAGAGATATGATGTTCTGAAGGATAAGCTTAACCTCTAGTCTCATCTACTGGCAAATGGCACAAAATCGGGTAGGTCGCATGGCTAAGTGGGTCGCACCCATCAAAGGGTATATCATTATCTGATCTGGAGAAATCAAATGCCTTCGGTTGTCCCTTTTTATTTTTGTATGTATGCTATCAGTTCGGTTGGCTGGCCCCCAACCATGGTAATGATATATTCAGTACTCTCAAGGGAAATGAGGCGCCAGTCATGTTTAGCCATGGTTGCAAGATGTTCTTATTGAACCCAAATGTATTCATCTCCGGAGGTATATTGTCGGGAAGGTGGTCCCATACCTTGTCAGGAAATCGATTCTCCAATAAGAACCTACGGTTTTGATTGGATACTATGTATGTAAAGAGTGAGATGCAAGCGTTCTGGTAGATTGATATTTATTTATATTTAGACACTATTATAATATCATAAAAGATATTAATTTCAAAAATGCTTTGGTTTATCGTAAGCTAAAAACCGTCCGTATTTATATGTGGAGTTGGTCTTACAATTATCATTTTCTTTCAAAAGGATTTTGACTTTAATAATCAAGTTGGATGATACCTTTAAACTTATTGTGTTTTTCTAACTTCGGTTCACAAGACTGATCCGACGTTTGTAATGCTCGGGTTAGACCGGGTTTTAACGGGTTCAGGTTATCGAATACTGCGAAGTCCAGAGACGAGTTGGAGAAGTCAAGACGTATGTTATCATATAGTTGTGTTTCTGGTGTGTGTTGTTTTTTAGGACAGAATATTATAACTGTCCAGAAGTATTGATATGCTCTGATGATTGTAAGTATTTTAAAGCTCTCAATAAAGATTCATTTATATATTATATTTTGTTCCACTACCATGTGATACTTTGTGTTGTGTTGATTCTTCTTCTTCTTCTATTCTAATATTTCTTTCTTTCTTTTCTCACTCTCTAACTTCTTTCTAATAACTATCTGTGTTTTCAATACTTGAGCCTTGGCAAGTAATGTGGGATTTATGTATTATTGTCAGAATTCGGACGACGAATCCTTGTAGGTCGTTACAGTGGATGAATTTTAATATGTTGGTTTTAAGGTGAGATTTTAAACTCATGATTTACTTGGCTCAAGTATTTTAACTTGAGTATTAAACTGGGAATATCACGGTTTCTCTTGTGTTTCGATTGTCATGATTATATGGGTTGCTACCTGATTGTTGGGCACTTTGATTTTTGCGTTCCTTGCTGCTACATTTTGATATATAGTTTGATATCATTTAAAAATATAATATGATTTATTAATGAATATTTATTAATTGAATAAAGATATCTATTTATGAAATGATTTTTAAGAATATTATTATTTATTATAAGAAGGAAAGATAAACTCCAAACATTGGAATATTTAAAGGAAATAATTAATAGATGTTTAATTAAAGAGGCCATACAATGTCGAGTATTGAAATGGTGAACTCGTTTTATTTAGATGATTGTTTATTTGATAGTTAAATAACCGACTATCAAATCTGGCGCATACGATTGTTGGTACGGAAAGACCGGGATCGAATTTATGTTCGAAAACCATTCCGAGTCAGCAAATACGTGAAGGCTGATCAAGATGGAGCAATTGAACACCGTGTATCTTCGTAAGCGGAAGGATTACTTATTGAATAATCTCTGTGTTGCAACGCAGAGGTATTCTAATGTGATTCAGTCGCGGTTGAGACTTTGCGGATTGCAAGGACTACTCGCTACTGATCTATATGGTGGTTCTTAGGATGTAGAAGGAGAGTGCCTTCGGTTCATCCTATTCCTGGACAAATTGTATGGATGGATGTTTGACAAAGAACTTCCAAAATGGCCGCGTATGTTGATTTCTTCAAACGTACCAAGTTGGTTGCATAGAAGGGAAACTTCTTTTGCTTAATAACTAGAGTATTTTTTTGGATATCAATTAGTGATTTCTAGAGGATCTGATGATGTGGCATTCTAAGTGGATAGAGATATGATGTTCTAAAGGATAAGCTTAACCTCTAGTCTCATCTGCCGACAAATGGCACAAAATCGGGTATGTCGCATGGCTATGTGGGTCGCACCCATCAAAGGGTATATCATTATCTGATCTGGAGAAATAAATGCCTTCGGTTGTCCCTTTTTATTTTTGTATGTATGCTATCGGTTTGGTTGGCTGGCCCCCAACCATGGTAGTGATATATTCAGTAATCTCAAGGGAAATGAGGGGTCGGTCATGTTTAGCCTTGATTGCAAGATGTTCTTGTTGAACCCCAATGTATTCATCTCTGGAGGTACATTTTCGGGAAGGTGGTCCCATACCTTGTCGGGAAATCCAATCTCCAATAAGAACCCGCGATTTTGACTGTATACTATGTATGTAAAGCGTGAAATGCAAGCGTTCTGCTATATTGATATTTATTTGTATTTAGAGGCTATTATAATATGAGAAAAGATATTGATTTCAAAAATGTTTTGGGTTATCACAAGGTAAAAACCATCCATATTTATGTGTGGATTTGGTCTTACGATTATCCTTTTCTTTCAAAAGAATTTTGACTTTAAAAATCAAGTTGGATGATACCTTTGAACTTAGTGTGTTTTTCTCACTGTGGTTCACCAGACTGATCCAGCGTTTGTAAGGCTCGGGTTAGACCAGGTTTTAACAGATTTAGGTTATTGGATGCTGCAAAGTTCAGAGACGAGTTGGAGAAGTCCAGACATATGTTATCATATAGTTGTGTTTCCGCTGTGTGTGTATTGTATTTGAGGACAGGATATTATAACTGTCCGGATGTAATGATGTGCTCTGATGATTGTAAGTATTTTAAAGCACTTAGTAAAGATTTATTTCTATATTATATTTTGTTCCGTTGTGATGTGAGACTCTATGTTGTGTCGGTTCTTCTTCTTTTTCTATTCTAATATCTCTTTCCTTCTTTTCTCACCCTCTAACTTCTTTCTAATAACTATATGTGTTTTCGATACTTGAGTCTTGGAAAGTAATACGGGATTTATGTACTATTACTAGAATTCGAACGTCGAATTCTTGCATGTCGTTACAGTGGAATGTAACGGCCAAGGATTTTCGACCTCGAAATCGACACAAAAACATCATATCGACGATTCAAGCATCGGAAACATGCGAACATTATTAGAAGAAATTAGTGGGTTAGATAAGAAAGAAAGAAATATTAAAATAGAAGAAGAAGAACCAATGCAACATAGAGTCTCACATCGTAGTGGAACAAAATATAATATAGGAATAAATCTTTATAGAGAGCTTTAAAAAAAACTTGAAATCATCAGAGTACGGCAACACATCTGGACAGTTATATTAATTTTCCTCTTATACAACACAAAAACTGAATAAATACTAGATGTCATACATCTGAACACCTTAAGCTCGTCTCTGGACTTCGCTGCATCCGATAATCTGAACCTGTTAAAACCCGGTCTTACCCGAGCATTACAAATGCCGGATCAGTCTGGTGAACCAGAGTGAGAAAAACACACTTTTAGAGTTATCACACAACTTGATTTTTAAAGTCCAAAATCTTTTTGAAAGATAAGGATAATTGTAAGATCAAATCCACACATAAATACAGATGGATTTTACCTTACGATAACCCAAAACATTTTTGAAATCAACATTTTATTTGATATTATAATAGTGTCTAAATACAAATAAATATCAATCTAGAAGAACGCTTGCATCTCACGCTCTACGTACATAGTATACAATCAAATACGCGGGCTCTTATTGGAGAATGAATTTCCTGGCAAGGTACGGGAACACCTTCCCAACAATGTACCTCTAGAGATGAATACATTGGGGTTCAACAAGTACATCTTGCAACCCAGGCTAAACATGACCAGCCCCGCATTTCCCTTGAGAATACTGAATATATCATTACCACGGTTGGGGGCCAGCCAACCGAACCGATTGCATACATACAAATAAAATAAAGGGACAACCGAAGGCATTTGGTTTCTCCAAATCAGGTAATGATACACCCTTTTAATAGGCGCGACCCACATAGACATGCGACCTACCCGATTTTATACCATTTCCCGATTGATGAAGCTAGAGGCTAAGCATATCCTTCAGAACAACCCATCTTCACCCACTTTGAATGCCACGTTGTCAAATCCGCTGGATATCACTTAATTGATTTCCATAAAAGTAATCTGAGCATTAAGCTATGAGAAGGTGTCTTCTCCGCCACCAACAGAAATACATTTGTAAAAATTCAATGTACGTGACTCCTTTGGAAATACTCTATCAGACACTCGTCCATACAAGTCATCCAGGAACAGGATGAACTAAAGGAACCTCCTACCACATTCTATATAGGTATCACCCCAAGGATCAATGTAATAGCCCGCATTTTACATATCGGAGGACCGTAAAATATTTTTATTTTATTCCCTAAGGGTTGGAGCATTCTCATCTTCTGATATATTTCTTATGGGGACGTGAGACATATCCATAATTTTTACCGATTTTGTTGTGACCATTTTGCCCCTGTCAGCCTTGTACAGGGCATAACTTTTAACTCAGGTCAAATCAAAGGGTGAGACTTGTGCTGGAAAGAAATTGATGATTTCCTTTCTGTAGAGTGATTACAATAAAGATTTGGCTCAGCGGTTTGGGAGAAATCGCTATTTTAAGGTTTCACAAATTTGTCCAAGTTTTATTAATTAAAATATGGGCTGGTTTGTGGTGACTACTAAAAATGGGTTTTTGGCTATAAATAGTGGGAGGGAGTCATGTAGAATGTTTTACTTTCTCTATTCTCTCATTTGAGATCCTCGATTTCTTCATCTCTTCCATCTTTCCACCATTAAAATCGAGATCTACGAAGAGGGATTGAAGATCTACACCAAATCAAGCGTGATCTACATCAATCAAAGGGAGATTTCATCAAATCAAGAGATTTAGAGAAGGATCTTCGCTGTCCGGATTCTTTTAACATTGATTTAGAGCCAAGACGAAGAAGTGGTGAGTGATATGCGTCTCTCACAAAGGTTCAATGGAGTATATGAATGGTTTTATCATTTATTCATCATTTTGTGATGTTTTCATACAAATCTAATTAATGTAAGTATGATTTTAATGTTTAATCACCATAGGATCTAAATCTAGTAACTTTTGGAATGTAATTTCTTATGTTTATTCTATGTTTAGATCTGTTTAAGTGTTTGTTCATTTTATTATGATGTTTGTTGATTATTGTTAGAATTGACGGTTGAATTGATGAAATATTGTTTTTTAGTTGAATTATTATCATTGAAAAGTTGAGTGTTGATCCATTTCAAGTATCGAGTTAATCCCGAGGATTTGTTGAAGATTTGGCGGTTTCTCGGCGTTCGGATCATCGAATTTGCCCGGGTCAGACAGTTTTTGGAAGCTCGGGTAGGACAGTTTCTGGATGCTCGAGTAGGACAGTTTCTGGATGCTCGGGTAGGACAGTTTTTGTTTTGAGCTAAAGTTGCACGTGTAAAGATTCGGTGAAGTTTTGAAGGGGAATAGTTGAAGAGATCAGCCAAAACAGTGTTCGGATCAGTGAAATTGGTGCTCGGGTCGTACAGTTTGGATTTACAGAAGATTAGCTAGTTTGGTGGAGTTTTGAAGTGCAAAGTTGAGGAAATCGGCCAAAGTGGTGTTTGGGTCGGACAATTTGGTTTTAGCAAAATCACGTGTTTGGCAAGCTATTTTTGGTAATCGCATCGGCCCTGGCAAGTGTTGAGTTCGGATCAAACAGTTTGAGAAGGTTCGGGTCAAACAGTCTGAGAGGACTCAGATCAAATAGTTTTGAGAGGGTTCGGGTGAATGAGTTTTTCAGATTTTCATAGATTGATCCGAATCAATCCAGGATCAGACGAGATGATACGATAGCATTCCAGAAGCGCTGCAAAAGGCAGTTTTGACGTAAAATCCAGTTTTCATAGAAATTAAGTACGAAATGCTATAAAATGCAGTTTCGACCAAACGAGGGTTGTTTTGAGTCGACGATGGTTGTAGGTTCG
This sequence comes from Allium sativum, assembly GCA_030737875.1. Taxonomy (NCBI): domain Eukaryota; kingdom Viridiplantae; phylum Streptophyta; class Magnoliopsida; order Asparagales; family Amaryllidaceae; genus Allium; species Allium sativum. Next base: position 44,843,213 of record CM060919.1, on the reverse strand, counting down.
ACGAATTTAAATAGGAATTGTGCGAAGCATTGTGAAGTGTTTAATGATCGGGAACATACAACGAATGTGGGTTCAACTCAAAGGTTGTGGGTTGAAGAATTGAAGTGCTCGTTGATCGGGGAGATGCAACGAATATGGATTCAACTCAATGGTCGTGAGTTGGTGGATAATGGTTCCTCGAGAAGGTTGCTTAACTATGGATAGCCGTCAAGAAGGAAGACTAGGGATGTTGGAGGTTGAGAGATTATCGTGTTGTAGGTTCTAGTGGGCCCAAAGTAGGGGTACAATAGAGACGTCCAAAAGACCAGAAGGTTGTTGGTCGAGTACCCTAGGTATCGTTGCAAGGCCTAGAAACTAGAAGGTTGCTGCTTGGGTTTCTACTAGAACCAGGGTTACCATTAGCCCTTATTATATGGCAAAGTTGGTCGTCATACAATTACGATGATTTCGAAGTAGGGTTCAACAATGATAGCCAGAGTCATGAATTATTGTTTGTTTTTCTTGTGCTTTCCTATGTAGATTGTTCGAAGTCGGGAGAGATGTCTCTTGGGTGCTTGTCTAATGTTGTTTCGGCCTTCGGGGCTTGTGCTTAAGGGATATTGGTTTCGATTAGGGCTATTTACATAGGACTTAAATTGATTGATATGATTACTACTGCATGTGTACTTCTATTTGATGTAAAGGCTATCACTGTCAGGTGTGGGGAAGATAGGTTTGGAATTCTTCTCTGTTGATGTTGGTAGATCGGGTGTTACTTTTTGCCTACTTTCTTATACTCTATCGTTGATGCTTGATAGTTGTTTTATCGCTCCCTAAGACTGTTGTCTGAATCAAGGTTTTATGTTTCCTCTCATTACCTTGGGCTGTTCATCTATGGTATTATGGATGGGCAGACTGAGTTATAGGTGGTAAATGGTAGATCTTAGTGGACGGTGATGCTTACCGAAGACGAGCAGGAGGCTGATGTTTTATTTCTCATATGATACCTATATGGATGTTCCTCTGTTGTTTGTTTGTATTCTGAGTGTTATGTAGTGAGGTTATCATGTAGAGATTTCTACAATTGTTCCAAAGTTGTATGGATTTCCCTCTAGATGATATGAAAGTTTTAGTTCTCTGTTATGTGATGCTTTACTACTCCTACCTATTGTACATGTTCTATTATATTTTATCCTTGCGCTGTGAGTTCTACGACAGGTTCTGCGTATGTTTACCTATTTGGATGATCATCCATAGCAGCCTGGCACACCTTTCAGTGTAATATTCCTCTTGTGAAGTGCAGGGGTTATAGGCGGTCATCACATTTGGTATTAGAGCTCTGGTTAATGATTTTAGCCAAGGTTCTAAGACATAACTAGGTATGAGAGACGTACTTGTAGATTTCAGTTGGATGCTCACCATATATATTAGCGTATACAGTAGTAGCGTGTTGTATCTCTTTAGCAGCTTTCTTGAAAGTGGCTAATTATTCTAAATTGCAGATTTATAATAAGTAGATGGAAATCAAGACACACTACTAGGGGAGCTAATACTGGAGGGGGAAATGGCGGTGAACTAAATTACCCGACCATGTTTGAAGCCATGGCAGAAGCAATCATGTGAAGGGTACCCGCTCCAGTAGCAGCAAAAATAGATGTAGGTGTGCGGGTTCCTAGAGTAGTAGATTTTGTGAAGTTGTGCAGGAATTATACATCTCTAGGACGAAAACCATTCAAAGGAACTGAGCCAACTGAGGAGGTTCAGGGGTGGATAGACACTTGCACTCGTATCTTTGGAGATTTGGGGGTTCGTCCAATCTTTACAAGATATGTCGTGGTCTAGTGTTGTCGAGTCATGATTTCTCTTTTGTGTGTGATTGCTTTGTTCTTAACTTCGCTAGGTTTGGGACCATCTTGGTCATGGATTGGCGCAAGAGGTATGTGGCAAGGGTGAATTGCGAGATGCTACAAGTGAGAGTCGGGGATGTGGAAGGGCGAAAGGTGTTGATTAGATGTAAGCGCAAAGAGGATGTCTTCGTGAGCTATCTATATTCGCTTGGGATTCCACAGGAAGACTTGTCGTCTGTGCTAATCGCTAAGGAGTATGAGGATGTCTTTGACGAGGTCAAAGGGTTGCCGCCGCATCATGATATCAACTTTAGAATCGATTTAGTCTAGGGTACTAGACCAATCGTTATGCCTCTTAGGCGGATGGCGCCTAAGGAACAACAAGAGTTGGAGGTGCAAGTCCGTGACCTTTTGGGAAAAGGATTCATTCGGAGGAGTGTATCCGAATGGGGTGCATTAGTCGTATTTACAGCCAAGGTAGATGGCTCATTGAGATTGTGTGTGGACTATCGTGAGCTGAACAAGGTGACTAAGAAGAATAAGTATTCGTTGCCAAGGATTGATGACTTGTTCGATCAGCTTCACAAAGCCAAAGTGTTTTCTCAAATGGATTTGGCAACGGAATTTCACTAGTTGAGGGTGGCAAAGGATAGTGTTCCAATGACTGCTTTTAGGACACCATCAGGTTTCTTCGAATGGTTGGTGACGCCATTCGAGTTGACTAACGCGCCAGCGTATTTTGTGGATCTTATGAATATGGTCTTCAGAGATCAGTTGAATAAGTTCGTACTTGTGTTCGTGTATGACATTTTGGTATATTCACGGAATGAGGAAGAGCACAAGACGCACTTGAGGATCGTGTTGGAAATCTTGCAAAAGCTTCAGCTAAGAGCCAAATTTTCAAAGTGTCACTTCTGGAAGAGTGAAGTGGGGTTCTAAGTTCATGTAGTTTCTGGTAGTGGGATAGCAGTTAACCCCGATAAAGTGACAGCAATCCAGGACTGGGATAGACCTAAGAATGTGACATATGTAAGAAGTTTCCTTGGGTTGGCTGGTTATTACCGACGGTCTATCAAGGATTTCACCATGGTAGCTGCACCATTAACAGGATTGACGAAGAAACCAAGTGTTCACATGGGATGCAAGGTGTGAGCAAGCATTTGGAATCCTAAAGGAGAGACTAATGAGTGCTCCAGTGTTGACCATTCCAAGTGGGAATGAGGAGATGGTGGTATGCACCGATGCATGTGGCACCGTGCTTGGAGCAGTGCTAATGCAGAAGGATAAGGTTGTGGCCTACATGAGTCGACAGCTGAAGCCGCATGAAAGAAATTACCCAACTTAAGATTTGGAGTTGGCGGCGATTGTGTTTGCCTTGAAAATGTGGAGACATTACCTATTGGGAGTTCGATTCGAGTTGTTTATGGATCACAAGTCATTGAAGTATCTTTTCTCCCAAAAGGATTTGAATCTTCGGCAGCAAAGATGGTTAGAGTTTCTGACATCATATGATTTCGGTATAGCCTATACTCCTGTAAAAGGCAACGCAGCAGCAGATGTGTTGAGTCAAAGACGCACAAGTTTGGGAGCGATGTTTTCAGAATGGAAGAGCCTCAAGTATTTGGCAAGGTTCGAATTTCCGGCCACGATGCGAGTTGGAACCTGAAATGTTGGCAAGCTTATCGATAAGACCTACTCTTGTCGAAAGAATTGGCGAGGCTCGAAAGCGAGATGTAAAGCTTGTCGAGCTTATCCATAAACTGGAATCATAAGATAAAGAGTTCGAAGTTGATCGAGAAGGTTGGCTTTGAAAGCAAGCACGATTAGTTGTTCCTGATATTGATGGATTGAGAGATGAGGTTTTGAGAGACTGTCATCACTCAAGTTGACGATTCATCCCGGTGGTAATAAGATGTATCAGGACATGAAGCGAGTCTACTATTGGGAAGGGATGAAGCGGGATATTGGGAAGTTTATTTCCAAGTGCATGAACTGTCAGTTTGTGAAAGCTGAACAAAAGAAGCCGAGTGATTTGCTTCAGCCATTGGAAGTTCCTGTGTGGAAGTGAGAGAAAGTATCGATGGATTTTATCGTTGGACTACCTAGAACCAGGGTAGGAAACAAAGGGATTTGAGTCATCGTGAATCGCTTGATCAAAAGTGCAAGGTCCATTCCTGTGAAATTGACTAGGACGTCATCGAAATTGGCCGAACTTTATGTGAAATGGAAAGTTCGATTCCATGGTATCCCAAAGAGAATAGTAAGTGATCGAGATCCCTTATTCACGAGTGGACTTTGGAAGAGTCTACAAGAAGCTTTGGGAACTGAGTTGTGTTTAAGTACGGCTTAACATCCCCAAACTGATGGCCAACCCGAAAGGGTTAATCGAGTTTTGGAAGATCTTCTGAGGGCTTGTGTGTTAGATTTCGGAGGATCATGGGAAGAACATTCGCATCTAGTTGAGTTTGCATATAATAATAGCTATCAGTCTAGCATTAGGATGGCATGTTATGAGCCGTTGTATGGGAGGCCGTGTACTTCTTCAACTTGTTGGCTAGAAACTAGAGATAAGTCGGTACATAGGCCAAAGATGATTAGAGAGACCTCGGATTACACACAAGTTTGGGAGCGATGTTTTCAGAATGGAAGAGCCTCGAGTATTTGGCAAGGTTCGAATTCAGGCCACGATGCGAGTTGGAACCTGAAATGTTGGCAAGCTTATCGATAAGACCTACTCTTATCGAAAGAATTGACAAGGGCCAAAAGCGAGATGTAAAGCTTGTCGAGCTTATCCATAAACCGGAACCATAAAATAAAGAGTTCGAAGTTGATCGAGAAGGTTGGCTTTGAAAGTAAGGACGATTAGTTGTTCCTGATATTGATGGATTGAGAGATGAGGTTTTGAGAGAATGTCATCACTCGAAGTTGATGATTCATTCCAGTTGTAATAAGATGTATCAAGACATGAAGCGAGTCTACTACTGGGAAGGGATGAAGCGGGATATTGGGAAGTTTATTTCCAAGTGCACGAACTGTCAGTTGGTGAAAGCTGAACAAAAGAAGCCGAGTGGTTTGCTTCAACCATTGGAAGTTCCTACGTGGAAGTGAGTGAAAGTATCGATGGACTACCTAGAACCAGGGTAGGAAACGAAGGGATTTGGGTCATCGTGAATTGCTTGACCAAAAGTGCAAGGTTCATTCCTGTCAAGTCGACTAGGACGACATCAAAATTGGCTGAACTTTATGTGAAATGGAAAGTTCGATTCCATGGTATCCCAAAGAGAATAGTAAGTGATCGAGATCCCTTATTCACGAGTGGACTTTGGAAGAGTCTACAAGAAGCTTAGGGAACTGAGTTGTGTTTAAGCACGGCTTGACATCCCCAAACTGATGGCCAAGACGAAAGGGTTAATCGAGCTTTGGAAGATCTTCTAAAGGCTTGTGTGTTAGCTTTCGGAAGATCCTGGTGTAACGAACATGGATTTTCGACCCCGAAAATCGACACAAATACACCATGTCGAACATTCAAGCATCGAAAACACTAGAAAGTATTTAGAAAGAAGTTAGAGGGTGAGATAAGAAAGAAAGAAAGTTAGAACAGAAAAATAAGAATAACAACACAACACCATTAGAGTCTCACATCGTAGTGGAAAATAATAATATAGAATTAAACTTTATTGAGAACTTAAAATAATACTTATAAAATCATAGTACATCAATACATCTGGACAATTATAATAGTTTGTCCTCATATAACACACAGCGGAATAATAACGGTATAACATCATAAGTTTGAACTCCTTCAGCTCGTCTCGGGATTCCACAGCATCCGATAACCTATACCTGTACATCCCGGTCTAACCCGAGCATTTACAAACACCGAGTCAGTCTGGTGAACCAGAGTGAGAAAAACTCGCAAAGTTTAAGGGGGATCATCCAACTTGGTTTTAAAGTTCAAAATTCTTTTGAAAGAAAAGGATAATCGTAAGACCAAATCCACACATAAATACGGATGGTTTTTAACTTACGATAACCCAAAACAGTTTTGAAAACAATATTATTCTAATATTATAATAGTGTCTAAATACAAATAAATAAAATCTAGCAGAACGCTTGCATCTCACGCTCCACGTATATAGTATACAAACAAAACTGCGGGCGCTTATTGGAGATTGGATTCCGACTATGATAAGGTATAGAGCCACCTGCCGATGGTGTATCTCTAGAGGCAAATACACTAGGTTCAACAGGAACGTCATGCAACCCGGCCCACACATGATCTACCACTCATTTCGCTTGAGTGTATCGAATGTATATCACCAACGGTTGGGAGCTACCCACCGTTTCCCAAAAAATGACAGCATCGATAGATTAAAGAAGCAAAAGGAATTTCTCTAGATAGGTGATTATACACCCTAATGGGTGCGACCCACATAGCCATGCTGCCTACCTGATTTTTGTCATTTCCCGGTTGATAAGGCTTGAGGTTATAAACGACTTTTGGAACATCTAGCCACCATTCACATCGCCATACAAGTCACCCAGGAACAAGATGAACCGAAGGCACCCTCCTACCACATTCTAGGAATCACCCTATAGATCAGTAGCGAGTAGTCCTTGCAATCCGTAAATTTCAACCATGACAGAATCACAGTTTATCTCTAGGGATCAGCCAGAGATTGTAAGTAACTCTTCCGTTTTATGAAGATCTACGGTCTTCAATTGCTCCATCTTGATCAGCATCTTCGACGTATTCGTATTTATTGGTCGGAATGGTTTTCGAATATAAATTCGATCCCGGTCTTTCCATATCAACTGCGCATTGGCATGATTTTGATAGTCGGTGATTTAACTATCAAAACAAATAACCATAAAAATAAAATAGATCCTTTGGTTTATTACACAGCGTCACTTGGCCAAAAGAATATATCAGTTTTAATATATTAATATTCTCAAATCCTTTCTATTTTAATATTTAGAAAAAAACATACCTTAAAATCAATATCCCTTTCCCGTTAACTACTATTTCAAACCGTTTGTTACAACGTTACTTATTATTTAAGATTGGGAAACCAATTCAATTTATCATTTCAAACAATCGTTATGATATCTCCTTTGTTTCGTTATTCGAACACCATAATAGTCACTTTTCCTTTCATATTAAACTCATCCAAAATCCCGTCTCCTTATTTTGAAAATATCGTTATATTTTCACCAATCTCCTTTTTATTTCTTTTATTGCGGGAATATCACTTCATTTTCTCAAGCCTCTTTTGTAATCCCTTTTATTTCTTGAATCCCATATATTCTCAAATTCTTCAAATAACGTTACATCATTATTCCTCACAATAAATTACTTCAAACATCTCCACTATTACAACTAATATCATCTTTCGATAATCCCGAAGTCATTCAAGTTGGGGTATTTTAATTACCTCTCAGTCCTTGATCAACAACATTCTTATCTTAAGATAAATATGAATTGTAATTCAAAAGCCCATATTTATTCTAATACCAACCATTACCATTCCACTACTTTATTTAACATACGGTTTTATAACCCTCCTTACTTTTGAAATCTCCTTTTTAAATATATTATTATTACTAAATTTATTGATTTAGTAACTAATTAATAAAACATTAACTTTTAACGCCTTTAAATTTTCTGTTTCATTATCTGGACTTTTATTACAAATCCCATTACTCGGTCTTTTACCCAATTCCATTACGAGAATCCTTTTTCTACTCCTTTCATTCATTCCCTCGGGTAAATCTAATTTCAAATCTCAAACATTTCACTCAATGCCATTATTAAATAACATTAATTTAAAATTAACACTTTAACTTCCTATCTATTTTTACAAACCCATTTATACAATTTTAGTTTAATATAAAAACCCTTTCCATCTCGATTTCCTTTATTTAATTCAAAACATTAATTTTAAGCTTATCGCCTTCGCTTAAAATCCCTTATAACTTAATTTACCAAGCTTGGTTTAAATATGAACCCGTTCATCAACTCACTTTTTAAATTTTATTTCATTACCACTTCAATTCCTTACTTGAATGAACTTCATTTAAGAAAATGATTTCTTATGTTATTATAATTAAAAATTATAATTTACTTCACAATTAACTAGAATTAATATTAAATTCCTTTTTTAAAATCTTATCAAGTTAAACAACTATCCATTATATTATTTTAGATTAATCGGCACAAACTAATTTAATTTAATAAACAATTTCCAGTAAAAATCGTTGACTTAGCCAATTCTAAAACATGATTAACTCGTTGATCAACTCTAACTCGTCATTCCATAATATTATTAATTTAAATAATCCTATTTACTTCGATTATTATAAAATAAATAACAATCAATTTAATAAATTCCCATTTTAATTGTTACTTAAAAATAATTAATTTAAGTTATAAATTGTTACATTAATTCTTGCTCTCTTGCTTATCCATCTTAGTAATATAAAAATTAGCTTTATGAATTATTTACTAATTACGATGAAGCACGTGCTTTTCACATGGAAGATTTCGGTACGAAAATAATATATATATATAAGTGGTTGGTTTATTTCTCTTTTTATTTTATTTTTATAAACTTCATTTAAAATAATACATTTCAGAATATATATATTCAGTTATAAAATAAATTTCATAACTTTATTTCAATCGATTCACCTGACGGTAAACCAATCTTTATAAAACACTTTGTATTTTGGCCATCTGCTATAAATTCCTAAACCAATATCACCCATTGGTTAATAAACAAACAAAACGTTGAACTCATATTCAATGATCAATAATCGAATCAATAACCCAGTCATATTAGTTAAACAGTTGATGTAATGATCATATGCAAATTATTAATCAGTTCAACTGATAGTGGTCAATCAATAACAATAATTCAAGCATTCAATTTAATTTAAATACGTTTATATTATTATAAACGTAACCAACAAGGTAAGTTACCTTGTTTGGAAATCATCATTAAAAATAACGATGTTATTTCATTTAAATTAAACAACCGTTTAATTTAAATAGCAGATATAAAATATTTAACAACCAACCAAACAATTATTAAATCGACCAACAGTTAGCAACCATAGCATGCAAACATTAAAACCCGACTTATAATCATTATAAGTGGGAGAACTGAGTGAGTTTTACTCACCTTGTTTAATTTCTGCCGTTGAACATATTGTTTTAATAAAATTAAACATGCGTTTAATTTTATTAAAGATCCGGGTAGCTTCCAGTGCTGACCAAATCTGCATAGTCATGTTGTGCTCGTAGATACAGTTTTGATGCTCCTGGTTTTATTCAATCCTGCTATTGAACGAACAAGTTATCGATCATACATTATATGAGTTAACTAAATTAATTAACTATCAAATTATATATATATATATTAGTTACCCTAATTAAAAGTAAATTTAAGTAATTTCTCAGTTTCGTTAAATTAACTTGATCATGCATGTGGATATAAATTTGGCATGCTCTTAATGATTTGGTATATAAATAAATCTTCTCACCTGTTATACGTTGCACCATTATTTTCTTCTTGCTTCGTTAACTTCCGCATAGCATTCCTCTTTTGTTTTTCCTCTTCTTGTCAAAACATATGTGCTGCCCAAAGGTAACTTCCCACCGTTCACTGATTAGCAGCTAGACTCCAGCGCCGGCCCTTTAGCTGGGCAACCTGGGCAACAGCCCAGGGCCCAAATTTTGAAGGAGCACTTTTTTTTTCTATTATCCATTTCGCGTTTTCCAAGTCCACATGTGAAGAAACCCCAACTCAATTTACAATTTCACGCATCGGGAATCAACTCTGAGCAGAAGCCGAAGTGTCTACGCGATTTTCAAATTTCAATCTTTAATTTCCAAAGCAACTGCTCGATTTAATGGAGAAAACGTTCTTCTCTATCGCCTCTTTTGATTCAGACTTCTTCCTCTTCTCTAATTTTATCAATCGCAAAATCTATAAAGCCCTGAGAATGAAATTTCACAACTTATCAGCACTGCTAAATTCAAATCAAATTCGGATTCCTTTGGATTTCAGATTCAATCTCAAGGTATGCTTTAACCTTATTGTGTTTACTGTGTGTTTTTTTTTAAAATGGCCGTAGGAAAATTTTAAAGTTTAAAATGCCTAAAAAAGATAATGTTTGTTTCCAGCAAACCATGTCCTATCAGTTCTGATGCAATCTTGCGAACCCAAAGCACCTGCTGCTTGAATATTATTTGTTGTTGTATTTTCAGGTTTGTTTAGCTTTAGTATTTTTATCTACAGCTTTTTAATTGGGACTTAATGTTGATCATTTTTATTTGATTTAAGAAAAAAAATCAAAGAATAACATTTTAATCTTGTTTACCAACTGCAGTTTTTTGAGATTAATACTCATTTGTTGGATGGAAGAATGATGTCATGATGAGATGCGATTATTTGAAGAATGAACAAGAACTCATGAATCAGGTTGTATTGCTCTGATTATTATTTTTTACTGTTTTTAAAGCTTTATCTAGTAGTTAGTACCATCTTGAAACAATTATCTGGATCTCAAAAAAGAAAAAAGGACAAAGACAGGAACTTATAACTTATAATAATGATCAGAAAGTTGTAAGTTTGATGTTTTCAGAGATATAATGAACAAATTCATTAGCTTTTAAAAAAATCGTTGTTATGTTTGATTTATGTGTTCATTATTGTTTTGAAGTGTTATTTGCATTCGAAAGAAAGGCCCCAAACTTGAGTTTTGTCCATGGCCCAAAATGACATAGGACCGGCCCTGCTGGACTCCTTCCCATATTTAAAGTCTACCTTCCCTTTCCTTTTTTTTACAACTACGTTCTGTCCTCCCCCTTATTTGTTTCTTCGCATTTTAGATTTGATCCCATCTGCTACTATTCAACCCTGCTTCCCCGCCTACTTACGTTCATTCCAGCCAAATTTCCGCCCATCTCCTTTTCATTTTTTTAATTGAATGGTACCGTCCCAAAGCCCTCCTAAATCGCTCTGGCCCAGTACCCCAACCCATACACATCTGGAATAGTGCCTTGTCTTCTCCAAGCTTGCTGAAGCTTCCTTCCTCTCGGTATCAACCCGTACATGCACAAACAATATTACCCAAACCACCACAACCTTCAAACAAATGACACCGGAAGACCTCACTTCTCAAGCGGAATTCACCGACACCCTCATCAATCCCTCCGGTGGTCCCGTTCTCTGACCGATGGTGGTTGCTCCCTCTCCAGGTCCGACAACAATTACCACGGATTTTGGCAAAAATATACACATGCGTGTGCCTTCCTCCCCTGATCTTCATTCCACTATCAAATTTGTATATTTCTCTATATATTGCTAGAAAAATGGAACCCTAGGCTGGAACTTCCTATGTCAATAGCCGTGAATTAGAAATCAAAAGTGGCGGGCTTGTACAGTTTGATTTTAGGAGCTTGTTGAAACTCATATCGGCATTGTAGAGGGTTACAGTTGGATCGAAATATTTTTCTTAAGGTTCGGCTTCCATTATTTTTGCTTACTGTCCGAAGAAAGTAAACCCTTATTATAGCTTAAGGAACCTTGCAACGCACGGATGTAGTGCCTTGGCAGTGAAGGAATTCAACAGCGTGGTTATCACGCATGGATTGATTGGCCTGTAGTTGGGTAGAATAGGGGGAAGACTCGCACTGTCCTTTCTTTTCCTTAGCTGTACTCTCTTCTTTTCGTAGCTGTGGCAGTATATATGTATAAATAAAGTAACAGACTTTAATATGTGGAGGTGTTATATAATAGAGTATGCATTGAAAGGTTTTTCAGCGGAAAGTGTGATTTATTTACAAAAATCATTTCTGCTAACAGTATATAATAATATTATATCGATATTGTGAATCATAAATAATAATAAGCAAATAAATGGAAATTTTGAACGATGGTTATGTTAATGTTGCCAAAAGAAGAGTAATACTGAAGAACAATTTAGTGGTATGTTGTCTACTATTAAATTCCCAATTTTCGAAACAATTATTATGTCAGACTAATGAAATTTTCAGTGAGCTTAAGGGTTAGGCTTAATATTTTGTATTGTTGTTCCTATTGCATTTTTCCTTAACAAATAATTCGAGTCATCAATCTGGGTTAAAATGAGCTGACTCAAGGCTTCACAATGGCTTTGAACCACCTTTAGGTTACATATGTTTATGATTGGATGGTTTCTGAAACTAAGATAAGGAAGATGGTAACATCTCCTTTGGCCATCGTAAGGAAAAAAGAAATCAAAGATACAGGAATGTGATGAGGAAATGGTGAAGTCATATGCCTTGTTTATAAGAATAGTGCTGCACATAACAAAAGTGCAGTCGAACTTGTTTAAGATAATGAGATTACTCTAATGCACCAGTTCTTAGCAGAAATAATTTAATAAAATAAATCAATTACTATTATCGAATTTTCTAAATAATAAAATATATCACTTCAAATTAAACCAATACGAAATAATAATTCAACATTAATATTTTTAAGTTAAACGATATTCAAATTAATAAAAGAATCCTTTTATAATTATTAAATAACATTATCGTTTATAATCGAAATCCATAGCGATTATTTTAAAATTTGATTTGAACATAACTTACAATATATTATCTGAAATTTTGATTTTTCTCCTTCGTTAGAAAATTATAACCAATATGATCCCAACGTTTCTTGTTTCACAGAATTTCGACTTAAAACGAATTCAATATACTCAATTGAAGTTCAAAACTCAATATTACAAACTACCGCGCCATTTCGAGTTTGTTTTAAATTAAATATAAAATTTAAACATTCAATCGCCATTTAATTAATGAATTCAATATTAATAATCCGTTAATATTTCAAATTTAATATTAAAACCATTTTAAATATTCAAATTCAAATCGCAGAAAAATCCGGGTCGTTACATTCTTCCCCCCTAAAATAATTTTTGTCCTCGAAATTGCTAACTAAGAAGAATGCCCCAAATCCTGTTATTTCCAAAAATAATTATGTTCAAATATTATTAAACTAATTTTTATGTCTTAAAATTTTTTCTAAAAATTTTCTAACACTTCCTCTGTATTGTTCGATCCAAACAACTACAACTGCCTCTACGGGCCTCATATTGATCAAAAGAAAACAAATCCAAGCGGCTACCCAACTCAGGGGTTTTCAAACCAATCACCCAATCAATCTAATTAAGGTTTACCTATTTATCGGGCAATCAATAATCTAATCATTAGGCAAATCAACTAACAGCTCTTCCTCCTTTCAACCTGGACTTAATCTCAATATCCAATGCCAATAACAGATATGGGGTTAAATCATTTCAGTTTTATTTCATATTTGATTTAATTCAAATTAATTATACTCAAGTTTCAATTCATTCAACTATTGATGAATTCAACCAATTTATAATCCAATAAACAACCACTCAACACACCAAACTCATTCATATTAACTTATTTTTAAGTTAACTTCTGATTTATTTAATCAGTTATTTAAATTCTTATTCACAACCTTTATATTTTAGATTATCTTCTGGTTTTATTAAACCATTCGATTCCACTTTGAATTTCCATTCAAAACAACCAACAAACCAATATTAATAATGAAATGATTTCTTTTATATATAAAAATACAGTTTGGGTAAAATATTTCATTTTCCCCCTTTACAAAATAATATTGTATCAAACGATAGTTCAACTTGAACCAATCAAACAGCACAATACAAAACATTTGTATATATAAAATATACAAATGCGCTCTCTCGTATATATACACTCAACTCGATCTAGGGTATTACTAACCCAACCTCTATCGAGTCACGCCACAGAGCCAACGTTATTCCTAATCCATTGCTCTGATACCACTGTAACGAACATGGATTTTCGACCTTGAAAATCGACATAAATACACCATGTCGAACATTCAAGCATTGAAAACACAGGAACGTTATTAGAAAGAAGTTAGAGGGTGAGATAAGAAAGAAAGAAAGTTAGAATAGAAGAATAAGAATAACAACACAACACCATTAGAATCTCACATCGTAGTGGAACAAAATAATATAGAATTAAACTTTATTGAGAACTTAAAATAATACTTACAACATCAGAGTACATCAGTACATCTAGACAATTATAATAGTTTGTCCCCATATAACCCACATCGGAATAATAACGGTATAACATCATATGTTTGAACTCCTTCAGATCGTCTTTGGATTCCACAACATCCGATAACCTGTACCTGTACATCCCGGTCTAACCCGAGCATTTACAAACACCGGGTCAGTCTGGTGGACCAGAGTAAGAAAAACTCACAAAGTTTAAGGGGGATCATCCAACTTGATTTTAAAGTTTAAAATCCTTTTGAAAGAAAAGTATAATCATAAGACCAAATCCACACTTAAATACGGACGGTTTTTACCTTACGATAACCCAAATCAGTTTTGAAAACAATATTATTCTGATATTATAATAATGTCTAAATACAAATAAACAAAATCTAGCAGAACACTTGCATCTCACGCTCCACGTATATAGTATACAAACAAAACCGCGGGCGCTTATTGGAGATTGGATTCCGACCATGACAAGGTATGGAACCACCTACCGATAGTGTATCTCTAGAGGCGAATACACTGGGTTCAACAAGAACGCCATGCAACCCGGCCCACATGACCGACCACTCATTTCGCTTGCGTGTATCGAATGAATATCACCAATGGTTGGGAGCTACCCACTGTTTCCCAAAAATGGACAGCATCGATAGATTAAAGAAGCAAAAGGAATTTCTCTAGATAAGTGATTATACACCCTAATGAGTGCGACCCACATAGCCACGCTGCCTGCCCGATTTTTGTCATTTCCCGGTTGTTGAGGTTTGAGGTTATAAACGACTTTTGGAACATCTGGCCTCCATTCACATCGCCCATACAAGTCACCCAGGAACAGGATGAACCGAAGGCACCCTCCTACTACATCCTAGGAATCACCCTATAGATCAGTAGCGAGTAGTCCTTGTAATCCGTAAATTTCAACCACGATAGAATCACAGTTTATCTCTAGGGATCAGCCAGAGATTGTAAGTAGCTCTCCCATTTTAATAAGATCTACGTTCTTCAATTGCTCCATCTCGATCAGCATCTTTGACGTATTCGTATTTATTGGTCGGAATGGTTTTCAAATAAAAATTCGATCCCGGTCTTTCCGTACCAACTGCGCATTGGCATGATTTAGATAATCGGTTATTTAACTATCAAAATAAACAACCATAAAAATAAAATAGATCCATTGGTTTATTACACAGCGTCACTTGGCCAAAATAATATATCAGTTTTAATAAATTGATATTCTCAAATCCTTTTTATTTTAATATTTAGAAAAATATATATCTTAAAATCAATATCCCTTTCCCGTTAAATACTATTTCAAACCGTTTATTACAACGTTACTTATTATTTAAGATTGGGAAACCAATTCAATTTATCATTTCAAACAATCATTACAATATCTCATTTGTTTCGTTATTCGAACACCATAATCACCACTTTCCCTTTCATAATAAACTCATCCTAAATCCCGTCTCCTTATTTTGAAAATATCGTTATATTAACACCAATCTCCTTTTTATTTCTTTTATTGCGGGAATATCACTT
Source organism: Allium sativum (assembly GCA_030737875.1). Classification (NCBI taxonomy): domain Eukaryota; kingdom Viridiplantae; phylum Streptophyta; class Magnoliopsida; order Asparagales; family Amaryllidaceae; genus Allium; species Allium sativum. Next base: position 44,827,701 of record CM060919.1, on the reverse strand, counting down.
TATTTTCTCAAGCCTCTTTTGTAATTCCTTTTATTTCTAGAATCCCATATATTCTCAAATTCTTCAAATAACGTTACATCACTATTCCTCACAATAAATTACTTTGAACATCTCCAATATTACAACTAATATCATCTTTCGATAATCCTGAAGTCATTCAAGTTGGGGTATTATAATTACCTCTCAGACCTTGATCAACAACATTCTTATCTTAAGATAAATATGAGTTGTAATTCAAAAACCCATATTTATTCTAATACCAACCATTACCATTCCACTATTTTATTTAACATTTGGTTTTATAACCCTCCTTACTTTTGAAATCTCCTTTTTAAATATATTATTATTACTAAATTTATTGATTTAGTAACTGATTAATAAAACATTAACTTTTAACGTATTTAAATTATATGTTTCATTATCTGGATTTTTATTACAAATCCCATTACTTGATATTTTACCCAATTCCATTACGAGAATCCTTTTTCTACCCCTTTCATTCATTCCCTCTGGTAAATCTAATTTCAAATCTCAACCATTTCACTCAATGGCATTATTAAATAATGTTAATTTAAAATTAACACTATATCTTCCCATCTCTTTTTATAAACCCATTTATACAATTTTGGTTTAATATAAAAACCCTTTCCATCTCGATTTCCTTTACTTAATTCAAAACATTTATTTTAAGCTTATCGCCTTCGCTGAAAATCCCTTATAACTTAATTTACCAAACTCGGTTTAAATATAAACCCGATCATCAACTCACTTTTTAATTTTTATCTCATTACCACTTCAATTCCTTACCTGAATGAACTTCATTTAAGAAAATGATTTCTTATATTATTACAATTAAAAATTATAATTTACTTCACAGTTAACTGGAATTAATATTAAATTCCCTTTTTAATATCTTTTTAAGTTAAACAACTATCCATTAAATTATTTAGATTAATCGGCACAAACTAAATTAATTTAATAATCAATTTCCAGTAAAAACAGTTGACTTAGTAAACTCTAAAACATGATTTACTCGTTGATCAACTCTAACTCATCTTTCCATAATATAATTAATTTAAATAATACCATTTACTTCGATTATTATAAAATAAATAATAATCGATTTAATAAATTCCCATTTTAATTATTACTTAAAAATAATTAATTTCAGTTATAAATTGTTACAATAATTCTTGCTCACTTGCTTATTCTTCTTAGTAATATAAGAATTAGCTTTATAAATTGTTTACTAATTACGATGAAGCACGTGCTTTGCACACGGAAAATTTGGTACAAAAATAATATATATATATATATATAAGTGGTTGGTTTATTTCTCTTTTTATTTTATTTTTATAAACTTCACTTAAAATAATACATTTAAGAATATATATATATTCAGTTATAAAATAAATTTCATAACTTTATTTCTATCGATTCACCTGACGGTAAATTAATCTTTATAAAACACTTTGTATTTTGGCCATCTGCTATAAATTCCTCAACCAATATCACCCATTGGTTAATAAACAAACAAAACGCTGAATTCATATTCAATGATCAATAATCGAATCAATAACCTAATCATATTGGTTAAACAGCTCACGTAATGATCATATGCAGATGATTAATCAATTCAACTGATAGTGGTCAATCAATAACAATAATTCAAGCATTCAATTTAATTTAAATACGTTTATATTATTATAAACGTAACCAACAAGGTAAGTTACCTTGTTTGGAAATCATCGTTAAAAATAACGATGTTATTTCATTTAATTAAACAACCGTTTAATTTAAATAATAGATATAAAATATTTAACAACCATCCAAACAATTATTAAATAGACCAAAAGTTAGCAACCATAGAATGCAAACATTAAAACCCAACTTATAATAATTATAACTGGGAGAACTGAGTGAGTTTTACTCACCTTGTTTAATTTCTGCAATTGAACATATTGTTTTAATAAAATTAAACATGCGTTTAATTTTATTAAAGATCCGGGTAGCTTCCAGTGCTGACCAAATCTGCACAGTCATGTTGTGCTCGTACATGCAGTTCTGATGCTCCTGGTTTTCTTCAATCCTGCTATCAAACGAACAAGTTATCGATCATACATTATATGAGTTAACTAAATTAATTAACTATCAAAATATATATATATATATATATATTAATTACCCTAATTAAAAGTAAATTTAAGTAATTTCTCAGTTTCGTTAAATTAACTTGATCATGCATGTGGAAATAAATTTGGCACGCTCTTAATGATTTGGTATATAAATCAATCTTCTCACCTGTTATACGTTGCACCATTATTTTCTTCTTGCTTTGTTAACTTCCGCATAGCATTCCTCTTCTGTTTATCCTCTTCTTGTCAAAACATATGCGCTGCCCAAAAGTAACTTCCCATAGTTCAACGATTAGCAGCTGGACTACTTCCCACATTTAACGTCAACCTTCCCTTTCTTTTTTTTTACAACTGCATTCTGCCCTCCCCCTCATTTGTTTCTTCGTGTTTTAGTTTTGATCCCATCTGCTACTATTCAACCCTATTTTCCCACCTACTTACGTTCGTTCCAACCAAATTTATGCCCATCTCCTTTCCATTTTTTTTAATTGAATGGTATCGGCCCAAAGCCGACCTAAATCGCTCTGGCCCAGTACCCCAACCCATACCCATCTGGAATAGTGCTTTGTCTTCTCCAAGCTTGCTGGAGCTTCCTTCCTCCCAGTATCAACTCGTACATGCACAAACGATATTACCCAAACCACCACAACCTTCAAACAAATGACACCGGAAGACCTCACTTCTCAAGCGGAACTCACCGACACCCTCATCAATCCCTCCGGTGGTCCCGTTCTCCGACCGATGGCGGTTCCTCCCTCTCCAGGTGCGACAACAATTACCACGGATTTTGGCAAAAATATATACATGCGTGTGCCTTCCTCCCCTGATCTTCATTCCACTATCGAATTTGTATATTTCTCTATATATTGCGAGAAAAATGGATCCCTAGGCTGGAACTTCCAACGTCAATAGCCATGAATTGGAAATCAAAAATGGCGGGCTTGTACAGTTTGATTTTAGGGGCTTGTTGAAACACATTTCAGGATTTTAGAGGGTTACAGTTGGATCGAAATATTTTTCTTAAGGTTCGACTTCCATTATTTTTGCTTACTGTCAGAAGAAAGTAAACCCTTATTTATAGCTTAAGGAACCTTACCACGCACGGATGTAGTGCCTTGGCAGTGAAGGAATTCAACAGCGTGGTTATCACGCATGGAATGATAAGCTTGTAGTTGGGTAGAATAAGGGGAAGACTCGCTGTAACACCCCACCTCTGCCAGGGTGGCTCTTGCAAGCAACTCTGACTTTGGTGGGGCGTTTTTTTTAAACAAGGTAAACATGCATAATGATATAGCAAGGCAGGACATGACATATATATATGTAAATAAACAGAGTAAGTAGATAAAACAGCGGAAGATTTTTAAACCATTTCAAAACACAAGTCTGGTACATCAAAATATCAATTTCCCAAAATTACAAGTCTAGATAAATACATCATCTGATAAACTGAAATACATAAGTACTATCCCCAAATAAGAGTGATAAACCATAGCGGCTCAAGTCCAAAGCATACTTGAGCTATCCAAGGAAGCAGCTAAAATCCAAGCTAGGCTCCTGTATTCCCTCCCTGAGAACCTGGGGGGGGGGGAAACGGAAGAAAAGAGGCGAAAGAAAACAGGTCAGTCAAAAAGACTGAGTAAGCCCTGCTACGATCAGTCTATAAACTAATAAAGTTAACATCATGATGGAAACTGAGATGATCATAAATCACAACATACTGGCATGATAAATCAACTACAAGATAGATAGAGGTGTCATCGCATAAAACAAGGTTAAGTTTTTGCACCACGGTGTACTAGCAAACCAACATAACAGGTATTGATCCCTTGGCCCAAGCTTTCAACCCAATAACATGAAGTGACCTTAATATAAGGTCCAGCCCAACGGTCTAGTCGATCGGCTCCCTATAAACCTAACACGTCACGTGTTGGTGTCCACATGGCCCACATATGGTTGTAGTTAGTCTGTGCTGGGTCCACCTTTGGGTGTATCAAGCCCTCGGGTGTCAACCCCGGACACTTAAGCAATAATGCACAGCCCTAACCTACTGGTACCCGTGCCTCGAGTTTGTCCAACACCGGACTACGTGCACGTCCGTAGCCCGCCTGAACCCGCACCGCTGTACCACTCAGCCATCGTCCTTTGGTCGCTTACATCCGTCCAGTAATCGTGCCCCGCCCTAGCCTAGTCCTCTAGGGTTGTGATGATACCGAACTGGGATTACTGCCGGAACAGACCCGCTGCTAGGGTTTTCTAAGAGGGTTAAGTGCAATTTAACCCTTCACTAATCATGGATTAAATTGGTTAAGTGTAACTTAACCCCATTCTAATCCCTCGAACTCCCAAATGGATTAAATTGGTTAAGTATTAGTGGACCCTGACTTAACCCTAATCATGAGGCATTAATTAATTTAATGCACCTTAACCTCTCACATTAGACCTTGTTGTGGTTACTAGTTAGGCCGGGCGGGTCCGGGTAGGTTTACACCACAACTCAGGCTAACCTCGGGTTTTGGCACCACATGACCAACTTCTCACATTGGGTCCTATTGTTTGTAGCCACTAGTTAAGCCGGTCGGTTCCGGGTAGGATTACGCTACAAACTCAACCCAACCTCGAGTTGGCCACACTCATGTTTTCTAAGTGTCATGTTCACTTTATTTTCAAACCATCATTACAAGTCAACAAATGCTTGGGTAGACCTAACTTAATAGGTAAATTCCCAAGGGGTAGACCTAACTTAATAGGTAAATTCCCAATCTTATATTTTCATGTATTCTAAGTTTACCCAAACCCCCAACGTCATTCTATCGCTTACATATTCGTAATAACGCATAAAGGATAGGAAGAGGGAACTTGGCACAACATACATGATGAACTTGCTTATCACAACAAACATGCATAACATGTTAGACTTACATAACTTAGCATAGTGAACTTGCATATTACCATAAACATGCATAACATATTAAACTTGCATAACTTAGCATAGTGAACTTGCATATTACCATAAACATGCATAACATGTTAAACTTGCATAACTTAGCATAGTGAACTTGCATATTACCATAAACATGCATAACATGTTAAACTTGCATAACTTAGCATAGTGAACTTGCATAAACATGCATAACTTGTCAAACATGCACAACTTGTCATTTTAAACTTGCATAACTTGTCAAACATGCACAACTTGTCATTTTAAACTTGCATAACGTGTCAAACATGCACAACTTGTCATTTTAAACTTGCATAAGCATGCATAACTTGTCAAACATGCACAATATGGCAAAATGAACTTGCATAAACATACATAACTCATTTAACTTGCAAATCATGGCTTAGCAAACTTGCATAAACATGCATAACTCATTTAACTTGCAAATCATGGCTTAGTAAACTTGCATAAACATGCATAACTCAATAAACTTGCAAATCATGGCTTAGCAAACTTGCATAAACATGCATAACTCAATAAACTTGCAAATCATGGCTTAGCAAACTTGCATAAACATGCATAACTCAATAAACTTGCAAATCATGGATTAGCAAACTTGCATAAACATGCATAACTCAATAAACTTGCAAATCAAATTAACTTTAGAGTTTCTAAAATGAAGGTAAGAGGGCTTACAAATATTATGAAGACACAAATCTCCTAATAAAGATTGAGAAGCCCTTTTTATGCAAGCATAAAACCCCAAAACAAAGCTCCAATAAGAAAACACCCAAAAACACTAGCTTAGCAAATAAAACTTGCAACTTGTTGGTGTATGCGAGCTAATGATCATTCATACAACTTAGAAATGCTTGTATGAACATCATAACCTTCATAGGAATTATTAATGAAGAGATTGGAGGCTAGGGTTTTTAGGTGGAGGCCATGAGAGTTTGGATTTTGGCATAGTTTTGTTGCTAGAATGAATAATGAGTGATTTAGGGTAGGATTAGAGGCTTATTTATAGAAGATTAGAGTGTTCTTAGCCCTAGGATTAACCCTAGATGAGTTTTGGCCCGTCAGATTTCGGAATCCTCTAGAAGCAAGCCACAAGACCCAGCCCAAATCAAACTGGTGCGCCAGGCAACATTGCCTGGCTACCCCCTGTCGACAGGGCTGTCGACAGGGCAGTCGACTCCCCTAGACCCCTGTCGACATGCCTGTCGACTTGGGGGTCTTGGCGGGAATTTTCCCGCTGACGCCAGCTGTGCCCTAATCCTTGTTCTTAATTTAAATTTTAAATCTGTTTTTACTTAGGAATTTTCTGAAAACTTCAATGGGCCTTAACTGGGTCATACGGACTCCGATTTTCGAAAACTCGGACTCTATTTCGCGTATTTTTCCGAGACGAACGCAATGGCATAGCCCGTTTCCCTTGATTCAGATTTTAGAATTAAATTCTGCCTCAATTTACATTATTACAGGTTATTTGAAAATACGGGTTGTTACATTCTCCCCTCCTTATAGGATTTCGTCCCCGAAATCTTCAAGTTAGGAAGAACGTATCCTACCATCCAATCATCCATCTACTCAAAGCATCATCCACGAGCAATCATTGTCCTTACAAGATTCTAAATGCTGGATGAACATATGCAAAAGTGTGTGTATATGTACTTACCTAATGCAAAAATCAGGCGGTTACTGATACAGTAAACCTCCTTAATGCATATGTATGTAAATCAGGCGGTTACTGATACAGTAAACCTCCTTAATGCACATGTATGTCAGTGAAATGAATCCATATGTATGCAAATTCCTAACATAATGTATAATATCTACATGCGTGCTCAATCATACATCCATAAGCAACATCCATGTGATAGCATACGAATTTCATCCAAGAATAAGCATAAACACTCATGCACATGCAATATGAGGAGTGTGTGAGCCGATCTAGTGCCTAATCGTGTATAATGCATCCACGAGCAACCACTTGCAAACACTTGCAACCACTTGCAACCATCAAGCATAACATGTTTCAAATACATGTTTCATCCAAAGGGTTTCTACCTAAGGTTCTCATGACAAGATCGACACGATAAACTAGATAAACTCCTTTTTGGATTACAAGAAATCCATTCAAACTTTGACATATAGTACTAACCGATGAGTCTTAACCCCCTTATGGAGTTTACAACAGAGATAAGATCGAGAATGGGACCGAGTGGATATATACAAAAGATAACTTGCAAGCAAGCTCCACAGGAAAACAAGGATCAAGGATGCACTCTTAAAAAGAGATATGATGCGCGTATCTAGTCTTCACTCTTCTTAGTCACGTTTCCTTGAGCTTAACTCCACTGTGCTTTGACTATCCTTCCCTTCATGATTCCTTGGCTTCCTAACTCCTATTTCCCAAATTCGAGTTGGAACTCATTTCATTATTGCCTCCCGTCTTTCTTTTCCACTTATTCTTCCTTCTGTATACTTGGCTTAAACATACTATAACCTCATGATCTCATGCCAGCTCTCCAAAATTCACTAGTGAATCCTGGATCTCGTCTACTTACTATAAAGTATTCCATGCAGCAGAACTTTTCTTGAAAATATCAATCCACGTTGCCAATTGCCCTTATAAACGTGATTTTCTATAACTCATGCTTAATCGAAATGAACCATCCGCCTATGAGTGATAGGCCATACCTAGATTCAATTGCCTACCCATGGCTTCCTGTAAGCTATTCCAAAACTGGCCAACTTCTTGAGGGTAAACCGTTGCTAACCATGATGTAGTCCTCTCGCTCTTCATCGGACTGAAATGAGCACTCTTCGTGAGTCTACCTATTATGACCCCCATACCCGTATTCCTTTTCTTTGATCTAGGTAGTCTATCCACATAATCTATCGAGATGTTTTCACACTTCCCTTGCGAAACCCCCAATAGAGGTAATGGCCCACTGGGCTTCTATGACTTGGCCTTAACTTGGTGGCACAATATGCATCCCGAGACCAACTCGGCCACCTCCTCGAGTGATGCACATCTTCAAGAACCTTCTTTACCAAGTCTTCCACTCGAGGAACACATAATCTCTCATCGCGCCTTAGTCATCCCTTGTCATCTATAATATATCTAACGAGGTGACTTAACATCTCGCCTCGAATCAACTGGTCCATGTTCTTGACTAACTGCGGGTCTTCTTCCTGCGAAACCCCCTTCTTGATCCAGAAGAGTAAGTCTAAGCTCCGGGAATGCTAACTAACTAGCCAAACGGAGGAGGCTTCTTACTTCAATTGCCCTCCTCAGAGTTTTCCGGTCTTAAACCGCAACCACTTTAGCGGAATCCACCGCTAAGCCTTACTTAGGAACTATGTGCCCAAGAAATCCAACTCCTTTCCTCCAAAGTGACATTTGGAGAACTTGACCTTCCACTGGTGGCTCTAAGCGTATCCATCTCCTCCTTGAGATGTATAGCATGTTCTTCCTCGTTCTTTTGAGGAGATCAAAATATCGTCTAAGACGACCATGACAAACTTGTTCAAGGACTCCCTAAACACCCTACCCATCCAGTTTACGTAATATGCGGGTGCATTAGTCAAACCAAATAGTATGACTAACCATTCTAGAACCCATCCAGAGTCCTAAACGCAGTCTTGTCAATTCCATCCTCAACCATTCTAAGCTGATGGAATCCGGTAGCTAGATCAAAAGAAAACAGATGCTCCTACAAGCTGATCAAACAAATCATTGATCCTTGGTACCGGTTATCTATTCCTCTCACGATAATCAACACATAAGCGAAACAAACTGTCCACATCAGTAACGAATACTACTGGAGCACCCTACTCGAAAATGCTTCGTCTCAGGAAGTTCTTCTCAAGCAACTCCTTGACTTGCTTTCTTAACTCTCATCTCGTGAGGTCACGTGCCTAACCGGCCACGAAACTGGCTTGGTATTACCAACCAGATAATGCGGAAATCTATCCCACGTCTAGGGGTAACCCCTTCACTTCACCCAAGATATCAGGATATTCTCGGACCACCCTCACAGATTGCAAACTATCGATAGACGAGTTGAGGGATTCAAGATAACATAACATGACGGGACCCATAGGGTTGCTAGAAATTTCTAGGGTATTACCGAGGCGAGTCATGAGCCCCACACCCTATATACAAAAACCCAGAATGGCCCAAAACAGGACAACCATTCCATGCCCAAAACCAACCCATATCCCCTGAAACCGAGAATATAAACATCCCACGAGAATTCTATACTCAAGATAGAAATTTCCAAATCCACTCAGACCACAGACGAACGGGCAGAACCCCCAATTGGATTTGAAACACATACGGGATCATCAACCAGACTAGTACTTAGGTGCAAAACTTTCAACTAGACCAGATGAAATAAAACTATGCGATGTGCCAGAATCAAACAAAATTCGAACAGGTAAAATCAGAAAATGTAAACCAGATTTTCAACAGAAATGCCACCTCTATCCTGAGCTGGAAGCACGGTGTTGAGGGGATGAATTCGCCCTCCAGATAGTCCTGCATACTGAGTCTGACCTTGCCCTTGTTTCTTCGGGCAATCCTTGTTGAGATGTCCAAACTCACCACAATGAAAGCATTCGCCCCGCTTTCTTCTTTCCTTCTTCCTACATTCCCTGGCTATATGTCCAACTTCACCACAGAAGTTACATTTCATATTCCCTCTTGGCTTGTCCTTGCGGTTGTTGTTATTCTTGCCCCGTTTCCCGGAATTTACTCTCTTGCCTTGAGACTCATTCGCCTTGACCTCCTTCTTGTCGTTGTTATCTTCTTCTTGAAGTAGGGCCATATTCACCAAATTCTCGAAAGTCGCCCCCAAGGGTATATGAGACATGGCCAAACCATGTAATGGCTCGTTTAATCCTAGAGCAAAGTGTAGGGCCTTCTTCTGAGCTGTATTAACTAAGTCTAAATTGACCCGAGCCCGTTGATTAAACTTATCTATGTATCCCCTAATAGTCATGTCCCCTTGCTTCAGTAATAAGAACCTCAGTCCAAACCTTCCTCTAAAGTCATCCCAAGTCTCGATTGGCCTAGTAGCGGTGGTGACTACCCACCAACGTGCAGCTTCTTCCTTTAGCAACCATACTGCCAATAAAACCTTCCTGCGGTCACCTATATCAAAGGTGGCTAAAAGATCTTCGGTCTCTTTCAACCAATTCCTTGCCTCTACTAAAGTCTCGGTTCCAAAGAAATTCTTGCAACCCATCATCTTAAAGTTCTTACAAGTTTCCGCAAAATCCGCTTGTGGAGGCTGAGGGAGAAGAGGAACATCAGCTACAGAAGGAGGAGGAGGAGGAACAGCGGCCTTGACTGGAAAGACAACACTAGAGACACCCGGGACCGGTGCCGTGACTTCCAAGTACCGACGAAACCAATCGGGTATTGTTACCCCTTCGGGCAAGATGAGATTATCAGACATGCTGGAAACGAAAAGAAAAGAGTTCAAACAAGGGATCAAAGGATAGTGCTAATGGCTTTTTGGGGAATAGCCTTTTAAAAATAACTAGACTTTTCTTTGGAAAATACTTAATACTTGGTTTTGAAAATAGTTTTTCTTTTCAAAAGTTTTAAAAACCTTTTTTATCCCTTCTCGTAAACCATATGCTCTGATACCAAATGTAACACCCCACCTCTGCCAGGGTGGCTCTTGCAAGCAACTCTGACTTTGGTGGGGCGTTTTTTTTTAAACAAGGTAAACATGCATAATGATATAGCAAGGCAGGACATGACATATATATATGTAAATAAACAGAGTAAGTAGATAAAACAGCGGAAGATTTTTAAACCATTTCAAAACACAAGTCTGGTACATCAAAATATCAATTTCCCAAAATTACAAGTCTAGATAAATACATCATCTGATAAACTGAAATACATAAGTACTATCCCCAAATAAGAGTGATAAACCATAGCGGCTCAAGTCCAAAGCATACTTGAGCTATCCAAGGAAGCAGCTAAAATCCAAGCTAGGCTCCTGTATTCCCTCCCTGAGAACCTGGGGGGGGGGGGGAAACGGAAGAAAAGAGGCGAAAGAAAACAGGTCAGTCAAAAAGACTGAGTAAGCCCTGCTACGATCAGTCTATAAACTAATAAAGTTAACATCATGATGGAAACTGAGATGATCATAAATCACAACATACTGGCATGATAAATCAACTACAAGATAGATAGAGGTGTCATCGCATAAAACAAGGTTAAGTTTTTGCACCACGGTGTACTAGCAAACCAACATAACAGGTATTGATCCCTTGGCCCAAGCTTTCAACCCAATAACATGAAGTGACCTTAATATAAGGTCCAGCCCAACGGTCTAGTCGATCGGCTCCCTATAAACCTAACACGTCACGTGTTGGTGTCCACATGGCCCACATATGGTTGTAGTTAGTCTGTGCTGGGTCCACCTTTGGGTGTATCAAGCCCTCGGGTGTCAACCCCGGACACTTAAGCAATAATGCACAGCCCTAACCTACTGGTACCCGTGCCTCGAGTTTGTCCAACACCGGACTACGTGCACGTCCGTAGCCCGCCTGAACCCGCACCGCTGTACCACTCAGCCATCGTCCTTTGGTCGCTTACATCCGTCCAGTAATCGTGCCCCGCCCTAGCCTAGTCCTCTAGGGTTGTGATGATACCGAACTGGGATTACTGCCGGAACAGACCCGCTGCTAGGGTTTTCTAAGAGGGTTAAGTGCAATTTAACCCTTCACTAATCATGGATTAAATTGGTTAAGTGTAACTTAACCCCATTCTAATCCCTCGAACTCCCAAATGGATTAAATTGGTTAAGTATTAGTGGACCCTGACTTAACCCTAATCATGAGGCATTAATTAATTTAATGCACCTTAACCTCTCACATTAGACCTTGTTGTGGTTACTAGTTAGGCCGGGCGGGTCCGGGTAGGTTTACACCACAACTCAGGCTAACCTCGGGTTTTGGCACCACATGACCAACTTCTCACATTGGGTCCTATTGTTTGTAGCCACTAGTTAAGCCGGTCGGTTCCGGGTAGGATTACGCTACAAACTCAACCCAACCTCGAGTTGGCCACACTCATGTTTTCTAAGTGTCATGTCCACTTTATTTTCAAACCATCATTACAAGTCAACAAATGCTTGGGTAGACCTAACTTAATAGGTAAATTCCCAAGGGGTAGACCTAACTTAATAGGTAAATTCCCAATCTTATATTTTCATGTATTCTAAGTTTACCCAAACCCCCAACGTCATTCTATCGCTTACATATTCGTAATAACGCATAAAGGATAGGAAGAGGGAACTTGGCACAACATACATGATGAACTTGCTTATCACAACAAACATGCATAACATGTTAGACTTACATAACTTAGCATAGTGAACTTGCATATTACCATAAACATGCATAACATATTAAACTTGCATAACTTAGCATAGTGAACTTGCATATTACCATAAACATGCATAACATGTTAAACTTGCATAACTTAGCATAGTGAACTTGCATATTACCATAAACATGCATAACATGTTAAACTTGCATAACTTAGCATAGTGAACTTGCATAAACATGCATAACTTGTCAAACATGCACAACTTGTCATTTTAAACTTGCATAACTTGTCAAACATGCACAACTTGTCATTTTAAACTTGCATAACGTGTCAAACATGCACAACTTGTCATTTTAAACTTGCATAAGCATGCATAACTTGTCAAACATGCACAATATGGCAAAATGAACTTGCATAAACATACATAACTCATTTAACTTGCAAATCATGGCTTAGCAAACTTGCATAAACATGCATAACTCATTTAACTTGCAAATCATGGCTTAGTAAACTTGCATAAACATGCATAACTCAATAAACTTGCAAATCATGGCTTAGCAAACTTGCATAAACATGCATAACTCAATAAACTTGCAAATCATGGCTTAGCAAACTTGCATAAACATGCATAACTCAATAAACTTGCAAATCATGGCTTAGCAAACTTGCATAAACATGCATAACTCAATAAACTTGCAAATCAAATTAACTTTAGAGTTTCTAAAATGAAGGTAAGAGGGCTTACAAATATTATGAAGACACAAATCTCCTAATAAAGATTGAGAAGCCCTTTTTATGCAAGCATAAAACCCCAAAACAAAGCTCCAATAAGAAAACACCCAAAAACACTAGCTTAGCAAATAAAACTTGCAACTTGTTGGTGTATGCGAGCTAATGATCATTCATACAACTTAGAAATGCTTGTATGAACATCATAACCTTCATAGGAATTATTAATGAAGAGATTGGAGGCTAGGGTTTTTAGGTGGAGGCCATGAGAGTTTGGATTTTGGCATAGTTTTGTTGCTAGAATGAATAATGAGTGATTTAGGGTAGGATTAGAGGCTTATTTATAGAAGATTAGAGTGTTCTTAGCCCAAGGATTAACCCTAGATGAGTTTTGGCCCGTCAGATTTCGGAATCCTCTAGAAGCAAGCCACAAGACCCAGCCCAAATCAAACTGGTGCGCCAGGCAACATTGCCTGGCTACCCCCTGTCGACAGGGCTGTCGACAGGGCAGTCAACTCCCCTAGACCCCTGTCGACATGCCTGTCGACTTGGGGGTCTTGGCGGGAATTTTCCCGCTGACGCCAGCTGTGCCCTAATCCTTGTTCTTAATTTAAATTTTAAATCTGTTTTTACTTAGGAATTTTCTGAAAACTTCAATGGGCCTTAACTGGGTCATACGGACTCCGATTTTCGAAAACTCGGACTCTATTTCGCGTATTTTTCCGAGACGAACGCAATGGCATAGCCCGTTTCCCTTGATTCAGATTTTAGAATTAAATTCTGCCTCAATTTACATTATTACAGGTTATTTGAAAATACGGGTTGTTACACTCGCACTGCCTTTCTTTTCTTTAGCTGTACTCTCTTCTTCTCATAGCTGTGGTAGTATATATGTATAAATAAAGTGACAGACTTTAATATGTGGAGGTGTTATATAATAGAGTATGCATTGAAAGGGTTTTTAGTGGAAAGAGTTTTTTATTTACAAAAATCATTTCTGCTAACAGTATATAATAATATTATATCGATATTGTGAATCATAAATAATAATAAGGAAATAAATGGAAATTTTGAACGATGGTTATGTTAATATTGCCAAAAGAAGAGTAATACTGAAGAACAATTTAGTGGTATGTTGTCTACTATTAAATTGTCAATTTTCGAAACAATTATTATGTCAGACTAATGAAATTTTCAGTGAGCTTAAGGGTTAGGCTTAATATTATGTATTGTTGTTCCTATTGCATTTTTCCTTAACAAATAATTCGAGTCATCAATCTGGGTTAAAATGAGCTAACTCAAGGCTTCACAATGGCTTTGAACCACCTTTAAGTTACATATGTTTATGATTGGATGGTTTATGAAACTAAGATAAGGAAGGTGGTAACATCTCCTTTGGCCATCACAAAGAAATAAGAAATCAAAGATATAGGAATGTGATGAGGAAGTGGTGAAGTCAGATGCCTTGTTTATAAGAACAGTGCTGCACATAAAAAAAGTGTAGTCGAACTTGTTTAAGATAATGAGATTACTCTAATACACCAGTTCTTAGCAAAAATAATTTAATAAAATAAATAAATTATTATTATCGAATTTATCTAAATAATAAAATATATCACTTCATATTAAACCAATATGAAATAATAATTCAACATTAATATTTTTGAGTTAAACGATATTCAAATTTATAAAAAATCCTTTTATAATTATTAAATAACGTTATCGTTTATAATCGAAGTCCATAGCGACTATTTTAAAATTTGATTTGAACATAACTTAAAGTATATAAGCTGAAATTTCGATTTTTCTCCTTCGTTAGAAAATTATAACCAATATAATCCCAACGTTTCTTATTTCACAGAATTCTGACTTAAAACGGATTATGTATACTCAATTGAAGTTCAAAACTCAATATTACGAACTACCGCTCCATTTCGAGTTCGTTTTAAATTAAATGTAAAATTTAGACGTTCAATCGCCGTTTAATTAACGAATTCAATATTAATAATCCATTAGTATTTCGAATATAATATTAAAACCAATTTAAATATTCAAATTCAAATCGCTGAAAAATCTGGGTCGTTACACATAGGAAGACCATCCGCATCTAGTTGAGTTTGCATATAATAATAGTTATCAGTCTAGCACTAGGATGGCACCTTATGAGCTGTTGTATGGGAGGTCGTGTACTTCTCCAGCTTGTTCGCTAGAAACTAGAGATAAGTTGGTACTTGGGCCAGAGATGATTAGAGAGACATCGGATTGTATCGAGATCGTTCGGCAACGAATGAAGGCAGCCCAAGACCGTCAAAAGAGTTATGCCGATAAGCATCTAAAAGACTTGGAATTCGACATAGGCGATATGGTTTTTGTGAAGATTTCGCCGTTGAAGCATGTGGTTCGATTCAGAAATAAAGAAAAGTTAGCTCCAAGGTTCATTGGAACATTTTCGATAGTCGAGCGAATTGGAAAGCTTGCATATAGATTGAAGTTACCCGAGAAGATGTCGAGTGTGCATAATGTTTTCCATGTGTCATTTCTACGGAAGTTCGTTCATGATTCGAATGTAGTGGTATCTCCAGAGCAGTACGAAGACCTAGAAGTAGAAGCCGCAACTACCTCGTAAGCCACTTCGTGTTGTGGGGAATGGCACGAAACAACTTAGGAGGAAGACAGTTAAGCTAGTTAAGGTACAATGGAGTGAAGAGGGTGACGATTGTACATGGGAGACGGAAGAGAGCATGAGAGCGACTCATCCAGAAATCTTCGCCGGTAGGACCCTTTAATCGTACTATCATTATACCGGTGTATCTGGTTGTTGGTTGATAGGATTCCGCGTGCTAGGATAAGGCTATGGGTGCATGGCTTGATGATTTCTAGTTTGGATGATAGAATTGGCTTCTCAAGGATGATGGGCATGCAGAATTATTGTGATTGTTTGTGCTTGGAATTCCGGGGGCGAAAATCTTAAGAGCGGGAGAATGTAGAAGCCCACATTTTACATATCGGAGGATCGTAAAATATGTTTATTTTATTCCCTAAGGGTTGGACCATTCTCTTCTTTTGATATGTTTCTTATGGGGATGTGAGACATGTCCACAATTTTTACCGATTTTGTTTGTGACCATTTTCCCCTTATCAGCATTGTATAGGGCATAACTTTTGACTCAGGTCGAATCAAAGGGTGAGACCTGTGCCATTGAAAAGGAATTGATGATTGTCTTTCCATAGAGTGGTTACAATAAAGATTTGGCTTAGCGGTTTGGGAGAAATCTCTATTTTAAGGTTTTACAAATTTTGTCTAGGTTTTATTAACTAAAATATGGGCTGGTTTGTGGGGACCGCTAAGGGTTGGGTTTTTGGCTATAAATAGTGGGAGGGAGCCATGGAGAATGTTTTACTTTCTCCATTCTCTCGTTTGAGATCCTCCATTTCTTCATCTCATCCTTTCCACCATTAAAATCGAGATCTACGAAAAGGGATTGAAGATCTACACCAAATCAAGTGAGATATACATCAGTAAAAGGGATATTTCATCAAATCGAGAGATTTAGAGAAGGATCTTCGCTGTCCGGATTCGTTTAACATTGACTTGGAGCCAAATCTAAGAAGTGGTGAGTGATATGCATCTCTCACGAAGGTTCAATGGAGTATATGGATGGTTTTATCATTTGTTCATCATTTTGTGATGTTTTCATACAAATCTAATCAATGTAAGTATGATTTTAATGTTTAATCACATAGGATCTAAATCTAGCAACTTTTGGAAGATAATTTCTTGTGTTAATTCTATGTTTAGATCTGTTTAAGTGTTTGTTCATTTTATTATGATGTTTGTTGATTATTGTTTGAATTGATAGTTGAATTGATGATTGATTGTTGTTTTAGTTGAATTATTATCGTTGAAAAGTTGAATGTTGATCCGTTTCAAGTATCGAGTTAATCGCGAAGATTTGTTGAACATTTGGCGGTTTTTCGGCGTTTGGATCATCGAGTTTGCTCGGGTAGGACAGTTTCTGGATGCTCGGGTAGGATAGTTTCTGGATGCTCGGGTAGGACAGTTTCTGGACGCTCGGATATGACAGTTTTTGTTTTGAGCTAAAGTTGCACGTGTAAAGATTCGGTGAAGTTTTGAAGGAGAATAGTTGAAGAGATCGGCCAAACAGTGTTCGGATCAGTGAAAGTGGTGCTCGGGTCATACAATTTGGATTTGCCGAAGAACAGCTAATTTCGTGGAGTTTTGAAGTGCAAAGTTGGAGAAATCGGCAAAAGTTTTGTTCGGGTCGGACAGTTTGGTTTTAGCAAAATCACCTGTTTGGCAAGCTATTTTTGGTGATCTCATCGTCCCTGGCAAGTGTTGAGTTCGGATCAAACAGTTTGAGAAGGTTCAGGTCAAACAGTTTGAGAGGATTCGGATCAAACAGTTTCGAGAGGGTTCGCATCAAACAGTTTTTCAGATTTTCACAGATTGATCTGAATCGATCCAGGATTGGACGAGATGATACGATAGCATTCCAGAAGTGCTGTAAAAGGCTGCTTTGACATAAAATCCAATTTTCATAGAAATTAAGTGGGAAATGCTATGAAATGCAGTTTCGACCTTACGAGGGTTGTTTGAGTTGATGATGGTTATAGCTTTGACGAATTTAACTAGGAATTGTGCGAAGTGTTGTGAAGTGTTCGTTGATCGGGAATATACAACAAATGGGTTCAACACAAAGGTTGTGCGTTGAAGAATTGAAGTGTTCGTTGATCGGGGAGATGCAACGAATATGGATCCAAGTCAAAGGTCGTGAGTTGGTGGATAATGGTTGCTCGAGAAGGTTGCTTGATCTATGGATAGCCATCAAGAAGGACGACTAGGAATGTTGGAGGCTGGGAGATTATCATGTCATAGGTTCTAGTGAGCCCAAAACGGGGGTACAAAAGAGACGTCCAAAAAACCAGAAGGTTGCTAGTCGAGTACCCTGGGTATCGTTGCAAAGCCTAGAAACTAGAAGGTTGATGCTTGGGTTTCTACTAGAACCAGGGTTACCATTAGCCCTTGACATATGACAAGGTTGGCCATCATACAATTATGATGATTTCAAAGCAGGGTTCAACAGTGATAGACAGAGTCATGGATTATTGTTTGTTTTGCTTGTGCTTTCCTATGTAGATTGTTCGAAGTCAGGAGAGATGTCTCTTGGGTGCTTGTCTGATGTTGGTTTCGGCCTTCGGGGCTTGTTCTTAAGGGATGTTGGTTTCGATTAGGGCTATTTACCTAGGACTTAAACTGGTTGATATGATTACTACTACTTGTATACTTCTATTTGATGTAAAGGCTATCACTGTCAGGTGTGGGGAAGACAGGTTTGAAATTCTTCTCTGTTGATGTTGGTAGATTAGGTGTTACTTTCTGCCTACTTTCTTATACTCTTTTGTTGATGCTTGATAGCTGTTTTATCGCTCACCAAAACTGTTCTCTGACTCAATATTTTATGTTTCCTCTTATTACCTTGGGTTGTTCATCTACGGTATTGTGGATAGGCAGATTGAGTTACAGGTGGTAGATGGTAGATCTTAGTGGGCAATGATGCTTAAAGAAGACGAGCAGGAGGCTGACATTTAATTTCTCATATTATACCTATATGGATGTTCCGCTGTTGTTCGTTTGTACTCTGAGTGTTATGAAGTGAGGTTATCATGTACAGATTTCTACAGTTGTTCCAAAGTTGTATGGATTTCCTTCTAGATGATATGAAAGTTTTAGTTCTCTGTTATGTGATGCTTTAATACTCCTACTTATTGTACACGTTCTATTATATTTTATCCTTGCGCTGTGAGTTCTACGACAAGTTATGCATATGTTTACCTATTTGGATGTTCGTCCATAGCAGCCTGGCACGCCTTTCAATGTAATATTCCTCTTGTGAAGCGAAGGGGTTATGGGCGGTCGTCACAATCAGTAGCGAGTAGTCCTTGCAGTCTGAAAATTTCACTCACAACAGAATCACTATCGAAATATCTCTGGCCGCTAAACCGTAGAAATTCAACAAGTGGTTCTTCCGTTTATGAAGATCCACGGTCTTCAATGCTCCTTCTTCAATCAACATCTTCCACGTATTTGCTAGTAGGAATGGTTTTCGAATATTTGATCCCGGTCTTTCCGTACCAACAATCGTATTGGTCAGATTTGACAGTCGGCTATTTAACTATCGAATAAACAAATTTTGTGAATAAATGAGTTCACTGATTCAGTGCTCGACATTACTCGGCCTAGTTAATTAAACATCTATTAATTATATTCCTTAAATCTTCCAATATTTGGTTTATCTTTTACTTCTTATTATAAATAAGAATATTCTTAAAAATCATTTCATTCACTTGTAATCTTTCTTGAATACATCTTTTAATATTATTTACGAAAATCATAACTTATGTTTCCCTCAATTTCTCTCATTTATAAACTATTACCATTCTTGGATAATATTGAAGTCGTTCAAG
The DNA here is from genome assembly GCA_030737875.1 of Allium sativum. NCBI lineage: Eukaryota > Viridiplantae > Streptophyta > Magnoliopsida > Asparagales > Amaryllidaceae > Allium > Allium sativum. The sequence goes on along the minus strand of CM060919.1, from coordinate 44,808,050 downwards.
TTGGGGTATTTCATTTACCTCTCAGGCCTTGACTAACAACATTCATATCTTTAGAGATAGAAGTTTATTAACCACACGTTTTCCTTTTAAAACCTTATTTAAATCTCAACAACGCTTACTTAAATTAATTTTTAAGTAAACTATTATTATACTTCTCTATTAATCTTTATTAATCCTTTATAATATTATACTCGAGCTTCAATTCCATTATAAATAGAATCCTTTGTCAAATTTCTTCAAAATCTCTTTATAAATATTCTTTAACTTGTTTGCAATAACAATACTATATTTGTTTTTAAATCATATATATACGTCTTTAAGAAATCTAATATAAATATCTTTACAAAATCTTATATAAATATCTTTACAACTCTTATATTAACATCTCTTACGAATCCTTATATTTATTTTTATCAAAACAATTCACTTATTATTTGCAACAAACATTACAGGTTTCATTTCAAAAACTTTTATTATCTTATATTACACCTTTTCCAAATCGTTCCGACAACTTGTGCATTGTCTAAAATCACATAGCGATCTTTATAATGATCTTTAGTTTATAAATCAAATAGTTCAATTCATTATTTGTAACAATTGTTACAAATTCATTTTTCAAAGTTCTCACTTCATTTACAAATCCCATTTGTAAATTATTATCGGCAACTAATATTTCGATTACATTTCTAAACTCTTAACTTCCATTTACGAAATCATTTGTAAATCATTTACGAAAACTTATATTCATTCCCATTTCTAAAACCTTTTACTTAGCTTACACTCTCGCCTTTGACTAACATTCCGAAATTCAGAACACCACATTCCGAACTTTGGAAAAATTTCATCTCTGCTTAACATTTCTAACTTCGGAATATCACATTCCGATTCTCGGAATAAATCTCACTTTTTTATCCATTTCGAACTTCGGAATATCACATTCCGAACCTTGGAATAAACCTCACTTATACATTTCATACCATTTTCCCACTTCTCAATTTCCTTCTTCTAACTTCAAATCTTTAGTAAATTTTTAATTTAAGCTATCGTACTTGGTTAAAATCCCTTTTAGAACTTTGTTATAAATATTCGGTTTTAATATAAACCCGTTCATAAACCTCTTTCACCTTTCGATTAGATTCATTTCAACTTCAATCACTTTTTAAATGAATTTCAATTAAAAAGCAATCTTCTAAATTATTATTAATTAAAATAATAATTTACTTCAATCGTTAACTATAGTAGTAATAGTTAACTTCTTAATCAACTAAAATAAATAGTAAATTTCTTTTTAAAATCTTATTAAAATTGAAACAAATATTTGTTAAACTATTTCATTAGATTAATTAAAAGTAAATTAATCAAATAGCCAATTCCAATTAATTTATTTGACTTAGTCAACTCAAACCATGGTTAACTCGTTAACCAATTCCAATTATAGTCCTTCATTTAAATTAATTAATTTAAATAATTTCATTAATTGTTTCTCAAAACAATTATTCAAATCTTATCCCTTAGGTTAATTTTCTACCCTCTTTCTTATAATTCTGATTAAAATTAGAATTTACTTTATAAAATCAATTAATAATTGATTATAAACTTAAATATTGAATAATAAATATTTATATCCTTTAATAAACTTTTATTCAAAATAATCGATTTCAAAATCTACTTTCAGTAAAAATAATAACTTTGCTTCTATCAATTCACTTGATGTTAAATCGATATTTCAAAACTATTGATTTATAGGCCATATACTACCAATTACTCGACCAATATTACCCATCGGTTCAAACAAAACAAATGTTGAATTTTAGGGCAACGGTCAACAATTAGATCAATCATTAAATAAGAACAGTTCATATAATGATAATATAAAAATAAATAACATTAAATATATTTGAGGAATCCAGCTAGATTCCTCCAACCTGTTTTTCCCTGCATCAAATGTGTTATCTCAAATATGATATCTAATTTAATTAAAAGATAATTTATATAAATAATTAATAACAGCAAATTAATAACAACCATTTCATTTAGTAATCAATCACGATAATTCAAATAATTCATTAAATTAAATATGTTTATTTTATAAACGTGAACAACAAAGCAAGTTACCTCCATTGGTTCCAATCGTTAAAATAACGATTCGGTTTTTCACTGAAATTAAACAATGATTAATTTCATCGGTTCAATCAATATATGAATATATATTTAACAAACAACAAACAGCCAGCCATTAGCAACCATAGCACACAATTATAAAAATACGACTTATATAAAATATAAGTGGGAAGAACTGAGTTAGTTTAACTCACTTTGATTTCATTTGTCGCTTTAGCGGTTCGGTTATAGTTAAATTAAACAATTGTTTAATTTAACTGAAAACTGCTTCTGCTTCCAAATCTATTCAGGCTAGCTCCAAAATATTATACTCCTTACCATAGTTCCATTGCAGCTTGTTTCGTTAAATTCTGGTAATGAACACATAGATTACAAACAATATAAGGATATGATTTAATAAATAAATTAGTTTTTTAATTAAACAGTTAGTCATAAAAATTACTTTAATTGGGTGAATACTTTGTTTTAAGGTTAATTGTAATGACCTAGATTTTTTGAATAGTTATTTTAAATATTTAATAAATATTTAATATCGTTTAAATATTGAGTTTATAAAATAAATGAATTTTTATATTAAGCTTTCGATTTAGAAATCGATTTCGATTTAATATAGAATATATATAATTATCGAAATACGAAATTGAATTTATTTGGATTCAAAGTCAACAGTGAATTGGAAACAGTTCAGATAATCAGTTCAAACTCCTGTTTGAATTAGAATAATAATATTAAATTATTATCAAAGAATTCAATGGTTTGAAATTTAATTTATATCGGTTTAAATTAATATCTTCTCAAGACGATCAAATGAGACATCGGAACCTGTCCCAATGGGTTCATAATAGTGGTGTAACCCTAGGAATGTCTGTTGTTGGGTTTAGAAAGGAGTTCAGAATCATGGGTCTTTTAATTAAAGGATACCGGTTCAAAAACAAATTAAAATAAAATCGTGCCTTATTCTAAACCACAAGAGCAAAATCAAAACGTGGCCACTGCTAAATCCATTCCACTCCACTGGTTTAAACAAGTCCACGCACTGTTTTTCCCTTTACTTAAAAAACGGCATTCCTCCCTTCTATTTTCTTCTTTAGTAAACCAAAGCTAGGACGTTTTATTTTCACTGGTTCCATATAAAAACACCGCTACCTTCTGTTACTTCTTCAAACTGAAATCGATACCAAACAAAAATAAAATGATAAAGGGAAAGGGGAAATCACGACTCAGGCGATTGGTAGAGGAGATTCGAACGTTCAATTTTGGGAGAGACGTTCGACACCAGAATGGAGCTACTCGTAATGCAGGCGCGCGCGAGGTGGAGACTGATGCTTGCGATGGGGTTTGTCGCGATTTAGGGCTTCTGGGTATCATCGATTCAGTGGCACTCACGAGTATGGCAGAAGGCCGAGGTCGCGAGGGCCAAAACTGGGTTCAAGCGGTTTCTGTGGGCACGATGTGAGGGTACGACGCAGTCTGGAGTTGTCATCTATCAAAGAACGGAAGTGGAGACCGCGGTGGTCGAGACTGAGCAGGAGGTCGATTTAGGGTTCGAACTATTTGTGATGTAATTATTCGATCCAACTTTTAGAGGCTACGTGTCAATTAGGGAAGGCGGTTTCCAAATCTCGATGTGCAAGGGAGAAGTTCGGGAAGGAGAATGGAGGGCCGAGTTCGGCAGTTGGAGGGGTTCGACTGTGTGAAGGCTACCGAAGTTGTACTGTGGTGATGACGATCAGTAAACAATGGAATCAACCTGATGTAGGAGAAGGGTTAAACAACAATGCAAAGGTGAAGAGAATAAGGTAATATTTATTTTTCTAAATGAAATTAATAATGGTTAAATTCATTTTTAAATGCCTAGGAAATTAGTTTATCTAATTGGAAATTTGATTTAAATAAATTAGTTCATATAATTAGTGTATATAAAGGAAATTAGTCAATAAAGAAATAAATTGTATAAACTAATCATTTAAATAAAATAAAGGTTTAAATTGGAATTTTACTATGTGAGTAATTAATTAAATTGAATCCGTAAAATTTATATAACCAGAATTTTATTAATTATTGTTTTGCAGTGGAAAACAAACGTATGGAGGAATCGCTGTAAAATTTATATAATATTCTTCAGTAGGTATTCAGCGCAGTTAAAATCTCGGTGAGTAAATCTCACTCGTTAAATTTATTTTTAGCATTTAAAATAAATTGTTGATTGTTTGAATGCATTGAAATATTAATGTGGCGGCGTAAATATATATTAGTTATTTTAGGATTGACTATTATAATATATATTGGTTTGGTGGATGGATTGTTCCCGCAGTCTCATTAGCGTATGCCCGCGGTACCATTAGCAGATGATTACCCTATACGCCCCACGCCATGATATTGGATGACCTTCATACTACGATATCCTGCCTCAAAGCAGGATGGGTACTATTTATGTTGGCTAACGTCTGTAGATGCAGGAAAACAGGTTGGAGGGATCCGACTGGATTCCTCAAAAACATATTATCTGTTTGTTTGTTTGTTTGTTTGCATATATACTGTCATATATGATGTGTTATTAAACCCGTGAATTGATAATTTAGTGTTTTTAGATATTTAAGTATCACTGGGCTAAAATGTCGATATATAAAAATATCGTGAAAACGATATTTGAGATTTAAGCGGAAAATTCTATTTTTTTTCTAAAAATAGAATTCGAATTTTGAATGGACTATAAATATTTACTTGTTTTGTAAAATAAAAACAAGTATTGAATTTAAAAATGGCGTTTATAAATTAGATAATGCAGTGAATTTATAAACAGTGTTTATAAATAAAATGAAATGATTTTCATGGGATAACCAGGGAATTGAAATGAATTTATAAACAATTTTTATAAATAGAAATAGAGAAAAAAAATCATCATTCGACAATTTGAATATTAAATTCAAATGTGAATTTAAAAATGGAAATGGGGAAATTGTTTTAAGAAATAAAAGAGGGAATTTATTCTGATGTTCAGAACATAAATTGAACAAAAATAAATCCGTAAGGATTTATGATTTTGAATTTGATTAATTCGAATTTATTTAAATAGAATTTCAGTATATAGAATTTGAATAGAATTTGAATATATAGAAATTCAAATAGAATTTGAATATAGAAAATTCAAATAGAAATTCAAATGGAATTTGAATATAGAAATTTACATGGAACTTAAATATAGAAAATTCAAATAGAATTCAAATGGAATTTGAAGATAGACAATTCAAATAGAGAATTGAAAATAGAATTTGAATATAGAGAATTCAAATAGAATCTGAATATAGAAATTTCAAAGAGAACTGAAAATAGAATTTGAAAAATAGGGAGTTGAAATCATTTCGAAATGGGAATGACGAAATATATTTCAGAATGCGGATTTTTTAACAGAATAGAAATAAATCCAAAGGATTTAAAAAATTTCAAAGGAATTGGAATTTAATATAGAAGATCGAGTATAAATAAAAATATTACCGAGTTAGGAAAAATCGACAATTTTAGAAAATCGGAAATATGATGTTGAATTGGGAAACAAATTCGATATATATTTAAAATATATCAAAATGGAGCTGAATTTATTATAAACGAAGTTTAAACTTTATATATATATATATATATAATTAAAACGAACTCGCCACAGCGCTGCAGTTCGTAAATTGGCGTTTCGAACTTAAATTTAGTATATAGAACTCAATTTAAGTCGGAATTCTTTGAAACAAGAACCGTCAGGACCGATTGAATAATAGTTTTCTAATGGAAGAGAAAAATCTGGATTTCGGCTTATAGATTTTGAGTTATGTCAAAATCAAATTTTCAAAAAAACAACGCTAGAACCATTATAAAACCGTAATGGTTTATTTAAATAAATAAAAGGGTTTTAAAGAAATAAAATCCGAATTTCCATTAGACAAGTCCAGATTGGAGATATAAAATAAATATGAACTCCAGTGAAGTAAGTGAAATGATTTTTGAAAAAAAAATCAGATTTTTAGTTATTAAATAGATTTAACTAATTTGAAGAATATAGTTAATCGATATTTGAATCGAAATTGGGCGTTGGATAAGTGAAAGAGATATGAGAATTTATATTCGAAATCGAATATTTAATTCGAGTTGAAAAATGGAATTAGATAGAGTTCTTGAGTAGATGAAAATATATTTGAACGTGATATGTTCAAATAAAAAGTGAAATAGACAAAAGAGTTGATTAACGCATTAATTAACGAATTGAGTTAAAATGATTGGATTGAGTTGGAACAAATTGGAAATGATTAGATATATGTTAAGCAGATATGGAAGGAAGTGTTCGAAGAGAGATAAATAGAATGCTCGACAAAAAGGTACGTATTTAAATTGAATATGAGATTTTATGCGCCGTATCGGCTAGCCGCTTGGCTTTTTCCTTTTCTTTTTGAATGGAGAGGCCTTTGTTGCAGTTTGGGGATTTTCCTGATGCTCCCGGTATAAAGGAGGTTATGGCGAAATTTTCCGGGAATTTAAGGAGTTAGAATATTTTTAAGAAATTTTGATAGTTAGAAATCAATGTATCGATATATATAGAATTCGATAAGGAAACAAACTTGAAATAGAATATTATAAACAAAAAGGAAATCGATAATCTGGAAATAGAAAGGGAAATGTATATACGTTTTAAGAATAGAAAATTGGTTTTATGTGATGTTAATTATTCGAGGTAAGGGGTCTTGTCCATTTTGAAGTTAAGGATGTTATCAGTCAAAGTCTGAGAGGTAGTTATACCCCAACTTGATTGATTTTGTTTTTAACTGATAAATAGCAAAAGGACATTCCCGAAGAGGAATGTTTGAATAAGAGTTAGCTGAATGCAGTGTTTTGGGTTGTCGTAATGATGTTTTACACAACATTCGTTTTAACCCAAGGAAATGAATTATTGGAAATATGATTATAAATATTTCCTAAGTACAAAAATGAATGGTCGTGAAAGATATAAATAATTGGAATATTTTCCAATTATAAATAGAATATATTTTCTACGTATTGAAAATAAAGGAAGGCGATATATAGAAATGTTTTCCAAAGAACGTAAGAGACCGAGATGATAATAGAAAATATTTGGCTAACAAATATTGATAAGGAAATGGAGTAGTGATTTAATTAATGAATGAAATATTAATTAAGGGCCCAGTGATTGTTTGATGCTTTGAATGGATGTTTGTTTTTCTTCGATAGTTAAATAACCGACTATCGAAGTGTTTGCCAATCATTGTCAATATGGAGAGACCGGTTGGATTATTATCCGAGAACCACTCTGTATTGGCAGTAGCGTTGCGAATCAGATAATATGAAGATAATCGAAGATGGAGTAGAGTGAAAGGACTTTTTCTATTAATGGAAATTGTGCCTTCGGTTTCGTTCAATCCCAGAACGAACGTATACGGACGAATGTCTGACAATGTATTTCCATTGATCGAATATGTTAGTATGTATAAATATATATGGTGGCAACGGATTTATTCCCTGAGAATAATATCCTTAATATATTTGTGCAAATCAATAAATGATTAACGGATCTGAAAATGTGGCATTCACAGTGATTGTGTTATCAATGAATGGCAAGTAAGTGAAGCCTCAGGCCTCAACAACCGGGAAATGACAAAAATCGGGCATGCAGCATGGTTATGTGGGTAGCTTCCATTAGGGTGTATCATCACCTATCTAGAGATTCATTTAATTCCTTATTCTATTCGATGCTGTCCCGTTTGGAAAACGGTTGCTGATCCCAACCGTTGGTGATATACATTCGATACACTCAAGCGAAATTAGTGGTCGGTCATGTGTGGCTGAGTTGCAAGATGTTCTTGTTGAACTCGGTGTATTCTCCTACAGAGATACACCAGCAGCAGGTGGTTCCATACCTTGTCATAGTTGGAATTTCATTACCTAATAAGTGCTTGCGGTTTTGATGGTATATTATATATGTGGAACGTGAGATGCAAACGATCCACTAGATTTCTATTTATTTGATTTAGACACTATCATAATATCAAAAGAGTTTTGATATAAAGATTATCCTTTTCTTTCAAAAGGATTTTGAAAGCTAAATCAAGTGTTTTGGATTTTCATAAGGGAAAAACCCCGTTCCGTGTTATACGGCGTGGTCTTATGAGATATCATTTAGTTTCTGAAACTGTTTTAAATTGTTTACACATACCAGTCCCATGACTGACCCGGAGTTTATTTTGTTTTACCTAAACTCTTGGGTGCCTAAATTTGTACGGGCAGTCAAGTAGTTCAGGATTTTACAGATTATCCAAAGGATCTTGGCGCAGGAGGCTTCATCGTTATCTAGTTATTGTTGTTTCTACTGTGTTGTAAGTTGTACTCTGATAGTGATACTCTGATAATGATATGGTATACAGTTAAAATTTTGTATTTCAAAAGTTATGATATATTATATTTTATTCTGCTGCGATGTGAGATTCTGTGTTGTGATTTCTGTTCTTCTTCTACCTTTTTCTTCTAAAAAAATGATTCGTATTTTCATGATATTTGGGTTGGATGTATGGTGTATGTAGTCAACTCTGATATTACGGATTTGCAGGCCATTACTGTTGGTATCAGATCTTAGGTTGAGCGAATACCAAGGCTTTGGGATTGTGCTCATTAGAGATTGGGTCAGTAGTACCCTAGAATGAGTTAAGTGTATATACGAGAGTGCATATTTGTTAACTGATATAAAAACTATTTTATATTGTGTTGGCTAGTCTGTTGAGTGGTTTATGAATTCTAGTCGAATCGTGGGACGCCACGACGTCGATAAGAGTTTGTAAATACTTGAATAGAAGATTGAACACGATATTGTTTTTAAGTGGGTAAATGAAATAATTTTACTCAAAATTCTATTTTTATAGAAAAAGAATAATTTTCTGAAATTATTATAATATATGGATGTGTTGGATGTTAATATTATAATCAAATTATATTATAAAAATTGTAATGGTTATATATAACCAAAAATAGAATGTGTATATGAGTTAAATATACAAATAAGATGAATTAAATTGAATTCAAACCAGAATTTGGAATTTAAATCATGGGAAGTTTGAAAATATTTTCTACAACATATTTAAATAATACAGCTTTGTTTTGCAAGGGGTTGAATCAAAATCATATTTGAGTGGATTTTGAAAGTGATTAAGCACTGAACTCAGTTCAGTGGCTGGGAAATAATTCTGATGATGATCGCGACATCATCGGTGTTCATTTTCGAGTTTCTAAGTGATGAATTGCTACCTTAGAAAAATTTTGATGGAAATTTGTTTGAAAGAAAACAAGTTGTTTTAGAAAATTCAAACATTTTGAATTTGGAATGGTTGTAAATATATACGTGTATATTTACGTTATTTCAAAGGATTTAAAATAAAAACCCGGGTCTTTGAATTCTGGAATTTAAATTTAACTTAAGAAAGTTAAATAAATCGAAGTAAATAAATTGATCAGAATCAATTTGAATGGAATATGAATTGAGTGTAAATCATTCAAATTAATTGAATGTGAGCATATATGATGTGCAATGTAAATGGAAACCAAAAGTTTTGATAGAACTAAAAGTTCTAGAAATATGAAGAGTTGAGTTCAACATAAATGAGTTATGAAAAGATAATGGTTCTGAAGCATTTTTCCTACCTTACTAATTTCGGGGGCGAAATTCTTTTAAGAGGGGAAGAATGTAACGACCCAGATTTTTTGAACAATTATTTTAAATATTTAATATTGTTTAAATATTGAGTTTATAAAATAAATGAATTTTTATATTAAGCATTTTATTTAGAAATCGATTTCGATTTAATATAGAATATATATAATTATCGAAATACGAAATTGAATTTATTTGAATTCAAAGTCAACACTGAATTGGAAACAGTTCAGATAATCAATTCAAACTCGTGTTTGAATTAGAATAATAATATTAAATTATTATCGAAAAATTTAATGGTTTGAAATTTAATTTATATTGGTTTAAATTAATAACTTCTGAAGACGATCAAATGAGACATCGGAACCTGTCCCAATGGGTTCAAAATAGTGGTGTAACCCTAGGAATGTCAGTTGTTGGGTTCAGAAAGGAGTTCGGAATCATGGGTCTTTTAATTAAAGGATACCGGTTCAAAAACAAATTAAAATAAAATCGTGCCTTATTCTAAACCAAAAGAGCAAAATCAAAACGTGGCCACTGCTAAATGCATTGCTCTCCACTGGTTAAAACAAGTCCACGCACTGTTTTTCCGTTTATTTAAACAACGGCATCCCTCTCTTCTATTTTCTTCTTTAGCAAACGAAAGCCAGGACCTTTTATTTTCGCTGGTTCCAAATAAAAACACCGCTACCTTCTGTTACTTCTTCAAAGTGAAATCGATACCAAACAAAAATAAAACGAAAAAGGGGAAGGGGAAATCGCGACTCAGGCGATTGGCAGAGGAGATTGAACGTTCAATTTCGGGAGCGACGTTCGACACCAGAATGGAACTACTCATGATGCAGGCGCGCGCGAGGTGGACAATGATGCTCGCGTTGGGGTTGTCGCGATTTAGGGCATCTGGGTGTCATCGATTCAGTGGCACTCACGAGTATGGCAGAAGGCCGAGGTCGCGATGGCCAAAACTGGGTTCAAGCGACTTCTATGGGCACAGTGCGAGGGTGCGACGCAGTCTAGAGTTTTCATCAGTCAAAGAACGGAAGTGGAGACCGCGGTGGTCGAGACTCAACAGGAGGTCGATTTAGGGTTCGAACTATTTTGTGATGTAATTATTCGATCCAACTTTTTGAGGCTACGATGTCAATTAGGGAAGGCAGGTTCCAAATCACGATGTGCAAGGGAGATGGTCGGGAAGGAGAGTGGAGGGCCGAGTTCGGCAGTTGGAGTGGTTCGACTGTGTGAAGACTACCGAAGTTGTACAGTGGTGATGATGGTCAGTAAACAATGGAATCAACCTGATGTAGGAGAAGGGTTAAACAATGATGCAAAGGTGAAGAGAATAGGGTAATATTTATTTTTCTAAATGAAATTAATAATGGTTAAATTCATTTTTAAATGCCTAGGAAATTAGTTTATCTAATTGGAAATTTGATTTAAATAAATTAGTTCATATAATTAGTGTATATAAAGGAAATTAGTCAATAAAGAAATAAAATGTATAAACTAATCATTTAAATAAAATGAATGTTTAAATTGGAATTTTATTATGTGAGTAATTAATTAAATTGAATCCGTAAATTTATATAACTAGAATTTTATTAATTATTGTTTTACAGTGGAAAACAGACGTATGGAGGAATCGCTGTAAAATTTATATAATATTCTTCGGTGGATATTCAGCGCAGTTAAAATCTCCGTGAGTAAATCTCACTCGTTAATTTTATTTTTAGCATTTAAAATAAATTGTTGATTGTTTGAATGCATTGAAATATTAATGTGGTTGCTTAAATATACATTAGTTATTTTAGGATTGACTATTATACTATATATTGGTTTGGTGAATGGATTGTTCCCGCAGTCTCATTAGCGGATGCCCGCGGTACCATTAGCAGATGATTACCCTATACGGCCCACGCTATGATATTGGATGACCTTCATACCGCGATATCCTGCCTCGAAGCAGGATGGGTATTATTTATGTTGGCTAACGTCTGTGGATGCAGGAAAAACAGGTTGGAGGGATCCAACTGGATTCCTCAAAATTATATTATCTGTTTGTTTGTTTGTTTGCATATATACTGTCATATATGATGTGTTATAAAACCCGTGATTTGATAATTGAGTGTTTTTATATATTTAAGTATCACTGGGCTAAAATGTCGATATATAAAAATATCGTGAAAACGATATTTGAGATTTAAGCGGAAAATTCTATTTTTCTAAAAATAGAATTCGAATTTTGAATGGACTATATATATTTACTTGTTTTGTAAAATAAAAACAAGTATTGAATTTATAAACGGCGTTTATAAATTAGATAATGCAGTGAATTTATAAACAGTGTTTATAAATAAAATGAAATGATTTTCATGGGATAACCAGGGAATTGAAATGAATTTATAAACAATGTTTATAAATAGAAATGGGGAAAAAATCATCATTAGACAATTTGAATATTTAAATTCAAACTGAATTTAAAAATGGAAATGGGGAAATCGTTTTAAGAAATAAACGAGGGAATTTATTCTGATGTTCCGAATATAAATTGAACAAAAATAAATCCGTCAGGATTTATGATTTTGAATTCGATTAATTCGAATTTATTCAAATAGAATTTCAATATATATAATTTGAATAGAAGTTGAATATATAGAAATTCAAATGGAATTTGAATACAGAAATGCAAATGGAATTTGAATATAGAAAATTCAAATAGAATTCAAATGGAATTTGAAGGTGGAAAATTCAAATATAGAATTGAAAATAGAATTTGAATATAGAGAATTCAAATAGAATCTGAATGTAGAAATTTCAAAGAGAACTTAAAATAGAATTTGAAAAATAGAAAGTTGAAATGATTTCGAAATGGGAATGACAAAATATATTTCAGAATGCGGATTTTTAAACAAAATAGAAATAAATCCAAAGGATTTAAACATTTTCAAAGGAATTGGAATTTAATATAGAAGATCGGGTATAAATAAAAATATTACCAAGTTAGGAAAAATCGACAATTTTAGAAAATCGGAAATATGATGTTGAATTGGGAAACTGATTTGATATATATTAAAAATATATCAAAATGGAGCTGAATTTATTATAAACGAAGTTTAAACGTTTTTATATATATATAATTAAAACGAACTCGCCACAGCGCTGCAGTTCGTAAATTGGCGTTTCGAACTTTAATTTAGTATATAGAACTCAATTTAAGTCGGAATTCTTTGAAACAAGAACCCTCAGGACCGATTGAATAATAGTTTTCTAATGGAAGAGAAAAATCTGGATTTCGGCTTATAGATAATAAAGTTATGTCAAAATCAAATTTTCAGAAAAACAGCGCCATAACCATTATTAAACCATAACGGTTTATTTAAATAAATAAAAGGGTTTTAAAGAAATAAAATCCGAATTTCCATTAGAAAAATCCAGACTGGAGATATAAAATAAATATGAACTCCAGTGAAGTAAATTAAATGATTTTTGGAACAAAAATCAGATTTTTAGTTATTAAATAGATTTAACTAATTTGAAGAAAATAGTTAATCGAGATTTGAATCGAAATTGGGCGTTGGATAAGTGAAAGAGATATGAGAATTTATTTTCGAAATCGAATACGTAACTCGAGTTGAAAAATGGAATTATATTGAGTTCTTGAGTAGATAAAAATATATTTGAACGTGATATGTTCAAATAAAAAGTGAAATAGGCAAAAGAGTTGATTAACGAATTAATTAACGAATTGAGTTAAAACGATTGGATTGAGTTGGAACACATTGGAAATGATTAGATATATGTTAAGCAGATATGGAAGGAAGTGTTCGAAGAGAGATAAATAGAATGCTCGATAAAAAGGTACATATTTAAATTGAATATGAGATTTTATGTGCCATATCGGCTAGCCGCTTGGCTTTTTCTTTATTCTTATTGAATGGAGAGGCCTGTGTGGAAGTTTGGGGATTTTCCCGATGCTCCTGGTACAAAGGACGTTATGGCGAAATTTTTCGGGAATTTAAGGAGTTAGAATGTTTTTAAGAAATTTTGATAGTTAGAAATCAATGTATCGATATATATAGAATTCGATAAGGAAATGAACTTGAAATAGAATATTATAAATAAAAAGGAAATCGATAATCTGGAAATAGAAAGGGAAATGTATATACGTTTTAAAAATGGAAAACTGGTTTTATATGATGTTAATTATTCGAGGTAAGGGGTCTTGTCCGTTTTGAAGTTAAGGATGTTTTCAGTCAAGGTATGAGAGGCAGTTATACCCCAACTTGATTGATTTCGTTTTTAACTGATAAATAGCAAGATCCAGTCTCGAAGAGGAATGTTTGAATAAGAGTTAGCTGAATGCAGTGTTTTGGGTTGTTGTAACGATGTTTTACACAACATTCGTTTTAACCCAGGGAAGTAAATTTTTGGAAATATGATTATAAATATTTCCTAAGTCTAAAAATGAATGGTCGTGAAAGAGATAAGTAATTGGAATATTTTCCAATTATAAATAGAATATATTTTCTACGTATTGAAAATAAAAGGAGGCGATATATGGAAATGTTTTCCAAAGAACGTAAGAGACCAAGATGATAATTGAAAATATTTGGCTAAAAAATATTGATAAGGAAATGAAGTAGTGATTTAATTAATGAATGAAATATTAATTAAGGGCCCAGTGATTGTTTGATGGTTTGAATGGATGTTTGCTTTTCTTCGATAGTTAAATAACTGACCATCGAAGTGTTTGCCAATATCATTGTCAATATGGAGAGACTGGTTGGATTATTATCCGAGAACCACTCTGTATTGGCAGTAGTGTTGCGAATCAGATAATATGAAGATAATCGAAGATAGAGTAGAGTGAAAGGGCTTTTTCTATTAATGGAAATTGTGCATTCGGTTTCGTTCAATCCCAGAACGAACGTATATGGACGAATGTCTGACAAAGTAATTCCAATGATCGAATATATTGGTATGTATAAATATATATGTTGGCAACGAATTTATTCCCTTAGCATAATATCCATAATATATTTGTGTAAATCAATAAATGATTAACGGATCTGACAATGTGGCATTCACAGTGATTGTGTTATCAATGAATGGCAAGTAAGCGCAGCCTCATGCCTCAACAACCGGGAAATGACAAAAATCGGGCATGCATCATGGCTATGTGGGTAGCTTCCATTAGGGTGTATCATCACCTATCTAGAGATTCATTTAATTCCTTATTCTATTCGATGTTGTCCCATTCGGGAAACGATTGCTGATCCCAACCGTTGGTGATATACATTCGATACACTCAAGCGAAACGAGTGGTCGGTCATGATGTTCTTGTTGAACTCGGTGTATTCTCCTCTAGAGATACACCAGTGGAAGGTGGTTCCATACCTTGTCATAGTTGGAATTTCATTACCCAATAAGTGCTTGCGGTATTGATTGTATATTATATATGTGGAACGTGAGATGCAAACGTTCCACTAGATATCTATTTATTTGATTTAGACACAATCATAATATCAAAAGAGTTTTGATATAAAGATTATTGTAATAACCCGGAAATCTGGGCCAGTTTAAAATTTTTATTTTAGCGAATTTTGATTATTTAAAATAGATTATTTTAAATAATAACGACAATAAATTTATTTTGAATAGAATTCGAACGTATATATTCGTTTGAATCGACGATAGAATATAAATATTTATTTATATTTATAAAAGGAATTGAAAATGGCGCGGTAGTTCGATAATTCGATTTCAATTTTCAATTGAATGTACCGGGTGGAAAATAAACCGGATTTTAGTGAAACCAAAAATAATAGGATCTATTTGAGAATATCTTTCCAACGAATCCGAAAAATCAAGATTTCATAGCGGGAATCAAAAGATATGTCCAGTTGAAAATTCTGAATAGTCGCTATAGAATTCAGGCCCTTAAAAATGGAAATTTTGCAAACGACCACGGTTTTCGACGAAACCACTTTTGGTGGATCCGGGATGTTAAGTTGTTGCTAGATTCCAATTTTCATAATTTTTCGAATCAATATGTGAGCGTGGCAAAGGAAAACGCGTTTGACCAGTTTTAGTTGATTTTAATCGACTGGAAAATGTCCATTTTTCAAACGATCTCAGAATTTGACGAAATTAGATTTTTTAGAACCGTATCGTCAATACGAAGCTAGAAAATATTTTTCTGGGATTTATAGAGTTAGTATTTGACCCCAGTAAATTGAAATGCGCGTTCAAATTCAATATATAGAGTTATATGTTGATTTTGACGGAAACTGATCGAAACGATCGAATCAGCCTACGATACATATCCCATTGTGTTCGGAATGGGGGTAATTAGCTATGGGGTAATTAGCTAAGTACGACAGGCGGTGGGCCTCGTTTAGAGGTCAAATGAAAAAGTTACTTTTTGAAATAAAATAATTAACAATAAATATATAAATTAAATAACCCCCCCTTTTCTCCTTTACATCAGTCAAAGCCCCCCCCCCCCCCCCAATTTCCCCAAACCCGATCCAAAAGAAGAAGAAGAAAAGAGCAGCGGCTGCTGCTGCGCTGCCGATCGCCGCCGCCGAGGCGCGGTTCCCCGACCGCACCCTCCCCCTCCTCTTCGCGCCCTCCTCCTCTTCTGTTCTGAATACACCCCTGCCTCGAACGACGCGCGATACCCCTCCTCCCCCTCCTGTAGCCGACCGCGATACCCCTCCTCCTGCTGAGCGCCACCGAGGCCACCGCCTGTAGGTGAACACCGACCTCCCAATGACCCTCCCAGTCAACGGCGAAACCCACCTCCACCTAATAATCAATGTAAGTAAATTTAGATCGATTCCTATTTTTATTTTCAGTTTTGTTTTATTTTAACAGTGAAATTATTTACAGATTTTTATATAATTAGTATTGCTTTAAAATTCAGATTTTTATGCAAATTGTATTGTTTTTAAATCAGTTTATTATAAGAGGAAAATATACTTTGCTTTAGGAGAAATAAAATATTATATAGGTTAAAAATATAATTTTTAAATTATAGAAAGGTTAAAAATATAATTTTTAGATTATAAAATGGTTAAAAATATAATTTGTATTTGATAGGAAGATTAAAAATATGGTTTTTATAATATAGAAGTATTAAAGATTCAATCTTTATTATGTAGGAGATATAAAAATTCGATTTTTATATATTGAATAGCAAAGTAAAAATTCGATTTTTATATACATGGCAACAAAGTAAAAATATGATTTTTATATATTGAATAGCGAAGTAAAAATTCGATTTTTATATATTGAATAGCGAATTAAAAATTCGATTTTTATATATTGAATAGCGAAGTAAAAATGTGATTTTTACATATGTAGTGAGTACGGGCAACGAAAGTGACAAGAAGCAAGAACGGCGAAGACTTCTACATTTGAAGAGTCGAGATGTTTGGATTAGTTTTGGTGAGAATTTCTCACTTTTTAATTTAATTTTTCTAGTTATAAATATATACTAGGATGCAGACGGTGTTTAGTAGCACCCGACACCCGTCGTCCACAGACCATGGATGGCTTGTATGCTTGTTTGTTTGATTTTGATGTGTAGTTGATTGTGTGATGTGATGTGAAATGAAATAAAATATTTATATAGTTAAAAATATTTTATAGTTAAAAATAGAATTTTTAACGTGTATATAAAAGGAAATAAAAATAAACAAATCGGACGATTTGTTTATATACACACATTTGACTGATATTGATTGGAACGATAAATTTTACACATCACCCAACTGCACAAATAAAATCTGTGTTTGATTGTTTGAAAACCCCACACGGGTATTGGGGTGATATATGACATACACTAATCCCAATAGTTAGTTGTATGTCGATCGATTGATTGACAGACTGTTATAAGCGTTGGATATTTATATTTGATGCTTATACAGTGTAGAATGCACTTTGAATGATGGTTGATTATTCATCGTTGTTATTGTACACATGTGTTGTAGAAAATCCATATAATTAACATTACATGGTAATTGATTGGGCCTCATTCCAGTTTTGAAAAAGAAATATTTGAATAGAAATATTTGAAAAAGAAATATTTGAATAGAAACATTTGAATAGAAATATTTGAAAATAGAAATATTTGAAGCCGTGTAGATTAGATTGACGCCATTTTGACGTGAACGATATTTATATCGATTTTATTCATTTTATAATGAATATCGAAAGTGATTTCAAAATCTGATATTTTGAAAAGAATTGAAATTCAAACTGAAACTGAAAAGAACAGAAAATTCGAATTAAACTGAATAGAAATGAATTCGAATTGAAATTGAATAGAAATGAATTCGAATTGAAATCGAATAGAAATGAATTCGAATTGAAATTGAATTGAATTGAAAACGAACTGAAATTGAATTAGAAATCAAATTGAATTGAAATCAATTTGAAACGAATTTAAAACGAATTTATATTGGAATATTCAATTTTGATTAGAAATTGAATGTGAAGTTGAAACCGTTTTGAAAATGAATTTAAAACGATTTATAAAGCACATTTTGAATTGAAATCGACGAAATATATATTATATATATATAATATAATGGCCTGAATAGAACGCGCCACGCCGCGGCAGTTCGTGAATTTTGACCATTGACTTCGAATGGACATTACGGGAGATCCGACCGTCGGATTCTCCTAAAACCGGAACCGTTGGGTTCGTATCGAAAAGAGCTTTCTATCGAATATTGGAAATTAGAAATCTAACGGTTGGATTTGGAATTATGTCCAAATCAAATTTGGAAAAGGTCGCTGTAAGTGCAGTTCGATGGCCGTTGATGGAAATCGACTGTACGGGCCTTGATAAAATCACTAAAAATATCAATAATTTGTGTAAAATCATAAGAAATGATTTGGGAATAATTGGGATGAAAAACTCCATATTTGAAAAGATAAAAATAGTTTTTTTATCGAAATGAACTAGTTTTGAACTAGAATTAAAATTCTATTTGTTTTTAAATAAATAAATTGAATTTGAAAGGGGTTTTAAAAATAACCAGAATTTCCAATGATTGCATTGGAATGGATTTGAATCGAAATTGTCTTCGGAATATTTCGATGTTGAATTTCGTGATTATACAGATGTTGTTATGGAAATTTGAAAGATATAGATATGTATATCGTTATTTCCAATACGATATCTGTTGGTCGTAGAATTTGATATTGAATATAAGCCGATATATTTTCTATTCAGAGCCTTGTATTTAATATCAAATGTGATTTGGGTTTGTCGTGAATGGTGCCTTGACTAACACTGTTCTTGAACCCAGTTGAGAAAAGATTAAATCTTTTTATTTAGATTTAATGAAGTGTACCAATTAAATAATATTTAATTGGAATTGAATTGATATTGATTTTTGGGTTTATCGTGGACAATGTTTTAAATAACACTCGTTCTTTATCCCGATAATTAATGGAATGTGATTTTGGGTTTATCGTGAACCGTGTTTTAAATGACACTGATTCTTTAACCCAGTTAACGATTAAAACTAAGTGGAGTTTAATGAATCTTTAATTAGATTGAAAAGATCGAGAATGGAGTATCACCAGTTTTGCTCTAGGCGATAGTTAAATTAATTAGATTTAAAGGTGAAAAGGTAATTGAATTTACCGATAACACCGTGGTGTTAGATGTGAAGTATTACCAGTTTTACTTCATGGGATGAATAGGTGGGGATTGGGAAATAAAATAAATGATTATTCCGGTGTGATTCGCTAATCCCGACGAGTTTGAATTGATATTCAAAGAAGATTAAAGAATAAATTTAAAGAATTTATCTTTGATAAAATTAATGGGAACCTTTCCCAGAGTAGAAGAATAATTGAATAAACGAATATTCTGAATTGGAATGAGGCCTATGTTGTGTTTGTGTAACACTTATTTAAAGTATACGCGAGTTATTCAGGAAGACCGGGTTTATCCCATTCTGAATAACTGATACGACGATAAGTCGAAGATGAAGACGGTGGTCGAAGACCGGAGGTCTTCACGTCGTTTGGGTGATTACTGATGATCTTGATTGGGTTGTACACCCAAGAAGATGGAAACAGTTGGTGATCGTCCAGACGTACTTGGAGATCGATGGATATGCGGGGTACTAGGTGCCTTCGGTTTCGTTCAGACCCAGAACGAACTTGTAAATGGACTGTGTGTCTGACATTGGATTTCAGTCTGTGTGATTGATTTCTATTAAATATATATCTATTTGGCGGCGGAGAATTTATTCTCTTGCTTAACGCCCTTCTCTGAGACGTACGAGCTCAGGGGTTATATATTGATGGATATTCATCGCATGGAATGAATTGCCTGTGTGGCATGCCTAAGTGGCAATTGATCGAGGCTTCTGTTGAAAAGCAAAGTCTTGTGGTTGATGATCAAAGCACCGCCTGTGTGGCATAGCTTTGTGTAACGTGAATTCGCGAGCCTCACACCCCGATAGTGGACCAGAAACGGGAGAGGACCTCAGGGAGGACATGCGTTTCTTTCTAGCTAGAAGTGGCGTCAGTGGTTTTACACGCCCTGACGAGTTTGACTTATGTGGTTGTTGCTGTTGCGAGGCGCCTCGGTTTGATCGGACGATCCGGGTCCGATGGAGTCATTTGTTGGCCCATTTATGCCCCATAGGGCGGAGAGACGTATTGTTCAGGCATTTTAATCCACATCGGTGTACCGGCCCTGTCGCTCCAAGGGCCCACCTGAGTCTGGGTCCTGAGACATGGGCTAGATTGTCTCGAATCGGTAGAGGATGATCCCTGGCCTCGGTTCATAGATGGAAAACCAATTTCCAAATACGTGACTTTGCGGTTTTATTTGTAAACCTATATATGGCGACATAGTGGCATGGGACGTTCATGTCGCCTATGATTGATACTTATGATTTGAAGTTGATTTATACACTATGCACTTATAATAGTATCAAATGATTTGTTTTAATCGTATCAAGTATTCTTTGCTATTATAAGGTAAAAACCCTATCCTCCGGCTTGCGTTGCATTGTGTGATGGGACCTGGGTCTTATAATAGCTTCATTTTTCTTTATTTAGCATTACGCTGTTGTTTTATGCACTGGTATTCTTGGGAGGAAACCCGTTCTGTGTTATATGGCGTGGTCCCTTGATTTACCTAACTTTAAAAATAAAGATTAATAACTGCTTTAGTTCTCACACCAGTCACATGACTGACCTGGAGTTTATTGTTTTAACCTAAACTCTGGGTGCTCTTATTTTGACATGGGCAGCTAGTAGTTTTGGTTTTGCAGATTTATATTAACGGATCCTGGTTTACAGCTGGAATGATATGTGGTAAACTTTGTATCCGTATATCTCTTCTAGTTGTGTATTGTATTATTTTCCGCTGCTATGTATTTAAATGTAATTTAAATCTCTGATATTTCTATGTAATATTTATTCATTTATACTCTGTATATCCTTGTATTCTGATGGAATTGTTGTAATGTACAATGAAATGTTCTTCCGTCTGCGTTCTATTTTGTCGTGTTCTCAAGACAATTCGTTCTTTCTCTTCTCTTCGGAGACCGGGGAAGTTCGGGTCGTTTCAAATATCCTTTTCTTTCAAAAGGATTTTGAAAGCTAAATCAAGTGTTTTGGATTTCCATAAGGGAAAAACCCGTTCCGTGTTATATGGCGTGGTCTTATGAGATATCATTTAGTTTCTGAAACTGTTTTAAATTGTTTACTCATACCAGTCCCATGACAGACCCGGAATTTATTTTGTTTGGTTTTACCTAAACTCTTGGGTGCCTAAATTTGTATGGGCAGTCAAGTAGTTCAGGATTTTACAGATTATCCAAAGGAGCTTGGAGCAGGAGGCTTTAGCGTTATCTAGTTATTGTTATTTCTGCTATGTTGTAAGTTGTGCTCTAATAGTTATACTCTGATAATGATATGTTATACAGTTTAAAATTTGTATTTCAAAATTTATGATACATTAAATTTTATTCTGCTGCGATGTGAGATTCTGTGTTGTTATTTCTGTTCTTCTTCTACCTTTTTATTCTAAAAAAAAGTGATTCGTATTTTCGTGATATTTCGGTTGGATGTATGGTGTATGTAGTCAACTCTAATATTACGGGTTTGCGGGCCATTACATTAATAGGCCAATCCATTCTGAATTTACAATGCACAGTCCGATAAAATTGTTGGAGAATGGAGTTTTGATGACAACAACCTTATTTCAATATTAATTGATTATAAAATATATACTAACAATTTTATCCAGATATATATATATATATACAGATGAAGGATTTATATACAGGAATTAATACTGAAGGTTGTACAGTTTAAAGATACTAGAGATTCAGAATTCAGAGACAATTCAAGACTCATGAGTAATCAAGATTTCAAGAGTTCAAGATCTCAAGATAAACATAGTAACAAAGTCTAGTTTATGTAAGAATCTGAATAGCACTCCAGGTTCAAATTCAAATTCAAATTCTATTTTCAATTTCTGATTTTCAAATTTTCAAATTCAATCTTCAATTTTTATTCTCTATTTTTACTTTTAATTTCAAACTCAAGTTTTATAGTTTATAAGTGTTATATATTTATACTTTTAAATACTTATATAGCTTTAAACTTTATATTTTATAAATATATTTATATAATTTAAATTTATGATTTCATATGATTTTATACTTTATAATATTTATTTATAACAATATGTTTTAATTCAAGAATTTCGAGAATTATATATATATATATATATATCAAAACGCCTGAAAAATGCTCAAAATTCAATTTTGTAATATGATATGTCGACATACATAATTAGGCATGTCGACATATAACTGTCATATTTTTGATTTTGAAAGGAGGTGTCTTTTCACTATTTGTAACATTCCAGAAGCATTGCAACCTTTCAAATCTTATAAATAGGGGTTGATTTCATTTTTTTTCATCATTCTTCTTCCCCATCTTCATCCCTTTTCTCTACACATTATTATTTCTTATTTTTATGATTTCTACACTTATACTCTACTGAATTCAATTCTATTTACATAAAACTTCTTCTCTTCTCACTCTCTACTCATTACTCTCTGAATCCAAGTGCTATTGAACAGTTATAGGGCTATTGTAATTGTTTGGGAAGTCTTTGGGAAAAGGTGTATCCTTGTAGCCATGAAATCAAGGAAACAGAGTGGTGTTAATCTTATAGCCCGAAAATCAAGGGGAATATACTTGATCAAGGATGTTTGGAATCGGTGTTAATCTTGTAGCCGTGAAATCAAGGGGATTATACTTGGATATTGATATAGTAATATAACTTTGCACAATCCAGCGCTGCGTGGGAGTAATCCGAACCAGTATAAAATCTAGTGTGTTCTTTCCTTTTCTACATTTTTTGTTTATTTTTGTGTTTGTGTTTGAATCTGTGTCTTTGATTATCTCTATGGCGTGTGATTCATATAGTAGATCATATAAATTTTAGATTTTGTTAAATTTCTCAAAAACACAATTCACCCTCCCTATAGTGTTAGTTTTTCCTTAACGATCCATTCCGCAATCCTTAACAATTGGTATCAGAGCAAGGTCTTTCAAAAAGTTCATAATCTAATTTTTGAAAATAGTTATAATGGAAACCAACACTGATAATAATAATAGTTCTTTTGTAGTGGGTCAGTCCACTAATAGACCACCACTATTTAATGGTAGTAATTATTCATATTGGGCATGTAGAATGAGAATATATTTATAATCAGTAGGATTAGACACAAGGAATAGTACATAGAATGAATTTGTTGAACCCACAACTCATTTTGCACAATGGAAAAATGAACAAAAGGTTGCTGCACAAAGAAATTCTAAAGCCGTGAATATGTTGTTTTGTTCACTAGGTAGGAATGAGTTTAAAAGATTTTCAGTATGTAAAACTACTTACGAAATTTGGAGAACTTTACAAGTTACTCATGAAGGAACTAATAAAGTTAAATGAACGAAGATATCAATGTTAGTTAATCAGATTTAGTTATTCAAAATGAATGAGAATGATTCTATCTCCTATATGTATTGCAGATTTCAAGAGATGGTCCATTCGTTTACAGCACTTGGAAAAAATTTATTCTGAAGAAAATCAAGTCAGAAAAATATTGAATTCATTGACTCCAGAATGGGATTAGAAAAAATTGGCGATTGAAGAAGCCAATAATGTCAGTGAAATGAAGATTGAGGAGTTAATCAGAAATCTGATGTCTTTTGAAGTCTAGTTACAGAAAAGAATGGAAAACATGCCAACTGGGAAGAAATCCATTGCATTTAAAGCAATAATAAATTATTCTGACTTGAGTAGTGAAGACAATGAAGAAACAACCGTTATAACAAGACATTTTAGAAAATTTCTGAAATATAGAAGGAAAAATTATTTTCAAAATAATAACCAAGGAAGTTCAAGAAGAAATGATGATTGATGTTATAACCGCAACAAACCAGGTCATATAACGAGATTGTGTACATATTGCTGAATCAAGGAATTCAAGGCGTTTTGATTAATGACAAGGAGAAGATCGAGATCGACAAAAAGAAGAGTTTCAATGATATTGAAAGTTAAGAGGTTGATTATTTAGTGTTTTAGTTAAGTTATATTTGTTAAAATCTATCCTCAAATAATCATATACCTCAATGGTTTGAAAATATATATGTGTATATATGTATGTACATTCAATGTGCATACTACCAGAAACCGGTCGACCTGTTTCGTTATGGGCGGTCGACCGTTTCTGGGCAGAATGCACAATGAACGTGCACACATGTATATAATGTATATATATTCAAATACCAGTCTACTGGTCATTTTTAACCTGTCGACTGGTCTACGAACTGAAAGCAACTTTTCAAATAGACACCCTTATTCATCAATGGTTGTTTTCTTTTCTCTTCACCAAAAATCATCTCTATTCGTTGCTTCTCTTCACCAATGATTACTACTCTCCATCCTCTATAAAAACAACATGAAATCACCATTTTGAGATATCAATTCTTTCTATTCTTGCTATCTAATTACTGATTTCATTCTTGCTCTCTAAAAGCACTCAAAAGCTCATAATTCTCATATATCGTTATTTGAATCCTTGAATCTATATATTATTCCTTCGATTCAAACAACGATATCATCTTCCAAATCTTCATAATCACAAAATCATATTTGAGGATAAGATTATAGGAAGGTTATACAAGAATTGACAAATTCGTGTTATTGAGAACACACATTGTTAAATTACAAGTTTTGCTCATCTTGTTTGAAGTCCTCGTGTTGTAAAAGGCAAGGTGTGAAGTCCTCGTGTTGATAGAGGCGTGAAATCCCGTTCGGCTGCTCGAGTGTTGTGAACCTGTTTCCTCCGGGTTAAGTGAGGATATTGTTTAGTGAAATTCCAGATAGGAGATCTGGGACTGGACGTAGGACGGTGTTCCGAACCAGTATAAAAATCCCTGGTGTGATTTTTCTATTAATGCATTTACTTATTTGTGATATTGCTTCTGTGAGATCTTTCTTTATTAAGTATTTATTTGCATAACTATTGTAAATATATAAGTTAGTATATCACACACATTCCGCATATCCATATTACTGATCCTGCCTAAGTCGTATATCGACTCTTTCAATTGGTATCGGAGCAAGGTTTTCACATAACCGTAACACAGTTATTTGATATATTCTAGTAATATGGCAAATAACCCAAGTAGTAGCATTAACACCACTTATACGGAAGGTCAATCGACACAAAGACCTCCTTTCTTTAATGGTCTTAACTATAGTTATTAGGCAACACGTATGGCTTTTTACATGCAATCAACTAGCTATGATGCTTGGAATGCTACTCAGAAAGAAATAGTCACTCCAACGACTGAGTATGCAGAATGGACGGCTGCTGAGAAAACCGCAGTTGCTGTAAATGCAAAAGTAATTAATATGTTGTTTTGTGCATTAGATCAAAACGAATATAACCGTGTTAGTATTTGTACCACTGCTTATCAAATTTGGCAAACGCTAAAGACTACTCATGAAGGTACTAACAAGGTTGAACAAGCAAAAATAGCTTTGTTGAAAAGTCAATTTCAAAATTTCAAAATGAAGCCGAATTAAACAATCAATGAGATGTATTCAAGGTTTCAAACCATTCATCATGCACTTATTGGATTAGGGCAAAAATATTCTAATTTTGATGTAGTTTCAATAGTCCTACACTCTCTGACTAATGAATGGGAACGAAAAGTACTTGCAATAGAAGAAGCTAATGATCTTTCTACCATGAAGCCAGATGAATTGATAGGAAATCTTATGTCCTATGAAGCTAACTTGCAGGCTAGAAAAGAACAAAAAGAAGAAAAGAAAAATGTAGCTTTTCATGCTGAAAGGAATGAAGACAACTCAGATTCCGAAGATGAAGATCTAGCATTCATTGCAAAAGGATTCAAGAAATTCTTAAAGCAACGAAAAGCTAGTCGATACAACAGAAAGAAGTTCAGATCAAATAAATCATCATCATCAAATGTAGAATGCTTTAATTGTCACAAGAAGGGACACATGCAAAAGGATTGTCCGAAACCAAAGAAGAAGTCAGAAAATGAAAAGTTCAAACACAAGAAGGACAAGTCAAAGAAACGGGCATTCTCAGTGACATGGGATGATTCAGACTCATCTTCATCTGATAGTGAAAGTGACTCAGACGATGAACAAGAAAATGTATGTTTTATGGCGAAAGAAGATGAGGTACAAATTCCTTCTTTTGAAGAAGTTCTTGATATAAATGCTGAATTAATATATAAATTTAAAGATATGAAACAACAATGCAAGCAAGCTCAAGCTGATTTAAGTAGAGCAGAATTTGAACGAGATATGCTAAAAGATGAGAAGATAATATTAGAGGAGGAACTTGTAAAAGATCAAGAATCATAATCTAATATTGATTCTGAACTATCTCTTTTGAGTCAAGAAATTGAAACTCAAAAAGAGAAAAATGATGCTCTTACTACCGAAAATCATGAGCTTAAGGCAAAAGTCAAAATGTTAGACCTTGAAAATGCTAGTTTACAAACAAAGTTGGACGACATTACTCAAAATGTTTCTAACTTTAATAAAGGTCGAGAAAATTTGACAAAAATTATTGAAAGTTCACAATCTGCTACAAATAAACAAGGGTTGGGATATAAGAAACAAGTTATCAAGAAACATCTTGGTAATAAAAGAAAAAGGAAAAATAAGGTAGTACAAGAAATTGAAGCTAAGAAAAATCTTAGTTTATTATATTCCAAACCAAAACCGATTGTGAAATTTCAAAAGAAGAATGTCAAATCTATAAAAATATGGGTTCCTAAAACAAATAACAACTTGATTAGGAACAAGTACATTCAAATTTTTTTGAATTCTGTGCATCATAATCCAAATTATTTATATAAAGGGGATACCGGACCCATATGGGTTTGGACTCCTAAGACCTAACTCTTAGGACCCTATAAAAAGGTGGGTACCATGGACTTAATTTTATATTTTGTAGGTCCCAGTTTAGAAAAGAGGAAAGTGGATACTGGACAAGGGTTGCTCAAAGCATATGACTGGAGACAAGAGCTTATTAACAAATATCACTTATTTAGATGGTGGCTCAGTCACTTTTGGAGATAATTCAAAAGGCTATATCATCGGCAAAGGCGATGTGAGCAATCACGGTACATCTGACTTACCTCTTATTACTAATGTCATGCTAGTTAGAAATTTGAAACATAATTTACTAAGTATCAGTCAATTGTGCGACAAAGGTTTTATCATTTCCTTTTCGGACAATAAATGTAGTATTTTAGATAAAGATCGAAATCTAGTTTTTGAGGATTATAGAGACAGAAATATCTATATTCTGAATATGAACATCAATCATAATTCAGATATGTGTCTTGTAGCAAATGATAATGATCCATGGCTATGGCACAAAAGCTTCTGTCACATAAACTTCAGAACTATTGACAAGTTATCCAAAAATGATCTAGTTAAATGACTACCCAAAATAAGCTTTACGGTTGATAATCTTTGTGATGCATGTCAATTAGGAAAATTGACTAAATCGTCTTTCAAATCCAAGAAAGTCATATCAACGTTACAACCACTTGAGCTATTACATATGGATTTATTTGGACCAACACAGGTTTAGTCAATAAACCATAATCGCTATGTGTTTGTAATTGTTGACGACTACTCTCGTTATACTTGGGTGATTCTCTTGAAAAATAAAAGTGACACTTTCAAACTTTTCAAATCCTTCGTTAAGGGAATTCAAAAGTCAAAAGGGATAAAGGTTAAAAATATAAGAAGTGATCATGGCGAGGAGTTCGAAAATAATGAATTTGAACATTTTTGTACAAAGAAAGGTATAAATCATAATTTTTCGTTTCCTAGAACTCCACAACAAAACGGAGTTGTAGAATGGAAAAATCGAACTTTACAAGAATGTGCAAGAACACTATTAAATGGATCCACTCTACCAAATAAATTTTGGGCAGAAGCTGTTGCAACTGCGTGTTATGTTTTGAATCGTGTATCCATTCGACCTCTGACTAAGAATACATCCTATGAGCTATTTAATCAAAGAAAGCCAAATATCTCATATTTCAAAGTTTTCGGTTCTAAATGCTTTATTTTAAATACGAAAGACCATCTTGGAAAATTTGATTCAAAATCCGATGAAGGTATATTTGTCGGATATTCGGAACGAAGCAAGGCCTATCGTATATTTAACAAGAGAACTAAAACTATTGAAGAATCACTTCATGTTTCTTTTGATGAATTCTATAAAGCATCTCATATTGTATCAGATGACGAAGAAACCATAGTCACTAATAATCCTATCATCACAAATAATGACTCTGACTCAGAAATTGTTGACGATATTCCTCAACCTGTTGTGGTACCTTCTCCACCAAGATTTAGATCTCCTCCTAGAATTCTAAGAGATCATCCTGTTCAAAATGTTATTGGAGAAGTAACATCACAAATAAGAACAAGAAGTCAACTGAATCAAATGGGTCATGTCGCGTTTCTTTCAAATATCGAACCTAAGAATCCGAAAGAAGCTGCTACTGATGATTACTGGATCATTACCATGCAGGAAGAACTAAATCAGTTCGAGCGCAATGATGTCTGGGAAATTTTTCAAAGACCGACTGATCAGTCAGTCATTGGTAAGAAATGGGTCTATAAAAATAAGGCCGACGAACAAGGAAATATAACCAGAAATAAGGCATGATTAGTAGCACAAGGATACAATCAGGAAGAAGGTATCGATTATGAAGAAACTTTGCGCCTGTGGCTCGATTAGAAGCTATTCGAATCTCACTGTCCTTTGCTTGTCATCATAATTTTAAACTTTATCAAATATATGTCAAAAGTGCATTCTTAAATAGGTTTATCAAAGAGAATGTATATGTCGAACAACCTCCCTTGTTCGTACATGAGAAATATCCTGATCACGTATATAAACTTAAGAAAGCTTTATATGGATTAAAACAAGCACCTCGTGCTTGGTACGAATGATTACGAAGCTATCTTATTGATTCTGGATTTCAAATTGGTAAAGTCGATCAGACTTTATTCATTAAACATTCTCGAAAAGATATATTAGTTATCCAGATATATGTAGACGATATTTTCTTTGGTTCAACAAACGATAAACTCAGCAAAGAGTTTGCAAATATTATGACTGAAGAGTTTGAAATGTCTCATATGGGAGAACTATCATATTTCCTTGGTCTTCAAATCAAACATCTTTCTAATGGTGTTTTTATTAGTCAAGAAAAATACTGCGGAAATCTAGTCAAACGTTTCGGGTTAGAAAATTACCTCTGGTAAACCAACTCCTATGAGTACAACCACACATCTTGAAAAGGATGAACATGGTAAGAATGTTGACCAGAAGTTATATTGAAGCATGATTGGTTCTCTCCTGTATCTTACTGCAAGTCGTCCTGATATTATGATGAGTGTTTGTTTGTGTGCAAGGTTTCAAGCTAATCCTAAAGAATCACTTTACGAGCTGTAAAACGAATAATACGATATCTTAATAAAACCTAAGATTTTGGTCTTTTCTACCCGAAAGATTGTCCATTCGAATTAGTGTCATATAGTGATGCTGATTTCGGTGGCTCTCGCACGGATAGAAAGAGTACAAGTGGTACGTGCCATTTTATTGGAAAATCACTTGTCTCTTGGTTCAGTAAGAAATAAAATTGCGTTTCACTCTCGACATGTGAAGCTAAATACATATCAGCAGCTCTAGCTTGTACTCAAGTAGTATATATGCAACAAACATTTCGAGATTTTGATATCCATCTATCAAACTCTATCATATACTGTGATAACACAAGCACAATCATTTTATCGAAAAACCCAGTTAATCATTCCCGAACAAAGCACATTGATATTCGACATCATTTCTTAAGAGATAATATTGAAAAAGGAACAATGTGTCTCGAATATGTCCAGATTGCCAACCAATCAGCAAACATTTTTACTAAGCCTCTACTCGAATCTAGTTTTATTTCATTATGTAGAGAGCTAGGCTTGATTTCTAGAACTGAACTCGATGTATAATATATATATACATAAATATGCGTATACAATGTTGAGTTCCTATCTAGACGATAGATTTTTTAGCTATTTAATAGCTTTTTGCTATTATTAGCAAATAATTGTGAGCATTACAAATTTTTAATGGCTTATATTCTCTGAGTGTTTTAAAACCATTGCTTCCTATTTCGTAAATCCTATACATATTCCTTTCCTATTGTTTTCTGCATCTCCATTCTTGAGTCCATTTTAACATCCGTACACATCTTCATATATTTTCTTATAATGGCACACATATGCGACGAATGTGCACAACGATCACATATCTCGATCACTAGTTCGGAACCAGAAGAATACTACTCTCCGGAAACACCAAAGAGTAGACCGGGATGTTCGCATACCCCCAGAGATACACCCAAACCCAAACGTGCTAAGAAAGCATTATTCTGTTCTCCACGGACGAGAGAGAGGATTAGTGAAATTCATCAATACCAGAAACATCAGATAGATCTCCAGCGTCAACTTCACTATGAACAAAAACTCACATCTGATCGTTTAACTCTCTTAGAACGAATGGCTTCATTTTTCTGTGGCACGGATAGACACGGAGTTCACGAACCAATGCCACATCCTCCATCTACATCTAGAAGTCCTAACTCATGGGATCGAAATTACATGAGAAATGAAGGAGCCAGAGAAAATTGGTCGCCATGGACACCGAGAGCTACGAATATTAAAGAAATATCCGAAGACAAGTCATCCACCTCTCATTAATTTATATCGCTCTTATTTTTCTATTGCAAAATAAGTTTTTTGTTTTAACTCTAATTTTATTGTTTTCATAATCTTTATTAGAATTCATGTTGAGTTGAATTAAATATCAAGTTATATGTTGTTACATAACTTTTTATACACTCAGAAAACCAGAAAAACATATATAAACAGAAATGGTCGACCGTCATATATGGACCAGTCGACCATAAAACACTCTGGAAACGTTTATATTTTTGAACCGGTCGACGGATACAATATTACCAGTCGACCGTTCAACTCTCTGGAATTTTTTTTTCAACTCAAACCTACACCGGTCGACCGTATATATTCTACCAGTCGACCGGCAAACCTCTCTAGAAATTAAATTTCCTGGTACCAGTCGACCGGTTCAATTTCAACGGTCGATCGTTTACGCATTTTTCAGCTTTTTGGACTACCAAACCACCCGTCGATTCGTATATCACACCCTTTCACTTTTTATTTATTCATCTCCTTTCTCTCAAATCCCTGAAAAACCAAAACCGCCAAATCAATTTCTTTATAATCAATGGCACTACCTCAAAAAAAACACAAGAAATCAAGCTCCACTCAACTCCAACCCATAGATTCTAACATCAAACAATGGCTTATGGATCCTATTGCTGTAAAACGATGGAATGCTATGAAGGATTACACCATTCACGAAGGTTCTTTTATAAATCTCTCTGATTTTATCCTCTACGATGTTGAAGAATTAACGTTTAAGGCTCGTATAAAATCACTCCTTACCTTTGATAAGAACAACATAGAAATTAATCATATTATGATTAGGTTGTTCTATGCCAATCTTAACCTACAGAAATTCAAACCAGAGAATGCTGCTAATTGTCTTTGGTCTGTAGTTTGTGGTCAGCATGTTTTTATTTCCAAGGAACGAATGGCCATGGTTCTCGGTTCGCCTAATAGTGGGAAAGAATTTTCTTCTGATCTTTGTACTATTCACACTCGTGATAAAATCAGTCATCTTTTTATCGAGGATCATAAAACTAGTACCAAGGCAATTAACTTGCGGCCTACGACTCGCGTTTTACATCATGCCATCACACGCTCCTTATTACCAAGGGTTGGTAATTTTGATGCCATCTATAAAGAAAATTTCAAGGCGTTATATGCGATTTATGGAGATATTGAGGTGAATTGGATAAACATGATTTTCGATGAGATTTTGCTTGTGAATGATCGCACAAGGCCACACATTTTTTACAATGAATATGTTATGAGGATTTTACTCGATTGTGGTGTCAAGTCTTGTGAGTCTAAAATCTCCAAGCCAAAGTGCATCGACAAAGCAACTAGAAAAAGAATGAAGCTTCCTGACCCTTGTATGAATATCATTCCTTTTGAACAATACCAACAATAACGTTCTCAAGATATCACTTCTTCTACGGCTCCCAAACCTAAACTAGAAGAAGTCAAACTCATTCAAACTTCTTCGTCAACTAAGGATTCACTAGCACAAATTGCACGGAACTAATTCCTCCTTGAAGCGAGACCTAAACGTACCGACACCAAACTCGAGCGTTTGGATACAAAGCTCGACAAAAGATTTTCCAAACTTAAGTCTTTCTTCAGTATTATTTGGGATGCAATTTCACGTGAATCGTCATCTTCCTCTACCCACATACAAGACCCAGGAAAACGTCCCATGCCTCCTACTTTTACGTGGTCATCATCTGAGGAAGGCACCTTTTCAGGAACCAATGCTGGACGTGGTCATGGGACATATGAGACCGAGGAAGAAGACGAAGGAAACAACGAAGACGAAGAAGATGTTCAAAACGAAGGAGACAAGGATGAAGGAAGAAACAAAGAGATTGATTGGGATTCTACAGAATCCGATTCTCCATCGCAGTAGTTTGTTTTCAACCACGTTTTATGATAGTATGTTTTATTATGCAAGACTTAAAATCGACACTTGTAGGTAAATAGTGTTGTATTCATTTTGGGTTTGTACGTCTTAAACTGTTAGGTACATGGCTTGCTTGTGGTGTGTTTGGTGTGTATTATATGCTACAATCTTAATGCTATACATGCTTTTTATATTTTTGTGTGCTCACTATTCCTTTTTTTCGATGACAAAGGGGGAGAAAAATGTTACTAACAATATGTTTTGCAGATTCTTTTAAGTATGTATTTCATGGGGAGTATATATTCAGGGGGAGTTATAAACACTTTCAGAACTATGTAGTCATCAATCAAAATGGGGGAGAATGTTGAATTAAGGAATTCAAGGCGTTTTGATTAATGACAAGGAGAAGATCGAGATAGACAAAAAGAAGAGTTTCAATGATATTGAAAGTTAAGAGGTTGATTATTTAGTGTTTTAGTTAAGTTATATTTGTTAAAATCTATCCTCAAATAATCATATACCTCAATGTTTGAATATATATATATATATGTATATATGTATGCACATTCATTATGCATACTACCAGAAACCGGTCGCTCGGTTTCATTATGGGCGGTCGACCGTTTCTGGGCAGAATGCACAATGAACGTGCACACATGTATATAACGTATATATATTCAAATACCAGTCTACTGGTCATTTTTAACTTGTCGACTGGTCTACGAACTGAAAGCAACTTTTCGAATAGACACCCTTATTCATCAATGGTTGTTTTCTTTTCTCTTCACCAAAAATCATCTCTATTCATTGCTTCTCTTCACCAATGATTACAACTCTCCATCCTCTATAAAAACAACATGAAATCACCATTTTGATATATATATTCTTTCTATTCTTGCTATCTAATTGCTGATTTCATTCTTGCTCTCTAAAAGCACTCAAAAGCTCATAATTCTCATATATCGTTATTTGAATCCTTGAATCTATAT
The DNA here is from genome assembly GCA_030737875.1 of Allium sativum. NCBI lineage: Eukaryota > Viridiplantae > Streptophyta > Magnoliopsida > Asparagales > Amaryllidaceae > Allium > Allium sativum. The sequence continues at coordinate 44,773,965 of CM060919.1, read as the reverse complement.
ATTATTCCTTCGATTCGAACAATGATATCATCTTCCAAATCTTCATAATCACAAAATCATATTTGAGGATAAGATTATAGGAAGGTTGTACAAGAATTGACAAATTCGTGTTATTGAGAACACACATTATCAAATTACAAGTTTTGCTCGTCTTGTTTGAAGTCCTCGTGTTGTAAGAGGTAAGGTGTGAAGTCCTCGTGTTGATAGAGGCGTGAAATCCCGTTAGGCTGCTCGGGTGTTGTGAACCTGTTTCCTCCGGGTTAAGTGAGGATATTGTTTAGTGAAATTCCAGATAGGAGATCTGGGACTGGACGTAGGACGGTGCTACGAACCAGTATAAAAATCCTCGGTGTGATTTTTCTATTACTGCATTTACTTATCTATGATATTTCTTCTGTGAGTTCTTTCTTTATTAAGTATTTATTTGTATAACTATTGTAAATATATAAGTTAGTATATCACATACATTCCGCATATCCATATTACTGACCATGCCCAAGTCGTATATCGACTCTTTAACATATCCAGATAAATCGACTCAACAAACAGACAACAACAATTCTTCAAACAAAAGAAAGAAAGCTTATGCTGCAACATTAGATTATTCAGATTCATCATTGGGTGATAAAGGGCCAGAAATTGGAAATTCAAATATGTGCTTCACGACAATTCATAAAATTTCGAAGAAAAGGATCTAAAAACCGGGTACGCCTTAATTAATTTTTAAACTTTTTTGGTTGAATGGTTGCTTTGATTGCATGCTTTGTTTTGATTTTGGAATTAAAATTTAAAAAATTCAAATCTTTAAATAATAAAATAAAATAAAATTTGGGTGTTTGTGTAATAACCCGATAATCTGGGCCAGTTTAAAATTTTTGTTTTGGCAATTTTAGCGAATTTTGATTATTTAAAATGAATTATTTTAAATAAAAACGACGAGAAATTTATTTTGAATATAATTAGAACGTATATATTATATACGCCGTCGTTAGAATATAAATAATTTTATATAATTATAAATAGAATTGAAAATGGCGTGGTAGTTCGATAATTCGATTTCAAACTTCAATTGAATGTGCTGGGTGCAAAACAATCCGGATTTTAGTGAAACCAAAAATAATGGAATCTAATTGTGACTATCTTTCCAACGAATCCGAAAAATTGAAATTTCATAGCGGGAATCAAAAGATATGTCCAGTTGAAAATTCTGAATAGTCGCTATGGAATTCAGGCCCTTCAAAATGGAAATTTGGCAAACGACCTCGGATTTCGACGAAACCACTTTTGTTGGGTCCGCAGTGTTAAATTATTGCTAGATTCCAAATTTCATAATTTTTCGAATCAATATGTGAGCGTGGCAAAGGTAAACGCGTTTGACCAGTTTCAGTTGATTTTAATCGACTGGAAAATGACCATTTTTCAAACGGTCTCAGAATTCGATGAAACTAGTTTTGTTTGGACCGTATCGTCAATACGAAGCTAGAAAATATTTTTTTGGAATTTTTCTGGTTAGTATGTGACCCCGGTAATTTGAAATGTACGTTTAAAATTCAATAGAGTGATTTAAGTGTAAATTTAACGGAAACTGATTGTAACAGCCGAATCAGCCTACGATACATATCCCATTGTGTTCGGAGTGGGGGTAAAACGCTATAGACGACAGGCGGTGGGCCTCGTTTCGAGGTCGTATGTAAAAGTCAACTTTTTGAAAATTAATTAATTAAATAAATAAAAAGAAAACCCTCTTCCCTTTTATACGCTGCCCCCCCACCCCGTTAAACCTAAGTCAGAAAAAAAAGGGAAACCGCGATCGACAGAGCGCCCCCCCCCCCTGCATCGACCATCGCGACGCCGCTGAGGCGCACCCGCCTCATCCTTCCCCCGCTCCACCCTCCTCCTCACGCTCCTCTCTCTCCTTCCAACTGAAAGCCACCGAGCCCCCTCGAAGGAACCGACGCAGCCACCCCCCCCCCTTCGATTTGCCTCGCGACAGCCCCCCCCCCCCCCCCCCCCCCCCCCCCCCCCCGTCATCCGCCACGTCAGAGCAGCCCCCCCCTCTGCGAGCAACCTCCGACCACCTCTGAGCAACCACCAGCGCCCCCCTAAAGAGAGAACCCGTAAGTTTTTATAAATACTGATTTTGTTTAGATTAAAATACTGATTTTGTTTAGACTAAAATGCTGATTTTGTTTAACTTGATTTTTTTTTCAAAGAAAAAAAGAAAGGATTTTTCAAAGTAAAAAGGTATAATCTTTATATATATAAAGTTATAATTTTTACAATTAAAAAAGTGATTTTGATATATGAATGAGCATCATAAAAGTAGGATTTTTTATTTTTACGAATAGCATATAAAAATATGGTTTTTATTTATATAAAGTAGCGAAGATAAAGATGTGATTTTTATTGCTTTGAAATAAAAGTATACTTTGCTTTGAAATAAAAATATAATTTTTATTAGATGTGAAGATTAAAAATATGATTTTTAATCAAGTAGAAGTATAAAAATATAATATTTATAGGAGGGTCAAATATAGAAAGAAGTGATTTTTAAGAATTAAAAATTCGATTTTTATATATTGAACAGCATAGTAAAAATTCGATTTTTATATATTGAATAGCATAGTAAAAATTCGATTTTTATATATTGAATAGCATAGTAAAAATTCGATTTTTATATATTGAATAGCATAGTAAAAATTCGATTTTTATATATTGAATAGCGAAGTAAAAATTCGATTTTTACATATGTAGTGGCTACAGCAACGAAAATGACAAAAATGCGATAACGATGAAGATTTCTCTCAAAGAAGAGTCAAGATGATTGGATAGCTATCGGTGAGAATTCCTCACTCTTCAATTTCTTTTCTAGTTATATATATATACTAGGATGCAGACGGTGTTTAGTAGCACCCGACACAATCGTCCACAGACCATGGACTTGTTTGTTTGGTTGCATAGATTAGTTAGATGATTTGATTTGAAATTGAATTGTTTGGTGAAATGAATGGATTTGATTGATGTGTGAATGGCGTGGGCCTTCACTAGACCGGGGATAAGGCTAGGCCTTGTCCCGTTTCTAGTATCGTTTCGTTATGCCGCCGGAATTTTCTAAAATAAGTTAGAAAAATAAAAATATCATTTTTATTTGTAAATGAACGGAATAAAAATTCATGTGTGAAGATAAAATGTTTTATCGTTAAAAATATATTTTTTAACGTAAATGTGAATAAATAAATATTCATTTACAAACCGGACGGTTTGTTTATGTACACCTATTTGAAGGACATTGATTGGGACGATAAATTTTACACATCGCCCAACTGCACAAATAAAATCTGTGTTTGATTGTTTGAAACCCCACACGGGTGTTGGGATGAAATTTGAAGTTCACTCATCCTGATTGATTAAATATGTCGATCGATTGATTGACAGGCTGTTATAAGCGTTAAATATCTATATTTGATGCTTATACAGTGTAGTGCACTTTGGTTGATGGTTGATTATTTTTCAATGCTATTATATACGGTTGATGTATGAAAATCCATATAATTAACTTTATATGGTAATTGATTGGGCCTCATTCCAGTTTCGAAAAAGAAAATTTTAAAATTAAAACATTTGAAATAGGAATATTTGAAATAGAATATTTAAAAATAGAAACATATGAAGCCGTGTTGGTTAAATTGACGCCATTTTGACGTGAACGATATTTATATCGATTTTACTCATTCTTCAATGAATATTGAATAAAAATGAATTCGAATTAGATTGAAATGAATTGAAATTCGAACTAGATAGAAGTGAATTCAAATTGAAAATGAATAGATATGAAATTGAATTGAATTAGAACTGAAATTGAATTAGAAATCAATTAGAATTGAAATCGATTTGAAATGAATTTAAAACGAATTTATATTGGAATATTCAATTTTGATTTGAAATTGAATATGAAGTTGAAACCGTTTTGAAAACGAATTTAAAACGATTTATAAAGCACGTTTTGAATTGAAATCGACGAAGTATATATTATATATATAATATAATGGCCTGAATAGAACGCGTCGCGCCGCGGTAGTTCGCGAATTTCGACCATTGACTTCGAACGGATATTATGGGAGATCCGACCGTCGGATTCTCCTAAAACCGGAACCGTTGGGTTCGTATTGAAAAGATCTTTCTAACGAATATTAGAAATTTGAAATCTAACGGTTGGATTTGGAATTATGTCCAAATCAAATTTGAAAAAGGTCGCTGTAAGTGCAGTTTGATGGCCGTTGATGGAAATCGACTGTACGGGCCTTGATAAAATTATTAAAAATAGTAATAATTTGTGTAAAATCATAAGAAATGATTTAGAAAGGATTGGGATGAAAAACTCCATATTTGAAAAGATAAAAATAGATTTTTATCGAAATGAACTAGTTTTGAACTAGAATTATAATTCTATTTATTTTTTTATAAATAAATTGAATTTGAAATGGTTTTGAAAATAACCAGAATTTCCAATAACTGCATTGGAATGGATTTGAATCGAAATTGTCTTCGGAATATTTCGATGTTGGATTTCGTGATTATACAGATACTGTTATGGAAATTTGAAAGATATAGATATATATATCGTTATTTCCAATACGATATCTGTTGGTCGTAGAATTTGATATTGAATATAAGCCGATATATTTTCTATTCAGAGCCTTGTATTTAATATCAAATGTGATTTGGGTTTGTCGTGAATGGTGTCTTGACTAACACTGTTCTTGAACCCAGTTAAGAAAAGATTAAATCTTTTTATTTGGATTTAATGAAGTGTATTTATTAAATGATATTTAATAGGAATTGAAGTGATATTGATTTTTGGGTTTATCGTGGACAGTGTTTTAAATAACACTCGTTCTTTAACCCGATAATTAATGGAATGTGATTTTGGGTTTATCGTGAACTGTGTTTTAAATGACACTGATTCTTTAACCCAGTTAAAGATTAAAACTAAGTGGAGTTTAAATGAATCCTTAATTAGATTGAAATGATCGAGAATGGAGTATCACCAGTTTTGCTCCAGGCGATAGTTAAATCTTTAATTAGATTTGAACGAGAAATGGTAATTGAATTTACCGATAACACCGTGGTGTTAGATATGAAGTAGGACCAGTTTTACTTCATGGGATTAATAGGTTAGGGTTGGGAAATTAAAACAAATGATTACTTCGGTAAGGTTCGTTAACCCCGACTAGTTGAATCGAAATTCAAAAGAAGATTTGAGAATAAATTTTAATGAGGATAAAATTAATGGGAACCTTTCCCTATGAATGTGAAATTTAGAAACTAACTGTCGGTTAGCTAAACAGAATGGTTTTCTGGATATTGATCTGATGTTGGTTTCGGCCTTCGGGGTTAATATTTAGGGAATTATTCTCTTGATTAATTTACGGTTAGTGACTGATGAATTGGAATGAGGCGTATGTTGTGTTTGTGTAACACTTTTATAATATATACGCGAGTTATTCGGGAAGACCGGGTTTATCCCATTCTGAATAACTGATACGACGATAAGTCAAAGATGAAGATGGTGGTCGAAGACCGGAGGTCTTCACGTCATTTGGGTAATTACTGATGATCTTGATTGGGCTGTACACCCAAGAAGATGGAAACAGTTGGTGATCGTCCAGACGTACTTGGAGATCGATGGATATGCGGGGTACTAGGTGCCTCCGGTTTCGTTCAGACCTAGAGCGAACTTGTAAATGGACTGTGTGTCTGACATTGGATTTTAGTCCGTGTGATTGATCTCTATTAAATATATATATGTTTGGCGGCGGAGAATTTGTTTTCTTGCTTAACGTCCAACTCTGAGACGTACGAGCTCAGGGGTTATATATTGATGGATATCAAACGCATGGAGTGAATTGCCTGTGTGGCATGCCTAAGATGCAAATGATCAAGGCTTCTGTTGAAAAGCAAAGTCTTGTGGTTGATGATCAAAGCACCGCCTGTGTGGCACAGCTTTGTGTAACGTGAATTCGCGAGCCTCGCACCCAGGTTGTGAACCAAAAACGGGAGAGGACCTTAGGGAGGGCATGCGTTTCCTTCTAGCTAGGGTGGTGTCAGTGACCTACCAGCCCTGACATTTATATACTTTTCACCTGTGTGGTTGTTGCTGTTGCGAGGCGCCTCGGTTAGATCGGACGATCCGGGTCCGATGGAGTCATTCGTTGGCTCATTTACGCCCCAAAGGGCGGAGAAACGTATTGTTCAGGCACTATAATCCACATCGGTGGACCGGCCCTGTCGCTCCAAGGGGAAGTTGCGGCTGTTCCGAAGACATGGGCTAGATTGTCTCGAATCGGTAGAGGACGATCCCTAGCCTCGGTTCATAGACGGAAATCCAATTTCCAAATACGTGGTTTTGCGGTTTTAATTGTAGAACTAGTATGGCGACATGATATATGGTACCCATGCCGCCTATGATTGATACTTATGATTCGAAGATTGTTTTATACACTATACGCTGATAATAGTATCAAATGATTTGTTTTAAAACGTATCAAGCATTCTTTGGCTGTTATAAGGGAAAACCCTATCCCCCGGCTTGCGTTGCATTGTGTGATAGGACTTGGGTCTTATAACAGCTTCATTTTTCTTTATTTAGCATTGCGTTGTTTGTTTTATGCACTAGTATTCTTGGGAGGAAACCCGTTCCGTGTTATACGGCGTGGTCCCTTGATTTACCTAACTTTAAAATAAAGATTTACAACTGTTTTAGTTCTCACACCAGTCACATGACTGACCTGGAGTTTATTGTTTTAACCTAAACTCTGGGTGCCCCTATTTTGACACGGGCAGCTAGTAGTTTTGGTTTTGCAGATTTATATTCACAGGATCCTGGTTTACAGCTGGAACGATATCCGGAAAGCTTTGTATCCGTATATCTCCTTCTAGTTGTGTATTGTATTATTTTCCGCTGCGATGTATTTAAATGTAATTTAAATCTCTGATATTTCTGTGTCATATTTATTCATTTATACTCTGTATATTCTTGTAATCTGATGCATTGTTGTAATATGCATTGAAATGTTCTTTGGTATGCATTCTATTTTGTCGTGTTCTCAAACGATAGAGCATTTCAAACGGCCTGGGTCGGTTTAGCGACTGGTTCGGACCGAGCGAAATTCCTTTTCGTCACAGTTTGCTAGGATTAAAATTATTTCAGAAAATCGTTAAACCTGAAATATGTATCGATAATTTAAACCAAAAATAACCAAAACCAAATGACCTTTGAAAATAAGCATATATGTCGACATACATATGTTTATATGTCGACATATCAACCTGTAATTTGAAATTTAAATTTTGAATTTCAAAGGTTTAAACTTTGGAAATTCCCTCCAACTTTTCACCAACTCCCAAGGTCTGAAAAGGTGTCATTGATTTCTGAAAAGTTGTGTCTATTCAACTCATATCCATTCAGTTTTTATATATACATTTATTCTCTCTACCTTTCATTCACAACTCAAACTATATTCTTCATATCTATTCTTTTCAAAATAATTAATTCAATGGCTTTATCTAGTTCATCTTGGAAATTGAAGTTAACCAAAACCGTCAAAGGTTATCTTCGTAATGACAAAGAAGCTATCAAAACCTATATTAACTATTTAGCAAATGTGTGACACCCCATGTCCGTTAATGTCACTCACAAAGGGAATGCATTAAGTTTCGTGAAGCGTTTAGGTAAATAGACACATAATATTACAAGATAGATATAAAAAAAATTGCAGCGGAAATAAACAACTTTATTAATCATCAAAATACCGTGGTCCAATGCATCATTTGTCTGAAATATAAAAATCCATTACAACATAAAAATCACTGTCTTGTACTTCAGAAATATCAGAGTACATAAAAGAAAGAAAATTCCTTAAGGACAAAATATGGCCATAGCAACAAGGATAGGAGCTTGATCCATACATATAAGCAGCTCCAGTAAAATAAGCAGAATCACGATCAAGCCTGTGTGTTTCCTCTCTGAGAACCTGGGGGAACAGAAGAAAGAAGGGGAAACAAAAAGGGTCAGACATAAAGTCTGGTGAGTCTAGTTACTTTTAGCAAGTAAATAAATAAAAGTAACATGATAGTCATACAAAGTGGAAAAGAGAGATCAATACATAAATGGCAGGCAAAACAAGGTAAACAGGACAACAGGATAAAATGGATAGCGTTTCTTAATACTTACCTTGCTCTTCACCAATACTAGTATAACATATATGTAATAGGATTACATATTCCCCAATTGCTTAACAAAAACAGGATGATCCCAACAGAAACATAATGGTAGTTTTAGGTGTACTCTAGTAACGGGTTTTAACCCAAACAGAACTGGTACCTAAACAGAAATAACGGGTGTTAGCCGAGACAGAAACACTGGTACCCCACAGAAACAGACAGGACTAGATGTACCCTATTTATTACCCCTAATCGATCGGCTCCCTATTCCGTAGATACCCTGTGCTGGCCCCACAATAAGGTGTATCAGTCCCTAAAGTGGCAACCCTTCATTTTCCGGATGTGCACAACCATATCTACTGATGTCACAGTGTCTTCTCTTCCCCATCAGGCGGAGTCATGCACGCACATGACCCCGTTGGAATGCGCCATCAACACCGCCTCCATGTTTGGATCTCTTACAATCAGCTCAGTAAGCGTGCCCCACTCCTACCTAGTTCAGAGTACTCGTTTGATACCTATTTAAGGGTTACTGACTGAAATGGGTCTGACACGCCCCTTCGTCTCGCATCCCCACCACTAGGTTTTCCACTGGTTATGTTTACCTAACGATGTTTTTAATTACATAACCCCGACAGATTAAGTTTGTGGGCCTATATATACAAATATTACCCACCAAACCATGATATACTTAACCCTCTTACTGATTCAAGCATGTTTATTTACCGGTTAAGTTTGTGGGCCTATATATATTAATATTACCCACCTACCCAAGATGTACTTAACCCTCCCACTGATCCAAGCATGTTTTACTTAACCCTATCTTTAGTTCATATTCATACAATCCCTTATGGATTAGATTAGGTTAAGTAGTCTTATTCATTACCATGTCCATTTATGGTTTATAATGGGCTAGACCTCCCACATTATGCCTACAACGTGTGAATGCTGGATATGCCGGTTGGGTCTTGGCTGTCTTATTCCACAGTTGGGCCTAACCTCATGTCTTAGCCTGATTCGTATTTGCATACTTAGACCTCCCACATTAGGTTCAACATTAGTGGCCGCTGGATATGCCGGTCGAGTCCGGGCAGACTTCCGCCACTAGTGTAACCTAACCTCGTGTCATAAGCACAATTACAATTCCTAATTGTAGTTACTAAACATTCCATTTTTAATTAATTAATCAATTAATTAAACCTTTCCTTTTATAGGTGTCAATACCAATTTTGCAACAATAATTTGAATTACATATCCATTAATGGTTATATTCAAATTATGCCATTTTTACCCAAATTTTCCTATGTCATTATAGGTGATTATTTCTATGTTTCCCCATTTGAATTGTATGCTCATTTCATATAAATATTATATAAACTATGCCAATTACAAATTCCCTTTGTCCCAATTCGTAACTAATGTATTCACGCGTATTTTGGCGGCATCGAGGCTATAAAGTAGCCTCGTCATAACAATAAAAGGGAACATGATAAGGGTGACAGTTCAACATGTTTTGGCATAAATATTAACATAACTGGCACAGTAACTAGGTGAATGGACATGTGATAATTATCATAATAAAGTGAACATCAGATTAATAACTTGTGTTTATTCAAGCATAATGAGATCCAGATCCAATATTAGGTGTCCAATTACCAAAATCTAGCAAAGACAGGGTTGCATAATAACTAGTTTAGATTCACATATCAAGTTTACCACATATACCAAGGTATCATAAAATAACAAGTGAAAGGTGATTAACAGCAAAGTCTAGATCTAAGTAATGTCAAATTAATGGATGTACTATAATCCTAACAATGTTCATATAAATGTCATATCGAATCACCACAATCAAATCTAGAAAGTTAGATCTGTATTAACAAGTTCACATGTACCACAATATAATTGTAATTCGAGATTCACATAGGAAACATAGTAGAATGTCCATATATCAGATCTAGGGAAAATGACATAGTATGCTTGCATAAGTTCATGATTTACAGCATATACCCAATTCATAGTCTACCAATTTTCACATTTATCTATCTAAATTTAAAAGTGTCTAGAACTCACTGTGGTAGAAGAAAGAATAGATTAAGCATTTGTTGTTGTTCTAGAACCATTCTCCTCTTTCACAATTCCTAAGCTTTAATTCGTTGGAGAAGAGACTAGCTTAGTTTAGGATGCAGCAGCATGGCGGAATATGAATGAATTTAGTTTAGATTAGGATTTCGGTTTATGTGTGCTTATATAGATGTGTAGGATTAATTAGAGCCCTTAGATTAACTAGGAGATCATCAGAACCACACAGCTCAAAGACATGTCATCCAGCCAATCAGAAGAAGACACGTCATCAGAACTCTCCAGAATCCTGTGCAGGTTTCTGGCTCGGCATGGGCGCACTTCCCAAGTGCGCCAGTGCATTTTTGTTCTGGCGTGCATCCCAAGTGCGCCAGTGCATTCTGGTCCATTTCCTAAATTTTCTGCCCAACTTCTATTGTCTGTAACTCTTTCATAAGGCATCCGTTTTACGCAAGCTCGGACTCTATCTCAAGCAGAATTCCAAGATGAACGCGATGGCATAACCCGTTTCACCTAATTCTTCTTTTAATAATTAAGTATTCATAAGTTATCTCTTATATCATGTTTTATAATTATGGGGTGTTACATTCTCCCCTCCTTAAAGGATTTCGTCCGCGAAATCTTCAAGTTAAGAAGAATGTATCCTACCATCCAATCATCCATCTACTCAATCATCATCCACAAGAATCCATTGTCCTTAAAAGATTTCTAATGCTATATGAACATATGCAAAAGTGTGTGTATATGTTCCTTATCTAATGCAAAAATCAGGCGGTCTACTGATTCAGTTGATCTCCTTAATGCAATGTATGTTAGTGCCATGAATCCAATATGTATGCATATAAGCCTATTATAACATGTAAGTTCTATATGTGTGCACACTAATTCGTCCAAATGCAACATCCATATGCTAGTTCATCCATTTCCATCCATAAAAGAAAAGAAAATGCACACACATCCATATGCAGTATGAGAGTGATTGAGCCGATCTAGTGCCTAATGTGTGTGTGTATGCGTCCATAGGCAACCACTAGCAAACACTTGCATCCATCAAACATAACATGTCTCAAACACATGTTTACAATCATGGGATTTTCTACCTAAAGGTCGAAGATTCGATTGATAGGATATACTCAAATGATAGAAGCAAATGCGAATAAAAGCTTTTGGAAGAGAAGTTAAGAACATTCCTCTAAAAGGAAAGGGTATGAAGCATACAAATCTTGTCTTCGGTCTCCCAAGTTGCATCTTCTTGATTGTTTCCCCACTGGACCTTCACCAACTTGACTTCTCGTTTGCGTAGCTTCTTAACCTCCGATCCAAGTATGTAAGTTGGAACTCATCCAATCATTGCTTCCTTCTTTATTTTCACTTCCTTTAGTAAGTTTGGCCCCACTACCTCGAACTCTATACATTTTATTGTCACTTGGATGAATAGTCATCTTGGAATGATGGCCTTCTTCAAGGACTGTCTTCAATAGGTTTCCCCTCCTGATATGATTCACCTATCAAACCTCTTCTCACGTAGCCCCGCCACTTGCTTATCAAGTTCCCTCTTTTCTTTTAGAAGCCATATGACGCACAGGTAATGCAACTGGCTTTGCATTGTTACCAGGTATATATGGAAATCAATCTCGCGCCTCAGGGGTAATCCCCGAACCTTATCTAAGACATCAGGACACTCACGGACTACTGGTGTCGATCGCATATCACCGATAGACGCCTCAAGAGACTCTAGGACTACTGGTGTCACAAGAAATTTCGAGGGTCCCCCCATGACAAGTTAGAAGCTTAACGACCCTCCTCTCACCGCCAGAATGGCACCATGTGTGGTAAGCCAACCCATCCCTAGAATCAACCCCTAGCCCATGAAACAAGATGTGCGTCGCACTCAAACTCGACGCCTAACACAGATATTCTCAAACCCCAATAAATCACGGATAAATGAGCTGAACCACCAATGGGGTTTGAGACAACAACGGGATCTACTACCATACTAGTAATTAAGTGCAGAGATTCAACTACAGAACTTGATATAAATGAGTGTGAAGCGCCAGAATTAAAATGTGTTCTAACTAGATGATTTAAAAGAGAAACTAAACTTTCTACATAAAATTTTCTACCTCTTTCAGGAGCACTGATCGCGAGAGCATGCACCTGCCCTCCAGAAGTTTCTGCCCTTTGACATTGTCCCTGTTTCTTCGGGCGATCCTTAATAATATGCCCGACTTCTCCACAAGCGAAGTAAGCATTCTTCCTTTTCCTGCAGTACTTGGCTAAGTGACCCTCTCGCCCACAACTATGGCACTTCCTCTTATCTTTAACCTTGTCATTCTTTTCGCCTTTCTTTTGCTGTTGTCCCTTCTTGGGCGACACCTTCTCATTTTGAGTTGCTTCCTCAGCCTTTACTTCCTTCTTTTCTCCCTTGTCTTCCTCATGCATTAAGGCCAAATCAACAAGTTTTTCAAAAGTGGCTCTCATTGGGATATGGGACATGGCTAAGCCATGAAGGGGTTCATTCGGCCCTTTAGCAAACTGCAAAGCCTTTTTGTGCGGTGTATCCACCAATTCTAACCCGAACCTTGCTAGCTGGTTGAATTTGTTCACATATTCTTTCACCGTCAAGTTTCCTTGTTTGAGTGCTAAGAACCTTTCCATCTGCATGTTTTTCTCGGCTTGGGAAAGAAATTTCATTTCAAACCTTTGCCTAAAATCTTCCCAAGTTACCACCGGACGTCCAGCATGGGTGACTTCCCACCAAAATGAGGCTTCGTCCTTTAACAGCCAAGCAACTAATTTGATTTTTCTTCGGTCCTCCATTTCAAAGATGACGAATAAGTCCTCGGTCTCCTTAAGCCAATTTCGGTCTTCTACGAATGTCTCTTTCCCATGGAATAGCTTCCCTCCCATAGCAAGGAAGTCTTTGCAGATCTTGGCGAAGTTATCTGCTCTTGGAGGGGGAGGAGGAGGAATGACTGGTGCAGTTGGGAGAGGAATGTCTCTTGTTCTTCAGCTGTTGCCCTGGCTTCCAAAATACCTACGGAACCATCAGGGTATAGTGACGCCCTATGGGAGATTAGGGATGTTTTGTTCCCCAGACATGCTGAAAAAGGAAGAAATTTAGATAAGGGACCGAAGGATACTACATATGGCTTTTTGGGGAATATTTTTTTCAAAAGATACTTTCCTTTCTGAAAATACTTTCAAAAAAAAATTCAGAAACTTTTTATCTAATCTGGTTGCCTTCAGCTCTGATACCAAGTGTGACACCCCATGTGCGTTAATGTCACTGACAAAGGAATGCATTAAGTTTCGTGAAGCGTTTAGGTAAACAGACACAGAATATTACGAGACAGATATAAATTTTTTTGCAGTGGAAATAAACAACTTTATTAATCATCAAAATACCGTGGTCCAAAGCATCATTTGTCTGAAATATAAAAACCCATTACAACATAAAAACCACTATCTTGTACTTCAGAAATATCATAGTACATAAAAGAAAGAAAATTCCCCAAGAACAAAATATGGCCATAGCAACAAGGATAGGAGCTTGATCCATACATATAAGAAGCTCTAGTAAAATAAGAAGAATCACGATCAAGCCTGTGTGTTTCCTCCCTGAGAACCTGGGGGGAACGGAAGAAAGAAGGGGAAACAAAAAGGGTCAGACATAAAGTCTGGCGAGTCTAGTTACTTTTAGCCAGTAAATAAATAAAAGTAACATGATAGGCATACAAAGTGGATAAGAGAGATCAATACATAAATGGAAGGCATAACAAGGTAAACAGGACAACGGGATAGAATAGATAGCGCTTCTTAATACTTTCCTTACTCTTCACCAATACTAGTATAACAAATATGTAATAGGATTACATATTCCCCAATTGCTTAATGAAAACAGGATGATCCCAGCAAAAACATAATGGTAGTTTTAGGTGTACTCTAGTAACGGGTTTTAACCCAAACAGAACTGGTACCTAAACAGAAATAACGGGTGTTAGCCCAGACAGAAACACAGGTACCCCACAGAAATAGACAGGACTAGATGTACATTATTTACTAACCCCAATCGATCGGCTCCTATTCCGTAGATACCATGTGCTGGCCCCACAGTAAGGTGTATCAGTCCCTAAAGTGGCAACCCTTCATTTCCAGATGTACACAACCATATCTACTGATGTCACAGCATCTTATCTTCCTCAGTAGGCGGAGTCATGCACGCACATGACCCCGTTGGAACGCGCCTCAACACCGCCACCACGTTTGGATCTCTTACAATCAGCTCAGTAAGCGTGCCCCACTCTGACCTAGTTCGGAGTACCCGTTTACCAATTTATGGGTTACTTACTGAAATGGGTCCCACACAAGATGATGCAAGCTCTCCCCTTTGTCTTGCAACCCCACTACTAGGTTTTCCACTGGTTATGTTTACCTAACGATGTCTTTAATTATATAACCCCGACAAGTTAAGTTTGTGGGCCTATATATACAAATATTACCTACCAACCCAAGATATACTTAACCCTCCTACTGATTCAAGCATGTTTATTTAACTTGTGAGGTTTGTGGGCCTATATATATTAATATTACCCACCTACCCGAGAATGTACTTAACCCTCCCACTGATCCAAGCATGTTTTACTTAACCCTATCTTTAGTTCATATTCATACAATGCCTTATGGATTAGATTAGGTTAAGTAGTCTGATTCATTACCATGTCCATTTATGGTTTATAATGGGCTAGACCTCCCACATTAGGCCTACAATGTGTGAATGCTGGATATGCCGGTCGGGTCTGGGCAGTCTTATTCCACAGTTGGGCTTAACCTCGTGTTTTAGCCTGATTCGTATTTGCGTACTTAGACCTCCCGCATTAGGTTCAACAGTAGTGGCAGCTAGATATGCCGGTCGGGTCTGGGTAGACTTCCGCCACTAATGTAACCTAACCTCGTGTCATAAGCATAGTTACAATTCCTAATTGTAATTACTAAACATTCCATTTTTAATTAATTATTTAATTAATTAAACCTTTCCTTTTATAGGTGTCAATACCTATTTTGCAACAATAATTTGAATTACATATCCATAAATGGTCATATTCAAATTATGCCATTTTACCCAAATTTTCCTATATCATTATAGGTGATTATTTCTATGTTTCCCCATTTGAATTATATGCTCATTTCATATAAATATTATATAAACTATGCCAATTACAAATTCCCTTTGTCCCCGTTCCTAATCAACGTATTCACACGTATTTTGGCGGCATCGAGGCTATAAATTAGCCTCGTCATAACAATAAAAGGGAACATGATAGGGGTGACAGTTCAACATGTTTTGGCATAAATATTAACATAACTGGCATAGTAACTAAGTGAATGGACATGTGATAATTATCATAATAAAGTGGACATCAAATTAATAACTTATGTTTAGGCAAGCATAATGAGATCTGGATTCAATATTAGGTGTCCAATTACCTAAATCTAGCATAGACAGAGTGGCATAATAACAAGTTTAGATTCACATGTCAAGTTTACCACATATGCCAAGGTATCATAATATAACAAGTGAAAGGTGATTAACACCAAAGTCTAGATCCAAGTAATGTCAAATTAATGGATGTACTATCATCCTAACATGGTTACAAATCAATGTTCATATAAACGTCATATCGAATCACCACAATGAGATCAAGAAAGTTAGATCTGTATTAACAAGTTCACATGTACCACAATATAATTGTAATTCAAGATTCACATAGGATACATTGTAGAATGTCCATATATTAGATCTAGGGAAAATGACATAGTATGCTTGCATAAGTTCATGATTTACAGCATATACCCGATTCACAGTCTACCACAATTCACATTTATCTATTTAAACCTAAAAGTGACTAGAACTCACTGTGGTATAAGAAAGAATAGATTAAGCATTTGTTGCTGTTCTAGAACCGTTCTCCTCTTTCATAATTCCTAAGCTTTAATTCATTGGAGAAGAGACTAGCTTAGTTTAGGATGCAGCAGCATGGCGGCTTATGAATGAATTTAGTTTAGATTAGGGTTTAGGTTTATGTTTGCTTATATAGATGTGTAGGATTAATTAGAGCCCTTAGATTAACTAGGAGATCATCAGAACCACATAGCTCAAAGACACGTCATCCAGCCAGTCATAAGAAGACACATCATCAGAACTCTCCAGAATCGTGTGCAGGTTTCTGGCTCGGCATGGGCGCACTTCCCAAGTGCGCCAGTGCATTTTTGTTCTGGCGCACTTCCCAAGTGCTCTAGTGCATTCTGGTCCATTTCCTGAATTTTCTTCCCAACTTCTATCATTCGTTACTCTTTCATACGACATCCGTTTTATGCAAACACGGACTCTATCTCAAGCAGAATTCCAAGACGGACACAATGGCGTAACCCGTTTCACCTAATTCTTCTTTTAATAATTAATTATTTTTAAGTTATCTCTTGTATCATGTTTCAAAATTATGGGGTGTTACAAAATGATAAAGTTAATACGGGTGCTTTTGCCATCTTTGGAAACTTTCCTTCCTATGATCTTGTCTCTCTCTTCAACCACAACGAAGTTTTGAGTCTAATTAACTCTCGGGATAACGACAAAGTGTGTTATCCTAAGCTTGTCAATGTGAATTTCAATTGCGGATTTTATGAAGGAAATGAAGACCAAATTTGGAGCAGCGTCAAAGGCATGTAAATTGTTCTAGATGCCGAAATTTTAGGCAATATCTTAAATTGTAGAAGCACGAGGTAGGATATTTCGGCTTTTAAAATCGATGAAACCGATTTAGAGACTTATGACAACATATTTGAAAGCGATGCTCAAATGGATTTCAAAAATCGCTTTTTCCGTCCAAAACAAGAATTGTCAACCTTCTCCTTCAACATACCATTACTCCGTGTTCTGGAAATTTTAACAACCCAACTATCAAGGTCCAAAAGGGTATCTTTGCTATTATTGATGGCTATGACATCAATTAGGCCGACATGATCCTAAGAGGATTCAAGATCATAGAAACTTTATCAAGAGAGAACACTCTTTACTATGGAGTTTATCTCACCCGCATATTCAAATACTTTGGAGTTGATCTTCACGGAGAGGAATTTGTGCCAAGAAAGGTGTTTGACTCATCAAACATACATCTTATGCAAATTTCTCTTACTTTCCAACCATTTGAGACATTCGAAGCCAAACAAGCTCGAATTCAACAAGAACAAGCACCTATGGAAGTTGAAGAAGAAGAAGAAAATTCTTTAGAAAGTGCGGAGTGTCCAGCCAACACAACCATTTCCAGAGAGATGATTGTTCAAAACCAAGTGAAGGTTGACAATAATCAAAAGAAGCTCAAAAAGTGTTTTTTCCAAAATGACCAAGTTCATGAGCAGTATAGGAAGAAAGCTTGGAATCTCATCTTCCTCCTCATCATTCGTTGAAAACTAGCCTATTTAGTTTTATTTATCTTTAATATTCGCTTGTATTTGCTTTCGAATCTTGTATTTTGTGTGTCTTAATTGGTTGGATGTATTTGCATTTTTATGAAGTAATGGATAGAGTTTTATTTATAGTAAAATTATCTTTAAGTTACTGAAAAACTTTAGAATTAAATATAATATAATAGAAGATCAAAAGATTCAAAATTTGAAAATTTGACAAAAAAATTAATAGGTATGTCGACATACATAGTTGCATATGTCGACATATAACTGCCAGATTTTCAAAACTTTTCAAAATTTAAAATTAAATAAGTAGATCATGTCTGTTCAAAATCCAACGAATTCCAGACCCTATTTAAGCATATTTCTTCCATAAAACTTCATTATGTCATTTTTCCTTCTTCTCTATTCATTTCTTATCAAAACTATTCCAAATCCAATTCATAATCTAAGTGAAAATCTTGAAGAAACGCGGAATTCCTTCAAGAACATCCTCTCTATAACACTATGAAAACAACATCATCTTGAATTAAGCCAAATAAAGATGTCTAAACAGCTAGAGAAGCATTTTGATGCAATTTAGTGGCTAGTCTCCTCTCTTTTCATAGATGAAGATAGCAATCTTGCTAAGGTACCACCAACCAAAGAAGATGAAAATTGGGAGGTGATCAAGAAGGATTCAATCTTCGGAGAAGACGGTTGGGTAGAAGTCCCAAGATACATTTAATTGTTTGGTATGATTGATTTGATTTTATTAATTTGTTTGATTTGTTTGGATTGTTTGAATATATTAAACATGTGTAAATTAGTACTTGGTGTGGTGTGCTTGGATTGATTTGTATAAAAACATATGTAATTATGATACTTGGATTGTTTTGTTAATATACTTAGTATTCATAAATTTAGGGGGAGTATTTTATTATTATAGAATTAATTAAAAAGAGTACTTTATTTTAGTATAGAAATTATTTAGATAGTTATAGGATTTAGGAGGAGTAGTTATAGAATTTCTTTTTGATAATGCTAATGGGGGAGAAATTATAAAATATAGACTTAGTTTTCAGGATTCATATAGACAGAGGGAGTATTGAAGGATCATCATCAATAGGTATGTACAGGTATGTTATTTCATAAACTAAGGTTGCTATCATCAAAAAGGGGGAGATTGTTGGAGAACGGAGTTTTGATGACAACAGCCTTATTTCAATATTAATTGATTATAAAATATATACTAACACTTTTATTTAGAATATATATATATACACACACACACATATATATACACACATATGTAGGATTTATATACAGGAATTAATACTGAAGACTGTACAATTTAAAGATATTAGAGATTCAGAATTCAGGGAAGATTCAAGACTCATGAGTAATCTAGACTTCAAGAGTTCAAGATTATAAGATAAATATAGTAATAGAGTCTAGTTTATATAAGGCTCTGAATAGCACTTCAGGTTCAAATTCAAATTTAGTTTTTTTTTTTATTTCTGATTTTCAAATTTTAAAAGTTCAAATTCTATCTTCAATTTTTATTCTCTATTTTTACTTTTGATTTTAAACTCAAGTTTTATAGTTATAAGTTTTATATATTTATACTTTTAAATACTTATATAGTTTTAAACTTTATAAATATATTTATATAATTTAAATTTATGATTTCATATGATTTTATACTTCGTAATATTTATTTGTAACACTATGTTTTAATTCAAGAATTTCTAGAATTATATATATATATATATATATATATATATATATATATATATATATAAACACTTGAAAAATGCTCAAAAATAAATTTGTACTATGATATGTCGACATACATAATTAGGCATGTAGACATATAACTATTATATTTTTATTTTGAAAGGAAGTGTCTTTTCGCTATTTGTAACGCTCCAGAATCGTTGCAACCTTTCAAATCTTATAAATAGTGGTTGATTTTGAATTTTTTTCATTATTCTTCTTCTCCATCTTCATCCCCTTTCTCTACACCATTATTATTCTTATTTTTATGATTTATACACTTATACTTTGCCGAATTCAATTCTATTTACATAAAACTTCTTCTCTTCTCACTTTCTGCTCATTACTCTCTGAATCAAAGTGTTATTGAAGAGTTATAAGGCAATTGTAATTGTTTGGGAAGTTTTTGGGAAAAGGTGTGTCCTTGTAGCTTTGAAATCAAGGAAATGGTGCAGTGTTAACCTTGTAGTCGGGAAATCAAGGGGAATATACTTGATCAAGGGTGTTTGGAATCGGTGCTAACCTTGTAGTCGTGAATCAAAGGGATTGTACTTAGATAATGATATAGTAATAAAACACTGCGCAATCCAGTGTTGCATGGGACTGTATGTAGGAATAATCCGAACACGTACAAAATCTGGTGTGTTCTTTCCTTTTCTGCATTTTATTTCTGTTTATTTTTGTGTTTGTGTTTGAATATGTGTCTATGATTATCTATGTGGCATGTGATTCATATAATAGATCATACGACATTTAGATTTTGTTAAATTTCTCACAAACACTATTCACCCCCCTCTAGTGTAACGACCCAGAGAATTTTCGATCCAAAAATCGACACATAAACACCATGTCGACTAATCAGACATTGAAAACTCCGGATCATTTAGAGAAAGAAGTTAGAGGGTGAGAATAGGAAGAAAGAAAATTTGAATAGAAGAAGATCACAATAACACAACATCAGAGTAACACGAATCTCACAGCGGAACGAATAAATATAATATATAACATAACTTTGGAAATACAAACTTGTAACAGTATATGCATACCATTATCACATAACATCACAGCGGAAATAAACTCAATATGGATATATCTAGTGTTGAAGCCTCCTGCTCCAAGCTCTTCCAAGTATCTGAATATCCCGACTACTCGACTGCCCGTACAAATTTGGGCACCCAAGAGTTTAGGGAAAACAAAACAAAATAAACTCTGGTTCAGTCATGGGACTGGTGTAAGTAAACTCAAATCAATAATTTTAACTTTTCAAAATCCTTTTCAAAAGAAATGATAATCGTAAGACCGATCCACACATAAACACGAATGGTTTTTACCTTACGATAACCAAAAACATTTTCAAAATCAATACTTCTTAGATATTATTATAGCATCTAATCACAAGTAAATAACAATCTAGCAGAACGCTTGCATCTCACATTCCATATATATAATATACAATCAAAAATCGCGGGCACTTATTGGAGATTGGATTTCAACAGACAAGGTATGGGACCACATGTCGATAGTGTATCACTAGAGACGAATACACTTGGTTCAACAAGAACATCTTGCAACCCGGCCCACACATGACCGACCACTCATTTCGCTTGAGTGTATCGAATATATTGTCACCTATGGTTGCTAGCAACATAATCGTTCCCGGAAGATACAGAAGTGAAAAGAAGTAACAAATATGAATATCCTCTAGATGGTGACAATACACCCTAATGGGTGCGACCCACATAGCCATGCTGCCTGCCCGATTTTTGTCATTTCCCGGTTGATGAGGCTTGAGGTCATAACGTATCTTTTGACAGACCACACCTCCATTTACTTTGAATGCCACATCATAATACCCGCCAAATCACAAATTGATTTCCCCAAAAATACCACGGGTATAAAGCTAAGAGAAACGAATTTCTCCGCCACCAATCGTAAGTACGTTTGAAGAGAACAACTTACGTGATCCATTAGATATACTCTGTCGGACATTCGTCCATTCATGTTGTCCTAGGACTGGACAAACCGAAGGCACTATTCTGTAAACAGAACAGCCCTTGCATAACTACGTCTTCGATTTTCTTTATCATATTTGATCGCAACACTAACGTCCATACAGAGTGGTTTTCAGATAATGAATCGGATCCCGGTCTCTCTGTATTGACGACGGAAAGATGGTCAAAAACTTCGATAGTCGGTGATTTAACTATCAAAGAAAAACAGGTGTGCAAACAACGATATTATTTCCAGATGGAAATTCTATCGATCAATCAACAATCAACACTTATCTCCTTTGCTTTAATTTATACCACATTTATTCATTTCCCCATTTTTATATATTCGTAAATTCTTATTTTCCTAAATTTAGAAAATTTACTTTATTAATCATTTGAAAACATCTCAATTATCCACTGATAATTATATTTTAGTTCATTTATAAACTTTGTTTATAAATCACTACACTTATTTCATTTTTAAAACAAGTTCTTTATTTCTTAACCATTTGGAATTTCATTACTGTTTGAATTCATGTTTCAAAACCCAATTTGCCCTACACATGTTTTTATTTGCAAAACCTTTGCTTATTTCCATTTTTCACATCGAAAGCGAATAATGTTTTCTTTGTATAATCTATTCAGTTTAATTTCATATTTAAAAACAATATCTCATTTTCAATTTCTATTTATATTTCTATTTACATGTAACGACCCGTGTTTTTGGCAATCAAATATTTAATTCAATTTATTTATTTTAAATATTTATTTGGAATATCGATGGAATTTAATATTTAATTCATTATTTAAACGAAGTTTTAACGTTATATATTTATATAATTATAAATCGAGCTTGAAAATGGCGTGCAGTTCGTAAATTCGAGTTTTGAACTTCAACTGAATATACAGAGTCTGATATAAGTCGGATTTCTGTGAAACAAGAAATGTTGGGATCGTGTTAACGATAGTTTTCATATGAAGGAGAAAAATCCAGATTCCGTGTTATTGATTGCAAGTTATGGCTAAATCAAAATTTGAAAAAAACGCTATGGAAATCGTTATCGGCTTTTAAATGGCCATTTTTGCAAACTAAATCTGTTTTCGATGAAATTAGTTTCATTGGAACCGTATCGTCAAATTATTGTCAGAAAATCAAACCGCGTGGCAAACCGATGTCGTATGTGACCACGGTAGCCGTAAACGCCCAATCAAATTTTATAGCGCGTAATTAAATTTATTTAATTTAATAAAGAGATTTTTGAGTGTAACTTGAGCAGACGGTCGAATTAGGCTACGAAACCAGTCCCGTTGAGTTCGTATCGTCGATTAGAGTCAGGATAGGTATATAGTTTGTTATTTTTAGAGGCCGGCAAATTTGGTGTTCAGAATGGCATTGCGGTGCGCGTAAAAATAGCCTATAGGGGAAACAGTCTCAGAATGCGACGAAACTGGTGTCGTCGGCTTCGTATCAACAAATTATTGTGGGATTGCAAGGTTTCAAGTTGATTTGATTTATCTGGTGACCGTGGAAAAATTAAACGCGTGTTCATTTCTGGTTTTATAAAGGAATTTTTTTCAAGCGATATCGGATTTCGACGAAACTTGTCCCATTGGGTCCGGAATACCTTTTTACACCAAGATTAGCTTTTTTATCAGAAGACAGAAGTCGATTGTGGTCAGTTTTACGTGTTACTTCACGACGAAGTTTCGCTAATATTATTTTAATATTTAACCTTACCCTATATATATATATATATTATCACTCAGAACATACACACCTAAGATGTATACTCACGCACAGTAAGTTGCTTCACCCTACGTTTTGAGTTTTCTTGTCAAACAGCTTGTCCTGCCATGTATTGTCTCTTTCATTCGCGCATGACCCAAACCTGCTGTAATTTCTTCACATGGCTTTCTATTCATAGCTGATCTAACCTAAGCATATGGCCACTGTTGAACGAAAGACGTTCTTCTTATCCCAAAAGTTTTGTTCTTCTATAATATGCGATCCATCTTTCGTTTCTTCTGGCGGCACAAACCACTTCTTCCTCTTCTTTTCTCTGCGCCATTTTCAGTAAAACAAAATCAAAGCATCTGCTCTTTTATTGAATTAAAATAAACAAAGAGGAGGAAGTTATGTGAGCTACAAGAGAGATTAGAGATCCTTAATTCATACCGGCGACGATCGGAAATCAGTCAGCGTGGTGGGGGGTTTTCATCTTCGAAGTCACGGCCTTCGAAGCAAACTCTCGGGCGAAGGACTGCATAGATTTACGAACTGTGTCAGGCGGAGGTTGGCCAGGCTCCGGTGGTTGAGGAGGAGTTGTCTGATCAATGGTCAGGCGATGGAGGAGGGAGCCAGGTTGGTCGCCGGTTGGGGCAACGTCAGAAAAGGGTGGTCCGTGGGTTTCGAGGCCAGTCGATTAGGTTCCGGTGGCAAGGAGAAGGTGCGGCCTTGGATGTCTTGCGTGGAGCTGTGTACTTGAGAGGAAAACGAAGAGGATTGAACGAGCAGGCAATACCGTGATTGCTTAGTAAATACAAACATGATTAAGGATTTCTTTTTAGTGTAACTGATAAACTAATGGTAACTTAAAATCATCCCAGGTTCAACATGAAGAGCATCGATTGGAAAGCAACTTGAACGCAAGAAAACACTGGCCGTTCAAATTAACTTATAAAGGAAAGGGAGATGACGGGCAAACCTCGAAGCAGTAAAGTAATCAGACAGATGGCATGAGGCGACCTGATTGGTTATTTAAAAACATAATTAGTATTAAGCTAAAAGTGTGATTTAAGGGTTTAGCATAAGTTTTAAACAATTAGATTATATTTACTAAAACGTGATTTTTATAGGAATGTTTGGGAGGGATTCTGAATGCCTGGGTAATCGAACAAGGTGAAGACATCAGGCCTAATATAATTCTTAAAGCAAAATTGATCGGTCGGTATAAATTAAATAATGTAATTAGTTTAAATTAAGCTATTTTTAATAGTAATTATATAATTGAATAACTTATGTGTGGGTAATCAGCTTTGAAATAATTCGAATGGAGCCGGAGTTGGGGTCAATGAAGTAGAAAAGGAAATAGTAAATCAGCCGTCAACCTATAATCAAAACATAATTAGTGTCAATAATTTTACTTAGAGTTTATTATTTAAAATTTAAAACATGGACTTATAATCTTTGTAATTCATGTTTATTCGATCTGAATTGAACGTAACGAAAGGCAATGGGACTGTATGATTGAACTCTACACTTTGGAACTGTTCGGGATAGAGCTGGAAATAGCTGGAATTTACGGTTAAATTAAACGTTGTTTAATTTAACTGTAACAACACCGTTCAACGAACAAATCAAGGTGAGTTAAACTCACTCAGCTCTTCCCATTTATATTTTATAAATTGGGTTTTTGTTTTGTGTGCTCTGGTTGTTAATGATTGACTGTTTGCTAGTGATATACATTTATCATTGATTAAATTTCTGAAATTAAACGGTCGTTTAATTTCAGTAGAACACCAATCATGTTGATTTGACTCAAATAAAGAAATTTCCCTTGATTGGTCATACACGTGTTTGAAATTGTGTGAATTGTTTGAATGGGCTGTTGATTGATGGATGATTGTTATAGAAATTTCAGTCAAGAAATGATTGATTATTGTTGATTGTTGAACTATATTGCAACATTTATTCTGAGGTTAACCAGTGGATGGTATGGGTTGATAATTGGCATCACCTGGCCTGGAAATCAATCAATTTTTAAATACGGCTTTTATCGACTGTAAATCAACCGTATTAAAGTTATAAATATATTTTTAATAAAATTAGGTTTTGGAAGTTATTTTAAAAAAAGGGGAAATAAATATTAATAATTTATTTAGTAAAGTTTATAAGAAATTATGAATTTTTTTTATAAACTAAATTCTTATGTTGATAAGAATTATAAACAAATGAGATAATCTAGCAGTTAGGTATTTTGATCATGAACTTTTTAATAAGTTTATTTAAATTAATTATATAATTAATTTAAAGAGGGATCAAATAGAGTTGGTTAAAAGAGTGACCATGTTTGTGTCGACCACTTAAACTAAGTTAGCCCTTAAATTAGTGAAATAACTTAATGAATAAGTGGTTAAGCTTAGTAAGAGTTTAAAAAGGAGATATATTTTTCTAGTATATAAAGGAGTTAATTAATTTGCAATGATTAAAGTCAAGGTAAATAATCTGTTCTTAAATGTGATACATTTAAGTGACCAAGTTTGAAAAGAAATGAAAACGAATGTTGAAAAGAGACTAAGGATGAGTTTTATTATTTGAGCTCGAGTTTTATAATAAGCAAATAAGAGATTCAAATGAATATATAACTTAAATGAAAGTTTTACTTAACGTTTGAGTTAAGGAAGGTGAAGATATAAAGGGTTTATATTAAACCTGGAATTTATAAACAAAGTTTATAAATGGAATATGAGTTTCAAACGTTGTTTTTATATTGAAAATACTTAATAAGGGAATTAAGTTAAACCAAAAGATTTGGAAAGAGATTTACCGAGGAAGAGATTTAAAAGTGAGCTTGGTAAACGAGGTTGGAAATAGGATTTGAAATAATAATATTGGGTTTTTGAATTACAACTCGTATTTATCTGAAGATAAGAATGTTGTTGATCAAGGTCTGAGAGGTAATTAAAATACCCAACTTGAACGGCTTCGGGACTATCCAAAGATGATACTAGTTGGTAATGGCGAAAGTGTATGCTTAAGTTTCCAAAGTAACGGGAATGATATGATATGATATTTCTTTGATAAAGAAATTAAAAAGAGATTGGGCGATAAGTTAAAAAGCCAAGTGATGCTGAGTACCAGACCGGTAGGTCTATTTTTATGATTTCATGGATTTTTACTTGATAGTTAAATAACCGACTATCAAGTCTGACTTTTACGATTGTTGGTATGGAAAAACCGGGATCGAATATATATTCGAAAACCATTCCGACCAACAAATACGAATATAAAGGAGAGATCAAGCGACGATCGAGATGGAGCATCTGAAGACCATAGATCTTCATAAAGCGGAAGGACCACTTACAATCTCTGATTCGCCCCGGGGATATACTGGGATCCTGTCGTGGTTGAAATCTGTGGATTGCAAGGACGATCGCTACTGATCCATGGGTTGATTCCTATATTGGATGCAGTAGGAGAGTACCTTCGGTTCATCCTGTTCCTGGATGACTCGTATGGACGAATATCTGACGGAGTATTTCCTTAAAACCACGTACATTGATTTTTAAAAATATACCGAGTTGGTGGCGAACAATGGCCCTTCTTTAAAACCCAAAGTATATTTGTGGACGTCAATTAGTGATTTGACGGATCTGACGAAGTGGCATTCAAAGTGTATGATGACCAGATGTGTTCTGACCTCAAGCCTCATCAACCAGGAGATGACAAAAATCGGGCAGGCAGCATGGCTATGTGGGTCGCTCCCATTAGGGTGTATAATCACATATCTAGATAAATTCCTTTTGTTTCTTAATCTATCGATTGTACCCGTTCGGGAAACGGTGGTTTGAGTCCAACCGTTGGTGATATACATTCGATACACTCAAGCGAAATGAGTGGTCGGTCATGTGAGGGCCGGGTTGCAAGACGTTCTTGTTGAACCCAGTGTATTCATCTCTAGAGATACACGATCGGCAGGTGGTCCCATACCTTGTCAGAGTTGGAATCTAATCTCCAATAAGCGCCTGCGGTTTTTGTTTGTATACTATGTATGTAGAGCGTGAGATGCAAGCGTTCTACTAGATTTCTATTTACTTGTATTTAGACATTATTATAATATCAGACAAGATATTGGTTTCAAAACTGGTTTGGGTTATCGTAAGGTAAAAACCGTCCGTGTTTATGTGTGGATTCGGTCTTACGATTATCCTTTTCTTTCGAAAGGATTTTAACTTAAAAATCAAGTTGTGTGATACCTTTAATACTGTGCGAGTTTATCTCACTCCGGTTCACCAGACTGACCCGGTGTTTTGTAAATGCTCGGGTTAGCCCGGAGTGTATAGGTCCAGGTTATCGAATGCTGTGAAGTCTAGAGATAAGCTGGAGATGTTCTGACGTATGATATTATATAGCTACCATTCCGATGTGTGTTGTATATGGGAACAGGATATTATAATTGTCCCGTGGTGTGATGTACTCTGATATCGTAAGTATTTTTAAAAGCTCTCAATAAAGATTTATTTCTGTATTATATTTCGTTCCACTGCGATGTGAGACTCTGTGTTGGGTTGTTTCTTCTTCTTCTTCTATTCTAATATTTCTTTCTTACCTCACCCTCTAATTTCTTTCTAATAACTATCCAGTGTTTTCGGTGCTTGGAGGGCCGGCACGAGTTACAGTGAAGGTATTTATGTCGATTTCTAGGGTCGAAATCCTTGGGTCGTTATAGTGGTATCAGAGCTGAAGGTTAAGTGATTACCTTGGCTCTGTGGCGTGACTCAGTAGAGATAGGGTTAGCAATACCCTAGATTGAGTTGAGTGTATATATATGAGTGAACGTATTTGTAGATTTTATAAAAAGTGTTTTATATTGTGGAGATTTATTAGTTGAGTTGTTTATGAGTTCTGGTCGATCAGTTTGATCCACTGTATCGATTGGGGTTTCTAAACACTTAAGTACGATAAACCGACGTAGTATGTTTTGAAAGAGGGTAAATGAAATAATTTTACCCGAATTATATTTTAATATAAAGAAATGATTAATAATTGAAGTATTATAGTATATTGGATGTGTTGGTTGATTATAATTGAAATGATTATATAAATAACCAATTTGAGTTCGTATAATATAAAAGCAGATTAATTGAATCTCAAATTAAAAATCAGAATTGGGATTAAAATTCCTAAAAGTGGAAAAGGAATTTGCAAATGAAATTGGGTTAAATATATGAGAAATTTTAAGATCCTGGGAGATTTTAAATTGGTTTATAAGCATTGTGAACGGTATTTTGAAATAGATTTCAAAATGAAAATGTTTAAAACTGGAGTTTTGAAATGATATAGTATTGAACTCACTTCGATGGCTGGGGAATAACCCTGATGATGCTGGTCACATCATCAGTGTTCATTTTCGAATTCTAAGTGACGGATTACTACCAAAATTTTGAGAAAAACATGTTGTCTTGAACCCTGAAAAAGAATACTTGATTTTTGAAAGAGCTGAACTGTTTAAAAACTCCCAAGAAAATTGTTTGAACAAAAAGAAAATTTTCGTTATTTTTGAAAATATTTATATACGGTAATAAATCGGTTTTCGATTTAAAATAAATTGGATTTGGAAATGAATGGGTTTATAACGTTCTTTCTTACCTTAGCAATTTCGAGGATGAAATTATTTTAAGGGGGGAAGAATGTAACGACCCGTGTTTTTGGCAATCAAATATTTAATTCAATTTATTTATTTTAAATATTTTATTTGGAATATCGATGGAATTTAATATTTAATTTGTTATTTAAATGAAGTTTTAACGTTATATATTTATATAATTATAAATCGATCTTGAAAATGGCGTGCAGTTCGTAAATTCGAGTTTTGAACTTCAACTGAATATACAGAGTCCGATATAAGTCGGATTTCTGTAAAACAAGAAACGTTGGGATCGTGTTGACGATAGTTTTCATATGAAGGAGAAAAATACAGATTCCGTGTTATTGATTGCAAGTTATGGCTAAATCAAAATTTGGAAAAAACGCTATGGAAATCGTTATCGGCTTTTAAATGGCCATTTTGCAAACGAGCTCTGTTTTTGATGAAATTAGTTTCATTGGAACAGTATCGTCAAATTATTGTTAGAAAATCAAACCGCGTGGCAAACCGATGTCGTATGTGACCACGGTAACCGTAAACGCCCAATCAAATTCTATAGCGCGTAATTAAATTTATTTAATTTAATAAAGAGATTTTTGAGTGTAACTTGAGCAGACGGTCGAATTAGGCCACGAAACCAGTCCCGTTGAGTTCGTATCGTCGATTAGAGTCAGGATAGGTATATAGTTTGTTATTTTTAGAAGCCGGCAAATTTGGTGTTCAGAATGGCATTGCGGTGCGCGTGAAAATAGCCTACCGGGGAAACAGTCTCAGAATGCGACGAAACTGGTGCCGTTGGCTTCGTATCATCAAATTATTGTAGGATTGCAAGGTTTCAAGTTGATTTGATTTATCTGGTAACCGTGGAAAAATTAAACGCGTTTTCATTTCTGGTTTTATAAAGGAATTTTTTTCAAGCGATATTGGATTTCGACGAAACTTGTCCCATTGGGTCCGGAATACCTTTTTACACCAAGATTAGCTTTTTTATCAGAAGACAAAAGTCGATTGTGGTCAGTTTTACGTGTTACTTCACGACGAAGTTTCGCTAATATTATTTTAATATTTAACCTTGCCCTATATATATTATCACTAAGAACGTACACACCTAAGATGTATACTCACGCACAATAAGCTGCTTTACCCTACGTTTTGAGTTTTCTTGTCAAACAGCTTGTCCTGCCATGTATTGTCTCTTTCATTCGCGCATGACCCAAAACTGCTGTAATTTCTTCACATGGCTTTCTATTCATAGCTGATCTAACCTAAGCATATGGCCACTGTTGAACGAAAGACGTTCTTCTTATCCCAAAAGTTTTGTTCTTCTATAATATGCGATCCATCTTTCGTTTCTTCTGGCGGCACAAACCACTTCTTCCTCTTCTTTTCTCTGCGCCATTTTCAGTAAAACAAAATCAAAGCATCCGCTCTTTTATTGAATTAAAATAAACAAAGAGGAGGAAGTTATGTGAGCTACAAGAGGGATTAGAGACCCTTAATTCATACCAGCGAAGATCGGAAATCAGTCAGCGTGGTGGGGGTTTTTCATCTTCGAAGTCACGGCCTTCGAAGCAATCTCTTGGGCGAAGGACTGCATCGATTTACGAACTGTGTCAGGCGGAGGTTGGCCAGGCTCCGGTGGTTGAGGAGGAGTTGTCTGATCAATGGTCAGGCGACGAAGGAGGGAGCCAGGTTGGTCGCCGGTTGGGGCAACGTCAGAAAAGGGTGGTCCGCGGGTTTCGAGGCCAGTCGATCAGGTTCCGGTGGCAAGGAGAAGGTGCGGGCTTGGATGTCTTGCGTGGAGCTGTGTACTTGAGAGGAAAACGAAGAGGATTGAACGAGCAGGCAATACCGTGATTGCTTAGTAAATACAAACATGATTAAGGATTTCTTTTTAGTGTAACTGATAAACTAATGGTAACTTAAAATCATCCCAGGTTCAACATGAAGAGCAGCAATTGGAAAGCAACTTGAACGCAAGAAAACCCTGGCCGTTCAAATTAACTTATAAAGGAAAGGGAGATGACGGGCAAACCTCGAAGCAGTAAAGTAATCAGACAGATGGCATGAGGCGACCTGATTGGTTATTTAAAAACATAATTAGTATTAAGCTAAAAGTGTGATTTAAGGATTTAGCATAAGTTTTAAACAATTAGATTATATTTACTAAAACGTGATTTTTATAGGAATGTTTGGGAGGGTTTCAGAATGCCTGGGTAATCGAACAAGGTGAAGACATCGGGCCTAATATATTTCTTAAATCAAAATTGATCGGTCAGTATAAATTAAATAATGTAATTAGTTTAAATTAAGCTATATTTAACAGTAATTATATAATTGAATAACTTATGTGCAGGTAATCAGCTTTGAAATAATTCGAATGGAGCCGGAGTTGGGGTCAATGAAGTAGAAAAGTAAATAGTTAATCAGTCGTCAACCTATAATCAAAACGTAATTAGTGTCAATAATTTTACTTAGAGTTTATTATTTAAAATTTAAAACATGGACTTGTAATCTTTGTAATTCATGTTTATTCGATCAGAATTGAACGTAACGAAAGGCAATGGGACTGTATGACTAAACTCTACACTTTGGAACTGTTCGGGATAGAGCTGGAAATAGCTGGAATTTACGGTTAAATTAAACATTGTATAATTTAACTGTAACAACACCGTTCAACGAACAAATCAAGGTGAGTTAAACTCACTCAGCTCTTCCCATTTATATTTTATAAATTGGGTTTTTGTTTTGTGTGTTCTGGTTGTTAATGATTGACTGTTTGCTAGTGATATACATTTATCATTGATTAAATTTCTGAAATTAAACGGTCGTTTAATTTCAGTAGAACACCAATCATGTTGATTTGACTCAAATAAAGAAATTTCCCTTGATTGGTCATACACGTGTTTGAAATTGTGTGAATTGTTTGAATGGGCTGTTGATTGATGGATGATTGTTATAGAAATTTCAGTCAAGAAATGATTGATTATTGTTGAACTATATTGCAACATTTATTCTGAGGTTAACCAATGGATGGTATGGGTTGATAATTGGCATCACCTGGCCTAGAAATCAATCGATTTTTAAATACGGCTTTTATCGACTGTAAATCAACGTATTAAAGTTATAAATATATTTTTAACAAAATCAGGTTTGGGAAGTTATTTTAAAAAAAGGGGAAATAAATATTAATTATTTATTTAGTAAAGTTCATAAGAAATTATGAATTTTTTTTTATAAACTAAATTCTTATGTTGATAAGAATTATAAACAAATGAGATAACCTAGCAGTTAGGTATTTTGATCATGAACTTTTTAATAAGGTTATTTAAATTAATTATATTTTAATTAATTTAAAGAGGGATTAAATAGAGTTGGTTAAAAGAGTGACCATGTTTGTGTCGACCACTTAAACTAAGTTAGCCCTTAAATTAGTGAAATAACTTAATGAATAAGTGGTTAAGCTTAGTAAGAGTTTAAAAAGGAGATATATTTTTCTAGTATATAAAGGAGTTAATTAATTTGCAATGATTAAAGTCAAGGTAAATAATCTGTTCTTAAATGTGATACATTTAAGTGACCAAGTTTGAAAAGAAATGAATCGAATGTTGAAAAGAGACTAGGGATGAGTTTTATTATTTGAGCTCGAGTTTTATAATAAGCAAATAAGAGATTCAAAGGAATATATAACTTAAATGAAAGTTTTACTTAACGTTTGAGTTAAGGAAGGTGAAGATATAAAGGGTTTATATTAAACCTGGAATTTATAAACAAAGTTTATAAATGGAATATGAGTTTAAAACGTCATTTTTATATTGAAAATACTTAATAAGGGGATTAAGTTAAACCAAAAGATTTGGAAAGAGATTTACCGAGGAAGAGATTTAAAAGTGAGCTTGGTAAACGAGGTTGGAAATAGGATTTGAAATAATAATATCGGGTTTTTGAATTACAACTCATATTTATCTGAAGATAAGAATGTTGTTGATCAAGGTCTGAGAGGTAATTAAAATACCCCAACTTGAACGACTTCGGGACTATCCAAAGATGATACTAGTTGGTAATGGTGAAAGTGTATGATTAAGTTTCCAAAGTAACGGGAATGATATGATATGATATTTCCTTGATAAAGAAATTAAAAAGAGATTGGGCGATAAGTTAAAAAGCCAAGTGATGCTGAGTACCAGACCAGTAGGTCTATTTTTATGATTTCATGGATGTTTACTTGATAGTCAATAACCGACTATCAAGTCTGACTTTTACGATTGTTGGTATGGAAAAACCGGGATCGAATATATATTCGAAAACCATTCCGACCAACAAATACGAATATAAAGGAGAGATCAAGCGACGATCGAGATGGAGCATCTGAAGACCATAGATCTTCATAAAGTGGAAGGACCACTTACAATCTCTGATTTGCCCCGGGGATATACTGGGGTCCTGTCGTGGTTGAAATCTGTGGATTGCAAGGACGATCGCTACTGATCCATGGGGTGATTCCTATATTGGATGCAGTAGGAGAGTACCTTTGGTTCATCCTGTTCCTGGATGACTCGTATGGACGAATGTTTGACGGAGTATTTCCTTAAAACCACGTACGTTGATTTTTACAAATATACCGAGTTGGTGGCGAAGAATGGACCTTCTTTAAAACCCAGAGTATATTTGTGGACGTCAATTAGTGATTTGACGGATCTGACGATGTGGAATTCAAAGTGTATGATGACCAGATGTGTTCTGACCTCAAGCCTCATCAACCGGGAGATGACAA
Source organism: Allium sativum (assembly GCA_030737875.1). Lineage (NCBI taxonomy): Eukaryota > Viridiplantae > Streptophyta > Magnoliopsida > Asparagales > Amaryllidaceae > Allium > Allium sativum. The sequence continues at coordinate 44,740,306 of CM060919.1, read as the reverse complement.
AAATCAGGCAGGCAGCATGGCTATGTGGGTCGCTCCCATTAGGGTGTATAATCACCTATCTAGAGAAATTCCTTTTGTTTCTTAATCTATCGATTCTGCCCATTTGGGATACGGTGGTTTGAGTCCAACCGTTGGTGATAAACATTCGATACACTCAAGCGAAATAAGTGGTCAGTCATGTGAGGGCCGGGTTGCAAGACGTTCTTGTTGAACCCAATGTATTCGTCTCTAGAGATACACGATCGGCAGGTGGTCCCATACCTTGTCAGAGTTGGAATCTAATCTCCAATAAGCGTCTGCGGTTTTTGTTTGTATACTATGTATGTAGAGCGTGAGATGCAAGCGTTCTACTAGATTTCTATTTACTTGTATTTAGACATTATTATAATATTAGACAAGATATTGGTTTCAAAACCGGTTTGGGTTATCGTAAGGTAAAAACCGTCCGTGTTTATGTGTGGATTCGGTCTTACGATTATCCTTTTCTTCCGAAAGGATTTTAACTTAAAAATCAAGTTGTGTGATACCCTTAATACTGTGCGAGTTTATCTCACTCTAGTTCACCAGACTGACCCGGTGTTTTGTAAATGCTCGGGTTAGCCCGGAGTGTACAGGTCTAGGTTATCGAATGCTGTGAAGTCCAGAGACGAGCTGGAGATGTTCTGACGTATGATATTATATAGCTACCATTCCGCTGTGTGTTGTATATGTGAACAGGATATTATAACAGTCCCATGGTGTGATGTACTCTGATATCGTAAGTATTTTTAAAAGCTCTCAATAAAGATTTATTTCTGTATTATATTTCGTTCCGCTGCGATGTGAGATTCTGTGTTGTGTTGTTTCTTCTTCTTCTATTCTAATATTTCTTTCTTACCTCACCCTCTAATTTCTTTCTAATAACTATCCAGTGTTTTCGGTGCTTGGAGGGCAGGCACGAGTTACAGTGAAGGTATTTATGTCGATTTCCAGGGCCGAAATCCTTGGGTCGTTACATTACAGAATTATTTGTTCAAAATCTCCCTTTAACTTCTAACGCTTAAAATCTCATTTAAATTTCCCTTTACAAATGCTGAATTCATATTCCATAAAATATCGGTGTTAAAACCGATTTCTACTTCTTTTATAAGTTCGACTTATATATTTCATTTATCAAAAGATAAATATTTTTATTTGATTTATAAAATATTATAAATTTCACTTCTAAATTTATCTGTTAAACAGATTTCTATTTGAAATCTACTTTGAATCCATATCATGTCATCCCTGTGTGCGAAACACGGGTCTAAACCTTCCTAATGTAACATTTTCATTTTTATAAAATCCTTTGATTTTATAATTATTTTACAAATATTTCCCTTTTCAATTCTATTTATTTTTCAAATAATTCCTTTTTATAACTCTGTTCATTTCATGAATGTCTCTTTAATAACGTTTATTCATTTCTAAAATATCTCTTCCGAAATGTCTACCTATTTTATACAAATATTTCATTTTCAATATACACTTTAAAAATTTCCCCTTTTTACATTCCAGTATTCTCTATGGTGTTTAACATACCATATAAAAATGATCAATATCATTCAAACATATATAAGCAGCAGGCTATATATCACATCATATATAACAATATATGAAAACGGTAAAATAAGTGTTGAGGAATCCAGTAGGATCCCTCCGACCTTTTTCCCTGCATCCACAGATGTTACATAGTATAATTCATATCAATTCCAGTTCAATATAACATATTCTGGTGAATAGAATAAATGTTTGTTTAACAATATGTGTGTATCGTTAACTGTAATTTCTTTTTTTTGAAAAAAATCGTTAACTGTAATTTCAACCAATCAAACAACCATTTAACCAAACAATCATCACACAGAAATTTATCATCATTTATCAGCACTAGATTATATTTATAAAAATATAATTTAAACAGAGTTAGCGAGTTTTACTCACCTTGGTCGTTAATCGTTAAATAACGGTTAACGTTCGGTTGATCATATCAGGCATTTAATTCTGCCATACAATCATGACTTCCAAATGGTTCCGAAGCAGCTTCATAACATAGCCGGCGTCCGCATGATTCCAAATTGGCAGATGGCTCTTAATTCTGTTAACAGTTATCATTATAAATTATACCGTAATTTAATTACATTAACCGTAATAAATCCGACTACTAACATCTTATGGATATTTTATACTTAACCAAAGTGCTAAATAAATATGTTTATTTATTATTCGTCTAACGTTCGAGTTTGATGACTAAACGGACTTCTTATTCATCGCTACTTTTAAAAGTTTAATCCATTCCAACGAAACTAAATTTTATAAGTGAACTTCGTAGACAAAACACTACAGTTGCTTCCGGTTAGCACCTAATACCAGCAGTTATCGTTATTCACTTGGATGGTTTACTAACAACTACTAATCATATACAATTAAAAACAGATTTTTCCCTGATCACCTTATTTATTTGTTAATGTTAATGGACCCGCTGATCTTTGTGAATATATGATATTAAAACAGTAATCCCAATCCTTGATATATTAAATATGAATATATATTAACTTGGTAAGTTATGTTATGTGAAATATACATGGACTTGCGATCAGGTGGTAATACAAAGTTCACACAAACCTTTTTCGGCTCATCCAATAACTTTGACCCATCCGCTACCCTCCACAGTGCTTCATCTTCCCTCAATGATTCTGCCTCCCGCGTCTTCAGCAAATAGAGCCACTTCCCCTTATTTATATATATATATATATATATATATATATATATATATATTGGGCCTTCCACTTCATAAATAGCCCAGCTACCTCATAAACCCACCCGCATACAACAGGAAGTGCTCCCCTTCAATATCCTGTAACCCAATACCACGCCATATTCGAGCGCCTCCCCTACACTTTCCATTTCTCAAAAAAACCCACAACCAAAACCATTACTTTCCCTTTTTAACTTCGTCTCCTCACCGTTCAACCTACCGGAAACATCAACCATATTCTCTTCTCCACTGAAGCCGTGACCTCCTGCTCTAACCCAACACAAAATAAATAGCCTACGCTGTTGTAGGTATAAGAGGAAGGCACATTCAGTTTAGATAGTGTTACATGTGAATGGCATCATCAGAAAAGCGGAAGAGTGGCGAAGTCGCGAAGCAAAACATAGCAACGGCGACCAGAAAAACAGATGGCCACACCACAAAAAAAAGGCACGACTACCTCACCAAAATCAAGACGAACCACTGGAAATTTCCGGCAACTCAACTGAAACACGCCAAAGAAAAATTGTACCAACCAAAACTCGAAATCAAATCAACTTCAGTATGAAATCCAGGAGAAAACTCAGGACAAAAAAACTCACCAAATAGAGGAATTAGAGAGCAACGTTTCATCACCACTGACCAAATAGGGAACAACAAACTTGGTAGACGTTGAGCGTCAATTGCAAGCATAAAGACCAAACTTGGAAAGATTTAGGGGAAGTCGCGAGACGGGAACAAAATCAATCAGCAATCGAATCGGATGAGATGGGAATAAAATTTGGATCGAACAATTTGAAATTTTACGGATTCGCCGATTTTTTTTCGTTTGGGATTCTTTTTGTTTCGGCCAACACTGAAAAGCGGAGAGGGAGAACCCAGGTAAGGAACGGGGAAATTTGATACGGGTCTAAGCGTAATAAAAAACAACTGAACCAAACCCTTCCAGATCTACGGTGAGATTTTAAGTGTTGAAGGTGGTGCGGATTGCAAAATAAAATTTGATACGGCTTATCAAATTTGGTACGCCCACGAGCCCTATCAAATTTGATACGGCTTAAAGCCGTATCAAATATCTGCATCCTGGTGTGCCAAATTGGTTGTTTTGGTGTAGTGTCAATGATTCTGCCTCCCGCGTCTTCAGCAAATAGAGCCATTTCCCCTTATATATATTGGGCCTTCCACTTCATAAATAGCCCAGCTACCTCATAAACCCACCCGCATACAACAGGAAGTGCTCCCCTTCAATGTCCTGTAACCCAATACCACGCCATATTCGAGCGCCTCCCCTACACTTTCCATTTCTCAAAAAAACCCACAACCAAAACCATTACTTTCCCTTTTTAACTTCGTCTCCTCACCGTTCAACCTACCGGAAACATCAACCATATTCTCTTCTCCACTGAAGCCGTGACCTCCTGCTCTAACCCCGCAGCAACTCTTTCCATTGCCTGTGCACGCTCTTGCCACTTCCATCATCTTTCTCCTCCAATCAATGTAAAACCCCGCTTACGTTTCTCTTCACTTGTATGAGCTTCTTTGCTTCACACGCACCCCAGAGTTCAGACCCTCCTCACGTGTCAGCCTTTTGTTTTTATAATGGGAGTACGACTTGCTTTTATTTATTTTTGTTAGTCGCCATTTCAAGCTTACAGTTAATATTTTCTTTTTTCTCACGCCTTGCAAACTTAATGCAACTGTGCTCGGATACTGAGTATTTATATGTGAAAATTACTTGGCGAGCACGGTGGATTAATACTTGACTCTCAAGGAATAGAAGGTAGTCTGCTCGAAGTAGTGTTAGGCTAGCTGGAAATGGTACTGTGCTTCTGCGTGATTGGTCTTGCATGTATGATTTAAATCGTTTGCAGTTTTGATTTGCCACATTAGGACGGCATGCATTGTCAAATAACAGTAGAATTAGCAGTCTACGATACTTGGGTATTAAGAATATAGAGAAAATAGGCACTGAGGCGTGTGGCAGATTTAATAAGATATATGCCCACAGTAGACAGTGGTATGATGTTGGGAAATCTGAAAGAAAATTGTTTAACGTGCTAACCTATGTGTATAGCTAAAGTTAGGTGTGCAGTTGATTTCTTTGTTGAGGCAGTTTCCTTTTCATGCGAAAAGGAGGTGAGTTGAAAGTTTGCCATCATCCAAAATAATATATGGCAGAAGCTTTACAAACCATAGCCTGAATACCTTCTTAGGTCTGTAGAATTTCATTTGCCATGAAGTTTGCAGGTTGGTGACAACTCTTGTGATGTCTGACAACTCTTGAGATACACGATGGGCAGCACCTTAGGCGAACAGATAGGGTTTTTATTTACTCATATTAAGAGCATCCCCAACAGAGGGGGTTGCTCGTGGTCAATTCAAAGGGGTTGACCCGAGCAAACCCCCACCAGGGGATGAGGTTGCTTTTGCCTTAGCCGGCTTTTAGAAAGCCGGCTAAGAAATTAATATAAAAAAATAAAATTCTTTATTAGCCGGCTTTTTAAAAACCGGTTAAGAAAGAATAATTAAAAAAAAAAAAATTGCTTTAGCACTAGGTGAGAGACAAAAAAGTTTAAAAAAAACTAAAAAACTCCTTAGTCGGCTTAGTTAAAGCCGACTAGGCTTTGTCGGTTTTAACTAAGCCGGCTAAGCTCGGTTGTTGGAGCAACCATTTGGTTGCTCCAACAACCTCTATGGTTGCTGAAGCAACCCTGGCTCGCTATTTATCCCAAACGTTGGGGGTCGGCTGCTTTTCAACCGACCCCGCGTTGGGATGCTCTAAGGTTAGATAGCTTAGGCAAGAAGAAGATAATGTAGGGCGTATAACTGTCATGGGAGGTCTGTATTCATTGAAGTTCTTAGGCGGCGTACAGCAGTATAGATTTGTGAATTTTTTTTTTTTATTAGATAAGCATATTTTGTTAGATTTTATTTGCAGTACATATTTTGGTTTGTGTGATGTAAAAAGTAGTAGACTGCCATGAATCTTCCCATCAACTATTTCTGCATATGGATACATAGCACGGATATGTAGATAAGTTAGCTTAAGGGGATAGGCATGCGGTATTTCTTAAGGTTTATGTTTAGTCTGGTTTTAAAAGTTTCGGTACCCGTTACTTAATAGATATACAGGGTAGGATGGGATTTTTCAATGCCATTTTCATGTGATGGTCTGAACAGTGCATGTGCAAGTTCTGTTGCTTTACAAGCTAAGTTATAGATATTTATGTATCTATATTACGCTATTTTGTATGTACTGATGATTTTAAAGAAGTGAAGCTCTACAATATCATCCCACGTTGAAGCACCCTTGGCCAATAACAGGGCACAACAGGATTTTGGTGTAGTTTAGGAGTTTTAATTATATTTTCTGTATGAGCACAAACATGCAATAAGATTTTGTTGATATTTACCTCTAACGTATTAGTGTATATAAAGAAATTTTAATATGGTTTATATTTAAACCTACCGTGTTACATAGAATTTACATTCGCATCCGAGCTGTTACAGACAGATATTAGAATACGGTCGTGTCCAGCGAGTTGTCACGATCCCAAAAATATAATAATATCGGTGGGTTGACTCATATTTTGAAACCCTAAAATATTGATATAGGGTGCAAAATACTCCAAATAAAAAATTGTGTATTTAATTAATTAAAAATTTCAGTAAAATTCTAAAAATTAAATTAACACTACGTCTCAAAAGAACTTTGTCTAAATTCGAATCCAATATGCTGTTATTTCAAATAAACTGTTACGGTCGATGAACGATTCTATAGCGACTATTTGAAAATTTGATTTGGAAATGACTCACAATTTTTAACACGAAATCTTGGTTTTTCACTTCCATTAGAAAAATGCAGTTCAACAGATTCCAATGTTTCTCGTTTCGAAGAAATCCAGTTTACAACGAAACTTGTATACTCAGTTGAAGTTCAGAACGTTAAATTACGAACTGTCGCGACATTATGAGCTCGAATTAAAATTAAATTAAAATTTATACGTTCAACTGTCATTTAAAATAATTAAATTAATTAATTATTAACTTGCTAAAATTCTGGGATGTTACATCTAGTGTTAGTTTTGCCTTAATGATCCATTCCGCAATCCTTAACAAAAACTTTCCCCGGTTGTTCACGATTTCATGTGATGCTCTCCATTTTGTTCAACCACCCACTGCTTTGTCTAAATCTGTCCAATTTTTCGTAATAAAATACGTTAGTTACTTTTTTTAAACTAATTATGTTTTAATCTATATTTAAACCTGGTGATTAGTGATTAACATTCGAACTGAAAGGAAAACGCGCCCGCACATCATTTTTCTCCCCATTGCGTATGTATTCGGTTCCCATACTCCTGCTTCGTCTTAGTATTGTTCCAGGAATTTCCTCGTAACCACACACGCAAGCAAAAGTCCATCATCGCACCCTATCTTCGATCGCCAAACCCCCATCAAAGTCCGCCCCTGGTTGCGCCTCACCAGCCTCGGCACCGAGCCCAAGCCTCGTTACTCCACATGTCCCAGTTCACCAGTGGGAACCCTAAAACCACCGCTACCTTTGAGTAAAATTCCAACCACCACGATGATCAACACTCAATCGCCACCTGTCAATTAAAAGAGCTCGCTAAGCCCTAGAGTTTTTTCTGTTGAGGGTTTGTCTTAAAGTTGATTAGATTTTGAGAAAGAGGGTGAAGATTATCATGGATTTCTGATCGTTGAAATGTATATGGAGGCGGTAGTGTTCATTGACCAGAACGCAGAAATTTTTAGGGTTTGACCCCTTAGAACAGTATATATAGGTAACCCCATTTATATTATATTATTTAATAAACTTAAGCATGAAGTATCTGATTTAAACAAACTCATACGATCTCCGTTTTGGATGAAATTCCTAATCTTAACAAAAAAAATATTCCAGACACAATGGGATAGGTTTCGTCGAATTCTGAGGTCGTTTGTACCATTTTCCATTAGCCTTCTTGACAAGGAAAGGATTTGATATCTAGTCGGGGTATGTAGCATCTCGTATGAAGCCATTGCCTCTCAACTTCTCCACTTCTTCCTTTAGGGAAGTTGACCTTCCCGGGCCCAGCATACACCTCTTTTGATTGACGGGAGGATGCTTCGGGTTTATGCTTAGTGCATGACTCATATTCAATAGAGAAATCCCATACATATCGACATGGGTCCAAGCGAATACATCCAGATTTTCCTGTAGAAAATTAGTCAATTCCCTCGTTTGGAGGGGGTCTAGGTGAGATCCGATCTTCAAGACCTTTGTCAATTCGTCGTTATTAATCGAAATATCTATAGTCCTTAATTAGGTGTTTCTCTTCTACATCCTGAGTCTTCATCCTCTCCGGGATTTATGTCTTCGGGTAGATCATCTGGAGACTCCTTCTGCGATGTTTCTTTATTTGTTATGCCGACACATCCTTTGCGGGAGGGGAGGCACTCTTGGTTTCTACGTTGTCTCTGTTTCATAGCATCTTCCATTCGGCCAAATAGCTGGCTCTTCCGGTAACTTGGTCACCACGGACCATTCCTACTTCGGCCTCAGTTGGGAACTTTAACAATAAACACCAAGGTGCAATGCAATCTCTGAACTCTATTAGAGATGGTCGACCCAGGAATGCATTATATGGAGAATCAATATTCATGACAACAAACGGGAGGATTCGCATTCTCCGGTGGTTCCTTCCCCAAGTTCCACGAATCGATTTACTACCAACATTGGTGTTGTTGACGAACCATTGAATCCACGTATCCATCCAGTGCACGTCTTTAAGTCTTTAGCTTCCAACTTCATCCGGTCTAATGCTTTCTTAAATAGAATGTTGAAGGAACTTTCATTGTCAAAAATGACTTTCCGTATGGTTGTTGGGCCGATGAGAGCCGTGATTACCAATGGGTCTATAATCGGGGCTTCTACTCCATCGCTTTCTCTATATTTGAAAACAATGTCGTCATTCATCATTTTCTGTTTCTTTGTAGGAGCGGTGTCTTCAAGAGCTCTCGGGGTCGGCTGGTTCTGATTCAGAGTTGAGCCTCCTTGCCCCCTGTCTCTAGGGCCAACTTTATACTTTTCCAACTTTCTGGCTCGAAGCAACTTTTCCACTACATCTCTTAAGTGGTGGCATTTATTCATGGAATGGCCGTAAGTTTCATGAAATAAATAGAACTTCCCCATCTCGCGTCTTTCTTCGTTGAGTCTCTTGGCAGGGGCCTTTTGAATTGGATAACATCGAAAGTGTCCAGATAGATATTCTCCAAGGTGTCATTTACTGGTGTGTAATTCTCGAAAGGTTGGAATTGTGGCCTCTTTTTGGGATCATTTCTCCGATTCCTGCTTCTCTTGTTGTCGTTCCCACCTTGGTGGCCATTTACTCCACTCTGGTTGCCGACGTTGACTTCAACTTTCCGTGCACTATCACCATTTTGCTTAATGGTGACATTGCTTTGGATTTCTTCTCCTATAGCAGCGTTGGATTTTCTTTTCCCACTATCATACACCTCTTCTTTTTGTAGATGGATATTAGCCTTCTCATAAAATAGCTTTCTAGTTAATGGTGGCTTTCCAACTAGGTATTACCTGAATTCGATATCTTTATCAACTCTGTCTATTAGCGCCATCAAAATCGTTTGTTCGTGGGGATAGTTCACTTATGTAACTGCTAGATTAGAATGATCCAAATATGATTTCAGAGTTTCCTCTGGAGCTTGCTTGACTATGGAAAGCTCGATGATGTTCTTGGACTTCTGGGCGTGGAGCCGAAACTGATTCAGGAAACTCTCTCTTAGCTCTTTGAAATTGGAAATTGATCGCAGAGGAAGCCAGGTAAACCCCATTATAGCCACATCCTCCAGGTATATCGGGAAAGCTTTGCATTTTATGGCATCTGGAGCTGCAATGGCATTCATGTACCATGAATATCTCATTAAGTGTTGTCTTGGACCTGTTCTCTCTCCATAACGGTTCATGGTGGGTAGGTTGAATCTCCTTGGGAACTAGACGTTCAATAGGTCATCGGTGAAGGGCGTATAGCTGCAATCTATGTCCCAATCTTTGTTGGTGTAGCCTCCGTTATCAGCCATAATTTGACGCACCATAGCTTCTACTTCAGCATTGGTTAAAATAGGTTCGGGTTCAGCACTTCTCGCTCTTCTAGCACTTCCATCTCCTATGTCAGGCAATGTCCTCCGGTTTATTGCGGGAGAAGTGTTCCCTTGTCCCCCTGCGATCCCAGTCATTTATAGGAGGAGCGGGCCGAAAGAGTTGGCCTTAAGTAGGATTGGTAATGTTCGGGTCCCTTGGAAGGACATGAGACCTACGCATCGGCAGTAGCATAGGCTCTGCCATGCTAAGGTCACTAGGGCCCAAGTGAAGAGTTGTGTCTTCACGAGAACCTAGCGAGCCAAATTGGATTTGTTTGATATTCTCAGGTCTCTCGAGAGGTCTTTTTTGACGTGGGTGCCATTCATTTTCCTCTGAAGAAGATGAATAGTCTTCTAGTTGATAATGGGTAGGAGAAGGTGTTCATTGTCTGCAAAGCTCATCCATCTGTCTAGCCACTGTATTCACGTTCTCTCTAATCGTGGCACTATCATGTCTTTGAGCCTTTAGAGCCACATTTGTTTCCTCTAACCTGGCGAGTAAGTGTGCAAAGTCAATTTGTGAAATAGGTGCAGGTGTTGGAGGTTGGTTATAGGTTGTAGCAGCGAGTGTTAAAGTCATGACACTAGCTTGATTTGAGGCATTGGGATCGTCTCGGGTAGAAGCATCAATAAGAGCAGGTTGGTTCGGGACTCCACCTGCGGGTCAGATCGGGGTTACACCTTCGGGTCTGGTCGCACCTGACCCGGTTCCATAGGAGCCGGTGGCTGATGCTATGGCTAGAGCCAGTGCACCGCTGCTTTGCTCTTCATTTGCTCGAGAAGTTTGATGTGCCTTGCCTTTCCTTGGAGCCATGGAATTCAAATTCCTTGAAATTGACAAAAACCTCGGAAATGATGAAAACGTGGATCATCTCTTCGGACTTGGCGATCCAAACAGTAGAGTGACAATCCAAAAAACCAAGAATTTGGATTCTCAGTAAAAGCACTAAAATGTTAGACCAAAAAAGGGAACTAACACCCATTTGATAAGATTTCGTAGAGAATAATGAAGAAATATAATCTAAAACAAAAAAAAGCAATCAACGCACATGATTTATAGTGGTTCGACGTTAACGAGCCTACGTCCACTTTATAGTTCTTTGATTGAATAATAAATGACAAGTACAATGCTGATAATCACTCAATCTCACTAATACAATTAATTCACTCTCATAATTTATAGAATTATACTAAATAATCAAGAGTACAATCTGAATAAAAAGGAGAAATACTGATAATGGTGGAGCCCAAGTGTCTAGAGTTTCAAAAAGATCCTTTAAATTGTCGTGTTCTAGTATATTTATAGGCAAGGAAGGGGAGCGGGTCGGATGTTGATGTGGTATCTTCTCATGAATCAGGGAGTCAGGGTGAAGATGGCACGTTGGATCGTAGGTAGCAGGTGGAAGACAATCTGCTCGTTCGTAGTTAGTAGGTGGACTGAGTTAATGGCCAAGAAAATTGGACGCGTTTGGGGCAAGCAGGCTTGGATCCAGGCGGGTCAGATAGGGGCATCTCCGACCCGAACCAACAGTGTAAACGTGCCTCGCTGCCTTCATGTGCTGAGAGGGTCAGATTGTGGTTCCCCGTCCCAATCCGATGCTTATAAGCTAGGGCCAATTCTTTTTTCTGTGCAAACACATCAAACTCAACCTACCTTCCTCGACCAATTCGACTTGTTTAGCAACCATCAATGCACTAATTTTCTCCTCAACTTAAGACTTCTCAATCGATTTGAACCAACTCCTTTACTTATAAATAATCGTTTGTACTTTGTGTGGCCTAGTCCCAAAGTAGGCCAATAATGACACAAATCCCGATTCAAATAAATCTCATCCTTTAAATCATACATTTAAAGGTTTAATTCGACTCAACCATTTACTTTCATGATTTAAAATTCCAAAGTCCATTCATATTTAAACCATTTCGATTTGTATCGATTTAAAGACAAATTTCAAATTTATGATTTAAAACACGTAAATCGAATTAAATTCCATTTTTATATTTTAAAGTTCGAACCTTTAAAATAAACTCATTCCCAAATTAAGTCCATACATCACTTATAACTTCATAATTCCAATTCAATTCTTCAAACGATTTCTGCTAAATAACTCCCATTCTAGCTCCAGATTAACTTTAATTCAAATCGAAGCTAATATCAATTCCAAATAAAATTTCATTCCAAGTTCAAATTAATTCCAAATCCAAATCAATTTCGATTCCAATTTCATATTAGTTTCAGTTCCCAAATAATTTTGATTTATAACAATTCCAAGTTCAATTTCCAAATTTATGGATTTAAAAAGCTTAAATCAAATTTCCTTCAATATCCGATTCAAAACCCAAAACTTCAATTATAATTTAATCGCAAGCTCAATTCTGAAATATTGTTTTATATCACTCTTACTTAGCTATATTAAAGTCCAAATAAAAGTCTAACCTTTTCAACAAATCAAATCTCTTAGTAACAAATCACATTTCGATTATGACCTCAAAGTCTCATCTTTGATTTTTTTTTAAGTAATTCGTTTACCAAATTTAAATTTCAACATTTCAGGCTCTAGTTCGAAAACAATTCAATTTCCATGAATTCGATTTTTTATATTTCTCAAAGTCAAATCACCATTCAAATTCTTTTGATTTAACTAATCCAGTGTTAGTATATAATTTTCTATTTTACGGTCAAGTGATACGGGTATATTCCATTTCAACCCGCAATTATTTAAATTTACGAACATATATCATTTTAGCTTGCAATCCCAAGTAAAATTTAAATCTAGAAAATCGCTTGGATTTATCACTGGAACCCATGACGATTTTTCCTTAATCTATAAGAACTATTGAGTATATAACATTTGAACCCATAGCGATTTTTCTTAATAATAACTACGGGAACTTGCAATGTGAAACAACATACAAAATAAACATGACATCCAATCATTCAAATGTTACCAATTAACCATCCATCATAATTTGTCATTTAAATCAGCTAATAATAATAATAAATAAATTTGTTAGCGTTATCAATAATAGCCAACAATTAAATTCAATACTAATTTAATGATGACTTAATCTAACCAAATTCAAATTTAACTAAAATATCACATTAAACTGCCTCACATCAACCAATGACAATTCATATCAAAACATGATTTTAATTTAACTAATAATCAAATATTTTAGTTAAGTGTGAGTGAGTTTAATCACTCACCTTTAATGTTGCATCGAATCAGAAATCCAAATGAATGCCAAAATTTTAACAGTTTCCAAATAACTCTAATCCAACTCATACATGTAGGATTTGCTGATACGATTCCAACGCCACTTGTTTCGTCCCAATTTGACATTTAATGAAAGAGTTATAAATTTTATAGGTTAACTAATATACAAACTAAAAATTGAATTCATTAATAACATAATCAACCCTTAATCAGCAATTTACCCTAAACCGCCTGCCTATACCCTTCTTCTTCCTACTTAAAAAATGGAGCAACAACACCAGTCAGCCTCTCCAACTCTCTGTAAATCCTCTACAAATAAAACCTAAATCGACTTCACAGACAAAGTTTCCATCACCATCATCACCTAATCATCAACATGCCATGGAGCCTGAGCTCATCGCTGTGATCAACTATTGCTTCTTTCAACATAGACATTGTAAATGTCACACATTCCATATGACCACCACACCCTTCCATTTTCTCCGTTAAAGTGAAAAACTCAAGGGTAAACTTGAATCCAACCTTAGAATTGCATAACTCTACCTCAATTTGCAAAACCATAAACCATAAGTCATGCTAGCCAAAAATCGAGCCTAGCAAATTTTGACCGCACCTCCTATTAAGCACACCAACGTGAAGCTTATGCTCGTACGAGTTCAATGAATATGAAATCGTTTGATTTCGTTAACTATTAGATTTTATTAAGTTTGTTGAAAACTTAAAGACCGCTAGCAAGTCAAAATTATACAGCCAAAAAATAAAAAGGAATTATGTTAGAAAAAAGGTAGATTATTTATAAGGATGATTTTTTTAGATATTTATTATTCCATTCGATTTCATTCACGTTGAGCATTTTAAGCTTGCACGTCTACTTAACAAACCCGATCGCTATGAAACATGACACTCCACTATATTCCAATATTCTAAACATCATAAAACCGCTTCCTCCTAAATCTGAGGTCAATTGAAAAAAGGATTTTTTAAAATCTAAAATCATTAATCGATATGCGTTTATATCGTGCACGATCACAGAACAATTCCGATTGACACAAAACTTGAGATCCTACAATAATTTACAATTTTGGATCTGATGAAACTATTTTTATCAAATTCCGAGATCATTTGCAAAATGGCTGTTTTTAACAAGTTAATTAAATTTATAAAAAAATTCAATTTCAAATAATTATATTTAATTAAATTCAAAACTTGTTAACTTTATTTAAAAATTAAATTCGAATTAGCTTTACTAATCAGTCTTACTTATGCCAAATACAAATTTTGATTGCTTACCAAATTCATATTGGATTTCAATCATAAATTAATCAACTCAATTTCATTTAAATACTTAAATATTAAATTTCAATTTCAATATTTATCAATACAAACCTAATCATAGTTTCATTTATAATCAATATAAGTTGTTATTGTTATAACCGGTTGTAATTCATTACTTAATTAATTTAACTAAATTCACATCATATAATTTATATAATTAATTCACATTGTTTTATTTCTAACCATAAAAGTAATCAAAAATTTCATATTAAATTCAATCATTTTAGTAGTAGAAAAATACGGCTTGTTACAACAATTGTCGTTGAGACGGTTAGTTCGTATATGGCTAATCCAAGAAAATTGCATTGGGAAGCCGTGAAGGTTACTTTGAGATATCTCAAAGGTACATTTTCTTATGGTCTTGTTTTTGGCGATGGTGAAGGGATGAGTTGTAAGTCGATTTGGTTATTATGACTCTAACTACGCATATAATCGGGATCGAAGGAAGTCAACTTCTGAATATGTCTTCACACTTGGTAGTACAACTAATTATTAGAGATCAAGATTTCATATCGCAGCTACTTTATCCTTTGAGAAGGTAGCATTCATAGCTGCGATGGTGATAGCAAAGAAAGTACTTTATTTGTAGCAGTTATTTTGTGATCTGGGATTCGAGCATGATAGTATCGATGTTCGATGTAATAGAAAAGTGTTACTCACTTAGAAAACAATTTGGTATTCATCTCATGTACTAAGAATATTAGGGTGAAAGAGTCATTTTTGGTAGCTATGGATGAATGTAAGCTAGTATATAAGATGGGTATTGCGGCAGATATGTTCACCGAATCATTGCCAGTTGGAAAGTTTGAGCATTGCTTGAACATAATTAGCTTACTGAAGTGCTAGGTGTCGCAAGGTGACACAGTTGTAGAGGGTGGTTAGTTTGATAAAGAAAAGGATATCAATGAGAATTGAGTTTCTATCTTCTTGGTAAGCACTTGTTATAACGCCCTTGATTTTTAGTCGATTATTTTTAATATTTAAATTTATTTTAAATATTAAATTGGAATATAAATGAATTTTTATTATGGAATTTATCAATTTATCGATATATGATTTAATTTACAGTATATGGAAACAATAAACAATTGAATCCAGAATTTAAACCTGAATCGGAGTGATTTAGTCAATCAATGTGAATTCTATTTAGATTAGAACGGTAATAATTATTATTTTTGATAAATTTAATTGTTTTGAAATTGATTTATATTTTAATCAATTGAACTTAATACTCAGTTTAAATTGATATCTTTTCGAGGCGACCAAATTAGACTTTGGAGCCTCTCCTAATGTGTTTAGAATGGTGGTATAACCCTAAGGGTGCCAATCGCTACGCTAAAAATTGAGTTCGAAATGAATAGGTATTTTAAGTTAAATTAATTCATATTAATTAAAATAAAGTAATAAATTCACATTAAGAAAGGGGAATGCTAACAACAGTCGCTCAAAAGAGACTGTTTTGCATACTCGCTGACACTTGTTAATTGTTGGCATTAATTCTTGGTATTATGGATAGACGTTTGGTAAGGAGGTAGATGGTAGGTTTAACAATTTCTCTTTGCATTAATCCTTGGCAGGTGAATTAATACGTGTCAGCAAGTATGAACAACAGTCGCTTTTGAGTGACTGTTGTTAGCATTTCACAAAAAAAAAGAGGACGACATACGTTTACACCGAATTAAATCTCGCAGCTGTTTTACTTGTCGAGCTGAAAAATTTTGTCTACCTTTCTCCGAATCAAAGAAACAGTGAATTAACGGCATGTACATTGTTCCCCTTTTCCCCATTATATACGTGCGACCCTGTCTCTCTTCTTTTCATTTCTTTTTTATTTTCTTTTCTCAACATTGGAAGAAATCTGTAACAACCCGGATTTTGGAACCAATTTAAAATTTATTTTTAATTGATTTAATGGATTTTAAGAATTTAAAATGATTTATTTTGAGAATTAACGATTTAAAAATTATTTTAGTCGAAGTTAGAACGTATAAATTTAAAATTTAATTAAAATGAACTCGAAATGGCGAGGTTGTTTGAAAATTTGGTTTTAAACTTCAACTGAAAATACATAATTCAAAAAAATTGTATTTTAGTAAAACAAGAAATGTTAGAATCTATTTAATTATATCTTTCTAATGAATGTGAAAAACTGAGATTTCACTTTATAAATTGTAAGTTATGGATAAATTAAAATTCAAAATAGTTGTTATGGAATTTATATATATTTTTAAAATTATATATAGCCCTTAAAAATAGCCATATTTCAAACGACCTCCATTTTCGATGAAACCACTTTTGTTGGATCCGGAATGTCAAATTATAGTCAGATTTAAATTTTGATAATTTTTGGAAATAATATGTGAGTGTAGTGAATTTAAACGCGTTTTCAATTTCAGTTTGAATTTAATAAACCAGTTAAAAAGGCCATTTTTCAAATTGTCTCCAAATTCGACGAAATTAATTTTGTTAGGACCGTATCATCAAAACATAGCTAGATTTCAAATTTTCATAAGTTTTGGAGTCAGTATGTGGCCCCGATAAACTAAAATGTACGTTGGAATTCAATATCGAACGTTATATTAATTTATATTTTAATTTTGATGAAAACTGATCGAAACAGTCGGATTGGCTTACGAAACATATCCCATTGTGTTCGGAATGAGTGTATTTAGTTAGGTTTAATTTAGAGTTCGGATCGATAAACCACTAATATTGGAATTAAAATAATATTAAATAAATATTATATGTACCCCTTAAATTTCCAGGAACCCTAATTCATTCAACACCAGTCGCCGCTCACGATTCAACACACCAAATTGTCCGATTTTTCTTCCTTAATCATGTTCAATCCACTCATTGATTTCAAGAACTTAATATACGGATATTGTAGAGATTTCTGAGGGCTTTCAAATGATACGGGTGTGATCGTTTACTGTGTGACGAACTCGCGAATTTTGGGCTCAAAGCCATGTCGATCGCACGTCGTTTCGTGGCGAATAGGGCCACCGCGAGTGGCAGCGCTACTGGCGCAGCGATGTGTTGGCGTGTCGGAGCAGATGGCAGCGTTGGATCAGGGTCCGGCCCCTTGGAATCACGTGTGGCAGTGGTTTTTTGAAGTCAACGATGGGTTACAGGCTTCGATGCCTGGAGTATTTCATTCGAACAGGAGGAAGAGATAATTAACTGATGTAATTATAATTAATTGTATAGTTAGTTATATTATTAATGTATATAATGCCATATCTTTTTCATGCGAGATCGGAATTGAATGATTTCGGTTGCATTGCACTTGTATCAGCGAACACTACAACATGGAACTGACCAGAATAGAAAATGAGCAAGTTGGATTTTTAGCTAAATTAAATGCTCGTTATTGTTAGCTCCCCTTACTGTTGTTTGAAAAACCATAGATGATATGATTGACTGTATTGAGTTTTGTTGGTGATATTGATATAATTAACACCATTAAAAATAATGTTAATAAATTTGTGGTAGTTGAAATTAAATTATAATTATCCATTTATAATTTAAACATGAAAATTGGTTAATTAGAAAAATAATTCGAATCAAATTGGAATTGGTTAAATTTATTAATTAGTTGTTAATTTAAATTCATTATTGATGATTGAGAACCCCACACGGGTCTGGAGATGATAATTAATTCACATCTCCCTTGGATTTGACTGTGTATCAACTGGTTGATTGACAAACTATTATAAGCGTTATTTAAATATTTAAGGCTTATATAGTTATAAACTACACTCTGGATGTGAATTAAATGTTAATAATTGTTTATCACTGTTTTTGAACACATGTGATGTATGGAATCCATATAAGTAAAATTATATGGTAATTAATTGAGCCTAATTCCAATTCAGAAATAATGAATATTTTAAAATAATATTCAGTAAAGAATCAAAATATGATTTTGATGTCCGATTTTGGATGGACAAGAAAAATAATATTCAGTAAGGGTCTTATTAAAATTATTAAAAATATGAATAAATTATATGAAATGGTAATAAATGATTTGAAATGATTTTAGATGGAAAATTTCACGTTTGTAAAGATAAAAGATATTTTTATCAGAATAAGTTGTTTATCAACTTAAGTAAAGAACTGAAAGGAATTGAAATGGTTTTAATATAACCAGAATTTCCCAACATATGAATTGGAAAGGATTTGAATGGAAATAATCTTCGGAATATTTTGATATTGGATTCCGTGATTATACAGATATTGTTGTGGAATTTGGAAGACACAGATATTTTTATTCCCAAAACGATATTTGTTGGTTTCAGAATTTGATATTGAATATAAGCCGATATGATTTTTATTCAGAGCCTTGAATTTAATATCAAATTGGATTTTGGGTTTGTCGTGAATGGTTTCTTAAATAACATTGTTCTTAAATCCAGTTGAGAATAGAATAAATCATTTAATTAAGACTTAGAGAAGTTTACCAATTAATTAATTAAATTGAAATGAAAGTTGATTTTGGGTTTATCGTGGGCAATGTTTTAAATAACATTTGTTCTTTAACCCAATTAACAGTGAAGTTAGGACTTGGAATTTATAATCTTTTAATTATGATTTAATGAAAAAAAATTCAAAATAAAGTTTTCTAATTTAATATATTAAATTGGAATTGAATGGAAATCGATTTGGTAATAACCGAAATGAGCTTCTGTAAAGGAAGACCATTACTATACATGAAATTTAAAAAGGTTTTGCTGTTATTCCATTCATATTATTAGTCTGATATGGAAATTTATATCAATTATATATTGATCTGTTTTCCGCGAAGATTCCATAGTTAATGGAAGTTGATTTGGGTTTATTGTGAATTGTGTTTTTAATAACATTGTTTCTTTGACCCAGTTAAAGATAAGATTAATTTCTTAAAGTTGAATAATCATAAAGTAATGATTTTGAGATTAAAACCAAGTTAAAGTTTTAATGAATCTTTAATTAGATTGAAATGAGAATAATGTAATTAAATTTATCGAATTCAAGAAATGATCGAGAATGGAGTACCACCAGTTTTACTCCGATAGTTAAATCTTTAATTAGATTTGAAACGGGAAATGGTAATTCATTTTATCAATAGCATAGTGGGTGTTAGATATGGAGTACTACCAGTTTTGCTCTATAGGATAAATAGGTTGGGAAAGGGTTAATAAAATAAATGATTACTTCGGTATGGCTCGATAATCCCGACTAGTTTTATGAACCTTAATTGGGTCTAAATTGCGGAAAGATAAAATAAAATCTTTTGAAAATGATATCCAAAGGAAGATTTGAGAATAAGTTTAAAAGAACTTATCTTTGATAAAATTAATGGGAATCTTTCCCCTAGGATGTGGATATTTGAATAAAAGAATATTCTGAATTGGAATGAGGCATATGATGTGTTTTTATAACACTTGATTATTGATTATAAAATACGCGAGTTATACGGAAAGACCGGGTTTATCCCATTCTGAATAACTGATACGGAGACTAAAAGCCGACGATGAAGATGGTGGTTGAAAACCGGGGATCTTCACATCGTTTGGGTGATTACTGATGTCTTGATTGGGTTGTACACGTAAGACAAGGTAATAAGTGGTGATAATACAGACGTACTTAGAGATCGACCGGATATGCGAGGGCATCTCTCCTGTATTGGATATATGGGACGAGGAATAAGGTGCCTTCGGATTCATTCAGACCCAGAACGAACTTGTAAGTGGATGTGTGTCTGACATTAGATTTCATTCTGTGTTGATTGATTTCTGTTAAATATATATCTATTTGGTATCGGAGAATTTATTCTCTTGCTTAACACCCTTCTCTGAGACGTACGAGCTTAGAGGTTATATATTGATAGACATCAGTTCTATGGCATGAATTGTCGATGTGGCATGCTAAGATGCAAATGATCAAGGCTTATTGTTGAAAAGCATAGTCTTATGGATGATGATCAAAGCACGACTTTAATTAGCATAGCTTTTTCTATAGCGTCAATTCGCGAGCCTCACATCCCAGTATGAGTCTAAAACGGGATCAGGGACGCAGGGAGTGCATACGTTTCATTCTTGTTAGAAGTGGTTTAATGGTATGGATCCCAGACATTTTTACTTATGTGGATGATGGATGAGAGGCACCTCGCATATAGGGCTATATGCTCATAGGTTCAACGTACTGACCGGTTTGTAGGTCCGATAGTACTGGGGAACATATTGTTCAGGAATAAATAATCCATTAAAATAAGTGTGGACTGGCCCTGCAGGAACCAAGGGTTGCCCAGAGTGTGTGATCCTGAGACAATGCTAGAGTGTCTCGAATCGGAAGGAGCCATCCTTTGCCTTGACTCATGATAGAAATCAAATTTCCAATACGACATCGTTCGATTTTAGTTGTAAACCTGTGTATAGCGACATAATATATGGTACCTATGCCGCCTATGATCGATATATTTATATTTGAAGTTGATTTCTTCACTTATAGCAATAATAAAAGATAAATTTTGCGTACCTAGCATATTTGGCCATTATAAGGTAAAACTCTATCCTCCGGCTTGTGTTGCATTATGTGATGGGACCTGAGTCTTATAATGGTTTCATTTTTCCTTTTTAGCATTGTGTTGTTGTTTATGTTATTCCGGGGAGGAAACATGTTCCGTGTTATACGGCGTGGTCCCTAGATTTACCCAACATAAAAATAAAGTTAATAATTGTTTTAGTTCTCACACTAGTCCCATGACTGACTCAGAGTTCATTGTTTCTACCTAAACTGAAACACCCCACCTCCGTTAAGGTCACTCACAAAGGGAATGCCTTAACTTTGGTGGAGGGTTATAGGTACAAGACATAGAAAAATTTACAAGACAGATCAATATAAGCAGCGGAAATCAAACATTTATTGCATACATGGTTCAATATAAAATCATTACAACAATTTATCTCAAAATACTTCCAAAACATTACATCATAATTTTTGTCTTGATTATTTAATAAAGAAGCATAAACCATAAATAAAACTGCATAAATCCCCAAGTATAGTATCCAAAAGCCATAGCCAAGCTAAAGGAGTCCCAATCATACATCTACTTTCTTGAAGCTTGCAAAGAGTCTGAATAAGCTGGAGTATTCCCTCCCTGTGGACCTGGGGGTGAAACGGAAGAAAAGAAGACGAAAGATGTAACACCCCACGTCTGTTAGTGTCACTCACAAAGGGAATGCACTAAGTTATGTGGAGCATTTAGGGTAAAAGATGCAGATAAATTACAAGACAGACAGAAATTAAACAGCGGAAAATAAAACTTTGCTTTATTGATAAAGTAGTTTGTACAATGATTTCTTTACAATATCAGAGTATCATCTGTCTTACAAAATAAAGAAGCATAAAAATACATTTATATTCCCCAATTATTTAGCAAGAGCCAGCCATAGCATCTGAAAAGAGAATCCAAACAAACTTCGACAAATCTTCAAGATGGAAAGAGTGACAGTCCAACTTAACCTGAGCTATATTGTTCCCTCCTTTACTACCTGGGGGGGGACGGAAGAAAAGAAGATGAAAGGAAAACAGAGTCAGACATAAAGCCTGAGTAAGTTCAGTAACTTCTAGCATGTGAACATGGAAAAACAAAACGACATGAATTAACTGAATACAAGATAACACCAAGATGATAGGGTCAGCAAGATTAGACAAGATAATCACAAGATATGCTAAGCTAAGATAAACTGGATATGCTCTAATACTTTCGTCGCTTCGCTATTTCCTTGTTATACTGGTTTCTATAACTCTGCACCGCCTAACTAGTGTCCCAACTAGTAACGATAACGTGATCCCAATCCCTGTATTTTCCATCGCCCTCAGGCATCCATTTATTTATTTGTTGCATAGATTTAATATAGGGTTTTCTACCAAGTACTTTCTAGATTCAACTAGAGTTTATGCTGTCTGCTGAACGCTTCTCGGATTCAGGATTTATGCCACCTAGTTCAACTAGGAATTAAGCTACCTGTCGAACGATGCCCCCAAGTCTAGGACACACTACCTAGAGTGGTATATGTTCCTATACTTCCCCACACATGTATCGCGAATCGTTATCGCTTGTCTAGATGCACATGTCCCATAATGTGCGGTCCGAGTCCTGTGACAGGGCAAAACAAGGAATACAGAACTCGGTCAGGAGCTTTCAGATATCTGTCGATGCAGATGCTAAGGTTTGTTTTTATTTCAGTGGCTATGGTCCCACTTGACCCCTCCCTCAACTAATGAAAGGCACACCTTGTAAAATGAGAACTATACGCCGGCCCCCGGTGCCCCACTATCCTATGGCCATCCTCACCCATAACTAGATAGCAAGTATATGGACTTTTGGAGTTCTCCGCCTTTCCGCTTCACGTATCTCGATTGACTGAAGATGGATGGTAGACGACGAGTCGCTATCACAGGGCTACCGTTTGCTCGCCGAATCACGCCGGTCCATCCTAGTCTTTAGGTTGCCATGTATTGCAACCAAGGCATACCCCTGGTTCTTCTACGCAGACCTTAACCTCTGTGGGCCCAGGAGGATCATCTGCAGCCTCACAGAGGGATACCAAGAGTACCCTCACGTACCCTCGAAGCCTCGGGCTTCGTAACCCAATTCGTTGGAGCCTTCTTTCTACTCAGACGGACATTCGCCCCTTCCCGCGTTATACTAAGAATTACTACTTAGTTTTATTAACTAAGATTTACCACTTAGTTTCCAGAATCGTTGTTTTCTTAACTAAGGTTTACTTAGTTCTTTTTCGTGTCAATTTGGATTGGTTAAGTGTCATTAGTCTATTCAAGCCAACTTAACCCTCTTCATTCATCCTGTTAAACTGGTTAATTGTTATCAGTTGACTTAACCCGACCACAAACCAAGTTATATTGGTTAAGTATTTATTACTTAACCCTACCCATTTACCCTGTATTGGTTAAGTGTTCCTTTAACTTAACCTTGCCCGTCTGTTTTAACTAACATGTTATTAATGGTTAAGTATTACCCCTTCATGTTTTAGACTTAGCCCTATTCCTTTATCACAATCTGACGGTTAAGTGTTCAAGTTTACTTAACCCTACGGTCTTGTCCAGCTAACATATCAAATTGGCTAAGTGTACTAACTTTACTTAACCCCACCTTCTAGTAATGTTAATTTGGCTAAGTGTATTAACTTTACTTAACCCCACCTTCTAGTCTAGTTACCATGTGAAGTTGGTTAAGTGTCCCTATGGACTTAGCCCTCCCATCCTATCTTAACTGTGTTAAATTGGTTAAGTGTTCCTATGGACTTAACCCTCCCATTCTAGCTTAACTGTATGGCCCTAACCCCACCCACTAGTCTGGTTATTATGTTGAATTGGTTAAGTGTCTTAGTGAACTTAACCCTACCATTCTTGTTCTAGCTTTAATTTAATAGATTAAAGCCACGACCACTCACATTAGACAGATATTGTTGCGATTACTGGATGTGTCGGTTGGTTCCGGGCAGATTTACATCGCAACTCAGTCTAACCTCGGGTTAGGCCTATTCGTGTTTTCTAGTTCAAGGGTTTTGACTAATTTTCAAATCAGGTTTTGAAAGTAACCATCCCGTTCGTCGGATCAGTTAGGGATAGCCAGGGAGAGCAGGAAACTTGTATTTTCCAAACCCAAGCCTAGACACTATCCTCTCTGTCACCCTAGAACTTTCTGGCGTGTTATTGAAAGAGTTGTCGTTAATAAACCTTTAATTTGTCTAAATTAACATTTCCTCATTCAGGCCAAACTCTATAAGTAAATTATTTCTAATTTACTTATTTCCTAATTACTCTTTTAATGTAAATTGTCTACATTCATTCTTATGGCCCATTTCCCCTTCGAAATCATATTTATGCTTTTTGGTATGTGGACTATACCAAATTAAGTGTCACTAACCATGATTTTGCTAAACCTGACAGTTATTCCCAATTATGGCCAATTTCACGTTTATGCCAATATAGTTACCGTGCCAAATTAGCTAATCCAATTCCGATTCAACATTCTAATTCACGTCAAACTAGACTTATTACTCTAGTTCACTATTCATGTAAATGCTAGATTTACACGTCAATACTAGATTCAAATTACACATCTTATAATTTAAGTCAAATTCATCCAATTTGCATTTCTATGAACATACCATAATACATGTTCCCCATTTATGCCAAATTCCAAGTTTTACAACTATATTCAAGTACATTTCATATTATGCCCAAATCGTATTCCCACCGTTCGTATAATTGCGATTCAATCTAGATTATGGATAAACCTAGACTCGTAGAAAATAGGGAAAGAACCAAAGATGCTATGAAAAAGGATGGACATAATAACTGGCATAAAAAGGGTTGAATAACGACGTCGGTTCAAGAACATGGGTAGACCTAACTTAATAGGTAAATTCCCAAGGTCTAAAACCAAGGATAGACAGAATAGAGACGCAGGTTCAAGAACATGGGTAGACCTAACTTAATAGGTAAATTCCCAAGGTCTAAAACCAAAGAAAACCAAGGACGAGCAGAATAAATAATCGGGTTTAGACCCAATCTCATAATCACAGAACTTAAGCAACACTTTCCTAGTCAAGAATCATAGGTGTTTAATCACAGATGTAATTGTTTTGTCATAGGCAATAGTTTATGTTTCCTAATCAAAAGCATAGGCTTAGTCAAGGAAATAATCCTCATAGTCACAGTCATAGTCATAGGCAATGTTCATAGTCATAGGCAATGTCCATAGTCATAGGCAATGTTCATAGTCATAGGCAAATGTTCATGGTCATAGGCAAATGGTTTTAAGGTCCATAGTTTCATAGTCATGGTCTATTTTGTCCTCGAATCATAACAGTTCTTAATTAGGTTCAAGAGTATAGGCACTGATTCGAATAGAGAGAGAGAGAGAATTGGCATATTCTTTTATTCCTTTAATTTCATGTCACGAACAAAGAAAAACGTTCAAATCTAGAAATAACTGACTTACAGAGATTAGATCAGAACAGAAAGATGGCGTTGCTAAGATTCATAGAAAAACAGTCGTTGAAGTCGTTTGAACCTCCTCTTGAATCCTAATTTGACTTGAACCTCTTCTTGAAAGTCTTTTAGCAGCATCTCCTCGTCTTGATTTATTTTATATATATTATTTATTTAGTTAAGAAGAGAGGAAGAGGCCATGTTTCACCAAGAATCTTTGCAGCATAAGGGTAGAGGAGAATTGTGAATAGAGAAGAAGACCAGGGCTGTTTATATAGTGTTAGGAGGACGAACCTGGTCAGATAACGCGACCAAATACATCAGAACGAACCAGCTGCATAAAGCTGGAAAAACAGGGGGGGTCGACCCCCAGGTCGACTATGTAGTCGACCTGGGTGCCCCAGGTCGACTACCCAGTCGACCTGGGTGTCTTGGGCGGGAAAATTCCCGCCCTGGCCAATCCGGCCCGATTTTTGAAATTTGAATTTGTTTTCTGTCTGTTCGAATTTTAAACTGAATTCTGAAACTTCCGGAGGCCATATCTCCCTCATACGGACTCCGATTTATGCAAACTCGGACTCGTTTTCATGCAGAATTCCAAGACGAACGCAATGGCGCAGCCCGTTTCCCTTGATTTTGATTTTACCTTTTAATTCTGCCCTGATTTGTAAATTTTAGTGTTACAGAACTACGGGGTGTTACAAAAGAAAATGGGTCAGACACTATGTCTGGTAAGTTCAGTGATTACTAGTATTTAAACAAGGAAAGGGATCATGACAGTAATAACGGAATATAGGACAATACCATAATATAAGATAAGTTGAACATGTGATCACACCCATTACTAAAATCTCTGCACCAACTAACCATTGGTTCGACCAGCCCCACGTGTTCATAACGAACGATCCCCTTAATGATCGGCTCCTACTCGCATGCATTCATGTGCTATGTCATTCGGCCCCGTTTGACTGTAGCTACCTATGCTGGTCCCACCATGGGGTGTATCAGTCCCTCTGGTGGAAACCTGACACGATTCAAGAGGCACAGTGTATACTACTGATGCTCAGTGCCTGTTTTTTCCACTCCAGAGTACATGCATGCCCGTACTCCGTCGGAACCTACATTGATGCACCAACCACCGACGTTTTGACTGCTTATAATCAGCCCAGTAATCGTGCCCACCCTGCCTAGTTCAGGGTACCATGATACATCTATGTGGGTTACTGCTGAAATGGGTCCCCGTTACTAGGGTTTTCTAATCAACATGTTTATATGGTTAAGTGTCCAAGTTTACCTAACCCCACCCATCAGTTTAGTTAACATGTTGAATCGGTTAAGTGTTTCCTTAATTGACTTAACCCTACCAATCATGACTTAGCTTTAATTTATTCATTAAAGCACCAACCACTCACATTAGACAGGTCTTGTTGTGGTCACTGGATTTGCCGGTCGATTCCGGGCAGGTTTACACCACAACTCAATCTAACCTTAGGTCCTTTTTGGGCTTGATGCACTAACCACCCACATTAGACAAGTCTTGTTGTGGTCACTGGTTATGCTGGTCGGTTGCGGGCAGGTTTACACCACAACTCAGTCTAACCTCGGGTTAGGCACATTCGTCTTTTCTAAATTCACATATTTTCTATATATGTCTAATTCTTTATGTAAATTAATTTTAATTTACTCATGCCATAATTATCCTATCAATTATTGCTCATAATAAATGGTATATCAAACATACCATTTTATGAACAAACCTATGCCATGAATTATAGTGTTTTCCCATCGCTACCCCCGTAGAACGTACGCATGAATCACTGTAACAACCCGGAAATTATGAGCCAATTTAAAATTTTTATTTTGGCAATTTTAATGAATTTTGAATATTTAAAATGATTTATTTTAAATAATAACGACGAAAATTTTTTTTAAATAGAAATAGAACGTATATATTTATACAGATCATCGTTAGAATATAAATATTTATTTTAAATTATAAAAGGAATTAAAAATGGCACGGTAGTTCGATAATTTGATTTCAAAGTTCAAATTAATGTACAGGATTCAAAATAAATAGGATTTTAGCGAAACCAAAAATATTAGAATCTATTTGAGAATATCTTTCCAACGAATCAGAAAAATCAAAATTTCATAGCAGGAATCAAAAGATATGCCCAGTTGAAAATTCAGAATAGTCGCTATGGAATTCTCGCCCTTAAAAATGGAAATTTTGCAAACGACCTCGAATTTCGACGAAACCACTTTTGTTGGATCCGTGATGTCAAATTATTGCTAGATTCCAATTTTCATAATTTTTTGAATCAATATGTGAGTGTGGCAAAGTAAAACGCATTTGACCAGTTTTAGTTGATTTTAATCGACCTGAAATTGGCCATTTTTCAAACGGTCTCGGAATTTGACGAAATTAGTTTTGTTAGGACCATATCGTCAATACAAAGCTAGAAAATATTCTTATGGAATTTTTCGAGTTAGTATGTGACCCCAGTAAATTGAAATGCGCGTTCAAATTCAATATATAGAGTTATATGTTGATTTTGACGAAAACTGATCGAAACGATCAAATCTGCTTACGATACATATACCATTGTGTTCGGAATGTAGGTAATTAGCTATGGACGACAGTCGGTGGGTTCGATTTCGAGTACGAAATTTAAAGTTGCTTTTTGAAATAAATTAAATAAAATAATATATACTATATAATCCCTCACCCTCCCCATTTCTCTCTCCCCGGTCAAACTTTTCAAAATAAAAAAAAAGGGGGGGAGGAGCCATGCTCCTCCCAGCAGCGCCGCCGCCGTGCCCCACTGGCGCGCCGCCGCGTCCCCCTGGCGCGCCGCCGCGCCCCCCTGGCGCGCCGCCGCCAGGGCGTGGCCCCCTCTTCCTCCACCTCCTCTCGCTCCTGTCCCTTCTCTCTTCTTCCCCCTCCTCCAATAAAACCGCCACCGCCGCCATGATACAACACCTCCGACCCCTGCCTAGCCGATGCCCCCCCTCAGCAAACGTCGCCTCCTTCTTCCTCCACTTGAAAATCCGCACCTCCCCCTTCCCTTTTCTTCAATTCAAAACCCCTCCACATCTGAAGAACTGCCTTCTCCACCTCCTAGGGCCCACTGCCGCCACTGCAGCGCCGCCACCACCGCTTGCGCCTCACCGGACTCCAGCACAACCCCACCGTGAGTGTTTACTTTATTTTTTATTTAGTCTTGTTAGTAAAAATCAGATTTTTTGTTGTTTACATAATTAAAAATGCGATTTTTATTAATAAATATCATATATAAAAATATGAATTTCATTTATATCGTAGCAACAAGAAAGATTAGATTTTTAGAATTACAAAGATTTGATTTTTAAACTAGATAAACATTTGATTTTTGTCGTATGTATCATAGTGATTTTTAGTTGGATAAAAATTTGATTTTTATAAACAAAGAAATTAGATTTTTGAAAACAAATATTTTTTAAAGTGAAAAAGGCGATATTTTTTATAGAGAAAAGATGTGATTTTTTTATAGTAGGAATATTAAAGATGTGATTTTTATATAGTAGGAATAATAAATATGTGATTTTTATAGCGATGAAATAAAAATTCGATCTTTATATATGAAGTAAAAACACGATTTTTACATATAACAATATAATTTTTATATAGAAAGAAGCTTTGTAAAAATATATATTAAGGGCCATTATAAAAATGTGATTTTTAAAAATGAACATCATATTAAAAATATGATTTTTACTATGAACAACATGAAAAGAAGTGAGATGGGATGGATAGAAATAAAAAAGGAACCCAGACGGTTCAGCAGTTCAAAAGCAAAGCATGGCGGAGTGGAGCCCTCGGTGAGAACTTCTCACCTTTAATTTTGTTTTCTAGTTAAAAATATATACTAGGATGCAGACGGTGTTTAGTAGCACCTGACACCCGTCGTCCACAGACCATGGACGGCTTGTTTGTTTGTTTGATTACGTTGTGATATTGATTATGTGATGTGAAATGAAATAAAATATTTATATAGTTAAAAATAGAAATTTTAACATGTATATAGATTGAAATAAATAATTATAAACAAATCGAACGATTTGTTTATATACACACATTTGACTGATATTGATTGAGACGATAAATTTTACACATCCCCCAACTGCACAAATAAAATCTGTGTTTATTGATTTGAAACCCCATACGGGTATTGGGATGATATTCAACATACACTAATCCCGATTGTTTAATTGTATGTCAACCGATAGGTTG
The DNA here is from genome assembly GCA_030737875.1 of Allium sativum. Lineage (NCBI taxonomy): Eukaryota > Viridiplantae > Streptophyta > Magnoliopsida > Asparagales > Amaryllidaceae > Allium > Allium sativum. Next base: position 44,710,545 of record CM060919.1, on the reverse strand, counting down.
ACAGACAACAGTGTGGTGCACTTTGGATGATGGTTGATTATTTGTCATTGTTGATATATACATGCGTTGTATGGAAATCCATAGAAATAAAATCTATGGTAATTGATTGGGCCTCATTCCAGTTTTGAAATAGGAATATTTGAACAGAAATATTTGAAGAGAAATATTTGAATAGAGTATTTGAATAGAATATTTGAACAGAAATATTTGAAGAGAAATATTTGAATAGAATATTTGAATGGAATATTTGAAACGAAATATTTGAATAGAATGTTTGAAATATAAATATATAAAGCCGTGTTGATTAGATTGCGCTATTTTGACGCGAATGATATTTATATCGATTATAATCGTTTTTATAATGAATATCAAAAAGTGATTTCAAAATCGAATATTTTGAAATGAAATTCGAATTAAATTAAATTGAAATTCGAATTAAATTAAATTGAAATTCAAATTGAAATTGAATTGAAACGAATTAGAATTTGAATTGAATTGAAAATAACATGAATTCGAATTGAATTGAATAGAAAATGAATTCGAAATGAATTGAATCGAATTGAAATTGAAATGAAATAGAATTGAATTCGAATTGAAACGAATTGAAATCAAATTGAAATTGAAATGAATTTAAAATGAATTCATATGGAAAAAAAATTAATTTTGATTTGAATTTGAAATGGAAGTTGAAATTGTTTTTGAAACGAATTTAAAAATATTTATAAAATTTTCTTTAAATAGAAATCGACGAAATATATTTTATATATATATATATATATGTAATATAATGGCCTGAATAGAATGCGCCGCGCCGCAGGAGTTCGTGAATTTCGACCATTTATTTCGAACGGACATTACGGGAGATCCGACCATCGGATCCTCCTGAAACAGGAACCGTTGGGTTCGTATCGAAAAGAGCTTTCTAACGAATATGAGAAATTAGAAATCTAACGGTTGGATTTGGAGATATGTCCAAATCAAATTTGGAAAAGGTCGTTGTAAGTGCAATTCGATGACTGTTTGTGGAAATCGACTGTACGGGCCTTGATAAAATTATTAAAAATATCTATAATTTGTGTAAAATCATAATATATGAATTAAAAAGAACTGGGATGAAAAATCCCATATTTGAAAAGATAAAAATGTATTTTTATCAAAATGAACTAGTTTTGAACTAAAATTATAAATTCAATATTTTTAAAATAAATAAACTTGATTTGAAATGGTTTTAAAAATAACCAGAATTTCCAATATATGAATTGGAATGGATTTGAATCGAAATTATCTTCGGAATATTTCGATGATTGGATTCGGGATTATACGAATATTGTTATGGAAATTTGGAAGATATATATATCGTTGTTCCAATACGATATTTGTTGATTTCAGAACTTGATATTGAATATAAGCCGATATATTCTCTATTCAGAGCCTTGTATATAATATCAAATGGGATTTTGGTTTGTCGTGAATGGTATCTTTAATAATACTGTTCTTAAACCCAAATGGAGTTAAGAAATTTAGAAACTAACTGGGTATCAGTTAAGTTGAATGGTTTCTTGGATATTGATCTGATGTTGGTTTCGGCCTTCGGGGTTAATATTCAGGGAACTGTTCTCTTAATAATTTGCGGTTAGAGACTAATAGAATGGAATGTGATGTGGGTTTATCGTGAACCGTGTTTTAAATGACATTGGTTCTTTAACCCAGTTAAAGATTAAAACTAAGAAGAGTTTTAATGAATCTTTAATTAGATTAAAATAGGAATTGATAATATAAATTATCAAATATAGGAAAGGATCGAGAATGGAGTATCGCCAGTTTTGCTCTAAGCGATGGTTAAATCTTTAATTAAATTTGAACGTGAAATGGTAATTAAATTTACCAATATCACCGTGGTGTTAGTTATGGGGTAATAACAGTTTTGCTCCATGGGATGAATAGGTTGGGATAGGGAAATAAAATAAATAATTACTTCGGTGTGATTCGCTAATCTCGACTAGTTTGGAAAACCATAATTTGGTTTGATATGGCATACAAAGGAAGATTAAAGAATAAATTTTAAAGAATTTATCTTTGATAAAATTAATGGGAACCTTTCCCTAAGAATATGAAATTTAGAAACTAGTTGTAGGTTAGTTAAGAAGAATAGTTTCCTGGGTATTGATCTGATGTTGGTTTCGGCTTTCGGGTTAATATCTGGGGAATTGTTCTCTTACTAATTTACGGTTAGTGATTGATGAATTAGAATGAGGCGTATGTTGTGTTTTATAGTACGTGTTTATTATATACGCGAGTTATTCGGAAAGGCCGGGTCTATACCCATTCTGAATAACTGTTTCGACGATAAGTCGAAGATAAAGACGGTGGTCGAAGACCGGAGGTCTTCGCATCGTTTGGATAATTACTGATGATCCTGATTGGGCTGTACACCCAAGAGGAGGGAAATAGTTGGTGGTCGTCCAGACGTATTTGGAGATCAATGGATATGCGAGGTATATAGTGCCTCCGGTTTCGTTCAGACCCGGAACGGACGTGTAAATGGATTGTGTGCCTGACATTGGATTTTATTCTGTGTTGACTGATTTCTGTTAAATATATATCTGTTTGGCCGCAGAGAATTTATTCTCTTGCTTAACGCCCTTCTCTGAGACGTACGAGCTTAGGGGTTATATATCGATAGATATCAATCGCATGGCATGAATTGCCTGTGTGGCATGCTGAGTTGCATGGATTAAGGCTTTTGTTGAAAAGCAAAGTCTTGTGGTTGATGATCAAAGCACGACTTTAATACAACGTAGCTTTGTGTATAACGTGAATTCGCGAGCCTCACACCTCGGTATGAGTTAAAAACGGGATACGGATCGATGGGAGAACACGACGTTTCTTTCTAGCTATGGGTGATGTCAGTGACCTACCGACCCTGACATTTATATACTTTTTACCCGCGTGGTTGTTGGATGCGAGGCGCCTCGATTATAGGTCTGTAAGGACTGGGAAACGTGTGTTCAGGAATTGCCAATCCTCAAACGTAAGAGAGGACCGGCCCAGCCGATTCCAGGGGTTGTCCAGAGTGTGTAGTCCCGAGGCATTTGCTAGAGTGCCTCGAAGCGGAGAGGATCTTGCCCCTTGCCTCGACTCATAACAGAAATCCAATTTCCAATACGAGATGTTTTGGTTTTATTTGTAGAGCCTAGTATGGCGACATAGTAGCATGGGATACTATGTCGTCTATGATTGATATTTATGATTGAAATTGTTTTGACACTATACACTTATTATAGTATCAAATGATTTGTTTTTAAACGTATTAAGCATTATTTGGCTATTATAAGGTAAAACCCTATCCTCCGGCTTGCGTTGCATTGTGTGATGGGACCTGGGTCTTATAATAGCTTTATTTTTCGAAAAAGCATTGCGCTGTTTTTTGATATGCACTGGTATTCTTGGGAGAAAACTCGTTCCGTGTTATACGGCGTGGTCCCTTGAATTACTCTCTTGTAAAGTTAAAATAATAATTGTTTTAGTTCTCACACCAGTCACATGACTGACCTGGAGTTTATTGTTTTAACCTAAACTCTGGGTGCCCTTATTTTCGACACGGGCAGCTAGTAGCTTTGGTTTTGCATATTTATATTCACAAGATCCTGATTTACAGCTGGGACGATGCTCGGAAAGCTCTGTATCCGTGTATTACTTTCAGTTGTGTTTTGTATTGTTTTTCCGCTGCTATGTAATTTATTGTAATCTCTGATATTTATCGAATGTATTTTATTCATTTATACTCTGTATATCCTTGTATCTGATGGAATTGTTGTAATTAACAATGAAATGTTCTTCTGTTTGTGTTCTGATTCGTCTTGTCCTCAATTCTATCTGTGCTTTCCTTCATGGGGAAGTTCGGGTTGTCTCAGTTTGGTATCAGAGCTCTGGTTTACAGAGCTCGAGAACAAGACACATTAGAAGCATACGAAAGAATTCATCAGAAATTGGATTGGTAATATCCAGTGAAAATGACTCGTTAGAGATAGGATCAGTAGTATCCTAGAACGAGTGTGAAGAGTATATTTTTCAAACAAAAATGAAAACTAATTTTGTTTTGAAAATTTAAACCTTATTCAACGTATTTGAATATTTATTTGTATTGAATACGGACAATCCAATATATAAAGATTTTGCATATACGTGTCATGAACGTATATTCGAAGTTTTAATATACTGGGTAGATATAGAATCACACTCTAGTCACCCAGAGATAATTCTGGTAATGCGGCCGCATTATCAGCCTTGTGTTCGAGTTTCCAAAGGTGTGATATTTATATATTTCCATTAGACTGGTGTGAGAACCAAAATATAGCTAGAATACATTGTTGTGATTTGGCACCAAAAATGTGATTTTTGACTATGAATATCAAATTTATGAGTTTGAAACATTAATTCACTAATTGATTGATGGTTATGTTGTATGATTATTCCTTTAAACCATTATATGAAAGAACGGTGAATTTAGGCCAAATTGAACCAAATTTAGAACTGAATTGAATTTATTTGCAATTGCATGCATGTACATATATATGTGTGAACAGGTCATAGCAAGAAGGCTAGAGAAGAGGAATAAAATTGTTTCCCCGACAAATAGGGACATGTTTATTGTATTTCTTGGGTTTTGGATGATTTTGTGAGCCGATTGGCTTTTTCTTTTTCTTTTGGATTGAAGAAGGCCATGGGAGGCTATATGAAATATCCCGAAGTCCCCGGTGCAGGGGAGGTTATGGCGAAATTTTTTGAAAATTTAGGGTGTTAGCCAAATTTTTGAAAAATTCGAAAAGTTCTTAGAAACTGAAAAGTTGAAGAACTTAAGCCGTAATGAAAATAAAGAAAGTTGAGTTGATTAGTTAAACAACTTTCAGCTTCGTTCCTTTTCGGGGACGAAAAGTTTTAAGTGGTGGAGACTGTAACAACCCGGAAATTCTGAGCTAATTTAAAATTTTTATTTTGGCAATTTTAATGAATTTTGAATATTTAAAATGATTTTTTTAAATAATAACAACGAGAATTTTTTTTTTGAATAGAAATAGAACGTATATATTTATATAGATCGTCGTTACAATATAAATATTTATTTTAAATTATAAAAGGAATTGAAAATGGCGCGGTAGTTCGATAATTCGATTTTAAAGTTCAAATGAATGTACAGGATTCAAAATAAACCGGATTTTAGCGAAACCAAAAATATTAGAATCTATTTGAGAATATCTTTCCAAAGAATCAGAAAAATCAAAATTTCATAGCGGGAATCAAAAGATATGCCCAGTTGAAAATTCAGAATAGTCGCTATGGAATTCTGGCCCTTAAAAATGGAAATTTTGCAAACGACCTCGGATTTCGACGAAACCACTTTTGTTGGATCCGAGATGTCAAATTATTGCTAGATTCCAATTTTCATAATTTTTCGAATCAATATGTGAGCGTGGCAAAGTAAAACGCGTTTGACCAGTTTTAGTTGATTTTAATCGACCTGAAATTGGCCATTTTTCAAACGGTCTCGGAATTTGACGAAATTAGTTTTGTTAGGACCGTATCGTCAATACGAAGCTAGAAAATATTTTTCTGGAATTTTTTGAGTTAGTATGTGACCCCAGTAAATTGAAATGCACGTTCAAATTCAATATATAGAGTTATATGTTGATTTTGACGAAAACTGATCGAAACGATCGAATCAGCTTACGATACATATTCCATTGTGTTCGGAATGTGGGTAATTAGCTATGAATGACAGTCGATGGGTTCGATTTCGAGGTCGAAATTAAAAGTTGCTTTTTGAAATTAATTAAATAAAATAATATATATTATATAATCCCTCACCCTCCCCATTTCTCTCTCCCCGGTCAAACTTTTCAAAATATAAAAAAGTAAGAAAGGGGGGGAGGAGCCGCGCTCCTCCCAGCAGCGCCGCCGCCGCGCCCCCCTGGCGCGCCGCCGCCCGGGCGTGGCCCCCTCTTCCTCCACCTCCTCTCACTCTTGTCTCCTCTCTCTTCTTCTCCCTCCTCCAATAAAACCGCCGTCGCCGCCATGATACAACACCTCCGACCCCCTGCCTAGCCGACGCCCCCTCCCCCAGCAGCTGTCGCCTCCTTCTTCCTCCACTCGAAAATCTGTACCTCGTGTTCCCTTTTCTTCAATTTAAAACCCCTCCACATCTGAAAAATCGCCTTCTCCACCTCCTAGGGCCCACTACCGCCACTGCAGCGCCGCCACCATCGCTTGCGCCTCACCGGACTCCAGCACAACCCCACCGTGAGCGTTTACTTTATTTTTTATTTAGTCTTGTTAGTAAAAATCTGATTTTTTTGTTGTTTACCTAATTAAAAATGCGATTTTTATTAATAAATATCATATATAAAAATATGAATTTCATTTATATCGTAGCAACAAGAAAGATTAGATTTTTAGAATTACAAAGATTTGATTTTTAAACTAGATAAACATTTGATTTTTGTCGTATGTATCATAGTGATTTTTAGTTGGATAAAAAATTGATTTTTATAAACAAAGAAATTAGATTTTTGAAAACAAAGAAAGACGATATTTTTAAAAGTGAAAAAGGCGATATTTTTTATAGAGAAAAGATGTGATTTTTATATAGTAGGAATATTAAAGATGTGATTTTTGTATAGTAGGAATAATAAATATGTGATTTTTATAGCGATGAAATAAAAATTCGATCTTTATATATGAAGTAAAAATACGATTTTTACATATAAAAATATAATTTTTATATAGAAAGAAGCTTTGTAAAAATATAAATAAAGGGCCATTATAAAAATGTGATTTTAAAAAATGAACATCATATTAAAAATATGATTTTTACTATGAACATCGTGAAAAGAAGTGAGATGGGACGGACATGAATCAAAAAGGAACCCAGACGATTCAGCAGTTCAAAAGCAAAGCACGGCGGAGTGGAGCCCTCGGTGAGAACTTCTCACCTTTAATTTTGTTTTCTAGTTAAAAATATATATTAGGATGCAGACGGTGTTTAGTAGCACTCGACACCCGTCGTCCACAGACCATGGACGGCTTGTTTGTTTGTTTGTTTGATTACGTTGTTATATTGATTGTGTGATGTGAAATGAAATAAAATATTTATATAGTTAAAAATATTTTATAGTTAAAAATAGAAAATTTTAACATGTATATAGAATGAAATAAATAATTATAAACAAATCGAACGATTTGCTTATATACACATATTTGACTGATATTGAATGAGACGATAAATTTTACACATCACCCAACTGCATAAATAAAATCTGTGTTTATTGATTTGAAACCCCACACGGGTATTGGGATGATATTCAATGTACACTAATCCCGATTGTTTAATTGTATGTCAACCGATAGGTTGACAGACAATGGTGTGGTGCACTTTGGATGATGGTTGATTATTTGTCATTGTTGATATATACATGCGTTGTATGGAAATCCATATAAATAAAATCTATGGTAATTGATTGGGCCTCATTCCAGTTTTGAAATAGGAATATTTAAACAGAAATATTTGAAGAGAAATATTTGAATAGAATATTTGAATAGAATATTTGAATAGAATATTTGAACATAAATATTTGAAGAGAAATGTTTGAATAGAAATTTTGAATAGAATATTTGAGAAGAAATATTTGAAATGAAATATTTGAATAAAATGTTTGAAATAGAAATATATAAAGTCGTGTTGATTAGATATGTGCTATTCTGACACGAACGATATTTATATCGATTATATTCGTTTTTATAATGAATATCGAAAAGTGATTTCAAAATCGAATATTTTGAAATGAAATTCGAATTAAATTAAATTCAAATTCAAATTGAAATTGAAATTGAAACGAATTAGAATTAGAATTGAAAATAAAATGAATTCGAATTGAATTGAATAGAAAATGAATTCGAAACGAATTGAATTGAAATTGAAATGAAATAGAATTGAATTCGAATTGAAACGAATTGAAATCAAATTTAAATTGAATGAATTTAAAACGAATTCATAAGGAAATAAATTAATCTTGATTTGAATTTGAAATGGAAGTTGAAATTGTTTTTATAACGAATTTAAAACTATTTATAAAATTCGTTTTAAATAGAAATCGACGAAATATTATATATATATATATAATATAATGGCCTGAAAAGAACGCGCCACGCCGCGGTAGTTCGTGAATTTCGACCATTTATTTCGAATGGACATTACGGGAGATCCGACCGTCGGATCCTCCTGAAACCAGAACTGTTGGGTTCGTATCGAAAAGAGCTTTCTAACGAATATGAGAAATTAGAAATCTAACGGTTGGATTTGGAGATATGTCCAAATCAAATTTGGAAAAGGCCGTTGTAAGTGCAATTCGATGACCGTTTGTGGAAATCGACTGTACGGGCCTTGATAAAATTATTAAAAATATCTATAATTTGTGTAAAATCATAATATATGAATTGAAAAGAACTGGGATGATAAATCCCATATTTGAAAAGATAAAAATGTATTTTTATCAAAATGAACTAGTTTTGAACTAAAATTATAAATTCAATATTTTTAAAATAAATAAACTGGATTTGAAATGGTTTTAAAAATAACCAGAATTTCCAATATATGAATTGGAATGGATTTGAATCGAAATTATCTTCGGAATATTTCGATGATTGGATTCGGGATTATACGAATATTGTTATGAAAATTTGGAAGATATATATCGTTATTCCAATACGATATTTGTTGATTTCAGATTTTGATATTGAATATAAGCCGATATATTTTCTATTCAGAGCCTTGTATTTAATATCAAATGGGATTTTGGTTTGTCGTGAATGGTATCTTTAATAATACTGTTCTTAAACCCAAATGGAGTTAAGAAAATTAGGAACTAACTGGGGATCAGTTAAGTTGAATGGTTTCTTGGATATTGATCTGATGTTGGTTTTGGCCTTTGGGGTTAATATTTAGGGAACTGTTCTCTTACTAATTTACGGTTAGAGACTAATAGAATGGACTGTGATGTGGGTTTATCGTGAACCGTGTTTTGAATGATATTGGTTCTTTGACCCAGTTAAAGATTAAAACTAAGAAGAGTTTTAATGAATCTTTAATTAAATTAAAATGGGAATTGATAATATAAATTATCAAATATAGGAAAGGATAGAGAATGGAGTATCGCCAGTTTTGCTCCAACCGATGGTTAAATCTTTAATTAGATTTGAACGTGAAATGGTAATTAAATTTACCGATAACACCGTTGTGTTAGTTATGGGGTAATAACAGTTTTGCTCCATGGGATGAATAGGTTGGGATTGGGAAATAAAACAAATAATTACTTCGTAGTGGTTCGCTAATCTCGACTAGTTTGGAAAACCATAATTTGGTTTGATATGACATCCAAAGGAAGATTAAAGAATAAATTTTAAAGAATTTATCTTTGATAAAATTAATGGGAACCTTTCCCTAAGAATATGAAATTTAGAAACTAGCTGTAGGTTAGTTAAGAAGAATGGTTTCCTGGGTATTGATCTGATGTTGGTTTCGGCCTTCGGGTTTAATATCTGGGGAATTATTCTTTTACTAATTTACGGTTAGTGATTGATGAATTGGAATGAGGCGTATATTGTGTTTTATAGCACGTGTTTATTATATACGCGAGTTATTCGGAAAGGTCGGGTCTATACCCATTCTGAATAACTGTTTCGACGATAAGTCGAAGATGAAGACAGTAGTCGAAGACCTGAGGTCTTCACATCGTTTGGATAATTACTGATGATCCTGATTGGGTTGTACACCCAAGAGGAGGGAAATAGTTGGTGGTTGTCCAAACGTATTTGGAGATCAATGGATATGCGAGGTATATAGTGCCTCCGGTTTCGTTCAGACCCAGAACGGACGTGTAAATGGATTGTGTGTCTGACATTGGATTTAATTATGTGTTGATTGATTTCTGTTAAATATATATCTGTTTGGCGGCGGAGAATTTATTCTATTGCTTAACGCCCTTCTCTGAGACATACGAGCTTAGAGGTTATATATCGATAGATATCAATCGCATGGCATGAATTGCCTGTGTTGCATGCCGAGTTGCATGGATCAAGGCTTTTGTTGAAAAGCAAAGTCTTGTGGTTGATGATCAAAGCACGGCTTTAATACAGCGTAGCTTTGTGTATAATGTGAATTCGCGAACCTCACACCTCGTTATGAGTTAAAAAGGGATACGGACCGCTGGGAGAACACGACGTTTCTTTCTCGCTAAGGGTGATGTCAGTGACCTACCAGCCCTGACATTTATATACTTTTTACCCGCGTGGTTGTTGGATGTGAGGCGCCTCGATTATAGGTCTGTAAGGACCGAGAAACGTGTGTTCAAGAATTGCCAATCCTCAAACGTAAGAGAGGACCGGCCCAGCCGATTCCAGGGGTTGCCCAGAGTGTGTAGTCCCGAGGCATTTGCTAAAGTGTCTTGAAGCGGAGAGGATCTTGCCCCTTGCCTCAACTCATGACGAATATCCAATTTCCAATACGAGATGTTTCGGTTTTATTTGTAGAGCCTAGTATGGCGACATAGTAGCATGGGATACTATGCCGTCTATGATTGATATTTATGATTGAAATTGTTTTGACACTATACACTTATTATAGTGTCAAATGATTTGTCTTTAAACGTATTAAGCATTATTTGGCTATTATGAGGTAAAACCCTATCCTCCGGCTTGCGTTGCATTGTGTGATGGTACCTGGGGTCTTATAATAGCTTCATTTTTCGAAAAAGCATTGCGCTGTTTATTGATATGCACTGGTATTCTTGGGAGGAAACCCGTTCCGTGTTATACGGCGTGGTCCCTTGAATTACTCTCTTGTAAAGTTAAAATAATAACTGTTTTAGTTCTCACACCAGTCACATGACTGACCTGGAGTTTATTGTTTTAACCTAAACTTTGGGTGCCCTTATTTTCGACACGGGCAGCTAGTAGTTTTGGTTTTGCAGATTTATATTCACAGGATTCGGATTTACAGCTGGAACGATGCTCGAAAAGCTCTGTATTCGTGTATTACTTTCAGTTGTGTTTTTATTGTTTTTCCGCTGCTATGTAATTTATTGTAATCTCTGATATTTATCGAATGTGTTTTATTCATTTATACTCTGTATATTCTTGTATCTGATGGAATTGTTGTAATTAACAAAGAAATGTTCTTCTGTTTGTGTTCTGATTCGTCTTGTCCTCAATTCTACCTGTGCTTTTCTTCAAGGGGAAGTTTGGGTCGTCTCAATCACATAAAGTATTGGGCTAATAAATTATCCCAATCCCATAAACAAAAAGGGTAATAAACAAGGGACATGAAATAAACATAAAATAGCATACATTTAACTTATCACATGTAACTTGGCATAGATGTATCATTAACTTAACCAAACAGATAAAGGTGAACTTGTGACTAAGTTGGATCTAATTATCATGTAAACTTGATATGGGTCTAACATGGAGGTTTAACATATAAACCCAATTTTAAACCACAATTTAACATACTAACTTATGTATGTCAAAACATAAGAAAGATACTATAAACATATTTAAATCGCAACTTAGCATGATGACTTATGTGTGTTACAACATAAGAGAACTACTATAATTATATTTACATCACAACTTAGCATGTTAACTTATGTGTTAAAACATAAGAGAGGTATCATAATCATATTTACATCACAACTTAGCATGATAACTTATGTGTTAAAACATAAGAGAGGTATCATAATCATATTTACATCGCAACTTAGCATGATAACTTATGTGTTAAAACATAAGAGAGGTACAAATCCCAATCTTGCAACATAAATATATTCAACTTAACATAGTTCTAAATATTCATGAATGTTAATCTAACATGTAAGCATGATTTAGATCATAAACTTGCAAATAACCATCAAATTACAACATGACATGTTTCACCATTTTATTGGCATAATAATCTCGTTACTCAATCATAATAGATCCCAATACATACAATATAGTATGTTTATCACCACAAACATATAGGCATGATCAATCGCAATAGTAATTTAATATACATTAGAATCAAACTTCATTATCTCATAAATAAGCATCATTCCATATTCGAGTTACAACATGCCATGATTTCATTTAAAAAGAACGTTTAAATCTGTGTAATAACCAACTTACAAACTAAAAGGAATTCTTGAATTCTGAAATCTGAATTCTGAAATTGGAGATGCGCGCCTTTGATGAAGATCGTTGAATTAGATTAGTTTTTATTTGATTTTGATTTAAGCTTTTGACTCGTCTTTGAATTGAAAACGGTGACGGCTACTCCAAGTCCTCTATTGACGGCATGACAGTTCCAGAATCATTTTTGTGTGAATTTTAGGTTGAGTATTGAGTTGTTTATATAGAATTTCAATTTAATTTTAGCCGTCGGATGAATCCAGAGTTAATCACAGCCATTCAGACTAGATCAGGACCATCCAGAAACCCTAGTGACTCAGCAGCACGTTATCAGTCTCCCAAAATTCAGATCTGGCCGGGGGGGACAGGTCGACCCTAAGGTCGACCCCTAAGGGGGAGGTCGACACTAGGGTCGACCCCCTGGTTGACCTGCCTGGGCGGGAATTTTCCCGCTTCTAACTTCTGTTTGAATTTTGAAATCTGGCTTGAGCTGTTTGAATTTCTGAAACTTCTGGAGGCCATAACTTCTTCATACGAAGTCCAATTCACACAAACTTGGACTCTATCTCAAGCAGAATTCCAAGACGAACGCAATAGCATAACCCGTTTCCCTTAATTCTTACATTTGAAATTAAGTATTGCTTAATTCGTTACTATATCGTTAACAGAAAATATGTAGTGTTACATTCTCCCTTCCTTTTAGGATTTCGTCCCCGAAATCTTCAAGTAGAGACGAACTTATATCCTACCATCCAATCACCCATCTACTCAACCATCGAACACAGGCGTCCATTGTCCTTAAAAGGTTTCTAATGCTTCATGATCATATGCATAGTGTGTGTACATGTCCTTGTCTAATGCAAAATCAGGCGGTCTATAGATTCAGTTGACCTCCTTAATGCAGATTATGTTAGTGCCATGAGTCCATTATGTATGCAATTTTTCCTACTCAAAATTTCCTACATGAGTGCACAACTATTCATACAAATGCAACATCCATATGCTAACACATCAAGTTTCAAACCACATACAAATACATATATGCATATGCAATATGAAAGTGACTGAGCCGATCTAATACCTGATGTGTGTGTATATGCATCCACGAGCAACCACTAGCAACCACATGCAACCGTCAACCATAACATGTTTCAATTACATGTTTACATCCAAAAAGGTTTCTACCTATAGATAAAGGTTAGGAGATACACCTAAAAAGATAGATAAGAGCATAAACTTAAGAAAGAGAGATCAAATATGTACCCTAAAAAAGAAAAGGGTAGGCTGCACGTATTCTATCCTCAGTTTCCCAAGTCGCGTCTTCCTCGGCGTCGCTCCATTGAACTTTGATGATCTTAACTTCACGGTTGTGTAGCTTTTTGACTTCTGTTCCCAAGATACGGGTTGGAACTCTCCTCAAAGTTGATTCTCGTTCAACTTCTACTACCTCTGGCATGCTTGGTTCCACCACTTCCGCAGACTCGTGTAAGCACTTCCGCAGGTGAGAGACATGAAAGACATTATGAACCCCAGCCAATCTTTCGGGCAGGTGTACTCTATAAGCCATCTTCCCAACCTTCTCGATGATAGGGAACGGCCCTACAAATCTTGGTGCTAACTTCCCTGCGGACCCAAAGCGAACGACGTTCCTCAAAGGAGAAACTTTAAGGAACACCTTATCTCCAACTTCGAACTCAAGGCCAGTTCTTCTTTTGTCTGCGTAGGACTTCGGTCTATCTTGGGAAGTCTTCATTCTTCTTCGTATCAAGTCTACTTTCTCTGAAGTTTCTCTGATCATGTCTGGCCCAAGTATGAGCTTGTTTGTGGAATCCCACCAGCAAGTTGGTGACCTGCACGGTCTTCCATATAAAGGTTCGAAAGGCGCCATGCCTATGGTGGCTTGGTAGCTATTATTGTAAGAGAATTCCACCAAAGGCAAGTGATCCTCCCATGTACCTCCGAAGTCGAGAATGCATATCTCAAGAGGTCTTCTAATACTCTGTTGTCCCCTTCCGTCTGGCCATCGGTTTGGGGGTGATAGGTCGTGCTTAGGCATAACTGTGTGCCTACAGCCTCTTGTAAACTCTTCCAAAACTCACTCGTGAAGATAGGATCTCGATCACTCACTATGCTGGAGGGTATCCCATGGAGTCGAACTATCTCCTTAAGATATGTGGATGCTAGAGATGAGGCAGTCCTTATACTCTTGACGGGCATAAAGTGGGCGCTTTTTGTGAGCCTGTCCACTATTACCCAAATACTGGTGTTGCCCCTCCTTGACCTAGGCAACCCATCCACAAAGTCCATTGAAATGCTATCCCATTTCCACTATGGGACCTCGAGAGGATGAAGCAAACCTCCAGGCTTCTTTTGTTCCGCCTTGACTTGCTGGCATATCATGCACTTGGAGACGAATTCAGCTACATCTCTTTTCATGCCACTCCAAAAGAAAACCCTTTTTATGTCCTTGCACATTTTGTCTCCACCGGGGTGTATGGTCAAATTGGAATGGTGTGCCACCTCGAGAACCTTCTCCACCAAAACCCTTGCCCGTGGGACGCATAGTCTTCCATCCCATCTCAACCATCCCTTATCATCGATGGAGTATCTATTGAGGTGACTCGAAGTCTCACCCCTAATCAGCTTATCTATTATGTCAACTAGCTGAGGGTCTTCACGTTGCGCGGCCCCTATTGAGTCCAAAATCGTAGGTCGTACATCCAATGTTGCTAATTGGCCAGGTACAAATTCAGAGGAGGGCCTAAAGTCAAAGTTGGCTATGTACTCTAAGTTTTGCCTTTCTACAAAGAGAGGACTTAAGGTCAGTTTCTTTCTACTCAAGGCGTCTTCTACGGCATTGCCCTTGCCAGGAGTATAGGAAATCTCAAAATCGTATGAAGCAAGAAACTCCATCCATCACTGCTGCCTCAAGTTGAGATCTTTCTACGAGAAAAGGTATTTCAATGATTTATAGTCAGTATACAATTCAAATTTCTCACCAAGGAGATAATGGCGCCAAGACTTAAGCGCAAAAACGATGGCTTCCAACTCTAGGTCGTGGGTTGGGTAGTTTTTCTCATGTACTTTCAACTGCCTTCCACCATAAGCCACTACCTTCCCTTCTTGCATCAGAACAGTGTCTAGTCCCGCTCCGCATGCATCTGTGTATACTGTAAACATCTTGCTTCCATCAGGCAATGTCAGAACTGGGCTTGTTGTCAGAGCCCTTTTCAAGCGTTGGAAAGCAATATCACAATCCAATTCCCAATTGAAAGCTAGGTTCTTCTTTGTCAACCTTGCAAGTGGAGCTGAGATTTTTGCAAAATCTTTGATGAACTTTCGATAAAAGCCTGCTAGCCCGAGAAAGCTTCGGACTTCGGTTGCGTTTTAAGGAACGTTCCAATCTTGCACAACGACCACTTTTGCGGGGTCCACAGCTAACCCCTCTTTGGACACCACATGTCCAAGGAACCTAACTTCCTCCCTCCAGAAATGACATTTGTAGAATTTGGCTTTCAACTGATGTGCCCGGAGAGTATCCATGACTTCCTTTAGATGATGAGCATGCTCTTCCTCATTCTTTGAGAAGATCAAAATATCGTCTACAAAGACCACCACAAACTTATTGAGGAACTCTCGGAATACCCTGCTCATTAAATCAACGAAGTAAGTTGGTGCATTTGTCAAGCAGAAAAGTATGACAAGCCACTCGAAGAAACCATCCGTAGTTTTGAACGCTGTCTTATCAATGCTGTATTCAGCCACTCTCAGCTGATGAAACCCGGTAGCTAAATCTAATTGGGAGAAAACCGATGCACCTACAAGCTAATCGAACATATTCTCGGGAGTGGGTGCCTATTCTTCTTGGTCAGCTTGTTTAGCTCCCTATAATCAACAAACAGGCGAAGTGAACTGTCCACTTTAGTTGCGAACAATACTGGAGCACCCCATTCAGAAGTACTCCGCCTTATAAACCCCTTTTCTAGGAGCTCTTTAATTTGCTTGCTGAGCTCTTTCCACTCCCTTGGGGCCATCTGCCTAAAGGGTAAGGCAACGGGTTTTGCATTGTCAACGAGGTATATGCAGAAGTCTATCTCCCACTTCGGGGGTAAGCCCTTTACCTCTTCAAACACATCCGAGTATTCACGGACTACCTTTACAGGCTGCAAGTCCTCAACAGACGCATCAAGTGATTCTAGATAACTTAGCATAACAGAGTTCAGGGGATTGCAAAAAATTTCAAGAGTGTTACCAAGGCGAGTCAGGAGTCTAACCACCCTTTTTTCACAGTCGAGGATGGCACCATTACTGGATAGCCAATCCATGCCTAGAATCAATCCATAGCCCGTGAAGCCCAAAACATAGGCATTGCATCTAAACTCAACGCTTAAGATAGATATTTTCAAATCCAAACAAACCATTGACAAATAAGCTGAGCCCCCAATTGGATTTGAAACAACCAAGGGGTCCTCTACTAAACTAGTGTCCAGGTGCAGAGACTCAACTAAATCAGTAGATACAAATGAGTGCGATGCGCCAGAATCAAATAATGTACGAACATGATAATCAAAAAGATAGACTAAACTTTCAATAGAAATATTTCTACCTCGTTCTTGCGGAGGTGCCGTGAGAGCGTGAACTTGTCCTCCAGACGAAGGTCTAGCTCTCTACCCTTGCTTTCTTGGGCGGTCCTTAGCCATGTGTCCCGTCTCACCATAGTGGAAACAGCCACCCATCTTCTTTTTCTTCTTCCTGCAATCTTTGACCAGATGTCCCGGAATGCCGCAGAAATTACACTATTTCTTATCACGGGGTTTTTTGTTCTTCCCGCCTTTCTTTGAATCAGCCTTCTTGTCTTGAGGTACTTCTGCTTTTTCCTCTTTCTTGCCCTTGAAATCCTTTCCACCCATGGCCTTAAAGTGTCTACAAATCTTTGAAAAAGCATTTGCCCGCGGAGGAGGAGGAGGAACCGTTGCAGCTGGAGGAGGAATATCTGTTGGGCCTGCATCGTTGGCCCTAGCTTCTAAGTTCCTCCTGAACCAACCAGGTATTGACACAACCTCTGGAAGGTTAAGATTCCCAGACATGCTAAAACGTAAAGGAAAAGATTTAAAACAAAGGATAGAATGATAGGGCATATGGCTTTGGGGGGTTATTCCTTTAAAATAAAATAACACTTTTTCTTTTAAAATGCTCCTTTATATTTCTTTTGAAAATAGTTTTCAAAAATTCTTATCTGATCGGGTAAACCTTTGCTCTGATACCAAGTGAAACACCTCACCTCCGTTAAGGTCACTCACAAAGGGAATGCCTTAACTTTGGTGGAGGGTTATAGGTACAAGACACAGAAAAATTTACAAGACAGATCAATATAAGTAGCGGAAATCAAACATTTATTGCATACATGGTTCAATACAAAAGCATTACAACAATTTGTCTCAAAATACTTCCAAAACATTACATCATAATTTCTGTCTTGATTACTTAATAAAGAAGCATAAACCATAAATAAAATTGTATAAATCCCCAAGTATATTATTCAAAAGCCATAGCCAAGGTAAAGGAGTCCCAATCATACATCTACTTTCTTGAAGCTTGCAAAGAGTCTGACTAAGCTGGAGTATTCCCTCCCTGTGGACCTGGGGGGGGAACAGAAGAAAAGAAGACGAAAGAAAACGGGCCAGACACTAAGTCTGGTAAGTTCAGTGATTACTAGTATTTAAACAAGGAAAGGGATCATGACAGTAATAACAGAATATAGGACAATACCCTAATATAAGATAAGTTGAACATGTGATCGCACCCATTACTAAAATCTCTACACCAACTAACCATTGGTTCAACCAGCCCCACGTGTTCATAACGAACGATCCCCTTAATGATCGGCTCCTACTCGCATTCATTCATGTCCTGTATCATTCGGCCCCGCTTGACTGTAGCTACCTGTGCTGGTCCCACCATGGGTGTATCAGTCCCTCTGGTGGCAACCCGACACGATTCAAGATGCATAATGTATACAACTGATGCCCAGTGCCTGTTTTTTCCCACTCCGGAGTGCATGCACGCCCGTACTCCGTCGGAACCTACACTGACACACCAACCGCCGACGTTTTGACCGCTTATAATCAGTCCAGTAATCGTGCCCCACCCTGCCTAGTTTAGGGTACCATGATACATCTATGTGGGTTACTGCTGAAATGGGTCCCCGTGAAACACCCCACCTCCATTAAGGTCACTCACCAAGGGAATGCCTTAACTTTGGTGGAGGTTTATAGGTAAAAAGTCATAGATAAAAACACAAGACAGATAAAAACACATATATATAAGCAGCGGAAAACAAACAGACTTTTATTCCATAAAAACATGTTCATACAAAAGCATTTCCATAATTGTTTTACAACTACCTCCAAAACATTACAACAACATTTATGTCTTGGTTATTGAATAAAGAAGCATAAAACATAATTTAAAACTGCATAAAATCTCCATAGAGTGTGTCCAAAAGCCATGCCCAAAAGAAAGAGAGTCCAAACCATACATCTACTATCTTGAAGCTTGCAAAGAGTCTGACTAAGATGAGTTGTTTCCTCCTTGTGGACCTGGGGGGGAAACGGAAGAAAAAGAAGATGAAAGAAAATAGGGTCAGACATAAAGCCTGGTAAGTCTAGTGACTCTTCAGTATGAAAATAAGAATAAGGGCATGATAGGTATAAACTGGAAATAGTAAAGTATCATAAACTAAGATAAAGTAGTTTAGAACCGAATTTACTATCGCACCCCACACTATATATCTCTGCACCTACAATAACTTGTTCTGACTGGCACCCCATGCCAAGGGTGAAGTGATCCCCTTTTTCTAAATGATCGGCTCCTACTCGTATATTCATATGTGTCATACGGCCCCCGATGATTGCAGATACCTAAGTTGGTCCCACCATGGAGTGTATCAAGACCCATGGTGGCGGCCCGACACAATTCTAGAATGCAAAGGTTATAATATTGATGCCCCAGTGCCCCGTTTGTCTGCTCCTGAGTGTGTGCACGCCCGCACTCCGTTAGAACCCACATTGTGCACCAACCGTCGTCGCTTTTGACCGCTTATATCATCCCAGTAATCGTGCCCCCACCCTGCCTAGTTTCAGGGTACCATGACACCTAATTTGGGTTACTGCTGAAATGGGTCCCACGTTACTAGGGTTTTCTAGTCAAATATGTTAAGTGGTTAAGTGTCTGTATTAACCTAACCCTCACCCATCAATCCTTGTTAACATGTTGAATCTGGTTAAGTGTTTTAGTTAACTTGACCCTACCATTTGTCCTTAGCCTCTTAAAGCACCGACCACTCATATTAGACAGATATTGTTACGGTTACTGGATGTGCTGGTCGGTTCTGTGCAGGTTTACACCGTAACTCAGTCTAACCTTGGGTCCTTATTGGGCTTAATGCTTAACCACCCACATTGGATAGGTATTGTTGTGACTACTGGATAGCTGGGCGGGTCCGGGCAGGTTTACATCACAACTCAATCCAACCTCGGGTTAAGCATATTCGTATTTTCTAAATTTACATATTTGTCTTTATTTCCTGCTATGTGTAAATTTGTTAACCATTAAAGGTTATGGCCCACATTCCAAGTTTAACATTTTTGGTATAAGGATTTATACTGTTTTAAATGCCACCAATTTTGGCATGTGACAAACATGCCAATTTTATATATTATTATGTCAAGTTTTCCTACCAAATTTTACCTAACGTTACCCCGTCTAAATATTAGGCTAACAAATCTTAGCCTAATTTTCGCTCGCAAGATTTTGGCATATAGTATTAGGCCAAAAACTTAGCCTAATCTAGCGTACAAAGTTTGCATAAAGGAATCTATTTACATAACATGTCATAGGTGTAAACTTGGTATTTTTGGCATAGTCAACATGAACATAATAGGGTTGAACTTGCAAAATAGTCATCATGAGTCATAGGTGTGAACTTGACATTTTGGCATAATCATTATGAACATAATAGGGGTGAACTTGCAACGTAGATTAAATCAACACATATGTGAATTTGCAACATAGCCTAAATCAGTTTACATGTATGTGAACTTGCATTGAAATAGGGGTCTAACCAAATAGGTGTCACATAAGTTAGCAAAAGATTTAGACAACATAATCCTAAACATGTTTAGATCTAGGCATAACATCGAACATAACTAGCATATGACATGTTCATAAAGTATGTATAATTTCATCGTAAGGATGTAAACTATGTCAAACTACAACATGAAACATGTATTAGGAACTAGCAACTTTTATATAAACATAGGTGCATGTATATGAACATAACCATTTAGACATAGAGGTTCTATTGTATAGCACATAACTTTGTCATAATCATCTAAACATATACGCATAGATATGAGCCAAATAACTTGTATGTGAAATTGAATAGATCCAACATCAACTAGATTAATCCACAAACATTCTAATGGATCCAACATCAAATCAATTATACCACAAACGTCACAATGCCACAATCATTACAATACATATACATGAATTTACATCATCGTCATACAATAACACAATTCTATTTCCAATTTACATCAAATCAAATCCTAACTTTTATTCACATCGGAAAAATCACTATACTTACAATAAACGACGAACTTGAATTCTGGATTCTGAGTTCTAAATTTGAAATGCTTTCCTTTTGGGTTGGCTAACGTTGTTTTGATTCTTGTTTTACTTTAGTTTTGATCGTCTCTAAGCTTTCTCTAATTGACGGACACTCCTAGTTTCTTTCCAGCAACATGACGGCTCCAGTTCTATATTATTTGTGTGAATTTAGGTTGAGATTTGAGTTGTATTTATAGAATTTCAAACTAATTAGAGCCGTCGATGAAGCTAGAGTTAATCAAGGCCATCCATCTCAAGAGAAGCCAACCAGAAAGCGACACGCAAGCCCTAGTGACACAGCCAAGCACCAAAAATCGACCAGAAACCCGACCAGGCCAACCAGGGCCAAACCAGGTCGACTGGGCAGGTCGACCCTATGGTTGACCTGGTCACCCAGGTCGACCCCCTGGTCGACCTGGTGCCTGGGTAGGAATTTTCCCGCGTAGCCCAGTTTGGGTCTGAATTTTGAATTTTGAACCGAATTTGAGCTGTTTGAATTTTAAATTGAATTCTGAAACTTCCGGAGGTCATAACTCCTTCATACGGAGTCCGATTTGTGCAAACTCGGACTCTATCTCAAGCAGAATTCCGAGACGATCGCAACAGTGAAACCCGTTTCCCTTAATTCTTTCACTTAGAATTAATTATCCTTTAATTTGTGAAACTTAATGTTATAGAATTTACGGGGTGTTACATTCTCTCCCTTTTAAAAAGGATTTCGTCCCCGAAATCTTCAAGTTAGGAAGAATGTATATCCTATCATCCAATCGTCCATCTACTCAACCAACAAACACGGGCATCCATTGTCCTTAAAAGACTTCTAATGCTTCTTGATCATATGTATAGTGTGTGTACATGTCCCTATCTAATGCAAAAATCAAGCGGTCTACTGATTCAGTTGACCTCCTTAATGCGAATCATGTAAGTGTTTTGAATCCATTATGTATGCAAAAAAATTTCCTACTCATAATTCTACATGAGTGCACCACTATTCAGACAAATGCGACATCCATATGGCTACATATCGAGTTTCAACCACATACAAATTTGAATACATATATGCATATGCAATATGAAGTGACTGAGCCGATCTAAAACCTAGGGTGTATGTGTATATGCATCCACGAGCAATCACTAGCAACCACTTGCAGCCATCATCCATAACCTGTTTTCAAATACATGTTTGCATCCATTAGTTTTCTACCTAAGGAGTTAGGAAAAGGACCGAGAAGATATACCTAAAAAGATTGATAAAGCATAACTTAAGGAAAAAGATAGATCAAAGATGTACCCTCAAAAAGAAAAGGGTAGGCAGCGCGTATTCTGTTTTCAGTTTCCCAAGTCGCGTCTTCCTTGGCATCGCTCCATTGAACTTTAACGAGCTTGACTTCACGGTTGCGTAGCTTTTTGATTTCAGTTCCCAAGATACGAGTTGGAACTTTCCTCACAATTGCTTCCCGTTCTATCTCAACTTCTTCTAGAATGCTTGGCTCCACCACTTCCGCAGACTCATGTAAACATTTCCGGAGATGAGAAACGTGAAAGACATTGTGGACTCCAGCCAACCTTTCGGGCAGCTCTACTCTATAAGCCATCTTCCCAATCTTCTCGATTATAGGGAACGGTCCTACAAATCTTGGTGCTAGCTTTCCTGTGGATCCAAAGAGAACAACGTTCCTTAAAGGAGATACCTTAAGGAAAACCCTATCCCCAACCTCAAACTCAAGGCCGGTCCTTCTTTTGTCCGCATAGGATTTCTGTTTGTCTTGGGCCGTCTTCATCCTTCTTCGTATTAGGTCCACTTTCTTTGAAGTCTCCCTAATCATGTCTGGTCCAAGTATAAGCTTATATGTAGACTCCCACCAACAAGTTGGTGATCTGCACGGTCTTCCATACAAGGCTTCGAAGGGTGCCATGCCCATGGTAGCTTGGTAGCTATTGTTGTAGGCGAATTCTACCAAAGGAAGATGATCCTCCCATGTCCCTCCAAAGTCAAGAACGCAAAGTCTCAAAGATCTTCTAAAAATCTATTTACCCTTTCCATCTGGCCATCAGTTCGGGGGTGATAGGCCGTGCTCAAACATAACTGTGTGCCTACAGCTTCATGCAGACTCTGCCAAAACTCGCTTGTGAAGATAGGGTCTCGGTCACTAACAATGCTGGAGGGTATCCCATGGAGTCGAACTATTTCCTTCAGATAAAGAGATGTTAGAGATGAGGCAGTCCTTCTACTCTTGACAGGTAAAAAGTGGGCGCTTTTTGTGAGCCTGTCCACTATTACCCAAATGCTAGTATTGCCCCTTCTTGACCTAGGCAGCCCATCAATGAAGTCCATTGAAATGCTATCCCACTTCCACTGTGGGACCTCTAGAGGATGAAGCAGTCCTCTAGGCTTCTTCTGTTCCGCCTTGACCTATTGGCAGGTCATGCACTTAGAAACGAAATCTGCCACGTCCTTCTTCATGCCACTCCAAAAGAAAGTTCTTTTTATATCCTTGTACATCTTATCTCCGTCAGGGTGTATAGTCATCTTGGAATGATGTGCTTCCTCAAGAACCTTCTTTGTCAACTCCCTTACTTGTGGGACGCATAGTCTTCCATCCCGCCTTAGCCAACCCTTATCATCGATGGTGTACCTATTGAGGTGACTAGAAGTCTCACCCCTAATAAGTTTATCAATCATATCAACAAGTTGAGGGTCTTCACGTTGTGCAGTCCCTATTGAGTCCAAGAGAGTAGGGCGTACTTCGAGAGATGCTAACAAACCCGGTACAAAATTAGAGGAGGGCCTAAAGTTAAAACTGGCTATAAACTCCAAGCTTTGCCTTTCTACAAAGAGAGGGCTTAGGGTCAACTTCTTTCTACTCAAGGCGTCTGCTACTACATTGCCCTTGCCAGGAGTATAAGAAATCTCGAAGTCGTACGAGGAAAGAAACACCATCCACCTTTGTTGCCTCAAGTTAAGGTCTTTCTGCGAGAAAAGATACTTCAAAGATTTATGGTCAGTGTATAATTCGAACTTCTCACCTAGGAGATAATGGCACCAAGACTTAAGTGCAAAGACGATGGCGGCCAACTCAAGATCGTGGGTTGGGTAGTTCTTTTCATGAACTTTCAATTGCCTTCCACCATAAGCTACTACCCTCCCTTCTTGCATTAGAACAGCGCCTAGTCCCGTTCCACATGCATCCGTGTATACTGTGAACATTTTGCTCCCGTCGGGCAAAGTTAGGACTAAGGCTGTTGTAAGAGCCCTTTTCAAGCGTTGGAATGCGATATCACAATCCAAATCCCAAGCGAACGCTAGATTTTTCTTTGTTAGCCTTGTGAGTGGAGCTGAGATTTTCGCAAAATCCCTAATGAACTTACAGTAGAAACCTGCTAGCCCTAGAAAACTTCGGACTTCGGTTGCGTTCCTTGGTGCCTTCCAATCTTGCACCGCAACTACTTTCGCAGGATCCACGACCAACCCTTCTTTGGACACTACATGCCCAAGAAACCTTACTTCTTCTCTCCAAAAGTGGCACTTAGAAAATTTGACCTTTAGCCGATGTGCACGGAGAGTATCCATGATTTATTTCAGATGCTGAGCATGCTCTTCCTCATTCTTTGAGAAGATCAAAACATCGTCGACGAAGACAACCACAAATTTGTTGAGGAATTCTCTGAACACTATGCTCATTGGGTCTACAAAATAAGTGGGTGCGTTTGTCAAACCGAAGGGCATGACAAGCCACTCGAAGAAACCGTCTGGGGTTCTGAACGTCGTTTTATCGATACTATCTTTCAGCTACTCTTAGCTGGTGGAACCCAGTAGCCATATCAAGTTGGGAGAAAACCGATGCACCTATAAGTTGATCAAACAAATTTTCGATTATAGGAAGAGGGTGCCTATTCTTTTTGGTTAACTTGTTTAGCTCCGTATAGTCAACGCAAAGGCGAAGCGAACTGTCCGCTTTGGTTGCGAACACCACTGGAGCACCCCATTCTGAAATGCTCCTTCTAATGAACCCCTTCTCGAGAAGCTCTTTAACCTGCTTACTGAGCTCCTTTCTCTCCCTTGGAGCCATGTGTCTAACAGGTAAGGCTATGGGCTTTGCGTTATCAACAAGATATATGCGGAAGTCTATTTCCCGCCTCAGAGGTAAGCCCTTCACCTCCTCAAAGACATCCGGATATTCCCGGACCACTCTAACCGACTGCAAATTCTCAACAGAAGCATCAAGCGACTCTAGATAACTAAGCATAACAGCATTCAAGGGATTACAAGAAATTTCTAGAGTGTTACCAAGCGAGTCAAGAGTCTAACCATTCTTTTCTCACAATCAAGAATGACACCGTTACTGGATAACCAGTCCATGCCTAAGATCAATTTGTATCCCGAGAAACCCAGAACAAAGTCACTACGTCTAAATTCAACACTTAGAATAGAGATTTTCAAACCCAAACCATTGACAAATAAGCTGAGCCCCAAATTGGGTTTGAAACAACTAAGGGATCCTCTACCATACTAGTGTCTAGGTGCAGAGATTCTACTAAAGCAGATGAAATAAAGGAGTGTGATGCGCCAGAATCAAAGAGAGTGCGTACTGGATGATCATAAAGATAAACTACACTTTCTACAGAAATATTAATACCTCGTTCCTGTGGAGGTGCCACTAGTGCATGAACTTGACCCCCTGAAGTGGATCCAGCCCTCTGTCCCTGCCCTCGCTTCTTTGGCCAGTCCTTAGCCAAGTGCCCAGTCTCTCCACAATGAAAGCAACCGCCACTCATCTTCGCCTTCTTCTTTCGGCAATTTTTCACTATATGTCCAACAATGCCACAGAAATTGCACTTTCTTTTCTCATGGGACTTATTGTTCTTCCCGTCTTTCTTGAAGTCTGTTTTCTTAGCCTGTAAACCTTCCTTCTTTTCTTCTACCTTAGTCTTATTATTTCCCTTGTCTTCCTCGTGTAGCAATGCCATGTCCGCTAAGCTTTCGTAAGTCACTCCCGTGGATACATGGGTCATAGCAAGGCTGTGTAGAGACTCATTCCGACCTTTGACGAAGCGGAGCGCCTTCTTGTGTTGGGTGTTTACTAAGTCCAGCCCAAATCTAGCCAGCTGATTAAACTGATTAACGTACTCCCTGATTGTCATACTTCCCTGTTTCAGAGTTAGGAACTTCTCCATTTGCAGGCTCCTTTCAACTTGGGAGAGGAATTTCATCTCAAACCTCATCCTGAAATCTTCCCATGTTTCCACTGGCCTCTCAGCATTGGTGATCTCCCACCAATAGGAAGCTTCATCTTTAAGCAACCACACTGCTAGCTGTATCTTTTACCTATCATCAACTTCGAAGATGACAAACAGATCCTCGGTCTTCTTTAGCCAGTTTCTTGCTACTACAAAGGATTCTGTTCCATAAAAGTCCTATCCACCCATAGCCTTGAAGTCTCTACATGTTTTTGCAAAAGCATTTCCACGAGGAGGAGGAGGAGGAACCGCTTCCACTGGGGGAGGAATGTCTGCTGGGCCCGCGCCATTGGCCCTAGCTTCTAGGAACCTCCTAAACCAGCCGGGTACCGGTACTCCTTCTGGAAGGTTAAGGTCTCCAGACATGCTAAAACAAAAAGGAAAGGTTCAAAACGAAGGACAGAGAGATAGTGCATATGGCTTTTGGGGGATTATGCCTTTTAAAATAACAACACTTCTCTAAAAAAAATGCTTCTTTAAACTCCTCTTTTGAAAACAATTTCAAAAACTTTTATCTTATCTGGTAAACCTATGCTCTGATACCAAGTGAAACACCCCACCTCCATTAAGGTCACTCACCAAGCCTTAACTTTGGTGGAGGTTTATAGGTAAAAAGTCACAGATAAAAACACAAGACAGATAAAAGCACATATATATAAACAGAGGAAAACAAACAGACTTTTATTCCATAAAAACGTGTTCATACAAAAGCATTTCCATAATTGTTTTACAACTACCTCCAAAACATTACAACAACATTTATGTCTTGGTTATTGAATAAAGAAGCATAAAACATAATTTAAAACGGCATAAAATCTCCATAGAGTGTGTCCAAAAGCCATGTCCAAAAGAAAGAGAGTCCAAACCATACATCTACTATCTTGAAGCTTGCAAAGAGTCTGACTAAGCTGAGTTGTTTCCTCCTTATGGACCTGGAGGGGGGGGGACGGAAGAAAAAGAAGACGAAAGAAAATAGGGTCAGACATAAAGCCTGGTAAGTCTAGTGACTCTTCAGTATGAAAATAAGAATAAGGGCATGATAGGTATAAACTGGAAATAGGAAAGTATCATAAACTAAGATAAAGTATTTTAGAACCGAATTTACTATCGCACCACACACTATATATCTCTGCACCTACAATAACTTGTTCTGACTGGCACCCTATGTCGAGGGTGAAGTGATCCCCTTTTTCTAAATGATCGGCTCCTACTCGTATAATCATATGTGTCATACGGCCCTCAATGATTGTAGATACCTATGCTGGTCCCACCATGGGGTGTATCAAGAACCATGGTGGCGGCCCGACACAATTCTAGAATACATAGGTTATACTACCGATGCCCCAGTGCCCTGTTTGTCTGCTCCGGAGTGTGTGCACGCCCGCACTCCGTTAGAACCCACACTGTGCACCAACCGTCGTCGCTTTTGACTGCTTACAATCAGCCCAGTAATCGTGCCCCACCCTGCCTAGTTTCAGGGTACCATGATACCTAATTTGGGTTACTGCTGAAATGGGTCCCTCGTTACTAGGGTTTTCTAGTCAAACATGTTAAGTGGTTAAGTGTCTATATTAACTTAACCCTCAGCCATCAATCCTTGTTAACATGTTGTATCTGGTTAAGTGTTTTAGTTAACTTAACCCAACCATATGTCCTTAGCCTCTTAAAGCACCGACCACTCACTTTAGACAGATATTGTTACAGTTACTGGATGTGCCGGTCTGTTCCGGGCAGGTTTACACCGTAACTCAGTACAACCTCGGGTCCTTATTGGGCTTAATGCTTAACCTCCCACATTAGATAGGTATTGTTGTGACTACTGGACAGCCGGGCGGGTCCGGGCAGGTTTACATCACAACTTAATCCAACCTCGGGTTAAGCATACTCATATTTTCTAAATTTACATATTTGTCTTTATTTCCTGTTATATGTAAATTTGTTAACCATTAAAGGTTATGGCCCACATTCCAAGTTTAACATTTTTGGTATAAGGATTTATACTGTTTTAAATGCCACCAATTTTGGCATGTGACAAACATGCCAATTTTATATATTATTATGTCAAGTTTTCCTACCAAATTTTACCCAACGTTACCCCGTCTAAATCTTAGCCTAATTTTCGCTCGCATGATTTTGGCATATAGTATTAGGCTAAAAACTTACCTAATCTAGCGTACAAAGTTTGCATAAAGGAATCTATTTACATAACATGTCATAGGTGTAAACTTGGCATTTTTGGCATAGTCAACATGAACATAATAGGGGTGAACTTGCAAAATAGTCATCATGAGTCATAGGTGTGAACTTGACATTTTGGCATAATCATTATGAACATAATAGGGGTGAACTTGCAACGTAGATTAAATCTACACATATGTGAATTTGCAACATAGCCTAAATCAATTTACATGTATGTGAACTTGCATTGAAATAGGGGTCTAACCAAATAGGTGTCACATAAGTTAGCATAAGATTTAGACAACATAAGCCTAAACATGTTTAGATCTAGGCATAACATCGAACATAACCAGCATATGACAAGGATGTGACAGGTTCATAAAGTATGTATAATTTCATCGTAAGGATGTAAACTATGTCAAACTACAACATGAAACATGTATTAGGAACTAGCAACTTTTGTATAAACATAGGAGCATGTATACGAACATAACCATTTAGACATAGAGGTTCTATTGTACAACATATAACTTTGTCATAATAATCTAAACATATAGGCATAGATATGAGCCAAATAACTTGTAAGTGAAATTGAATAGATCCAACATCAACTAGATTAATCCACAAACATTCTAATGGATCCGACATCAAATCAATTATACCACAAACGTCACAATGCCACAATCATTACAATACATAGACATGAATTTACATCGTCGTCATACAATAACACAATTCTATTTCCAATTTACATCAAATAAAATACTAACTTTTATTCTCATCGGAAAAATCACTATACTTACAATAAACGACGAACTTGAATTCTGGATTCTAAGTTTTGAATTTGAAATGCTTTCCTTTGGGTAGGCTAACTTTGTTTTAATTCTTGTTTTACTTTAGTTTTGATTGTCTCTAAGCTTTCTCTAATTGACGGTCACTCCTAGTTTCTTTCCAGCAACATGATGGCTCCAGTTCTATATTATTTGTGTGAATTTAGGTTGAGATTTGAGTGTATTTATAGAATTTCAAACTAATTAGAGCCGTCGATGAAGCTAGAGTTAATCAAGGCCATCCATCTCAAGAGAAGCCAATCAGAAAGCGACACGCAAGCCCTAGTGACGCAGCCAAGCCCCAAAAATCGACCAGAAACCCGACCAGGCCAGCCAGGGCCAAACCAGGTCGACTAGGCAGGTCGACCCCCAAGTCAACCCTATGGTCGACCTGGTCACCCAGGACGACCCCCTTGTCGACCTGGTGCCTAGGCGAGAATTTTCCCACCCAGCCCAGTTTGGGTCTGAATTTTGAATTTTGAACCGAATTTGAGCTGTTTGAATTTTAAATTGAATTCTGAAACTTCCGGAGGTCATAACTTCTTCATACGGAGTCCGATTTGTGCAAACTCGGACTCTATCTCAAGCAGAATTCCGAGACGATCGCAATGGCGAAACCCGTTTCCCTTAATTCTTTCACTTAGAATTAATTATACTTTAATTTTTGAAAATTAATGTTATAGAATTTACGGGGTGTTACACCCCGTTACTAGGGTTTTCTAATCAGCATGTTTATATGGTTAAGTGTCCAAGTTTACCTAACCCCACCCATCAGTTTAGTTAACATGTTGAATCGATTAAATGTTTCCTTAATTGACTTAACCCTACCAATCCTGACTTAGCTTTAATTTATTCATTAAAGCACCAACCACTCACATTAGACAGGTCTTGTTGTGGTCACTGGATTTGTCGGTCGGTTCCGGGCAGGTTTACACCACAACTTAGTCTAATCTCGGTCCTTTTTGGGCTTGATGCACTAACCACCCACATTAGACAGGTCTTGTTGTGGTCACTGGTTATGCCGGTCGGTTCCGGGCAGGTTTACACCACAACTCAGTCTAACCTCGGGTTAGGCACTTTCGTCTTTTCTAAATTCACATATTTTCTATATATGTCTAATTCTTTATGTAAATTAATTTTAATTTACTCATGCCATAATTATCCTATCAATTATTGCTCATAATAAATGGTATATCAAATATACCATTTTATATATATCAAATATACCATTTTATGAACAAACATATGCCATGAATTATAGTGTTTTCCCATTGCTACCCCCGTAGAACGTACGCATGAATCACATAAAGTATTGGGCTAATAAATTAGCCCAAACCCATAAACAAAAAGGGTAATAAACAAGGGACATGAAATGAACATAAAATAGCATACATTTAACTTATCACATGTAACTTGGCATAGATGTATCATTAACTTAACCAAACAGGTAAAGGTGAACTTGTGACTAAGTTGGATCTAATTATCGTGTAAACTTGATATGGGTCTAACATGGAGGTTTAACACATAAACACAATTTTAAACCACAATTTAGCATACTAACTTATGTATGTCAAAACATAAGAAAGCTACTATAAACATATTTAAAACGTAACTTAGCATAATGACTTATGTTTGTTACAACATAAGAGAACTACTATAATCGTATTTACACCACAACTTAGCATGATAACTTATATGTGTTAAAACATAAGAGAGGTATCATAATAATATTTACATCACAACTTAGCATGATAACTTATGTGCTAAAACATAAGAGAGGTATCGTAATCATATTTACATCACAACTTAGCATGATAACTTATGTGTTAAAACATAAGAGAGGTACAAATCCTAATCTTGCAACATAAATAGATTCAACTTAACATAGTTCTAAATATTCATGAATGTTAATCTAACATGTAAGCATGATTTAGATCATAAACTTGCAAATAACTACCAAACTACAACATGACATGTTTCACCATTTTGTTGGCATAATAATCTCGTTACTCAATCATAATATATCCCAATACATACAATATAGTATGTTTGTCACCACAAACATATAGGCATGATCAATCGCAACAGTAATTTAAGATACATTAGAATCAAACTTCATTATCTCATACATAAGCATAATTCCATATTCGAGTTACAACATGCCATGATTTCATTTTAAAAGAATGTTTAAATCTGCGTAACAACCAACTTACAAACTAAAAGGAATTCTTGAATTCTAAAATCTGAATTCTGTGAGATGCGCGCCTTTGATGAAGATCGTTGAATTAGATTAGTTTTTATTTGATTTTGATTTAAGCTTTTAATTCGTCTTTGAATTGAAAACGGTGACGGCTACTCCAAGTCCTCTACTGACGGCATGACAGTTCCAGAATCATTTTTGTGTGAATTTTAGGTTGAGTATTGAGTTTTTTATATAGAATTTCAATTTAATTTTAGCCGTCAGATGAACCCAGAGTTAATCACAGCTATTCAGATTAGATCAGGACCATCTAGAAATCCTAGTGACTCAGCAGCACGTCATCAGTCACCCAAAATTCAGATCTGGCCGGGTGGGCCAGGTCGACCCCTAGGGGGGGAGGTTGACACTAGGGTCGACCCCCTGGTCGACCTGCCTGGGCGGGAATTTTCCCGCTTCTGACTTTTGTTTGAATTTTGAAATCTGGCTTGAGCTGTTTGAATTTATTTGAATTTCTGAAACTTCTGGAGGCCATAACTTCTTCATACGAAGTCCAATTCACGCAAACTCGGACTCTATCTCAAGCAGAATTTCGAGACGAACGCAATGGCATAAACCATTTCCCTTAATTCTCACATTTGAAATTAAGAATGTCTTAATTCGTTACTATAACGTTAACAGAAAATACGGGGTGTTACATAAACTCTGGGTGCCCATATTTTCCACACGGACGGGTAGTAGTTTTGCTTTTCGCCGATATTTCTTTTCACAGGATCCTGGATTTGGTTGAAGCTATATTCGGAATGCTTTGTATCCGTGTATTTCTTTCAGTTGTGGTGGTTGATATTTTCCACTGCGCATTGTATTTATTGGGTTTCATGAGTTGATGTCTTCCAGTGTGCATTGTATTTATACATCTTATTTCCACTGTTTTGTAATTATTAATCTCTGATATTGTTTTTCCGATGTGTAATATTTATTCATACCCTGATATATTCTTGTACTCTGATGTAATTGTTGTAATAGCAATGAAATGGTCTCAGGTTTGTATTATAATGCGTCGTGTTCTCAAAACAATCCGGGATCCTCCATCTCTTCGGCGATTGAGGAAGTCTAGGTCGTCACTAAATCGAAAATCCACTCTCCCTCTTTTCTTTGGAAAAATTATACAAATTCCAATCTTCCATGAAATCACCTTGCGTTGGATTCACTTGTCTCCCCTTCTCAAGAACTACAACTTCATCATCTTTGTATAGGGTGCGACGGAAATAAAGGTTGCCTATTTTTCCTGTAGCGACCGATTTGAGTCCGATTTTGGGAAATTTATCATCATTTCATGAAATCGAATTCAGTTTGGGACGAGTAGAAGCTTGCATGAGAATTTAAGGTGATTTGAAGTTTTTTGTTTTTGTTTTTGTGTCGATGCTTGTTCCTGAGGAGGTAGCGATGGATTTCCAGGGAAAACGAGGTGGATGGAACGATGAATGTGGGTTTGTGAATCTGGTATGATGCGATGGAAGGAGTAGTGTTTTTGGGGTACAGCTTTGACAAAGGGGATATGGGTAGCGATAATTTTCAATATGGGAGAAGGTGATACTGTCAGTTTGGGAAGTGAGTTCGATAGGATGGAGGGAAGCACAATAAATATGAGGAAGTAGGAGTTCACATCAATAGTTGAAAACTGTGTTACTGTTAGGTTAGTTCTTTGCTATTGATGGATTTTTGGGAATGGTGAAGCAGGCGCGACAATGATTGAGGAAGTCGACAGTGTAATAATTTATGGAGTTCGACAATTGAGGATGGAGGAAATCGAGTCTTTGTTAATTTGGAGTTGGTCTGTGAAATGAGGATTGCGGTTTGTATATTTGTCTGGGGACAATGGATGCTCAAATGAGTATGAAATGGGAGTAACAGCAAGGTAAAATTCAAATCTCTGCAATTTCAAAATATATACAATAAATTTGGTAATTAAGGTTTACTTAATTAATTTATTAATAACGGTTGTTTCTAATATTTGTTACTAGCCAATGTTTTATAATTCCAACATACAAATATATTCAATTATACTTTGGGTTTAAATACACATAGTAGATAAATCAGTTTCGAATAATAATAATGGAACATTTGTAGTATACACAGTTTGCACACAAATAATGCTTTTTGCTTTTAAATGGTTTCAAGTGTTATTCGACTTTGCATATGAATTTATTTTAGACCACCAATTGTCGGTTACAAACACGTGTAGTAAGCTATACATCTTTGTAAAATTTACAAATAGTTGGAATAATTTTTTTAATTATTTAAATAAATAATTATTTAATCGATAATAAAATAAATTTATCATAGGAGCAAATAAATTCGGTTGGAGATGATTTGTAGCCGCAGTATTATGGAAATTACTTGGATATTCGTCAAAGGAAAATCAAAGTGAGTAAACTCACCCTCTGGTTCGACTATAATTTATTATAATCGAATTTTTATTTAATACAAATATTTATATGTTGTTGGTTGATTACTTGGTTGCATTGCTGTTTATTGATAAATTGTGGTTACTATATATATATATATATACACTAGTTATTTAGGCTTGGTGGTTGTGGCTATTATATATATTGGATATTTCCAGGCAGTACCATTAGCCGATGTAACGACCCAGAAATCTCGACTACTGAAATGTGGGGATTAATTTGAGATTCAGTTACTAATGATCAATTTTATATTAGTACTTGAGTTAGAAATTTAAAATCGAATATATGAATTGAACTCGATATTGAATTCGGAATGGTTGATTGGAAATCAGATAGTTATTGTTGGATGTTTGGATTGAATTTGGTTGCATACTTGAATTGGATTTGAAATTCGATTGAAAATTATTTAAATGGTTTAATTTAAAAATAAACATTTTTAACGTTCAACAAATCGGTAATTTTATTCGTTTAAATATATGGAAATTTTATTGGAAATGAAGTTGAACGTATAAACATATATAATTAAAACGTAGCGATATTTTGCGGTAGGATTAGATTTTACGGAGGTACAACAAATAAACATCCCCTCTGTATGTTACCTCCCCAAAATATTACCGTCCTCGGTTGAAATACGAAAGCCACTGTTACTGCCTTGGCACCCACGGTTCGTCCTTTATAAATTGAAGCCCTCGATTCCCAAATTTCCTCAGAAGAAAACAAACAACTTAAGCCCTTTCCCTTTTCTGTTTTAATGGCTGCCATTCCCAAATCATCACCGAAAATTTACCAGTTTGCCACCACGTCAAACGTCTCGAGCCATAGTCGCATCACCAGATCCAATCGCCACTCTCCTCAAATCCTTGACGTCGGACCAGCTCCGCTCTGAGCCGCTGTCACCACAAGGACAACAAGCGACCCTCAGCAAGTCGAAGGCTAAATCGAACTACTAGTCGGCCTAAGGGCCCTATCGGAGCCACCGCATACCATTTTCCGAAGCCGCTTTCGTTGAAACCAGTACTCAGTCCGTCACCGCGTCTTCCTCGCTGATTTAAGGTAAGCATCTCGCTCACGATTGATTAATCTTGGTTTCAAGTAGCTTAATTTCGATTTAACTGAATATATATAGTTGATTTCGATTTCGTTGGTTGCCTTGCGGATTTACCCAGAGTCGTTAGATCTATCTTTCGTTATAGTTATTGAGGGGTATACAAATTTTTAGATGCAAAGGTTTGAGGGGCAAATTTCAAGTCATACTTACATTACACTGTCTATGATAAACCAGTAAGTGTATTTCCAGAATTTTATATTGCAGTGAAAGAATTTGGATCCGTTGTTCAAAAATCAATATATTTGGTGCTCTGTGTTTATACCCAAAATGGCATTGACACTAGTCAATGTTCGCAGAAATATCCATGCTTGTAGTCAAGTCCACCAATTTATTTCAGATTGTAGTGGTGTAGAGTTTATTTAAAATACTAATTGTTATCTGCTTTACCCTTTTTATGAAATGACAGTGTTAACTAGTCGTAGTATATGTCGGTATGTATGTTATGAGAATATTGATTTATTTCCACTTACGTCCCATGTTGAAACTGGGAAAAATTTAGGGCATTTATAGAAGTTTTGACGCTTATATGAGTCCATGTTGTGATTTCATGACAATGCCTCATTCATGGAGAAAAATGTGTTTGTGCCACTTCCGTATACCAAGATTCAATGAAATGTTGGCACTGTTGTATGCCATGTATGAGTAACCTCTCTTGTTATTATCCATCACTTAAATAAATATATACACATTTATGCAAACCCCTTACTATAAGGTGCTTAGTACACATATATGGTCCACTGGGTTGCCCTCGGAACTGTATAAGAACCTGACCCATAGCATTGGTATTTAATTACTTGTGAACATGCTGTCATGTTAATAAAATGGAAAACTGCGTATTTCCATTAGTTACCCAGTCATCAGCCTTCTTGTTTGCGGATGTACTAGTACTTGCACTTATTCATTTGGATGTTTCCATGATCATATTGCTATTTTGATGCTGCACAACTTTTTATTAAAAGACCCGAGACCATTTTGTTACTAAAAATGGAACTTGCCCAAACTTTTGTGACTCTTTTTCCCAAAATGTTGTGAGTATTTTTCCCAAACTGTTGTGACTCTTTTCCCAAACTGTTGTGACATTTTTCCCAAACTGTTGTGACTCTTTTTCCCAAACTGTTGTGACTCATATTTGCTTCATGCCACATACTATCCATGATAAGAACGGTTGCCTTGATAAATGATGACATGTTCATTTATGTTTGCCTTTGTTATCACTGATGTGAATCGATACTATGCATGATCCCACTATGTCGCTTATGATAAACCCGATAATTGTATATACTTTACTTTGAACTGCTATGAACGGAGTCGGAGCTTGAACCTTTTTTACTGACACTTGCTTGTCTTTCCACTTCTCGGTTATAACCTGAAGAACCTGATCTATGTTGGAATACCTGACTTGATATACCTGACTTTGGCTTGTGATACTTATTAAACCTTTGCCCCTCTATAATGAGTTGCTGGATACGAGTAGATAAAAATGGATACTATACTTGACTTGGTTTGATTCACTGGTTTGCTATAAGAATTTGTATCCGTTTAGGCACTAATAAGAACTAATATGAACTGGTACTTAGCTTGATCACTTTATTGTGCCACTTGAGATACACTGATGTGAACAAATACCACACTTGGTCTAGATACACTGATGTGAACAGATACCACACTTGGTTTAGATACACTGATATGAACAGATACCACATTTGGTCTAGATATATATGTTTTCAGTTTCTATTGAAATTAATTTACTTGAACTATGATTAATCCTGACTCTAGTATTTTTATGTTTTGCATGGGATGCTCGAGTCAGACCCTGAGCATTCCAGATTTAAAGATTTCAGCTTAGGATTCGAAGATTGGCAAAGCCGGGGATTCCGAAGACGCGCACTCTGAAGATTTTAAGCAGTAAATATTTCTTTGTATTCAAACTATATTTTTATTTCGATGTATAGAAAACTGTTGTATCAAAATCCTGATTTATAAATAAAATTTTATTTTGCCATTGAATGTTGTGTCGTCTATTCTGTATTTTCTGTGTTGATCTATTTTTAAACTCGGTAAGCTAAATAACGATCCGTCGTTTTGGACGTTTTAAATTGGTTTAATTACTGATTTGCAGCGGTCAAAAGGCGGGACGTTACAGCGGATGACCCTATCGCCCCGCCATATATGAGTGGATGACCTTCTATACCGCGATATCCTGCCTTAAAGCAGGATTAGTATTATTTATGTTGTTTGACATCTATGGATGTTGGAAAACAGGTTGGAGGAATCCAACTAGATTCCTCAAATTTGTTTACTGTTGTTTACATATTTATATATATGTGTGATGTATGAATTGAGTGGATGATTTATTTGTTTGGATATTAGAATATCATTGGCCCTAGATATTATATTTAAAAATATCATAAAAAAACATTTTTAGATTTAAAAGGGAAATTTTATTTTTCAAATAGAAATTGAATTTCGAATGGATTAGAAAATATTAACTTGTTTTTAATAATAAAACAAGTAGTTGAATTTTTAAACAATGCTTATGATTGGATACAAAAATTATCATTAGATAATTTAGAAATGGAAACTCAAGTGTTAATTTTAAAAAGGGAATTTATTTTACGAAAATAGAAATGGAATTTGAAATCAAAAACTTGTTTCAATATTTAAAACAAGAAATGTTATTCATAAACGATGTTTATTGATAAAAGAAGGAAATTTTTATTTGATAATTCATTTAAATTCAAGTATGAACTTAAAATGGGATTTATAATTTGAAATCGTTTCACAGAAGGAAAACGATGAAATTTATTCCAATGTTCGGAATGTAAAATGAATTGAAATAAATCCATATGGATTTATGATTAGAATTTGACCATGTCGAATTTATAAAATAAATGAATTTATTTCCAGATAAGATATCGGGAATATATAGAATAGAACTAAAATTTAAAATTCAAATATAAAAATATAAAAATAGATTCCATATTGATTTATATATATATATAAGTTATGAAAATAAAATATTCCAAAATTGGAATCGAGTTTCAAATAGATTATTATAATAGAAGTTTAATTAATAAAGAAGTGTAATTTATAAACAACATTTATAAATGTGATGAAGTAATTTTCAATGAGTAATTTGGAAACAGGTTTTCAAATTTAAGAAATGGAATAAAAGGCGAGATTTTAATTTGAGTTTTTATATTACAAGCTTTTATCTGTCTCAAGATAAGAACGTTGTCGATCAAGGTCTGAGAGGTAAATAAAATATCCCAACTTGAACGATTTCACTATTATCAAGGGACAATATTAGTTTGTAATGGCAAAGGATGTTGAATAAATTGATTTTTTCCATAAAAGCAGTTTAAAATTTGGAGTTCGATTATATCGAATTTTATAAATAAATTATTAATATAGGAAATGGGAATTTAATATTGTAATTGAGTTGTAGATATAAATTACAACTGATTTGTGAGCTTAATCAGAGTTTTAAGTAAATTTTGGAAGAACGGTTTAATTTATATTAAATTATCAAAGAATGGAGTTTATTTAGTACACGAACTTTTTACACGTTTATATTTTATTTAATTAAAATGAACTCGCCGCAGTGCGGTAGTTCGTAATTAAGCATTTTGAACTTTAATTGAGTATATAGAACTCAATATAAGTCGAAATGCTATGAAATAAGAATCGTTCGGGCCTGTTGAATGATAGTTTTCAAATGGAAGAGAAAAATCTAGATTTCATCTTATAGATTTTGAGTTATGTCAAAATCAAATTTTCAGAAAAGCAGCGCTATAGCCATTTTAAAACTATAATGGTTTATTAAATAAAATAAAGGATTTCTATTGAATAAAAATACGAATTTTATTTAAAAAAATTCCGAATTCGAGTTATAAAATAGATATGAACTCAAGTGGAGTAACTGGATTGATTTTTGGAACAAAAATCAAATTTTAAATTATCAAATGAAGTTAACAAATTTCAAAGAAATTAGTTAACAGATTTTTGAATTGAACTTAACGGTGTTTAAGTAAATTGAATTGTTAATTGGAATTGGGAATTCAAATATGAAACTTAGATTAGAATTTAGAAGCGAGAAAGGGATTGAGTTTGGATTTTATATAAGCGAATACAAATATATTTGAGAGTGATATGTTAAAATTTAAGAAAAGAAGCTGATTAGAAATTGATTAGCAAATGGGAAGCGATAAGTAAAGCGGTGTTGAATGGATTTATATGAATAGGAAATTGGCATATATATGTTAAACAGGTATGGAATGAAGAGAATGAAGATTATATATTAATTGCCCAACAAAAAGGTACATGTTTCAATTTTCATATGAGATTTTATGAGCCTAATGGGCAAGCCACTTGGCTTTTTGATTTTCTTTTTGAATGGAAAGGGCATAGAGAGGCGAGTTGGGGTTTGAGCTATTGACTGGTACAAAGGAGGTGCTGGTGAAATTTTCCGAAAATTTAAGGAGTTAAAATATTTTTAAGAAATTTGGATAACTAGAAATCAATATATAGAATTCGATAAGGAATTTGGAAAGTAGTTTAATTAATATTAGAAAGAGCCCGTGATTGTTTGAATGTTTGATGGATGTTTGTTTTCCTTTGATAGTTAAATCACTGTCTATCAAAGATTTTTTGACCATCGTTGCCAATACGGAGAGACCGGTTGGATTTAATATCCGAAAACCACTCCGTAAAGGCATAGGCATTGTGAATTAGATTATGCTGAAGATAATGGAAGACAGAGTGAATAGCAAGGGCAGTTCTGTTTTTCCAGACCCAGGACAACTTGTAAGGACGAATGTCTAACAGATTATTCCTAACGAATCACATAATATGATCCTTTCAAGATATTACATTGATGGTGGAGGAATTCGTTTCTCTTAGCTTTTATACCAGTAATATTTTGGGAAGATCAACTAGTGATTTGATGGGTTTGACGATGTGGCATTCAAAATGAATGGTAGCCGGATTTTCTGAAGGCTTAACGTAGCCTCAAGCCTCACAACCGGGAAATGACAAAAATCGGGTAGGCAGCATGGCTAGTTGGGTCATACCCAAGCAGGGTATATTTGTGACCATTCTAGAGAAATTCATTATTTATTCTTCTTTTGATTCTGTATCTTACAGATTACGGTTGAACGAACGACAACCGTGGGTGACAATATATTTGGTACACTCAAGTTAAATGACTGACCGGTCATGTGTGGCCGGGTAGCAAGATGTTCTTGTTGAACCCAGTGTATTCCCTCTAGAGTATACAGATCGGGAGGTGGTCCCATATCTTATTATAGTTGGAATCCAATCTCCAATAAGTGCCCTGCGGTTTTTGATTTTATACTATGTATGTAGAGTGTGAGATGCAAACATTCTATTATTTGGTTATTTATTTGATTAGACATTATTATAATATCACTTGATTTTGATATCAAAAATGTTTTGGTTATAGTAAAGTAAAAAACCATCCACGTTTATGTGTTGCTGGTCTTACTGTCACCCTTTCTTTCAAAGGATTTTCAAAGCTAAACAATATGGTTGGAGTTTACTCACACCAGTCCCATGACTAACCCAAAGTTTGTTTTATTTTTTTACCTAAACTCTTGAGTGCCCAAATATTTATGGCCAGTCAAGTGTTTCAGGATTTTACAGATGCACTTGGAGGAGCTTGAAGCAGGAGGCTTCACCCTTAGTTATTTTTAGAGTTATTTCGCTGTATCAAATATTGTATTGTGCTCTGATGATGGTATGAATTTTGTATTCAAATATTATGTTATATAATATATTTTATTCGTTTCGCGATGTTTTCTTTTGTTCTATCTTCTATCTATTTCTATTTCTTTAACCCTAAAGACTTGTATTTCTGTGTAATTTGGGTTGGACGTGTGGTGTTTTAGTCAGTTGAGATAGTACGGATTTGCGGGCTATTACACTTGGTATCAGAGCTTAGGTTGAGCGAACTCCTAGGCTTTGGTGGGGGTTTATTCATTAGCGATAGGGTCGGTAGTACCCTAGAATGAGTTGAGTGTATATATAAGAGAGCATACTTGTCAGTTGATATAAAAAATGTTTTATATTGTGTTGGCTTGTCTGTTAAGTGGTTTATTCTGGTCGAATCGTGGGATGCCACGATGTCGATAGGAGTTTCTAAACACTTGAACAGAAGAATCGACATAATATAGTTTGAAAGTGGGTAAATGAAATAATTTGCCCAAAATTGTATTTCGATATAAAGGAATAATTTTTTGAAATTATTATACTATATTGATGTGTTGGTTACTATAATTAAATGAGATAATAAAATTGGAATGGTTATATATAATCAAAAAGAACTTGTATATGCAAATGAGATGAATTAAAATTGGACTGAAACCAGAATTTGGAATTTAAATCCCGGAAAGTTGGAAAACATTTTTCCAAAGTATATTAAAATAATAAAGCTTTATTTTGAAAGGATTTTTGAATAAAAATCATTTTGAATGGATTTTGAAAGTGATAAAGCACTTAACTCACTTCAGTCGCTGTAAAATAATTCAGATGATGATGGCCACATCATTTGTATTTATTTTCGAGTCTCTAAGTGATGGATTGCTACCATGGTAAAATTTCCAAAGGGATTTACTTCTAAGAACAAGCTATTTTGAGAAAATTCAAATGTTTTGAATTTGAAATGATTATAAATAAATGTATATATTTATGTTATTCCAAAGGATTTTAAATAAAAACCCGGGAATTTGAATTCTAGAATCTAAAATTTAACTTATACAAGTTAAATAAATTGAATTGGTAAAAGGAAGCTGAAGAGTTGATTTGAAATCAATTTAAAATTTGGCTAGAGATTTAAGTGGATATTGTATTAGCTAAATAATACCAAATATGCAAAAAAAAAAATCATTGTCATAAAC
This sequence comes from Allium sativum, assembly GCA_030737875.1. Taxonomy (NCBI): domain Eukaryota; kingdom Viridiplantae; phylum Streptophyta; class Magnoliopsida; order Asparagales; family Amaryllidaceae; genus Allium; species Allium sativum. Next base: position 44,668,717 of record CM060919.1, on the reverse strand, counting down.
GAAATAAATAAATTTCTTAGAATCAATTTGGATAAATTTGAATGCATATAAATGAAATACGAAATACTGAATTATAACAGAGTGAGCTTTTGAAAGGTTAACGGGTCTGTAGCCTTTCTTCTACCTTAGTAGTTTCAGGTACAAACTTCTTTCAAGGAGGAAGGAATGTAACGTCCCGGATTTTTAGTCGATTATTTTTAATATTTAAATTTATTTTAAATATTAAATTGGAAAATAAATGAATTTTTATTATGGAATTTATCGATTCATCGATATATGATTTAATTTACAGTATGTGGAAACAACAAACAATTGAATCTAGAATTTAAAACTGAATCGGAGCGATTTAGTTGATTAATATGAATTCTATTTGAATTAGAACGGTAATAATTATTTATTTTCGATAAATTTTATTTTTTTGAAATAAATTTATATTCTTAATCAATTCAATTTAAAACTCAGTTTAAATTGATGTCTGTTCCAGACGATCAAATTAGACTTCGGAGCCTCTCCTAATGTGTTCAGAATGGTGGTATAACCCTAAGGGTGCCATTCGCTACGCTAAAAATGGAGTTCGAAATCAACAGGAATTTTAAGTTAAATAAATTCATATTAATTAAAATAAAAATAAACTAATAAATTCACATAAAGAAATAGGTCGACATACGTTTACATCGAATTAAATCTCGCAGCTGTGTTTCTTCTCGAGCAGAAAATTTTGTCTACCATCCTCTGAATCTAAGAAACAATGAACTAATGGCATGTACGTTGTTCCCCTTCCCCATTATATATGCGCGACCCTGTCTTTCCTCTTTTCATTTCTTTTTTATTTTCATTTCTCAGAAGTGGAAGAAATCGAAAACCCGCTCTCCCTCTTTTCTTTAGAAAAATTATATAAATTCCAATCTTCCATGAAATCACCCCGCGTTGGATTCACTTGTCTCCTCTTCTCAAGAACTACAGCTTCATCATCTTTTTATAGGGTGCGATGGAAATAAAGGTCGCCTATTTTTCCTATAGCAACCGATTTAAGTTTGATTTTGGGAAATTTATCATCGATTCATGAAATTGAATTCAGTTTGGGACAAGTAGCAGCATGCATGAGAATTTAAGGTGATTCGAAGTTTTTTTTTTGTGTCGATGCTTGTTCCTGAGGAGGTAGCGATGGATTTCTGGGGAAAATGAGGTGGATGGGATGATGATTGTGGGTTTGTGAATCTGGTATGGTGCGATGAAAGAAGTAGTATTTTTGCGGTACATGTTTGATAAAGGGGATATGGGTAGCGATAGTTTTCAATATAAGAGGAGGTGATACTATCAGTTTGGGAAGTGAGTTCGATAGGATGGAACGAAGCACAGTAAATATGAGGGAGGAGGAGTTCACAACAATATTTGAAGACTATGTTAATGTTAGGTTAGTTCTTTGCTATTGATGGATTTTTGGAAATGGTGAAGCAGGCGCGACAATGATTGAGGAAGTTGACAGTGTAATAATTTATGGAGTTCGACAATTGAGGATGGTGGAGATCGAGTTTTTGTTAATTTGGAGTTGTTCTGTGAAATGAGGATTGTGGTCTATATATTTGTCTGGTGATAATGCATGCTCCATTGAGTATGAAATGGGTGTACCAGCAAGGTAAAAATCAAATCTCTGCAATTTTAAAGTATATACAATAAATTAGGTAATTAAGGTTTACTTAATTAATTTATTAATAACGGTCGTTTTTAATATTTGTTACTAGCCGATGTTTTAGAATTCCAACATACAATATATTCAATCATACTTTGGGTTTAAATACACATAATAGATAAATTAGTCTCGGATAATAATAATGGTACATTTTCAATATACACAGTTTGCACACAAATAATGCTTTTTGCTTTTAAATGGTTTCAAGTGATATTCGACCTTGCATATTAATTTATTTTAGACCACCAACTGTCGGTACAAACACGTGCAGTAAGCTATACATCTTTATAAAATTTACAAATATTTGGAATAATTTATTTAATTATTTAATCAAAAATAAAATTATCATAGGAGCAAATAAATTCGGTTGAAGACGACTCGTAGCCGTAGAAATATGGAAATTAATTGGATATTCGTCAAAGGAAAATCAAGGTGAGTAAACTCACTCCCGGGTTTGATTATAGTCGTATTTTTATTTAACACAAATATTTATATGTTGTTGGTTTATTACTTGGTTGCATTGCAGTTTATTGAAAAATTGTGGTTATATTATATATATATATACATATTACTTATTTAGGCTTGGTGGTTGTGGCTGTTATATATATATTGGATATTTCCCGCAATACCATTAGCGGATGACCCTGTCGCCCCACGATATATGAGTAGATGACCTTCTATACCGCGATATCCTGCCTTGAAGCAAGATTGGTATTATTTATGTTGTCCGACATTTGTGGATGCAGGAAAACAGGTTGGAGGAATCCAACTGAATTCCTCAAATTTATTTACTGTTGTTTACATATTTATATATGTGTGTGATTTGTGAATTGAATTGGTGATTTGTGTGTTTGGATATTAGAATATCACCGACCCTAGATATTTTATTTAAAAATATCATTAAAATATATTTTTAGATTTAAAAGGGAAAATTTATTATTCGAATAGAAATTGAATTTCGAATGGATTATAAAATATTAACTTGTTTTTAATAATAAAACAAGTTTTCGAATTTTTAAACAATGTTTATGACTGGATAGAAAAATTATCATTGGATAATTTAGAAATGGAAACTCAAGTGTTAATTTTAAAAAGGGAATTTATTTTCCGAAAATAGAAATGGAATTTGAAGTCGAAAACTTGTTCTATTATTTAAAACAAGAAGTGTTATTTATAAACGATGTTTATAAATAAAAGAAGGGAATTTTTATTGGATAATTCATTTAAATTCAAGTATGAACTTAAAAAGGGATTTATAATTTGAAATCGTTTCAAGGAAGGAAAATGATGAAATTTATTCCGATGTTCGGAATGTAAATGAATTGAAATATATCCATACAGATTTATGATCAGAATTCGACCATGTCGAATTTATAAAATAAATAAATTTATTTCCAGATAAGATATCAGGATTACATTGAATAAAACTAAAATTTATAATTCAAATATAAAAATAGATTCCATATTGATTTATATAAATAAATAAATATATATATATAAGTTATGAAAATAAAATATTCCAAAATTGGAATCGAGTTTCAAATAGATTATTAAAATAAAAGTTTATTTAATAAAGAAGTTTAATTTATAAACAACGTTTATAAATGTGGTGAAGTAACTTTCATCAAGTAATTTGGAAACAAATTTCCAAATTTTAGAAATGGAATTATAGGCGAGATTTTAAATCGAGTTTTTGTATTGTAAGCTTTCATCTGTCTCAAGATAAGAACGTTGTCGGTCAAGGTCTGAGAGGTAAATGAAATATCCCAACTTGAACGATTTCACTATTATCAAGGGACAATATTAGTTTGTAATGGTAAAGGATGTTGAATAAATTGATTTTTCCATAAAAGCAGTTTAAAACTTGGAATTCGATTATATCGAATTTTATAAATAAATTATTAATATAGGAAATGGGAATTTAATATTGTAATTGAGTTGTAGATATATATTACAGCTGATTTGTGAGCTTAATCGGAGTTTTAAGAAAATTTTGGAGGAACGGTTCAATTTATATTACGTTATCAAAGAATGGAGTTTATTTAGTACAAGGCATTTTTAAACATTTATAATTAATTTAATTAAAATGAACTCGCTGCGGCGCGATAGTTTGTAATTAAGTGTTTCGAACTTCAATTAAGTATATAGAACTCAATATAAGTCGAAATGCTAAGAAACAAGAATCGTTCGGGCCTGTTGAATGATAGTTTTCAAATGGAAGAGAAAAATCTTGATTTCGTCTTATAGATTTTGAGTTATGTCAAAAATTAAATTTTCAAAAAAAGGGGACTATAATCGTTTTAAAACTATAATGGTTTATTAAAGAAAATAAAGTGATTTTTATTGAATAAAAATCTGAATTTTAATTAGAAAAATCCGAATCCAGGTTATAAAATAGATATGAACTCAAGTGGAGTAACTGGATTGATTTTTGGAACAAAAAACAAATTTTTAATTATCAAATGAAGTTAACTAATTTCAAAGAAATTAGTTAATAGAGTTTTGAATCGAACTTAACTGTGTTAAAGTAAATTGAATTGTTAATTGGAATTGGGAATTCAAATACGAAACTTGGATCAAAATTTGGAAGCGAGAAAGGGATTGAGTTTGGATTTTGTATAAGCAAATACAAATATATTTGAGCGTGATATGCTAAAATTAAGCAAAGAAGCTGATTACAACTTGATTAGCAAATGGGAAGCGATAAGTAAAGCGGTGTTGAATGGATTGATATGAATAGAAATGGACATATATATGTTAAACACGTATGTAATGAATAGAATGAAGATTATATATTAAATGCCCGACACAAAGGTATATGTTTCAAGTTTCATATGAGATTTTATGAGCATACTGGGCAAGCCACTTGGCTTTTTGATTTTCTTTTTGAATGGAAAGGGCCTAGAGAGGCGAGTTGGGGTTTGAGCTATTGACCGGTTCAAAGGAGGTGTTGGCAAAATTTTCCAGAAATTTAAGGAGTTAGAATATTTTTAAGAAATTTGGATAACTAGAAATCACTATACAGAATTCGATAAGGAATTTGGAATATAGTTTAATTAATATTAGAAAGGGCCAGTGAATGTTTGAATGTTTGATGGATGTTTTTTTCCTTTGATAGTTAAATCGCAGCTATCAAAGATTTTTTGACCATCGTTGTCAATACGGAGAGACCGGTTGGACTTAATATCTGAAAACCACTCCGTAAGGGCATAGGCGTTGCGAATTAGATTATGCGGAAGATAATGGAAGACGGAGTAAATAACAAGGGCGATTCCGTTTGTGCAGACCCAGGACAACTTATAAGGACAAATGTCTGATAGAGTACTCCTAACGAATCACATAAGACGATCCTTTAAAGTTATTATGTTGGTAGCGGAGGAATTTGTTTCTCTTAGCTTTTATACCCGTAATATTTTGGGAAGATCAACTAGTGATTTGACGGGTTTGACGATGTGGCATTCAAAGTGAATGGTGCCAGATGTTCTGAAAGATTAACGTAGCCTCAAGCCTCACAACTGGGAAACGACAAAAATCGGGCAGGCAGCATGGCTAGTTGGGTCATACCCAAGTAGGGTATATTTGTCACTGATCCAGAGAAATTCATTATTTATTCTTCTTTCGATTCTGCATCATACGGATTATGGTTGGATGGCCGACAACCGTAGGTGACAATATATTTGGTACACTCATGTTAAATGAGTGGTCAGTCATGTATGGCCGGGTTGCAAGATGTTCTTGCTAAACCCAGTGTATCCCCTCTAGAGTACGCTGATCGGGAGGTGGTCCCATACCTTGTCATAATTGGAATCCAATCTCCAATAAGCGCCCTGCGGTTTTTGATTTTACATTATGCATGTAGAGCATGAGATGCAAGCGTTCTATTATTTGGTTATTTATTTGAATAAACATTGTTATAATATCACTTGATTTTGATATCAAAAATGTTTTGGTTATAGTAAGGTAAAAACCGTCCATGTTTATGTGTGGGTTGGTCTTACTATTACCCTTTCTTTCAAAGGATTTTCAAAGTTAAACAATATGGTTGGAGTTTACTCACACCAGTCCCATGACTGACCCAGAGTTTATTTTGTTTGTTTTTACCTAAACTCTTGGGTGCCCAAATTTGTATGGGCAGTCAAGTGTTTCAGGATTTTACAGATGCACTTGAAGGAGCTTGAAGCAGGAGGCTTCACCATTAGTTATTTTTAGAGTTATTTCCACTGTATCAAATATTGTATTGTGCTCTGATGATGATATGTATATACGATATGAAATTTTGTATTCAAAGATTATGTTGTATAATATATTTTATTTGTTCTACTGTGAGATTCTAATGTTTTCTTTTGTTCTATCTTCTATCTATTTCTATTTCTTTAACCCTAATTACTCATATTTCTATGCAATTTGGGTTAGGCGTGTGATGTTTTAGTCCGCTCAGATAGTATGGATTTGCGGGCCATTACACTTGTTTACACTCCTGTATACATTTCTTTTGGTGAGATGGATTTTGGATTTGGATAATTTCAACATGTCGTTAGCAGGCGTTAGCTTTCCCAGAGCTCATTGACAGAATGCAATGGGTAGTGGCTTTGCTAGGAACTCATTGAGGAAGTATTCATCTTGATTGGTTGAAGGTAGAGTTGGTGATGTTTGAGGCATCAAAGTTTGAGGTTGGAGACAGTTATAGTGTCGAGGTGGAGTATTAAATTTCATGGTGATATTACATGATAGATTGAAGTGGTCGATAATAGATTGCAACGATGAAAACAAAATGTGAACTAGAGCTTGGGGGCTTGAGTTATCGCGTATGAAGCTCCCTAGAAGAAGTTGGAGGATAAAAGAAGCTGAGAGTTGATCCAGATGTTTAGACTCAAAACCAGACATATGGTTCTTTGTGAACTGTAACACCCCATGTCTATTAATGTCACTCACAAAGGGAATGCATTAATGTCCATGAAGCGTTATTGTTGTATAGAACAGATAAATTACAAGAATAAATAAATAAAACAACACAACGGAAGATAAAACTTATTTCATAGCATCATAACTCAAAACAAGCTTACATAAGTAGTCTCCAAAACCATTACAACAGGATCAATAGTCTTTTCCAAAAACTTCAAAGTAAGAAATACTTAAATAACATAAATGCATAAATCCCCACTGAGCATAAGCAAAGCCATAAAGATGAGAGAGTCCAAAGCTATACATCTACTCTTTTTAAGCAACTGAAAGAAATCGGCACTAAGCTGTAGTATTCCCTCCTTGCAAACCTGAGGGGAGGGGAAAGGAAAGAAAAGAGGTGGAAACAAAACGGGTCAGACATAAAGCCTGGCGAGTCCAGTAATTTTAACAAATAATAGGTAAGGTAAATGATCAAGACATAAACAGGCATCATGATATGGTTGTAACATAGATAAGGTAGATGAAAAGGATGGACAAGATGATTTCGTTCCTAAGTACTAAGACAATCCTACACCCTGGCTAAGCGAACAACCCTCCAAGTACTAACCCTGAAGACCGAAGTCAACATCAGACTAGCACCCAAAGGACTATCCAACTCAACCAACATGTATTTCGTTACACTGCACTTTTGCTAAGTTACACCACGTTACTTAATTACACCGCACATCTACTAGTCTCTATTTACTAAAGGTTGATCCCTTCCCACTAACTATACCCACATGACATACTTGGCAGTTACTTGTACCTAGCTGCTATCGTAGGTGCCAGCTTGCTCCTACCATCGCTAAGGTACCCTTACTCTACCCATTCGATCGGTTCCCTAAATCTCGTAGGCACTCGTGCTGGTCCCAAAGTGGGGTGTATCACTCCCCAAAGTGGCAACCCCGATACCAACATAAAATGCATGGCCATACCTACACGATGCAACAACGTCTTACCTACCAGCCCGGACACATGCACGCACATGAATCCATTGGACTTGCGTTGCCACCGCTATTCACGTTTTGACCTCTTACATTCAAGTCCGGTAAGTGTGCCCCAACGCCGGCCTAGTACCGGGCCCAATTAGATACTCAAACGGGTTACTGGTTGAAACGGGTCTCCATCCGACAGAAGCCTCCCACCTATGCTTGGTCATTAGGTTTTTCTCCCACTTAACCATTTTAATTTAAATGTCCATGTCTTACACATGCTACGGTTAAGTCCATACTTACATGTCATAATTTACATGTCTTATCTTATTCCGATTAAGTCCATATTTACATGTCACCCCACTTAACCCTCTAACCATACTCACGTCTTATTATGGTTAGTATTCCATAATTCATTCCTTATGACGAACAGTGCATGACCACCCACATTAGACCGAACACTTTGTGGCCGCTGGATTTGTCGGGCGGTTTCGGGCAGTCTTACGCCACAAACCGGGTCTAACCTCGTGTCATTAACCGTTACGCCTACAATTCATTCCTTTGACCTCTCACATTAGACGTCCAATTGTAGGAGCTGGATTTGTCGGGCGGTTCCGGACAGTCTTACGCCACAATTGCGCCTAACCTCGTGTCAAAGGTTTATTAATAATCGTATTTCACCCATACCCAATTTTCATGTCATGTATATCCAATTAAACATGTAATCATGTTTATAGTATTGCCTATTCCAAATTTTCACTAATTATATATTAATTAGCCTCAATTACAAATTCACAATTATAGGCAATTTCATCAATTCCATGTAATTCATACCCAAATATGCCAATTTCACATATTATCCAATTATCCAAAATGTCCAATAATATCCAGTTTTCCATATTTCACATATTCCCCTCGTTCCCACGTATTCGCATTCGCGCGTATTTTTAACATAGGCTCGAAGGTAGCCTAGATCCAAAAATAAAATGAATAGGGATAAGAAGAGAGAATCAAATCACAGAAAATTGGAATTAACGCAACATCATGAAATAAAGGAGAATATAAACTGGCATAGAGGCATAATGACAGATTCAACATGAATAAACTGATAAAGGTATGAACTTTACATAGAAACATAGGCATATGATGACATGAATCAAAAAGGTGAAGACTAGGATGAGATTTAAATTACATACATATGAATCCTCTTTACAACTTCATCATGTTACTTTTAATCCCATTAAAATCATCGTACTCACCTTTCGTGGTTAAAGAATAGAATTATGCACTGAAATTGGTGTAGAAACGTTGCGGTGTTGCTGATTTATCTTCTTGAATTGTTGTAGAAGCTCTAATCTTTAATTTGAGTTGAAGTTGAATACTTGAGATTTGATTTAGAGGCGGCGGCTAGGGTTTAAGAGAGAGTTTGACAGCATAATGGTGTCATAGGTAATATTTATGAATTAGGGTTAGGTCTTACGGTGTATATATAGGTGTAGGAAGTTATTTAGGACCATTAGATTAACCCTGAACCATGAGAACCAATCAGATGCCACATCTGCCTTTGAGCGAATCGGCCCACGGGTTGACAGCCAAACACCCTGAATCAACCCCTAGTCGACCCAGCGGGGCTCGGGTCGACCTCAAAAATGGGTCGGTTCGGTTATTCCTCCTCCCAATTCGTTGTTTTGAACTTTTTTGCATATTTATTTATTTAATTTATCTATATATATATATATATATATTTCTCTCATATGCATACAAATTTCAAGGCTTAATAACATCTTCATAAGATATCCGTTTTATGCAAACCAAATGTCTATCTTGACCCAAAATTTTGAAACGAACATAATAACGCAACCCATTTCACTTAATTCTTTTCTAAAAATTAAGTATACTTTAATTTGTGAATTTTAATGTTATAAAATTACGGGGTGTTACATGAACCAAAGCTCAACCTCTAGACCTGATGTGTGGTCCTCATAATCCAGATGTATGGCTATCAGATCTGTAGAAACCAGAGACCTGAACCAGGCATTTAGTTTCAGATCTAGACGTCTGGTTGCTTGGGGTACAAGATTCCCAGTCCTATGCCAGAAATTTGTAATTCAAGCTAGATGTATGTGACATGAGAATATGATATTTTCACCTATTTTGCTAGAGATACTTGTTGAAAATTCCAAGGGGAAAATGGATAAATTTCGATGATAAAAATCTTTCGTTTATAAGATATTTTCAAATTCAAAGGGAGATGCTTCTAGGTTGTTCAACTGACCATCTAAAGGGGAAAATTAGGGTTTTAACCTAGTTTTATTTCTTTAGTTATATTCTCCATAAACTCAATTTAAATTAATTATTAGTGATCATTGTATCAATCGTGGTAATAAAATTCTTCCACTAAAGTGGATGCACATTGACAGATCGTTAGTTGAACGATTACAAATCTGGTGTGTTTTAATTTCATTATTACTGGTTGATTTTAATTGCTGGTGATTGGGAATTGCTCAAAATTCAAATGTATGTTTCTTAGGTCTATGGAAACCTTAAACCTGAAAGACGTCTAGTTCCAGATCCAGACGTCTGGTTCCCTCGGGCATAGGATTCCGAGTCCTATACCAGATGTCTGGAATCTGAACCAGACGTCTAAGACATAAGAAATTGACATTTTCATTTGTTTTGCTAGAGATATATGGTGAAGGTTCCAAGGGACAACAGGGTAATTCTTCATGATGAAAATATACCATATAAAAGCTATCTTTAGATTCAAAGGGAGATACTTCTAACTTGTTCAAGGGTTTATCTCAAGAGGGAAATTAATGTTTTAACCTAGTTTTATATCTTCAATTCTATTCTTAATAAAATCAATTCTAAATTAATTATTGGTGACCAATGTATCAATCTATTGTACTTCTCTAATCGTGGTAATAAAATTCTCTATCCAAATCGGATGTATGTTGACAAATTATTAGTGGAACTAATATAAATTTGGTGTATGCTTTTTTTCATCGTTATTTATTTATTTTGATTGCTTGTGATTGAGATAGTCTTATTTGGATTGGTTATCTTTTCTGCTTTGCTGATTGTGATATTGTAATTGGTAGTTTTTACAAGACCATCAACGATCTCATCTTTCGCTGGGCTTATGGGTATGGATTTAAGTTGGTTCATCTTATGCTAAAGAAATTATCATAGTAGTTCAAAACAATTATCATTATTCACTACATCAGAAATGCAAATTAGGCAGTGCTTTGGGTCATATCTAATGTGATTAGGCAGTGCTTTGGGATGTATCAAATTTTCGCATGTTTAAATATTTGATACAACCTTAAGTCCTATCTAATGATGAATTTGCTACGACCATAAGCTATATCCAATTTTCAATTAGCTACGACCATAATCCATATCTAATTCATCATTATACACGGCTTTAAGCCGTATCTAATTCAAAAAAAAAATCAATTAGCTTTATAACCCATGAGAACTACTTTGGTACCATATAAAGCAAGAATGAACTAAACTAGGTTGTTGCAAAACATAAATCTACAACAAACAACAGTATCTCACAACAGAATTTGTTAACTACCAAAAACCCGCTCATGCATTGTGTCGAACAGAATATGTGCATTGTACATACCTGCAAGATCGCTCACCAGCACCACCACCTGGTCGGTCAAGCCACGACTTCCACCTGGTCGATCAACAACAGCTTCCTCCTGGTCGAGCTTGGAGCGAGCAAGGTCCGGTTGAGCTTCCCCTTGGTCGGTCTCAAGCTTCCACCCGGTTGAACATTCCTTCAAATGCTGGTCGGTTTTGGGAGGAGCGCCACCTGGTCGGTTTTGGGAGGAGCACCACCTGGTCGGTCAGCAGCACCCGGTCGAGCGTCAAGCGAAGTCAAACAACTCTCCAGCTCGCTCGTGCCTTCGCATTGTCGGTCGTTCCTTTTGGCCTTAATTCTGGTCGTTCTTTTAGCTCTCAACCTGACTGGCTATAAACAATGCAAAGAAGAGATGGCAATGTTGTAATTATTGAACCCCATTTGGCACAGTGAACCAATATATAAAAGCCACGTGAATGTTACAGTGGCATTATTTGTATATCTCGATCCTGAGGCATACAAATCTGGTCGCTCTTGCTCACAAACACAGGTCGCTCGCTATCAATATGCATGGTCGGTTTGTAGCTTCATTTCCTGGTCGAACATGCAAATGAAGGATCGGTCACCTGCAAATAATGAAAGGCCAACCAAGCGCCAACTCGTCGCCAACCTAGCGCCAACTTTACACTCTAAATTACAAGTTTGCCACTACCCTTCAACTCCAACTATAAATACCCCTCATAATTCACATGAAAAGGGGGGACTTTCCGGGAACTACAAGGAGGTGCTGTCAAATAGCTTTTTGGATTTCTCCAAACATTTCAACATCTCTTCTTCACAATTCATTGAAGATCTAGCAAGCTTTCAATCATGGCTTCTATGGAAGGATTAGCATAATCTCTTCAAGCTCTCTACCATTCTTATGTGGATTCAAAGGCAAATGCATGTAAAAGGAGCTTTTATGAATGTATAAAGGAGCAAATGTTGTAAATCTCATGGTGATTAATGGAATGCTATCTTCAAAGTGGACGTAGACTCGAATAAGAGTCGAACCACTATAAACTCTTGTCTTCTTTTCCTTCTTTTCTTAATTTTGGTATTTTGATGCTTATGGAATGTCGGATACGGCCTCATATATAATTCTAAAGGTTTTCTAACACCCCGCCTTTGAAAAGGTGACGTGCTTTCCAAGCATCTCGCCTCTGATTTGGTAACGTGTTCAGAAACACCTCTTTGGTTGTTATACCAATTTTTGGTGTAAACAATTAGGCGCCCACCGTGGGGCCACATTCGCACTTCTCCCAAACTCGACAAGGTTAAGAACTTTGCACGTAAGATCTAGGCTTGCTTCAACCATGGATCTCGCAAATCTCAGATCTGGGCCAATCGACGAGCTATCTTCCAAAGTCAAATCCATGTCCGAGATGATGGCTAAGTCCAAGAAAACCGCAAGTAAAACCGTTGGAGAAAACGACAACAACGACGACGTCAACAATGTTGCTAACAACGAAGCTACACCTCTTACTAACCGCTTCGAGGTTGGTCAAAATTCCATAACCGGAGCTGGAGTAGCAAGGGCCGAGCTAGATGTCGTTGTCGCTAATCTACACCAACGGATGGAAGCTTCCAGTAAAGTCTTGTTGGATGCTAACAAAACTCTTGTGGATGCTAATCAAACTTTGATGGATAAAGTGAGCGCTCTCCTAAACGCTCAAGCCAATCCCGCTCCTCCTCAAAAGGCTCATGTCAACCTTGAGGGAAACACAAGTTCATCAACTTCCGATCATTATTGCAATGATAACATTGAAGGGTTCAACGGAGCTGACATTCATGCTTCCAAGCTGAAAGCCAAAAGCGTTTCCAATCGAGATGCCCGGCGAGTCGCAAGTCCTGAAAGGGGAGCACCTTCCCTTGCTGAAGGAAAAGGACCCATACACTCTAATCGCGATCGAGCATCCGGAAAGGAAATCGAGGTCCGCTCTCCCAAGCGACACTACTCAAAAGGGGACATCGAGGACTTGGTGAAGCGGATGATGAAAGACGGCCTAACCCGCAAAGATAGCGAAAGGGAATGGGATTTTTCTCCGAGCAGAAACCCATTCACCAGGAGAATTCGCAAAGTTGAGCTTCCGAAAAAGTTCGCACATCCCACCTTGCCTCCATACGATGGGACTGCTGATCCAAATCACTTCCTATACAGATATGAGTGGCACATGAATGTGGCTAAAGCAACGGATGAGATTAAGTGCTTGTGCTTCCCGCTCTATCTAGAAAGCGTCGCATCGTTATGGTTTACAAGGCTCCCGCCCAAATCCATCGACCGCTTTGATGATTTGACTCATAAGTTCAAAGAGCATTTCAGGTTGCAGGCCACAAAAGCTAAGGATGTCATCTCCCTCACATCAATGAAGCAGAATCCTGGAGAGTCAGTTAAAGCTTTCCTCAAGAGGTTCAATACCGCTTTAACTGAAGTAGGGAATCCTGACCCCCGCATGATCTTAGCATCTCTAATCGGTGCTATAGACAAGAACAGCGAATTCGGTTGATGGATCAAAATGAAGGAGCCGAACACGCTGGAAAAGTTCCAGAAGAAAGCCGAGGAGTATATGAGAGTGGGAGATCATCTTGTGCTTCATCAGACTGTTGATCCTCCCAAAAGCGCTGACATCCAGCTTAATCAGCACGATATCCAGGGGCAGAAACGAGCCAATGATGGGAAAAACAGCAAGGCAAACAAGAAGTTTCGCTTCTACAACCCATCAGAACTCACTCCTCTGAATGATACCATAGAAAACATTTTCCTTGCCACCAAGGATACCGAGCACTATCCGGAGCCACCAAAGTTCAAGGTTACACAGAAAACTCTGGACTCTGGAAAGTACTGTCGACTCCACAAGCTGCCGGGTCATGATACAAATGAATGCAGAATTCTCCAAAGCATAATTGAGGAAATGATTCAGAATGGCAAACTACAACAGTACATCAAGAATCTACAATCCTCAAACGCCGCTCAGACTCCTCAGGGGCAAGGCTCTCTCTTGGTTCAACCCAATAACAGGCCAATCATCAACTGAGGGCTGATGGGAATCTCATTTCAACAACTCGAAATAAGCGATCATCATCGCCTTTCCTTACTTACTGCTTTGTTACTTGCTTTACTTTACATCTTGCTTTCTGTTACATTCAGAACTTCTTGTAAAAAACTTGTAATATTGTATAAGGATTGTACTGAACAATATCTCTATGGATAAAGTCCTGCATACTTGTGTGAATCTCTTACTTACAAGATCTTCGTTAATTCAAGACTTGCTAAAAGATGATTCTCTATTACAGGTTATAGGACAAATGCTCGCTTCCTCGAAACCCGATGCACTATGGCGAACTCCACAACACTTATTCAAGTATGGGATGCACAAAGTGTCAACACATCTAAGTGCGATCATAAAAACACCATCTTGAAGGGTGGTTAGAAGGGATGGCCAAAGATGAGACGGTGGAGAGGTCAACAAGCATATCTAAAATCAACGCCGCAGGTTGTAAGTTCCAAGGGGCAACTTGCGCTCAATCATGAACACTTGCCATGATCAAGTGCTTCCAGTACAAGGCCAATGTTCGCTCCACGGAATGACGCAAACCCCGCAAATCCCAAAAGAGCACGACTTCTCAATCCGGTTGCAATTGCTTATCACAACTAAGCATATCCAACGCGACTGTTAAAGTCTACCTCATGGGTTCCAAGCTTCACAAAAAAGGGCAGATCCCTGACAGCTTAATTAAGTCCCTGTCTCCTGATGTGGTGCAATTCACAAGCATGGATCACCCGATACATCAAGAGGGCTCACCAGGTCGAGGACCCATAGCGGAACAGCCGACTTCATAAGTCGTAGCTCCCTTAGCGAGGTCCCGCAAGCGTTGACCACACGATTCATCGAGGTGACTCACTAAGTTGAACAACCCATGAAGGAACAAGCGACTACTTATGGCCCAGATTCCTAAATCGAGATCGTTTGCCATGCCAAAGCATCCAGTAAAGGAACTGGCGTCTGTCCCACGGATTCAAATATAAGACCTCCCATGCGGGGGTACAAAAAAGTCTAGCCTCTCTTCGTGAGAGCAACGGCGAAAGACCTCCCCATGCGGTTGAGCTTCCACCACCACCTGGTCGGTCAAGCCGTGACTTCCACCTGGTCGATCAACAACAACCTCCTCCTGGTCGAGCTTGGAGCGAGCAAGGTCCGGTTGAGCTTCCCCTTGGTCGGTCTCGAGCTTCCACTCGGTTGAACATTCTTTCAAATGCTGGTCGGTTTTGGGAGGAGCGCCACCTGGTCGGTTTTGGGAGGAGCACCACCTGGTCGGTCAGCAGCACCCAGTCGAGCGTCAAGCGAAGTCAAACAACTCTCCAGCTCGCTCGTGCCTTCGCATTGCCGGTCGTTCCTTTTGGCCTTAATTCTGGTCGTTCTTTTAGTTCTCAACCTGACTGGCTATAAACAATGCAAAGAAGAGATGACAATGTTGTAATTATTGAACCCCATTTGGCACAGTGAACCAATATATAAAAGCCACGTGAATGTTACAGTGGCATTATTTGTATATCTCGATCCTGAGGCATACAAATCTGGTCGCTCTTGCTCACAAACACAGGTCGCTCGCTATCAATATGCATGGTCGGTTTGTAGCTTCATTTCCTGGTCGAACATGCAAATGAAGGATCGGTCACCTGCAAATAATGAAAGGCCAACCAAGCGCCAACTCGTCGCCAACCTAGCGCCAACTTTACACTCTAAATTACAAGTTTGCCACTACCCTTCAACTCCAACTATAAATACCCCTCATAATTCACATGAAAAGGGGGGATTTTCCGGGAACTACAAGGAGGTGCTGTCAAATAGCTTTTTGGATTTCTCCAAACATTTCAACATCTCTTCTTCACAATTCATGATCTAGCAAGCTTTCAATCATGGCTTCTATGGAAGGATTAGCATAATCTCTTCAAGCTCTCTACCATTCTTATGTGGATTCAAAGGCAAATGCATGTAAAAGGAGCTTTTATGAATGTATAAAGGAGCAAATGTTGTAAATCTCATGGTGATTAATGGAATGCTATCTTCAAAGTGGACGTAGACTCGAATAAGAGTCGAACCACTATAAACTCTTGTCTTCTTTTCCTTCTTTTCTTAATTTTGGTATTTTGATGCTTATGGAATGTCGGATACGGCCTCATATATAATTCTAAAGGTTTTCTAACACCCCGCCTTTGAAAAGGTGACGTGCTTTCCAAGCATCTCGCCTCTGATTTGGTAACGTGTTCAGAAACACCTCTTTGGTTGTTATACCAATTTTTGGTGTAAACAGAATTTTATTTATACAAAATATCAAAGTTAGTACAAAATTTCATTTTATACAACGGAAGATTAGTATACAAACATATATTTCATAAAACAAAAAACAAAAAAGACGAGCCAAAGCGAGCGCGACTTCACGTGCTTCAAGCTTCGATAGCCGAATATCATTGCACCATCGCGTGAATAAGCACAATTGCAGCTTCATGGGTCGAGACTTTGACCAAATGGGCATGATTTTGAACCACATTTTTCTATGTTGGTTGAATATGGTGCACTTCGGGATTGCTAAATCTTGCAATAAATTGTGTTTTCCAGTTGGTTGTTGCATGTCCACAAGTCTGTGAAGTTTGCAAATGTAATCGAAATAAGTTAACTAAAAATGTGTAGGTATCGTAACCTTATAATTAAAGGGGAAAATAAAATAAAAATAGAGAAATAACTGCAAGGTACTTTCAAATAGAAGGACTCCAATGCTCCACCAATCAGCAGCCTAGATACGTGCTAATTCCTCTCTGATACAATCAGTTGATGTCAAAGATCTAATAACATGAATTTATGAAAATAGTAAATAAAAGCAATCGTCCATGGTAACATTACCTGCATAAAACATGACGATACAGATGAAAGAACAGATGTCCACTATTAACAAAATCCAGCACAAGATATAGTCTGCATTTTGCCTACCAAAACCAAGGTAGGTTCTTGAATTGTTGCCCACAAGTAATATATTTTAGTTATAAATTTTATTTAAAAGTGCATGATGCTCCTATGATTAAAAACATAGTAATTTGGCAAGCTTGTGAATGGAGAGGTTATTCAAAATTCAAACTGTTTGCCTAGCTTAATGTGTGCATATTATTTGCGGTGCCCTGGATCGTGCATGGGAGTTAGTGCAGGTCAGAGAATGAGCCTTAGATCAGAAAATAAAAAGGGTGAAGTGGTATATACATAGGTTTGATTGCATGAACACTGAAAGTTTTGAGCCTCGGTCGAAAGTGAGCTTAATGGCTCAGTTTTGACTGAACTGAGCCAACGAGACAAGCTCAGTTTTGACTGAGAGCCAACTAAGCCATTGGAGTTTGCTTGATCATTCCACTTTGCATTGCCAGAAAACCGGTTAAACTATTATCAATCGGTAGTTTAAAT